>OX243815.1:9786097-10086097 GCA_945859605.1 Lumbricus rubellus
CTGTTGTGATCATTGGTTAATAATTAATTAATTCAGTTTGTATGCAACAATAACGTCGTGGCATTTATATGTTGGAGACGACATAACCTAATTTAAAACCTATAACCTAATTTTAATCTTTTACAGCCTTAGGACCTTTACTACCTTGAGTGACGCAAAAATAAGGATAATAATAATTTTAATAATAATAAAAATAATACCGTAACAATAATGATGTTGTTGCTACTATTGCTATTGTTATCATTCTTATTGTTATTGTTATTGTTATCATTATCATTATTGCTCCTATCGATATTATTAATACTATGACCATTCAAAACATGTCTTGATCACATTACCTTGAAGAGAGAGAGTGGTACTACCGTGGAAAGTGGTTGAGATGCAAGTGGTGATCATAAAAAATTCTGGATAAAGTACAGTCTAGTTTGGTTTTTAATGTAGGCTATAAAAAAATTCTGGAGAGAGCCCAAATCTACAAGAGAAAAATGGAGGATTAGTAAACTGAATTAAAAAACAGGTTTCTGGAGTTTTGCTGAGCATTGTCGGCCTTGAAATAATTTTTTGAATTTCATTTTTTCCTATTGTAAATTTCGGTTGGCTCTCTCGAATTCAGGATTTAAATTGTGGACAAAATGAAGAATTTTAGTATAAAACAATTGAATTCTGGACACACAGCAGAAATTCAAACTACACCTTTAAAGTCATTCACAGATGTTTTTTCCTGAAGAAGTGCTACATAAATAGACAGTTACGTTTACAATTACAGTTATTGTTACGTTGCATTTCAGTTGTAGAGTCGCAGCAGATGGACCGACCGACGATGGACCCCGAATGTTTTTCCAGTCAACCGACGAACGCTACCTCGAAAAGTAGTTCCAACGTGATATCACCTCAACATGTTGTCTCCAGTGTGATGATGACGATGCCACCAGCATCACAGGATTCAGGTATTTCATCCTCATCATCCTCATCGTCCAGCAGACAATCAGGACCAGCAGCGGCGGCTTTGACCCTCGCGAGCGGCCGGTTGTCTGCTGTCAGCTCTGACTTTGAGTGGTGCAGTCTCGACTTTGACCCAGCGTCGTTGAGCTCCTGCTCGTCCGAGATGGACCAGCACAGCTCAGAGGAGGAGCTCGTGAGCATCTACCACCATCGCCACCATGAGCAGAAGCGGAAGCACTCGCAGATGAGTAGTCCCAACGACAATCAATGCACCTCAGGCGAAGAAGAAGACGAAGACGCAGAAGAAGAACTGAACGAAGAAGAAAATGTCGAAGAACGTTTCCATAGAGACTGTTGTCGACCGTTGTCGTCGAGCAACTGTCTCCATGGCAACAACCGTTGTCTCCATGGCAACCACCACCGCTGTCTCCATGGCAACGTCGGCATTCCCATTTCGGCGGCAAGTGACTTCGCGTCTCCAAGGAAACGCCATCGACAGACGACGACGACGACGAGCGTCAATTCCACAGCGATACAACAACAACAACAACAGCAACAACGACAACAACGCCCGAGCCTCGACCTTTATAAAATGCAGGTCAGTGGGTCAGTCAGGCGCTGATGATGATGATGATGATGATGATGGAGATGATGATGATGATGATGATGATGATGATGATGATGATGATGATGATGATGATGATGATGATGATGGTGATGGTGATGGTGATGGTGATGGTGATGGTGATGGTGATGGTGATGGTGACGGTGACGGTGACGGTGACGGTGACGATGACGATGACGACGACGACAACAACGACGACGATGGTGCCAGCTGCACTACAAGATGTAACAAAGTTCAGTTATATTTTTTCCAGATTTTTCTTGCTTTTTGTAAAAAACCATACTTTATTCCATTTTAATTGCAATTGTAATTGAACATTTATATAGCGCCGCTCACAAATTCAGTAGCGCTCCCGACCTAGTTAGCACTTCCCCTAACAAATAGTATGGTCTTCAGGCGTTTCCTAAACAGAGGGAGAGAGAGACTGAGAAGCTCAAGACGCAGCTTGTGCGGAAGACGGTTCCAGCAAGATGGGCCAACATAGGCAAAGCTTCTGGATTGGGCAGTAGCACCACGCATGCGAGGAACCACAAGGAGGCAATTACGTTTCCATCTCTTGGCCTTCAGTCGATGCAGCTAAGAAAAGTACGGGTGCTTTAGAAGCATTAGTTTGAAGCATAGTTGTTTAAAATGATAAAAAGATTAATAAAAAAATGGAATAAAGTATGGTTTTTACAAAAAGCAAGAAAAATTGGGGAAAATAATAACTGGACTTTGTTGCACCTTGTATTGCAGTTTAAAATTAAAATTTTTGTTCTTGTGATTTAATTTTAATCAGCAAGCAAATAACTCAACTTTATTAGTAAACACCAAGTAAAACGGTCAATTAGTGACCTTAATTAGTGACATTCTTGAAGGTATGGAGACAGCATAAGAGTTATCAGACAAAAATAATATTAAGGAAAATAATTACAGAGAGTGAATCTAAAAAATATGGTCCCATAAAAATATTTAAAAAAACAGAAAAAACGAGATGAGAAATTTTGGTAAACTCGGTATTTTTCTGAGAAGAGAAAAAAAAGAGACACAGACCACAGAAGACAATTGATGGCAGGTGACAGACTAACGTCACTGTATAGTTTTTGTTTTGAAGTTCATCACTGATTTCAGACCAGCCGTGGAAATATAAGTTGAAAGAGTTAAACATTTTCTTATAAATTCACCTTTCTTTACTATGTTAATCAGATTTTCTTAAAACTTAAGAATGATCAGATTTTTTATTCTTCAGTGTTATCCAAAGTTCTAAATCCAATACACGCTCATACAAGCAGATCCAAATTTGTGAAAATAGCCCCATGCTCAAAAATAGCCCAAACACACGTGTGTGTGTGTCCACTCGCGCGCGCACACGTGTGTGTACATGTCCAGTGCACTCGTACGCGCACACACGTGTGTGTGTGTGTGTGTGGGGTTGTGAGTGTGTGTGCGTGAGTGCGTGCGTGCGTGCGTGCGTGCGTGTGTGTGTGTGTGTGTGCTCTTGTGTGCTCTTGTGTGCAGTACAGTCATAAACTGTGAAAGCAGCTGTCCTTACAAGTTCAATTTAAACAATGCTTTCCAGATAGTATCTGCAGATAGTGTTCTATGATTCTGTCCTCGTTGCTGATGCTATCAATTTATCGGCTTGGACTGATGAGAAGACTGTTATCTATCTGTCTGCTCTCTGCTTTAATTGCTGCTGCTGCGGCTATTGTTTCTCTGCATCTATAGATGTTATTGTTTCCATCGTCATATAGCAATTTCCTTTATTTGGCATTTACATGCACCTTTTAGTAGGCACTGAAAAGTGAAAGACGCTATAAAAAGGCTCAAATATTCATTCATTGAGTGAATTTGTATAGCGCCTCCCAACCTTATTCATTCATTGTAAGAATTTTTCTAGTACTCTTCAAGGGGACTAACTAAGAGGCTTCTGCGCTTCCAAGCTCAGTATACAGAGGAAGATGGAGTTAGATATCCAAGTACTTAATATCCAAGGAGAAATTTAATAAGTTTTTAGCCGCTTTGTGAAGGTTGGAAGTGAATCTGAGCTACAAAGCAAGAGTGGAACTCGAGATTTCATTCAGTGGGAGATGACGCATGAAATGCACCATATATATTATATAATTATATATTAATAATATTACGCAAGTGAGCCCAGAGCTATTTTTTCTATTCTGCATGATCGGTTCATACTTGTTATCCTGGACTGCACAGGAAGCCAATGCAGCTGATGGCGTAAGACTGAGGAACTAGTTCGTGGTGGAACATGTAGCACTACGCATATACATCTTATATATGAAATAATTATTTAATTTATTTTTATTACGATCTATTCTTACGCGTATAATGTGTTTAGTTGACAGGGTACGCGAGTTTGTTTGTTTAAAGTCGATTTCTAATGACAGGGGTGCGTGTGAAGGGGAGATGGAAAGAGAGACACGCACGCACACACACGCACACGCACGCACACGCACACACACACACACACACACACACACACACACACACAGAGGTATAATTGATGTGTGGAGTTCGTTTTCATGGCATGGCGTCGTTCCTTACAAATGCATGCAGTTTCCTTTGCATCGTAAACGAAAGTCTCTTGTTCGTATATAGCAGCGGTTCTCAACCTGTGGGTCGCGACCCCCTCGGGGGTCGCCTGACAATTTGCCAGGGGTCGCCTGGCCCCTTCAGAAATTTGCAAAGGATATAGGACAAATAGCAATTTCAACAAACTCAAATAAATTTTTATTCATAATTTTGCTATAATTCGTCAGTTAGATTGCGGCAGCTAGGCTAATTTAATTTTTCCATTTTAGTTTTAAATGTAAATTATGCTATTCTTCTAAAGAAACACAGGGAGGAATTTTTTTAAAGTCTAGACCACCTCTCTGAGCACTGAAATTATGAGTAATTTTTTACGTCCATTCTCCAAACTCTCCCTGCTCGGCGCATTCATAAGAACACAAATGAAGTTTTTAAATTGCTATCATCGCAAAACGAATCAGTAAGGTGAAATGAGTGTTAAGAAAAGAACTGTTGACCAATTCTCAGAGTAGCCTATTGCTTAATAGTTGCAGCATGAATAGAGAAATTAAAATTAGGTCTTTGTTATGACATTTTATCGGTAGAATCAATGAAACCCAACAAATAAACCTCAAAGCACTATTCAGATAGGCTATTCTAACCATCCTAGATGTAGGAAAGCATGACCAGTATTTTTTTAAACAAAGCTGATGATGCCAAGAAGGCACACTTTACTTGAGGCAGCGGGTTTGAAGAATTTCAGTTCTAAGCAAGACGCTGCAGCTGTTGCAGCTGTTGAAGCTGCACCACAAGCCGAATATAAGCTTATATAACTTCGACTTCTTCAAACTAAAGGAAACCTCATACAACTGCCAAAAACAGTTTTCATATTATGAGGGTGAAAATGCATAGCCTAACAATGGACAATAGTAACAAAAATGTGGTGAAATGGAGGTTGCTACACAATCAATTTTGTCGTTGGGGGTCGTCACAACTTTTGAAATGTTAAAAAGGGGTCGCCGGACTAAAAAGGTTGAGAACCGCTGGTATATAGTGACGACGGAGGCAGAAGCAGAGGAGGAGGCAGAGGAGGGGAGAGGCAGAGAAGAAGGGAGAGGCAGAGGAGGAGGAGGCAAAGGAGGGGAGAGGCAGAGGAGGAGGGAGAGGCAGAGAAGGGAGCAGAGGCAGAGAAGGAGGCAGAGAAGGAGGCAAAGGAAGGGGAGAGGAAGAGTGAGAGGCTGAGGTAGAAGCAGAGGGAGAGGGGGCCACCGCCCGACCGACCGACGCTTTCATCATCATCGTTGTCGTTGTCGTCGTCGTCGTCGTTGTCGTCGTCGTCGTCATTGTTCCAGTCTTTATCAACGCGAGTGCGCCAGTCGTCGTTTGTCATATTTTTAATTGCCATCTCTACCATGGTCCATTAAATTCTGGCCGACCCAACCATTGCCTCCTCCTGCATTATTGACGGATCCTCCTCCTCCTCTTCTCCTCCCTCCTCCTCCCCGCTACTTCTCATGCTCCTCTCACTCCTCCCATCTTCTCCTTCTATTCCTCCTCCTACTCCTACTTCTGTCTGTTTCTCCTTTCCTCTTTCTGACGCTCCTCCTCCTTCTCCACCATTCTCCTTCTCCTCCTCCTCCTTCTCCACCATTCTCCTGCGCCTTCTCCTCCACGTCCTCCTCCTCCTTGCTACTAACGTGCTACGCTTAGCGCCTGGCACGGTGCCAACGTAATTCCAGCGTTTGGCCTTTGCGGGAAGGGATTAGGTGGATGGGGATGAGAAGGAGGCTGAGGAGGAGGAGGCTGAGGAGGAGGAGTGAGGAGGAGGAGTGAGGAGGAGGCTGAGGAGAGGTATGGGGATCGTCGTGCAGCTGTGGTCGTAAACGTGCGCATCAAATGGTCAACGCATCGATGATCAGCTTTGGCTGGAAATTCGGTCAATAAGATGATTGGCTGCTGATGCTGCTGCTGATGCTGCTGCTGCTGCTGCTGATGCTGGACGACGACGCTCCTCCTCTGGTCGTCGTCACCGATCGATCGATCGATAAATCGATGACGCTGTGAAATCGATATCCGGGAAGTCGATGCCCTCCCACCACCACCACCAACAACACCACCACCACCACAACAACCACCACCACCACCACCATCAACACCACCCACCCACCCCACCACCACAATCACCACCCACCCTCATTCCCCATCACCACCACCAACACCACCACCACCACTACCACCACCACCAACACCACCAACACCACCACCCACCCTCATTCCCCATCACCCATCCGGAGAGGCTGATGATGGTGGCGGTCCTCTGATGGCCACGCTTCTTTCCATGCTTCAGTGACTCTGCTGCAGGCTATAATGACTCCAGGCATTTTTTGGGTCACTGGGATTGCTCAGGAGTGGGGCTGTCAGGTCAGATACTTCTTCACAGGGAGACTCGTGACGAATGGCTGTAGTAAGGGGGTTTAGGGGCTTCGACCCCCTCCCCCCACAGTCTTTCTTAGAACCCCAGCTATTTTTCCGCAATTCTCATACTGGCTTTAGCCATGACGTTGGCCACTTCTCAGAGCTTCATGAGGATCCAAAATAGGTTTTAATATCCACATACACACACGTGGTACCTGGAAAAAGAGATCGAGCAACGTACGGTGCCATGCAGAAGCAAGAACACAGCGAAGACCGAGGATGGGATGGATGGACCGCTAACATGGGAATCTGGATGGATATGTCATTCGATCGGATGCTGCCAGAGTCAGAGTTAAGGGAAAGATGGAGAGAACTTGTCTATATGTTTTTCAGTTCTGTTTATAAAACCAGTTCTAAGGGAAGACGTTTATAAATATACCACTGTACGTCATGTTGTTTGCGAGTGTTTGGGTAAGTTAGGGTTAAATGCAGTGTAAGTTTTGCACGGTGTTTTTCCCAAAGTGATATTATAATACCGAAGAAGTTTTCAATCATGAACCGTGTGCAAAGTGTTGAATATTCTGGTCTCAAGCAGCGAGAGCCTTGGCCTGGAAAGCAATTGTGTTGGAAGTGTGAAGAGTGATGACCTGAGAAGTGTGGCTGACTGGGAAGAAGAAAGACCGTAGTTCCTCTTGTTGTGTTTCTTCAATTACAATATTGATGGCTGCCTTGATATAAGCCAAAGCGGACTCCCTCCGTATGCCACATTCCATCCTTTACAGTTTACGCTCTCTCTCCTTAACACACTCCCTCCCTACCACACTCCCGACCACACTCCCCTACCACACTCCCTACCACACTCCCTACCGCACTCCTTACCGCACTCCCGCACTCCTTACCGCACTCCTTACCGCACTCCCTCCGTATACCGCACTCCCCCCTTATCGCACTCCCTTCTTATCACACTCCTCCTTATCACACTCCCTCCTTACCCCACTCCCTTCTTTCCACACTTCCTCTTACCGCAGCTCCCTCCGTATAGGCTAATTGTGCATCGCTGCAGTTGGTGCGAAAACCGTTGAAATGTTAAATAAGCATTTTATTATATCTGAGCAACATCTTCCGTGCTAATTATATTTCATCCGTTCATCGTTGAGCATCAATCAACCGCCGGCGTCAATTTAGCCGCGCTTCTCATCTTCATCAGCATCATCCTCATCCTCCTCATCCTCCTCATCCTCATCAGCATCAGCATCCTCATTCTCCTCATCCTCCTCATTCTCATTCTTATCCTCATCATTATCATTCCCTAACTTACCCAAAACTCGCAAACAACATGACGTACAGTGGTATATTTATAAACGTCTTCCCTTAGAACTGGTTTTATAAACAGAACTGAAAAACATATAGACATTCTCATCCTCATCCTCATCGGTATCCTCCTCCTCCTCATCATCATCTTCATCGTCCATAGCAAATGAACAATAGTCATGCTTTGAGGCAAATCAGTCGGATTCGCTTCTGACGGATCGTCCTACTCGACCGAACCCCTCCCCCCCCCCAATTCCCCTTCTCCCCGATTCACCTGACCCAGGCGTGGCCCTTGCCACCAGCGTGGCCCTTGCGCGAATGTTCAACGCTACTTGTCAGCGACTCGCCGTGGCCCCTTTTGTCGGTTTTGGCTCGCTCATGGTAATCTACGCTAACTGGTTGTCTGCCTGTCAATCTGTCTGCGTGTGTCTCCATCTGTCTGTGTGTGTCTCCATATGTCAGTGTGTGTCTCCGTCTGTCTGTGTGTGTCTACATCTGTCTGCGTGTGTCTCCATCTGTCTGTGTGTGTCTTCATCTGTCTGCGTGTGTTTCCGTCTGTCTGCGTGTGTCTCCATCTGTCTGTCTGTGCGACTGTTCAACTGTCTGCTTGGCTAATTGATTTCAGGATATGGCGGAAGAAGGGCTTTGCTATTATAATCTGCCTCAGGCAAAATGGAGTAAATGCTCAAACCCGGAATAATGAGCTTCGGAATCAAGCCTCTGTTGTTTTTATCGCAACAATGGCGGTTGAAGCGCTTTAAATGAATTGCGGTTAAGGGACTTGTTTATAAATAGGTTCAGCTGTCGATCTGGTCGTGTGGAGTTGTTGCACCAATTCTGTTTTCCGGTGGTGCAGTAATAAGCCTGGAGAAAAGATGGGGACGTCAATGACCTGAGAGTCATAGGATATCGCTAAACACTTGAAACATCTAGCTGTGGGGCGCGGTGGTGTAGTGGATTATGTTCGTCGCCTTGCATCCGAAGGGTTGCAGGTTCAAATCCACCTCAAGTCGCCGCGTATAGGGACCTTGGGCAAGTCCTTCACAGCGCTTCGGCGTGAAACTCCGATTCAGTGTCCACTCCATAGTCGGGAGCGCCTCTGAATAGTGATAGCTTGAAGGGGTGTTATAATAAGTGCACATACAAACAAATACATGCAATCTAATGAAGAATAGGAGTTCATAGAGTATGAGAATTGTAGTAAAATAACTGAGGTAATCAGACGTTGATTTATGTGGAGTTGATGTGCAATGAAGGCATTACTATGGGCTTCTAAGAAGGATTAGTGGAGGGGTGGGGGTTGAATCTCCACATCCCACAGCAATTATCAATTATTCTCACCCTGTGTTCAGGAATTGATGGATTGCACATTATACTGAAAACGGTTTTAGATGATGCGGAATTAATAAGTCCAATTGAATATAAGAATAATTGAGAGCCTTCTTACATGTCCTTAACAATGGAGCCACATTACAGTATTGCCCTCTGTTGCAAAGAACCGAGCTACAATTCATTTGAAGCACTTAACCATTGTCCTATACAACCTCTGGAACAATGGCATCTCTGTTCCAGTTAATATTCTTAAATTTAAAATGCACTACTTACTTGTGGCCTGTATTGTTTATCAATCTACAAATGGAATCCGTCGCATTGTACAGCATTTCACTGCAAGCATAATTATATCACAATGTATTCTACTCTATTGTAGTTTACGTCATGTATACAGGCATACTTAACTTATTATAATTATTATTGTAATTATATTCTACTGTGCGTTGTTGGTATTGCACCGTGGTGGTGTTTATTCGTTTCATATTGTCTGAGTATGCAGTAGTGTGGTGTCATTCCGTGTACGGCCGTGGTGTCATTCCGTTTGCCGTGAAATTCTAGAAGTGCCTGACCGGACGGTCTATTTGTTTTCTCGGTCGGCCTCTTTGTTTGGCATCTTGTGTGGGAAGACTGTGACTTCTTTCATGTGAGATCTCCTTCCACCTCCGGCTGCTGCCGCTTTCCACTTGTCCGCTGCTGTCCATCTATACTCTGCTTGCCAGCCAACTGTCAGCTTGCTTGTCTTGACATCCGTCTCTCTCTCTACTTCTGTCTCTCTGTGTGTTGTTGGTCTATCTTGTGTATGTGTTTCTTTGCTTTAGGTGTGTCTGCTTATCTCTGTCTGTCTGTCTGTTTGTTTGTCTGTCTCTGTCTGTCTCTGTCTGTTTTGTGGCTTTGTTTGGTACATGAATACCTGTATGACTGCTTTGTGTTTCTCTATCTGTTTATTTGTCTGTGTCTGCCTGTGTCTGTCTGTCTGTATGTCCAGCAGCCTGTGTTGCTGTTATTAATAGATGTAAAAAACGATGAAAATGAAATAAAAAACGGTAAAAAACGACGTTTTTTCAAAAAAATAAAAAACGACAAAAAAACGATAAAAAACGGAAACGGAAAATAATTTGACTTTGCTACATCTAAAACCGCAGTTTACCCTTGAAACGTTGATTAGGAACCTACTACACGCAGGCGATCTCTTAAATGATGATGTTAAACGATGAAATAATGACTTTAATTAGCTGAATCCTTGAGAGTTGGCGGAAAACATAAAGAATATCAGAAAAAATTAAAATTAAGTTAAATAATAACAGAAAGTAAATGAATAAATAAAGATAAAGAAATAATAAAAAAAACGATAAAAAACGATGGGAAAAATAAAAAACGAAAAAAACGACGTTTTTTGGGAGAGAATAAAAAACGGAAAAAAACGTTTTTTACAACTATGCTGTTATTGGTTTCTTAACCTCTGCTTGTCCATATTTTCTCTCTGTGTGTTTGAGTGCATGAATGTCTATATTGTCTGGCGGTTGGTCTTGCTGCCGTTGTCTCCTCCTGTGTCTGTCTGTGTCTGTGTGTCTGTGTCTGTGTCTGTCTGTCTGTCTGTCTGACTAAGTGTACGTTAGTTAATCCATCTGTAGCCTGATTGTGTTGTTTCTTACCTCCAATCGGATGCTTCCATATCCCTATCCTTCCGCCACATAATCCTATGCGTCTGTGTCCCTCCTCCTCCTTCTTCTGTCCATTGAGATCTATAACTATAGACCAGAGTCTCGAGTGTTATAGGGTGGGGGGGTGGTAGCCTGATCGTCAGTTGATAAGAAGAGTTGGGTGGCAGCAGAGCCATCAAAGATCGCCCTGCAGGCAGCAGTGTGGCTTCAACCATACTTATACTTCTTCACTGATCCACTTTCTTTATACCTTGTCTTCTTTGCCTTTGAAGGAAGAAGAATATAGCGCTCTGTAACCGAACCAGTTTATATTACTGACTTTAATTCAGATGTAGGCCTACGTTTACATCCACTTGCTTTGATGTGTGTGTGTGTGTGTGTGTGTGTGTGTGCGTATGTGTGTGTCTGTGTGTGTCTGTGTGTGTGCCTATGTGTGCGTATGTGTGCAAGAGCATGTTTAGTGATTTCGTATTTCGTTTGTGTGTCTGTCTGTTTTTGTTTCTCTGTGTCTCCTCTGATTCATCCATCTTTTGCCTTTTCATCCTTTCCTCTGCATCTGTACCTTTGGCACTCTTCCTCCTCTGCATTCACCTCTGTGCTTCTTCATTAGCTATGCGTCCGCATCACTGCACCTATGTGCACCATTTCATTATCTTCTTTTCCTCTTGTCTGTATTATACATCTGACATGTTCGTTTCCACTGTGTCGGTACCTCTTCATAGACTCTACATCTTCATTTCCCACTGTATCGGCATCTCTTCATAGACTCTACATCTTCATTTCCCACTGTATCGGCATCTCTTCGTAGACTCTGCGTCTTCATTTCCCACTGTATCGGCATCTCTTCGTAGACTCTGCGTCTTCATTTCCCACTGTATCGGCATCTCTTCGTAGACTCTGCGTCTTCATTTCCCACTGTATCGGCATCTCTTCGTAGACTCTGCGTCTTCATTTCCCACTTTATCGGCATCTCTTCGTAGACTCTGCGTCCATGGGCGTCCGCAGCGGGGCGCAAGGGGGCGCAAGTGCGCCCCCCTGGATTTTTCGCATAGGCTAGTTGCTCATAAATTTAGATTATTTGGTTATGATTATTACAAGTCGAATCCATATATCTTTCTTTAGGCGCATAACGTATAGGCAGGCTATAGGATTCTCTCATGGTAATATGGAAACTCAAACTGTCACCCATTAAATTTAGACCACGAGACAATTATTTAAAAGTTTGCGCCCCCCTAGAAAAATTCCTGCGGACGCCCATGTCTGCGTCTTCATTTCCCACTGTATCGGCATCTCTTCATAGACTCTGCGTCTTCATTTCCCACTGTATCGGCATCTCTTCATAGACTCTGCATCTTCATTTCCTTTATCTGCATCTCTTTAACTTCTGTACCACCCTAGTTCTCTCTTTGTCTTTATCTCTTCATCCACTTATGCATCTTCGTTTCTCTATACATCTTCGTTTACTCGGCATCTTCTTTTCCTCTGTGTCCATCTCTATCTGTCTGCCTCTGCATCTTGTCACCCATATCTTTTTTTTAGCTTGGCCTCTCTTGCCTTACCTCTGCATAATATGTCTCCCTCTGTAACCTCTTACAGTCTTACGGTCTTACCCACCCACCCCCTCTCCCCTCTCTCTCTTTCTCTGTCTATCTCTCTCTATCTCTCTCCCTATTTCCTTTCCTCCGTCCGTGTCTGTCTGTCTGTCTGTCTGCCTGTCTGTCTGTCTCCATGCATCTGTTTGGCCTCTGTCCTTCCTTGCCCCCTGCGGTCAATGCAGACAGATGCTGGTTTATGGGGTAGCATGGCTAATGGCAGAGGGAGGAGAAGGAGGAGGAGAGGATTAGGAGGAGAATGAGAATCATGGACATGAGAAGGAAGGAGGATGGACATGAGAAGGAAGGAGGGTCGTCCACTTGCATTGACGAAGTGATTGCACAGTCCTTCAGAAATCCGTCCAGTGTGTGTGTGTGCTAATGAATTCTATCTGTCGACCTATTCCCTTCCTAAATTATCATTCCTGTGATGTGATAGCTACGAAATAGAACTGTCGTAATTGTGTTTCACTGAAGTGCTCTCCCATCTGCCCCTTCCAACCACCACCCCTACTCCCAGACAACGAGTCTTCCTAGCTTAACCTGTCAGTTGGTGCTTGCTTACTTACTCTATACGCTTGCATGGCGACAGTTAAAACCTCCTGATTGTAGGCCTAATTTTAACTTGAGTCTTAACCTAAGCAGGTAAAGAAAACGCAAAATCAATTACCCCCCCAAAAAAAAAATTATATAGCACTATTCTTATTCTTTAGCAAAAATAACTGAAATCCATGAGGCACAATTAAATAAAAAAGTCAACCCTATGTTTAGAGTTAAATTAATTTCTTATCCACGGTCCATATGCACTGCAACAGACTTGCAAATAAAATTTGACAATTTAAAAACATGCTGCAGACTCCAGTGACAGTTGGCTTCTAAGCAATAACACATGTTGCTCACCTGCATAATAATTGGAGACTTTATTACCAGTTGAGATTTCATCAACAACTGGATATTAAAATTATGTAGTAAGTGACGCCATCGCAGAAATGATAAGACTTGATATGTAGCAGATGAGAACTGAGATGTGGTTTGATTTGGAAGCGTGTAATTTGAAAGGACAAACGTTACAATGACACGTGACCATGTTGAGGCAAGCGTGAGGGAATGGTGGTGACCTGTACCTAACAGCAGTCAGTGCCAATTCAATGCTAACCTGTATGCACTTTGATAAATAATTAAATATGTATAGTTACTTTTATGTTTTTAGATATGCTTTAAGTGACAGAATGTAAATTATCCATAGAATAGGACACAATTTTAAATAGATCAGATTATGCGAATCTGTAGTCAGATGGTTTTATTAAATGTTACTAATCTGAAATTGTCAATTACAATGCAGGACATTCAACATTTGATATCGGAAATTCCCACCTACAGATCCATTCAAGGCCAACATTTGGCTTGTACATTGTAGACGTCTTTGGCTTTCTGCTTCTCCATCAGTTTAGTCTGGTGTCATGCATTAATTAATTATCAGTTAGTCTGGTGTCATGCGCTAATCATCTGTTGTCTTGCACTGGCTGTCAGTTTAGTCTGTGGTCTTGCTCTGACCATCAGCTTAGTAAGCCTTAGTCTGATGTCTTGTTCTGTAGCTCTGTGACATTAAGTTTGGTCTCCGGTCTTGTATGGTTCTGTTTCAGGCATACATGTAGTGGTTTTGGTTTGCTCTTATTCACTGTAAGAATCAATCTCGACATCAAGTTGGCTTTCCTTTTCAAATCTCTTGGCCCCCATTTTATCTGACTAGATGGTGCTTTGAAGTAGCACGCTGCTGACTGATTGCATGATCGGCCGCGTTATTTGATGTGCTTCCAGCCAGTTTCCCTGTATTTGTGGAGTTCTATATCTCGGCATGTCTGTCTGTCGGTCAGTCTGTCTGTCTGTCTGTATGTCTCTCTATTTGCTTGCCTTGTCAAAGCTCTATCATGTCTGCTGCTCAGTATGTCTGCAGGTCTCTGTCTGTTTCTTCAGGTCTGTGTCATTTTATCACAGTCTGTCTCTTAGCTAGTCTACATGTCTTTTTGTGAGCTGTCTCTGTCTCTGTCTGTCTCTGTCTTTCTCTGTCTCGGTCTGTCTCTGTCTCTCTCTCTCTCAGTTGTGATTCTTTTTTAAGTAGGCCTATACTTACCCACGTTTCACAGAAAACATCATGCTGCTAAACACACACGTATGTTTTCACTACTTTATAGTACTCCTGTCACTTTGTGAGAAGCTGGCATTTGATTAAGCCGTCATTGAGTACCCTTAGGAGTTATAGTATTGCAAGAAAATGGAGTAAGATCTCTTGTAAGGCGATTGGTTCTTCCAGATTTATCATGTCTAATAATTATTAAGTGATATATTATGTTATCATTCTTGTAGAAAACGAGCATCACGCGAAAGTACAACAACGGCGGCTGCAGCAACATCGCCAGCACCAACTGCAGACCAAGAGTTGTAAAGATAAGGGTGAGTAACTCTGTTTTTCTGCTTCTGCTGCTGCTGCTGCTGGTGCTGCTGCTCTTCATATTTCCTGTCAGAATATTAAACCATTACGATAAGGGTACTTGCGTGAACTCCGTTGTGCGGGAAATAATCCTCACTTTCACCCTCCAAAACCACCTCCTCCTCCACTACCTCCACCGCCACCACCTTCTCCTCTACCACCTCCTCCACTACCTCCACAACCACCTTCTTTTTGCTAACAGTCCCCTCTCCTGTAAATTATATGAAACACTCAAACGTGAGATAAGAATTTCTAATATTTGACCTCTTAAAAACTGAGTTTGTCCAGATTTTTGTTTTTGTCAAAAACATCCTGCTGCTGGTACTCACGATATACGATAACAGTTACTTATAAATACATTGCAATGCACACACACACACAAAAACACACACACGCACACACGCAAAAACACACACGCACACACACAAACACACACGCATACTAATCTATAATCATCTTGCTGCGTGTGTGTCGTATTTATGGCGCGATAATCGTAAATGGGAATGGGGGTGATAATGTCACCGGGTGGTTGGGTGGATGGGTGGATGGATGGGTGTATGGGTCGGTGGGTTGTCTAACTCTGGAAGTGGTTTGTCGATAGCTGCAGTTGATTTCCGAATTGAATTTATCTTCATAAACCGCAGTTCTGCAAAGCGAAAGCGTCCGAGTATCTTAGCTTGTCGCAGGAGATGGAGGAGGAGGAGTAGGAGGAGGAGGAGGAGTAGTAGGAGTAGGGCGAGGACGAGGAGGAGGAGCAGGGGAGGACGAGAAAGAGGAGAAGAAGGAGGAGGAGGAGAAGAAATAGGGGACGAGAAAGAAGAGGGGAGAAGAAGGAGGAGAAAGGGGAGGAGTAGGAACAGGACGGATAGAAATAGGAGAAGGAGGAGTATGAAGAGAGGAAGGATGAAGAGAAGGAGGAGGATGATGAAGAGGAGAATGAGAATGAAGAGAGGGAGGATGAAGAGGAGGAGGAGGAGGAGGAGGAGGAGGAGGAAGAGATTTGGCTGCAGCCAGAGCAGCTGGGGAATCCTCTCATATCTTTCACGCTTTTGTTAATGTGTCAGCTTACCATCAGCGCCTGCACGACCATTTAGCTGTCGACCTTCTGACTCCCTCTGTCCCATTGTTACGCTGCTGCTTCTGCTGCTGCTGCTTTATGTCTTAACGGGGTTTTCAGAACATGGGCGCAAGACAGACAGAGGCCGAAACCCTATGGAGGATGGGGATGGGGGGAATGGAGGGAAAGGACGGACAAAAATGGGGCGCCCCGATGTCGAATTGGAGCAGAAGGAAGGAGTGGGAAGGAATGAGGTATGGAATGGGGCTGTTGTGGTGGTGGTGGGGGGGTGATGAAGATGGGGTGAGAGAGAGAGAAGAAAGCGCAGATCAATATGACTTATGTTTTCTATCGTTATTTCGTCTGAGGCGGCGCCACGATGTCGCCTACCCCCACCACCCCACCCCCAACACCCACCCCACCACCCAACCCACCCCTCGTCAGTCTGGGGTAGAGGGGGGGCTCTGCAGTCCTGTCCGTCCCGTCGTCTCTGCACTGCCAAAGCCTTCCTTTGTGATGGACACGTTGAGCCAAGGAGGTCTGGATATAGGAATCCTTGGTTGAGCATTCTGCTTGCTTGTGGAATAATCGACGGAGGAGATGCGGCGGCGAGAAGAAAGGAAGACGAGAGAGGATGGGGGAGGGGGTTAGGGGCATGGGGAGTGGTCTGAGAGGCGCTTAGCGAAATCCCGGCGCTTTATTACGGACTGCAGCAGCAGCAGCAGCTGACATCTCGACGACGATGACGGCAGAAGAAAAATGCAAACCTGTCAGCTGGAGTCTGGCGAAAGAATTTATCAGTGGATGCTACTGATGATGCTGATGATGCTGATGCTGATGATGCTGATGCTGATGATGCTGATGATGATGCTACTGATGCTGATGCTGCTGATGCTGCTGATGATGCTGATGCTGCTGATGCTGATGCTGCTGCTGATGATGCTGCTGCTGATGATGATGATGCTGCTGATGCTGATGCTGATGCTGATGATGCTACTGATGCTGCTGCTGATGCTGTTGATGATGATGCTGCTGCTGATGCTGATGCTGCTGATGCTGCTGATGATGATGATGATGATGCTCGAGCGCTTCAGTTATCCCGTCCGGTGCGGTTTCATTGCGCCAATACCTTTTCGCATTAGGAAGACGACGACGTCGCCGGCGGAAATAAGCTTATTGCCGGGTTTCCGTGAAGATATCACAACCTTCGCATATTAAGAAGAGAGGGTTTGGTTTACTATGCAATGCATACAGTAGGTCGACTTAGTTTGCTGATTTGAAAAGTTGGTGAACGGTGGTATTTAAGTATATTTATACGGTGTTATAAATATCATACTTTACCAATTTATATAAATAATATATGCAGTTATTGCATACATCTATAGTAGACGTTGATAGTCCATTAGGCATATCCCCTTCTCCTCTCCTCACTGCATGTATGCCTAACTCCTATTTATTGCGTCTGATTTCTCCTCCTCCTGGGTCCTCACCCTCCTCTTCCTCACCGCCCCCCCTATGACGCATTCTTCCACATCCTCTTTCCACCATAACTCCGCCACTGGTTGTTCTCTGCCAGTACCAGTCCCAAGCCTGGATTAAGGAGGATGGCGACAATGTCATCTTTGATATGGCATTGTCATTTTTAGACATGTAACAAACACTTCCCGCTTCCTCCTCTTTATAAAGTCAACCTTCCTTCTCTTCTTCCTGTCCCATCCAGAACCAGCTTACGAAATGCCAATTCTGTCAGATATTCCATTAATTCCTAACCTTCCATTCACGCACCTGTCCATTTTTCTCGCACTCAGACTGACTCAGGCGGAGGATCTTTTATTCTCCTTCCATCTACATCACGATACAACGTCGCGTCCTCCTCTCAATTCGTCTTTTCTCGTCGTAAAAGCCGTGCATTAATCCCCAACCGATTGCCTCCTTCGCACCGGACCTCTGTCGAACAGTGTCCGTCCCATTTATAATACCGTATACTTCTCGTCCGTTTCTGTTGTGGCAAGACCGACAGACAGACCACGCTCTATTTTTCGCTTAAATTACTTGTCTCGCTGGTCGAGATATTGGCGGCGGGGGCAAGGGCGGATACAGAAACTTTTAACGGGGGGGGGGGGGGCAAAAAATTCTAGGCCTTGGGTAATGGGTAACAAATTTCGTGTCCACCCAAAAAAGTTGATGACTTTTCTTTTTTTTAGTCATCTGGCAAAATTTTCGGAAAAACATACCATTTCATCCGCAAAAAAGTTGATGACCTTCTTTTAGTCGTCAGGTTTTTAACTTCTGAAAAAACATGCCATTTCCAAATGTGGGGGCCACAATGCTTGGGCATTTCTTAATGGGGGGGGGGGGGGGCAAAATGTGCAATATATACGTTGTTCCACAGCATGTTCCATCCAAATAGGGGGTGCCACGATACATGGGCATTCCTAAATGGGGGGGCCATGGCCGGATAAGCCCCCCCGCTGGATCCGCCCCTGGGCGGCGGAGGTTTCGAAGGCGCTGCTGCTGTGTGTTTGTTTCCGGACTTCACATGAAAAAGCCATTTAGTCCTCTCGGGATTCGTCTTCCGCTGTTGTCATTGGTTGGCGTCGGCTTCTTCTTTTCTTCAATCATAACATTGATATTCAGCGGATCCGAGATGTCAAACCTTATTGATGACCCGTCTTCCATCGACCCCCTCTCCCCTCTTCCCTCTCGTCCTCCCTCCTTCCCTCTCTCCATCTGACGTATCCGACTCAATAATATGACACATCTTTATTTTCCATTGTGACAATCACCATCACCGTATTATATTGTCTGAAGCGCTGCCTACAGCAACGTTCTTCTCTCGGTGTGAGTGGAAGTGGGAGAATGACAGGCGAGGAATTGAACGCCTCTCCCCGTCACCCACCTCTTTAGCTTGATGGCTCCCGGGGCGGGGGAGAGAGGGGGGAAAATAGCAACCCTATGGATAATAAATACTAAGAGTAGAGGAAGGGCGGTTATCGTTCTCGGTTACCATCAACGTCTATTATTTTGTATTGTTTTGTTTTTATTGTTACTTGGTCAGTCTTTGTCTACGAAATACCATTGTTCTGATGGCGGCGGCGACGACGACGATGATGATGATGATTCACCAACTTTGTTATAATTGATGGCATCATCCAACAATAAAAATTAGGACACTTGAATTAGCAGATTTGTAAATTGTAAGTCTATTGTAATACTGATGTTGACCGTATTCAATAAAACTCGTGAATGATAATTGCTCCTGACAATCGTGACAATGTCGCAGATCACAATTGAATGGATTAGATTTCAACCGCTTCCGGAATTATAGTCATGGACATGAAAATCTCACATCATATATTTTGCATTGAAGCCTTCTACAGAATTATGGGTATAGACCACGACAAAGCAGCTTCCGTGGCTACATTGTTACAGTTCCGGACATGAGGGTAACAAACAGATCACCACTCCCTGTGTTGCGAAATGCAGACAGGAGAAGAGATCTGCGGTTACCATAAAATACGTGCACACATGAAGTATATAATTATATTGGAGTGCAGCCAGTCAGACAGTTGTGTGCTTCAGCATATTAAGGATCCTATAGTAAACTCTTTGTGTCTAATCATGTGCAGACCGTCCCGCATCTAGCTTACATGTACAGGGTGGGCCAAAAGTATTTGTTCAACTTTGAAGACCTATAACTTAGGCAGTTTAGCAAGTAAGTGTATGCTTAATGCATCAAATTAAAGGTCGTTATATCAGCTATAAGTCCGACAAATTTCATTACGGTAGCTTGCACTACGCGCCATATAATTATTGTGCACCGCACCTACCTTGTTTTCTGACGTAAACAATAATTTCATCATGGCACCGTTAACAGAACATGACAGGACTTTGATACGAATTTTAAGAATTGAAAACATTTAAATGCATATCAAACGATGAATGAATTTCCTGCTAGAAACTGGAGTAAAAACAATCTCAGCCGAATAATTAGACATATTGACGCGAGTGCAAGTTCTAAACGTAAACCTGTTACTGGCCGTCCTCGATCGTTCGGCACGTACCGCTGACAACATCGCTCGTGTAGCTGAATTGATCTGTAGCCAACGTTCCTGAGTTCATCGAACCACATAACTGGCCGCCTGATAGCCATGACTTAAACCCCGTTGATTACTCAATCTGGGGTGCTCTGCAGCAACGGGTTTATTGTGAACGGATAGTAAACGTCGAGCATCTGAAGCGCGTCATCACTCGTTGCTGGACTGAGATCAGCCAGGAACTCATCAATGGAGCCATAGATCAATGGGCATACCCCAAATGGAGCAATGGTTTTCTGTGGAAGACACATTGAATATTTATTTGACTAAATATTTCTTGAATTTCTTAATGGCTATCAATAATGCAAACTTGCAAAGACTAATTTTTCAAGTTTTATGTGTTGCAAGATAGACTATTTAAAATCATTGTAAACTGATACATATTCAGTACAGTAGTTTTACGCAATTATTATTAAAGCTAAAAATGTAAAACTTTGACCATTTGTAGCTGATATAACGACCTTTATTGTGATGCATTAAGCATACACTTACTTGCTAAACTGCCTAAGTTATAGGCCTTCAAAGTTGAACAAATACTTTTGGCCCACCCTGTATATAATTATAGGTGAAATGACCAAACTGCAATTATTCCACAGCAGCAACGGCAGCTGGTCAGGACAAAGCATTAAATCGGATTGAAGTCGATTAATGGGAAATTCAGGCAGGACGTCCTCATCATCATCATCAGTGAATGGCTTATTATCATAGTAACCCACATCTTCTGCTGCTGCTGCTGCTGCTGCTGCTGCTGTTGCTTTGGTGCTTAGCAATGCATTGTGGTGCATCGGTGTGAACGCTGCATTGGCAGTGATGCAGTGGCTGTATACATACATGTATAGTATAGAAATCTGATGATGCATGCAGGTGAATATATAAGAGTAAAGGTGCTTTAATTGGCAGTGAATTAGCACATCTGGAATATAGACGTTCAGATCCACTGACAGTTTGCGGTTTGTCTGTCTGTCTGTCTGTCTCTCTGTCTGTCTGTCTCTCTCTCTCTTCATTCACCTTCTCCACAGCTCCCAAGGTTCCAATCGTCAGTCAGACTTCACAGCTGTGGACCCGTAAAGATGGTTTAATTTGACTGACACCTGTTTCCAGTGCAACTTTTATGTCTGAAGCCGATCCAGTCCCCATTACCACCGCCACCACCACCACTACCACCACCCCGGCTGTGTCTGTGGGGCCATTGAGTTCCTGGTATCGTCTTCAGGACCGCTCTCTGATGTCTGGATCCAACGCATGATGATAATAAAAATCCTTCGCCAGATTATTATTAATCCCGTTATATGAGCATTGGGTTGGCCGCCGACGACAGGTTGCCGAGTGCTTCCTGTATCTAATTTCTCTGATTATATTTATGCTTCATTTAAAAGCGTCAGTGTTTAAGAGCCACTTGAGAATGACATGACAATGATCAGATCATGAATATAACATTTATAATAATATATATATAACATCCGGATTGTGTGTGTCTGTGTGTGTTTGTTTTCGCATAATGACATGTGTGCATTTGTACATGTGTCTGTTTTTATGACGTGCACATAATGACTCACACATGAGCGTGTGCGCAGTAATGTATGCAAGCCCTACTCACATAATGTGGTGTCTTGACATCTTGTAGCAAATTATGTTGATTGCAGATCTATTTTTGGGGAACCGACATTAACTCCCAGGAGGCGGAGTGGGGTTGTCCTACCCGGGGTTTTTCCGGGGGGGGGGTTAACTGTGGGGTTTGTGCAGAGGGGGGGTTAATGTCCTACCCCTACTTTAAGGTGTCGAGGATATCAGAGGCTTTTCTTCTGTTCTAAATAAGTGTGTGGCAGAGGCGATAGTTTATCTTGTCAGTGCCACAAGGGAATGTTTTTCCATCTCACAGTGCATTGCATTGCGGTCCATCTTCATTCGTGCAAAGAAGCCATCCGCGTTATCCAAGGAATTTAAACTATAGAATGCATTGGATCTTAGTATTGCAAACTGTTGCAATGTCTGATGTTTCAGACTCTGCTGTGTCAATAGTCTAGCCAGGGCTTAAAGTGTGGCTGGACGGTCATGGACGGCGTCCATGCACTTATTTTAAAATCTTAACGCCATCCTGCCACTTATTCGCCAGCACAGCCTGGAAATGTATGGGGCGTCCAGGCACTTATTTTCCCCACAATTTAAGTACTGAGTCTAGCCCTAAAACACTAATGTGACCTATAGTTTGCATTCTAGCCAACTAAATAAATCGGGTCATGGGCTGGATACATCTGGAGGAAATAAAGCTGCCTGCCTGCCTGGACTATCCTCCACTTTGGATTGTGCATGCTTTCACTTTCTGAAAACACCACAAAGCTGCTGTTTGAGAGGACTGTCTGTATGTCTATGGGTAATTCTTTTTGTGAGGCGCTATATAAATGGTCTGAATGGATGACTGTAGTACCTGAATCAGACCTGTTAGAACAACTGATTATATATATAGGGCACAAGTGATAATTTTATTTGGAGCCGTTGTGAACGCTTCCTGGCCACAATAATAGTGTTTGGTCTAACCAGGCATAACTGTTTAGAATAAAGGTGATCCTCTGTAGTGATTGAATCAGTCAGAATCATTGGTTGTCTACCAACAAGACTCAGCCTTAAATCTTCTGTGCTTCACAATGGCTCTGTTCCGGATATATATATATATAAATAATATTATATATATATTATATATAATTATATATATTATATATATATAATTATATGTAAAATGCTATTTCTAATCAGCAGCCTATTGCACGGTGAAGAGGCCGGTGTCGGTACTCTTGCTCAGAAAGGCTGCAATTGATCTCGTAGTGACGTCCAGCGAGAGAGGGGGAGAGACACTAAAGCACGTATACGATGACAATGAGAGAGGCGCTGAGAAGACCAGAGAACGAGTCAGACAGAGAGAGGGACAGACAGACAGACAGACAACCAGACGGGCAGAGGAGTGAAAAGAAACCGTGAGGAGAAACAGACAGGCAGACAAGACAGACAGACTGAGACAGACAAAGAGAGAGAGAAAAGCAGGTAATGAGGCGGACGGACGGACGGACGGACGGACGGACGGACGGACGGACGGACGGACGGACGGATAGCCTATATAGTGGGGCAGATAAGTGCAGGTGCAATTGTTGAGAACTACCGTGTGGCTGGGCTGGGCTGCATAGGCTGGGCAATGCCTCTTCAAATATTAATGGAGGTCGATGAAACATGTTACACCCGAGTCTACCTGAGAGAAGGAGGAGGAAAAGGAGGTGGAGGAGGAGAGGAGGAGGAAGAGGATGATGAGGAGGAGGAGGACGAAGAGGAGGATGATGAGGAGGAGGAGGAGGAGAGGAGGAGGTGGAGGAGGAGGAGGATCGACTTTCTAAGAGACTGCTGACTGATTTCATCGGTTTTTTAAAAGACGAGGTTTAGACTCGGGCGCAGTCTGCAGGACTCGATAAGCGAGTCCACTCCGTTATTTATCTCGTATATAGAAAGACGCTTCTTTCAAAAGGTGCTACATAAACATCATCTCGTGTTAACGGTGTTATGCTACATCGCCATCTGGTGTATCTGGATCATACACAAGCTTTTTATGCGTTTAATATCCAATTCGCGGCTATTGAACTCTACCGTAGCAGTTGTCGGCTCCGCTTTGAAGGAGAGGGGCGGGGAGGGCTGGCTGTGTGGCGCATAGGATGTCGGTATCAGTGTAAGCTTATCATTGATATTAATAGTAATGATAACAACGATTATGAAGAGTAACATAAATAATGCGATAGCTTTAGATTTTCTCTGTCACTCGTATCATCAATATTAATGGTAGCCTAATGATAGCGTAGGGTGTTCTGGGTCAAGTTGATGAAGGGGGCAAGCTGACGGAGGGGGCAAGTTGATCTCGGAGTTGCGTTCTGAGAGGAAGAGGGTGATACACTAAAGCACGAATGAGGACAATGAGAGGGCGCTGAGAAGACCAGAGAATGAGTCAGAAAGACAGAGAGACAACCATACAGACAGACAACCAGAAATCTGCTGCCAAGAATTCATGTAAAAAGTTATAAATTCTGTCTTGCTCTCATTTAACAACCGGGCAAAATGTAGATTTTGAGTAGCGCCTCTATATATTCAGTGCTTTGCTGTGGCTCTCTGTTTGGATGGATTAGTCAAAGACGATCATGTTTGGCTGATAGCAACAAAGCCTGTCTAAGTTCTGCCTTTCTCAATATTCCACCACTGACCTTGTTGACACCGCTGTTCCACTATCAGAAACTGTCAAAACACTTGGGATAACTCTGGATGTTATATATGATATATATATATATATATATGATATTATATATATAACATATGATCTCACTTTCCAATTGCACATAGCAAACCTTTGCAAATCGTGTTTCTCATGATATCAGGGCAATACATCACATAAAGAGCTGCTCTTATAGCAAAGACATGTCACAGACCATAACTGCCTGCCTGCTCTCTAAAGACTCTGATCTACTCTCGCTGTGATTATGCCAACTCGGTTTTACAGGTAACTATAGTTCAACAGGTTGCAATGCATCAGAAATTCTCGGGCTTGCAGTCTTGCATATGAGCTTCTTCTTATCATAGAAACTCCTTATCCCAGATTGACCTGCTGCATTAACCTCGTGTATTATATATTCAGAGTAAGACTTAAAATGACCTGTCTGAAGTATAAAATCCTTATAATGAGCGCTTCTATACGTATAGCTTCAGCGACTAATACCGTTCTACACCACCCCGCATCACCCCCCCCCCCTACACCCCCCCGCACAAAGTCTGGGAACTTCGAGTGGGGTCTTTGGTTCAGTTGGCACGATGGCAAACCATCATGTATGACTTGACTTTCATTCATTCCATTTCTAGCCCAATGTGGGAGAGGGGGAGGGGGAGGGGGAATGGCACAGAGGTTTCTTTGATAATGCTCCTTCTCTCTTTTCCACCAACAAGAAATAATCCCTCATGGCTAATTATTTTTCACTGGCTTTCAACACCTGGAAGTCCAACTGATCCATAATACCTAGCAGAGGAGTAGGAGGAGGAGGAGGAGGAGGAGGAGGAGGAGGAGGAGGAGGAGGAGGGGAGGAGGAGGACGAGGAGGAGGAGGAGAAGAGGAGGACGAGGAGGAGGAGGAGGTTCCTATTCCATATCCATGTGACTGTACAATGTGTACATCATAGCTGTAAAAAAGCGTTATGCTCCATTTTTTAAAATTCCATTTCTGTCGTTTTAAACATCTATGCTACAGTACGTGTTGACTTCTTTCTTAATAATAGTTAAATAACACGACGACGCCGATGATGGTGGTGATGATGATGATGGTGGTGATGATGATGATGGTGGTGGTGATGATGATGACGACGACGCGACGATGATGAATATGATGGTGGTGGTCGTTGTGGCGGGGGCGATGACGCTGGTGAATGTGATAGAACAAAATACAGAAGTGCCAGTAGTGGTGTCAAGGATAAAAATTCCTTTGAGGTGCAGTCATTAATGTTTTAAATCTCTTCTGTGTGCTTCTGGCGAAACTGTTTTTTTAGCTAGAAGATTGTTGTGTCATTAAAATTATTATTTTTTTAGTGGTGTCAAGGATAAAAATTCCTTTGAGGTGCAGTCATTAATATTTTAAATCTCTTCTGTGTGTTTCTCGCGAAACTGTTTTTTTTAGCTGGAAGGTTGTTGTGTCATTAAGATTAATTTTTTCAGTCTTCATTGTTGGAAAGTTAAAATGCAGGCTTAGAGTATATTTCATACTAATTTTCATGTGTGTTTTGTAGACTGGTAACAGTAGTCCACTAATTTGACAGACCAGAACGAAGACTCGAATAACCATTGCTAATATCAAACTGCTGGTCTGCTATGATCTGCACAGTCAGTCAGTCAGTCAGCCAGTCAGTGAGTCAGTCAGTCAGTGAGTCAGCCAGTCAGTGAGTCAGTCAGTCACCCAATCAGTCAGCCAGTCAGTCAGCCAGTCAGCCAGCCAGTCAGTGAGTCAGCCAGTCAGTCAGTCAGCCAATCAGTCAGCCAGCCAGTCAGCCAGCCAGTCAGTCAGCCAATCAGTCAGCCAGTCAGTCAGCCAGCCACTCAGTCAACCAGCCAGTCAGTCAGTCAGTCAGTGAGTCAGTCAGCCAGTCAGTCAGCCAGTCAGTGAGTCAGCCAGTCAGCCAGCCAGTCAGTCAGCCAGTCAGTGAGTCAGTCAGCCAGTCAGTCAGTCAGCCAGTCAGTGAGTCAGCCAGTCAGTCAGCCAGTCAGTGAGTCAGCCAGTCAGCCAGTCAGCCAGCCAGTCAGTCAGCCAGTCAGTGAGTCAGTCAGTCAGCCAGTCAGTCAGTCAGCCAGTCAGTGAGTCAGCCAGCCAGTCAGCCAGTCAGTGAGTCAGTCAGCCAGTCAGCCAGCCAGTCAGCCAGCCAGTCAGTCAGCCAGCCAGTCAGTCAGCCAATCAGTCAGCCAGCCAGTCAGTCAACCAGCCAGTCAGTCAGTCAGTGAGTCAGTCAGCCAGTCAGTCAGCCAGTCAGTGAGTCAGCCAGCCAGTCAGCCAGTCAGTCAGTCAGTCAGTCAATCAGCCAGTCAGTCAGCTAGTCAGCCAATCAGTCAGCCAGTCGACTAGCCAGCCAGCCAGTCAGTGAGCCAGCCAGTCAGTCAGTCAGCCAGCCAGCCAGTCAGTCAGTCAGTCGGTTGGTAAGTCAGCCAGCCAGCCAGCCAGTCAGTCAGTCAGCCAGTCAGTGAGTCAGTCAGCCAGTCAGTCAGTCCATCGACCCACTGCTCCATTAATATTATAATAGCCGCCCAGCTTCCAATACTTTAATACTTGTGACTATCACCTGGTTAATTTATTCATGTGTACCTACACATGTGACATCGATCAATCAGTGAGATCGCTGTGCAATCGATCGATGAACTCCGTTGCATACATTATTATTGCACTCATACTTCAGCAGGTACATGTGTATCGTTATATATATATATATATATATATAATTTATATATATGTATGTAATAGACTAAGGATCACTACTGTATATATGACTATATATATTATACAATTATAGGCCTATAATTATAGTTTTATAGTTGTCCTATTACGGCCTATATACGTCAGTGAATGACAGTAATGCGTGCGTCTGCGTGTGTGTGTGTGTGCGTGTGTGTGTGTGTGTGTGTGTGTGTGTGTGTGTGTGTGTGTGTGTGTGTGTGTGTGTGTGTGTGTGTGTGTGTCCATTTGCCGAAGCACTGGTTATACATAAAAGCTGATCTTCGTGTTCTGGTGGGACTAATTCTTTTGAGGCCAATTGATTCGGTTTATTTTTAGCGTCTACTCCTTGCGCCAAACGAGAGGTTATGATGACAAGCGAGTGACGTATTAAGGCACAGGACCCGGACGGACGGACGAACGAACGGACGGACAGCATTCGTCGACCGACCGACGAGAGGCAGGCAGGCAGGCAGGCAGGCAGGCAGAGAGGCAGGCAGGGAGTCGCCGGTCGGTCGGGGACCACCGAGTCCCATCGCCTCCTATCTCGACCAAGAACCATCGTCGTCGTCGTCCAACCCGTAGACCTAGGGACCATCCATGTGTATATAATATATATATTATATATATATTATATATATATGTGTGTATATATATATGTGTGTATGTATATATATATGGATGTATATATATATATGTATATATATATATGTGCGTGTGTGTCTGAGTGTGGATGCCCCACCGGTGTCATCGGTCTATTTATAACCATGATAGTTCTGGAAACGATCGTGTTTAGCGCCACAGTCTCATCGTCGTCGTCTTCGCCCTGACGACCTCCTATAAGCGAACCTTCTAGACGACGTCACCTCTCGCTCACTAATTTTCAATCAGAAGAGGAGGAAGGGGAGGAAGGGACGACGACCGTGGGAGGTTCGTGGCTAAAAATGGTTCGGGCATTGGCCTGCATGCCGACGCTGGTTCCCCAGCGCCCTCTGCCATCGACCGATGAAGTGGATTTATGGTAGAGCGGAGGAAGAGACGCCCTCTACCGTTGCTGTTACAAATCAGCGGTCGGTGGCAGTTGCGATTGGGAGCGATTGCCAACATTGGTCGTTTGGGGTTCTTGAGACTCTCGTCCCTCCTCCTCAGTCGCTAAGTCTCGGATCTCCTTTGTGAGGATCAGCAGATCTGTTTCGCATTTCCCATTCAAGGAGCGTATCAAACACCGAGTGTGCTTTAGGGCTTCACAGTTTCCCTAGTTTCCCGAGTTTCCCAAGTTTCCAAAGTTTCCCAAGTTTCCCAAGTTTCTAAAGTTTCCAAAGTTTCCCAAGTTTCCCAAGTTTCCAAAGTTTCCCAAGTTTCCCAAGTTTCACAAATTTCCCAAATTTCCCAAATTTCCCAAGTTTCCCAAGTTTCACAAGTTTCCAAAGTTTCCCATGTTTCCCAAGTTTCTCTTGTTTCCCAAGTTTCCCGAGTTTCCCAAGTTTCCAAAGTTTCCAAAGTTTCCCAAGTTTCCCAAGTTTCTAAAGTTTCCAAAGTTTCCCAAGTTTCCAAAGTTTCCCAAGTTTCCCAAGTTTCCAAAGTTTCCCATGTTTCCCAAGTTTCTCATGTTTCCCGAGTTTCCTAAGTTTCCAAAGTTTCGCAAGTTTCGAAAGTTTCCCAAGTTTCCCAAGTTTCCCAAGTTTCCCATGTTTCCCAAGTTTCCCAAGTTTCCAAAGTTTCCCAAGTTTCCCAAGTTTCCAAATTTTCCCAAGTTTCCCTAGTTTCCCAAGTTTCCTAAGTTTCCCAAGTTTCCCGAGTTTCCTAAGTTTCCCAAGTTTCCCAAGTTTCCCAAGTTTCCAAATTTTTCTTTGTTTCCCAAGTTTCCCGAGTTTCCCAAGTTCCCGAGTTTCCCAAGTTTCCCAAGTTTCCCAAGTTTCCAAAGTTTCCAAAATTTCCCAAGTTTCCCAAGTTTACCAAGTTTCCAAAGTTTCCAAAGTTTCCAAAGTTTCCCAAGTTTCCCAAGTTTACCAAGTTTCCAAAGTTTCCCAAGTTTCCCAAGTTTCCCAAGTTTCCCATGATTCCCAAGTTTCCCAAGTTTCCAAAGTTTCCAAAGTTTCCCAAGTTTCCCATGTTTCCCAAGTTTCCCAAGTTTCCAAAGTTTCCAAAGTTTCCCAAGTTTCCCAAGTTTCCCAAGTTTCCCAAGTTTCCCAAGTTTCCTAAGTTTCCCAAGTTTCCAAAGTTTCCAAAGTTTCCGAAGTTTCAGAAGTTTCCAAAGTTTCCAAAGTTTCCTAAGTTTCCCATGTTTCCAAAGTTTCCCAAGTTTCCCATGTTTCCCAAGTTTCCCAAGTTTTCCAAGTTTCCAAAGTTTCCCAAGTTTCCAAATTTTCCCAAGTTTCCCAAGTTTCCTAAGTTTCCCAAGTTTCCAAAGTTTCCCAAGTTTCAGAAGTTTCCAAAGTTTCCAAAGTTTCCCAGGTTTTCCAAGTTTCCAAAGTTTCCCAAAGTTTCCCAAGTTTCTCAAGTTTCCCAAGTTTCCCAAGTTTCCAAAGTTTCGCAAGTTTCCAAAGTTTCCCAAGTTTCCCGAGTTTCCCAAGTTTCCCGAGTTTCCCAAGTTTCCCAAGTTTCCCAAGTTTCCAAATTTTCCCAAGTTTACCAAGTTTCCAAAGTTTCCCGAGTTTCCCAAGTTTCCCAAGTTTCCAAAGTTTCCAAAGTTTCCCAAGTTTCCGAAGTTTCAGAAGTTTCCAAAGTTTCCAAAGTTTCCCAGGTTTTCCAAGTTTCCAAAGTTTCCCAAAGTTTCCCAAGTTTCTCAAGTTTCCCAAGTTTCCCAAGTTTCCAAAGTTTCGCAAGTTTCCAAAGTTTCCCGAGTTTCTCAAGTTTCCCGAGTTTCCTAAGTTTCCCAAGTTTCCCAAGTTTCCCAAGTTTCCAAATTTTCCAAATTTTCCCAAGTTTACCAAGTTTCCAAAGTTTCCCGAGTTTCCCAAGTTTTCCAAGTTTCCCAAGTTTCCCAAGTTTCCCAAGTTTCTAAAGTTTCCAAAGTTTCCCAAGTTTCCAAAGTTTCCCAAGTTTCCCAAGTTTCCCAAGTTTCCCAAGTTTCCAAAGTTTCCCAAGTTTCCCGAGTTTCCCAAGTTCCCGAGTTTCCCAAGTTTCCAAAGTTTCCAAATTTTCCCAAGTTTCCCAAGTTTACCAAGTTTCCCAAAGTTTCCAAAGTTTCCAAAGTTTCCCAAGTTTTCCAAGTTTCCAAAGTTCCCCAAGTTTCCCAAGTTTCCCAAGTTTCCCATGTTTCCCAAAATCCCAAGTTTCCCAAGTTTCCAAAGTTTCCAAAGTTTCCCGAGTTTCCCAAGTTTCCCAAGTTTCCAAAGTTTCCAAAGTTTCCCAAGTTTCCGAAGTTTCAGAAGTTTCCAAAGTTTCCAAAGTTTCCCAGGTTTTCCAAGTTTCCAAAGTTTCCCAAAGTTTCCCAAGTTTCTCAAGTTTCCCAAGTTTCCCAAGTTTCCAAAGTTTCGCAAGTTTCCAAAGTTTCCCGAGTTTCTCAAGTTTCCCGAGTTTCCTAAGTTTCCCAAGTTTCCCAAGTTTCCCAAGTTTCCAAATTTTCCAAATTTTCCCAAGTTTACCAAGTTTCCAAAGTTTCCCGAGTTTCCCAAGTTTTCCAAGTTTCCCAAGTTTCCCAAGTTTCCCAAGTTTCTAAAGTTTCCAAAGTTTTCCAAGTTTCCAAAGTTTCCCAAGTTTCCCAAGTTACCCAAGTTTCCCAAGTTTCCAAAGTTTCCCAAGTTTCCCGAGTTTCCCAAGTTCCCGAGTTTCCCAAGTTTCCAAAGTTTCCAAATTTTCCCAAGTTTCCCAAGTTTACCAAGTTTCCCAAAGTTTCCAAAGTTTCCAAAGTTTCCCAAGTTTTCCAAGTTTCCAAAGTTCCCCAAGTTTCCCAAGTTTCCCAAGTTTCCCATGTTTCCCAAAATCCCAAGTTTCCCAAGTTTCCAAAGTTTCCAAAGTTTCCCAAGTTTCCCATGTTTTTCAAGTTTCCCAAGTTTCCCAAGTTTCTCAAGTTTCCGAATTTTCCTAAGTTTCCCAAGTTTCTCAAGTTTCCAAATTTTCCTAAGTTTCCCAAGTTTCCCAAGTTTCCGAAGTTTCCTAAGTTTCCCAAGTTTCCCAAGTTTCCAAAGTTTCCCATGTTTCCCAAGTTTCCCAAGTTTCCAAAGTTTCCTAAGTTTTCCAAGTTTCCCAAGTTTCCCAAGTTTCCAAAGTTTCCAAAGTTTCCAAAGTTTCCAAAGTTTCAGAAGTTTCCAAAGTTTCCAAAGTTTCCCAAGTTTCCCGATTTTCCCAAGTTCCCGAGTTTCCCAAGTTTCCCAAGTTTCCCAAGTTTCCCAAGTTTCCAAAGTTTCCAAATTTTCCCAAGTTTCCCAAGTTTACCAAGTTTCCAAAGTTTCCAAAGTTTCCAAAGTTTCCTAAGTTTTCCAAGTTTCCCAAGTTCCCCAAGTTTCCCAAGTTTCCCAAGTTTCCCAAGTTTCCCAAGTTTCCCATGTTTCCCAAGTTTCCCAAGTTTCCAAAGTTTCCCAAGTTTCTCATGTTTCCCAAGTTTCCAAAGTTTCCAAAGTTTCCCAAGTTTCCCAAGTTTCCAAAGTTTCCCAAGTTTCCCAAGTTTCCAAAGTTTCCCAAGTTTCCCAAGTTTCCCAATCTGGATTATTGCTGAGACACATAAAAATTATTGTAAGAAGCAATTCCAGTGATGTCGAGGATGTTGAAGAACATCGTCATGGACCAACGGTTGACTTTTCTTCTTGTGGTGCGCATTATAATTATCCATGTGATAAATAATAATTGTCAACACCACTTTTGGTTCCATTATAATGGAGGGTTACTTCTGGCTTGTTGTTCATCTAGGCATAAGTGGTGGCATCGTGCTGCAGAGTGAATAACCAGCACAGCTGTGCCTGGTTTAGGAATAAATGATAACCTACAAGAGTAGGTTGGTCATGAAATGCAGACAAAGAGCTCATTTCCTGGCGCCCCATGCCTGGCCTTCATTCCCTATATGAAATGTTTTATCTGGTACAACGTTTCTGCCACTGTGCCGCCATGGTGACTGGTGATACCAGCTGTTTCACAACTCTTGACTTGTCTCAAGCTGTTCCCTCTGTCACTGCCCGGGTATATGTCAATGGTTATGAAGTGACAGCATCGCAGCACATCATATCTTGATACCATAGTTTGCAGGTTTGAACTTTATGTGCTGCCTGAAGCTACACCTGCCACAGTAAGCTCATCCACCCACAGACTTGTAAGCTTACCATGAAGAAATTTCTTGGCAATGATATACTGAGTCTGAGCAGAAAATATTTTTCTTAGGTAACGGAAAGCAGCAACTTTGTTGTTGTTCAGCCTTTCAGTGACATGTGAAGTGTTTTCTACTCAATTGCCTTGCTGTAAAATCTCATGCGCCGATACTTCAGGATGCACGAAATCGTGTCCTGGACATGGTCATTATTCGTGCTATAGCGTTTTCCAACGCCACTCTATATTCCAGAATTGTATGTATTGCTTCTTTTGCACTAAATCGTACTGGGTAAATTCTCGCTGTCATAATATCTTTTCATAAAATAGCGTTCGGTTCCATAGGAAAAATCGTTCTACGGCTGGGGTCCCGCGGGACCCCACCAGATATTTTATATTTAAAAAATAACCGCAAAAGTTAAACCGGATTTTATTAGATGTAAATAATGAGCGATGTCCAAGTGACAAATTCATAAAACGTCGTTAAAAAATATTGATTAGCAAAAAAGTAGCACGAGCCGAAACAGTGCTGGGGTCCCCGGGGACCCCAGTTGGTCATTTGAGGGTTAAAAGATAGGGCGATCATGTACTATCAGGGGACGAAAATTACAGTGTCTTTTGCAGTGCCGTCAGCATTGTCATTGCACGTCTTTTTCGTGAGGGTCGGTTAGGGCTCAGGTTAGGCATCGTGAGGGTCGGTTAGGGTTAGTGTTAGGTTTAGTTTAGCCATTAGAAATTCTGGTGGATTGATAGCAAAAGACACTGTGTATTTTTCGTCCCCTGATAGTACATGATCGCCAAAGATAGACACTAATAAACACAGATAGCCATGGCCACCTCTCGCAACCAGACAATCAGTGCAGATGTTGAAGTATACAGAGTAGACTATAGTAATATTGTCATACTTCAACACTGCCGCAAATTGACCTAGATACATACACAGGTGCATATTGACCTAGATACATACACAGGTGCAGATTGACCTAGATACATACACAGGTGAAGATTGACCTAGATACATACACACGTTCGTCTGCATTTCTGCACTGCACGCACTCGGTTGTTTCTCGAGCAGATCAGCAGTCACGACGTATACGTTATAACAGACTGTTGCAGTCATTAGTCAGATTGTTCTGAAGTTCAGTGGCAGTAATGGTCTGGAGTGTCTCTGATCGAGGAGGTGGCAGCACAGTTCTACAGTTTTACAGAGTCTTGTTCATCAGATCACCAACGATAAAGACTCCGAAGAATTCTCATTTATACCTAAGTTGACTTAACACACGTTAAGAACGAGCTGCATTGGTTTGCATGCTGTCAGTTTTAGTACACGCTCGTTGGTGTATAAGGGGTTAATTGACATGAATGGTTATGCAATAATATGCATGCTTACAAGCTTCAACGTTTACCATTTGTCGTACTTCGACATCTTACAGGGTGGGCCATAAAAAAAGACCCCCCTAGGTTTTTTGCCAATATTTTGGCCAGAAGTAAGAATTTTGAAATGAAATTTTGCAGTCTTAAAGGCAATTCATATTTACACATGATGGCCAGATTTCATCTAAATATATCAAACAGAACAAAAGTTGTATCAGTTTTAGTGAGGCCACCCCCCGTTTTTTGACGATTCAAAAACGAAACGCAAAAAAATAGGTTTTTTGCCAATATCTTCACCAAAAGTAAGAATTTAGAAATGAAATTTTACATTCTTAAAGGCAATTCATATTTACACATTCAGGCCGGATTTCATCAAAATATTTCAAACACAACACAAGTTATACCACTTTTAGCGGGACCACCCACCGTTTTTGACGATTCAGAAACGAAACGCAACAAAAAGTAACAAAAACACGATTTTATTAAGTCTCATGATCTCATCTCAAATAACTGTTGTCAAATGAACTTGGTAGGGCTTCACAACTTGTGTTCAATGTGCCCACCACCAGTGCCAACACTTCTTTTGAGTCTCTTTGCAAAGTTCTTGATGGACCTGTTGATTTATCTGACAGATTCCTTATTTACCAATTTGATTGTCATCTTGCTAGGTGCCTTCTCAGTGACGTGCAGCTACGCTGGTACCTTGTTTCTTTCTTAAATAGTATTAATAATGTTCATATAGCAATATGAAGGCTATTTGATAACAATTATTTGAGATGAGACTTAATAAAATCGTGTGTTTGCTACTTTTTGCTGCGTTACGTCTTTGAAACGTCAAAAAATGGGGGGTGGCCTCACTAAAAGTGGTATAACTTTCGTTGCGCTTGAAATATTTTGATGAAATATGGTCATCATGTGCAGATATGAATTGTGTTTAAGCCTGTGAAATTTCAGTTCGATAGTCTTACTTTTGGCCAAGATATTGGTCAGAGTAATTGAATTAATATTTTTTCACTTTTCGTTGCGTCCGGTTTTTGAATCGTCAAAAAACGGTGGGTGGCTTCACTAAAAGTGGCATAACTTTTGTTCTGTTTGAAATATTTTAATGAAATCTGGCCATCTGGTGTAAATATGAATTGTCTTTAAGACTGTAAAATTTAATTTTGAAATTCTTACTTTTGGTCAAGATATGGGCAAAAATCTTAGGGGGGTCTTTTTTTGGCCCACCCTGTATGTAGCCTAAGCTTACTGGATGATGTCATTTCTACTGAAACACTTCATCTCTGCATGGAATGAGGCTGAATATTTTATTATGAAATCAATTGTAGCAATTGATTGATGTCACTGAATAGTCGATCATCATTATTATCTAAATAGCAACCTCAATCCTTTCTAAATAAAATCATTTTATGAGTATGCACTTATCCATAACAGTGGCACATGTGCGGGTTTGTGTGTGTGTGTGTGTGTGCGCGCGCGCGTGTGTATGCACGTGTGTGTGTGTGCGTGCTTAGTAGGTGTGTGTGCATGCACGTGTTTGTGTTTGTGTGCGTGCGTGCTTAGTAGGTGTGTGTGCATGCACGTGTTTGTGTTTGTGTGCGTGCGTGCTTAGTAGGTGTGTGTGCATGCACGTGTTTGTGTTTGTGTGCGTGCGTGCGTGTGCGTGCGTGCGTGTGTGCACTTGCACGAAGCCACAGAACTGCGAACATAGTGTATAAACCAGTTCCCTACGTGTACGATCTAATGATCTAAATATTCATGTGATCTAATGTAACGGGCATCTTATTTTGGTGGTGATGGTAATTTGAAGATGCTAGTGATTGTCCGTTGAGCCGGGGGTGGGGTGGGTGGGGTGGGGTGGGGTGAGGGGGTGGGGGGTGGATGGGAGGGGAGTCTAGTAAGCAGCCATCTGCCACTGTCTGTCTGTCTGTCTGTCTGTCTGTCTGTCTGTCTGTCTGTCTGTCTGTCTGTCTGTCTGTCTGTCTGTCTGTCTGTCTGTCTGTCTGTCTGTCTGTCTGTCTGTCTGTCTGTCTGTCTGTCTGTCTGTCTGTCTGTCTGTCTGTCTGTCTGTCTGTCTGTCTGTCTGTCTGTCTGTCTGTCTGTCTGTCTGTCTGTCTGTCTGTCTGTCTGTCTGTCTGTCTGTCTGTCTGTCTGTCTGTCTGTCTGTCTGTCTGTCTGTCTGTCTGTCTGTCTGTCTGTCTGTCTGTCTGTCTGTCTGTCTGTCTGTCTGTCTGTCTGTCTGTCTGTCTGTCTGTCTGTCTGTCTGTCTGTCTGTCTGTCTGTCTGTCTGTCTGTCTGTCTGTCTGTCTGTCTGTCTGTCTGTCTGTCTGTCTGTCTGTCTGTCTGTCTGTCTGTCTGTCTGTCTGTCTGTCTGTCTGTCTGTCTGTCTGTCTGTCTGTCTGTCTGTCTGTCTGTCTGTGTTCTTTGTTTGCCAAAGCGGCGGCGCAGACTCCTCCTCCGATCTTAGCGGTGGTGGTCTAGGGAGAAACGAGATCTTTTGGTGCGTTGTTCTTGTTCCCATGGCAACCAATTAGTCAGAGCTCTCCATGTCTCCAGCGTGTGGCGGGGTGTGGGGGGTACTTCGTCGGAGGGAGCCTCCTCGTCGTTCTGCATTTAATTAAGTAATTCAGCGTTTGTTGTGTATGAATCGAATTACATGGAGCGATGACTAGACTGCGAATCGTCGTCGTTGTAATATTGCAGCCATGATGGTAAGCATGGGCGTCCGCAGGGGGGCGCAAGGGGGCGCACTTGCGCCCCCCTGGATTTTTCGAATATTTGAAGATAACTCTAGAGTCTAGATTATTTGGCTATGATTATTAACAATGCGATTTTCCACATGATTATCGGTGTGCATACAAGTTGGACGTATAATTTATATCTTTCTTTGGACGCATACAGAGGCGTAGCGACCGCCCTCCGTACCCTCCGACCGAAGGGGGCCCCCGGCAAGGAAGGGGCCCCTAAAAGTGCCAAAAATGAATTAAATGACAAAAAATAAATTTAAAAAAGGTCATCAAATTTTTTGGACGGCGAATATGAAATTTTTCCAAGATTTTGGCGCAAAAAAGTCATCAACTTTTTCAGACGGCGAATATAAAATTTTCCTGAGATTTTGGCCAAAAAAGTCATCAACTTTTTCGGACGACGAATTGATGAAATTTTCCCGACATTTTGGCCGGATGACTAATAAAAAGGTCGTCAGAAATTTCGGACATTATGCTCGAAGGGGGCCACGTTCGTTCTTGCTACGGCCCTGGACGCATAGCATATATATGTAGCCTATAGAATTTTCTCGTGGTAATATGGAAATTCATATTGTTGACCCAATATACGACAAAATGCATTGAGTCGTGTCGCCAAATTGCTAAGTAATTGGTATCTTGTTCCCTTTAACAGCGGCTCTTGTGTTGTTTCAGGCGATCACTGCGAGATAACAAATCCAGCCGCGGTGAAACGCGAATAGTCATATATAGCCTATTCCCACAAGCATAAAAATTATATATGCCTACATATATATATACGTATATAACTATATATAAACAAACTTAATTGGCACTGGCTGGAGCGACTGTCTCTGACTCTGACTAAGAAATCAGATTCCTCCCTTGATGCCAGCCAATCCGCGTTTGGCCACACTTTAGGCTAAATATAGCACGCTAGCTTCGGAACTATATAATTATTGCATTCCTATATTATACATAGGGGTCTTGGGGTACTACACATATCTATATATATATATATATATATACTATAATAGGAATATGTGCATTATTATTATTATACACGATGCATTGACTCAGCCTTGGTTGGCTTCAGAAGGAGGATGAAAGATCGAGAGAGCGAGGGTGCCAGCGAGAGACAGAGAGGAAGAGGTAGAACTTAAAAGGGACAGATAAAGAAAGGGAGGGGAGGGATAGAAGAGAAAACATCACATCAGACTTGATACTTGATAGGGTGTCATATATATATGGCACATATATTATATATAATTATATATATACTGTGGGAGGGGAGAGAGAAGGGATGAGTAGTGAGCAGAGGAATCTAGTCACCACCTCTATCTGAGGAAAGTTACGACCTTGCTGACAGATTGAGGAATTTGAGGTCCCAACACGAGGAATCAAAAGCTTCCCGCTCGAAGCAGAGCATATATAGGGCAATTTGTTAGGAATGGAACATGCAGTCAAGGGTGTTCATTCTCGCTTGAAGTTAAGTTCTATAAACGGTCATATTTAAACAACTAAATACCGGTATAGGGCTATAGGCTTACAGCGGGCACCATAGAAATTAAGGTTATTCAATACAGTATACACGTATGTGAGGATAGAACATGGATTCATTCGTTCAACAACCAGTGACGACCGTTTATCAGGTCTCTGTAGAGACCTAACGAGTGTAGGCTATGAAGGCCTACATTGTAATTCGTACTTCGGAAACGATATTCTTCTGAATTTCTTCATCTTAGTCTTTGTACTTCGGAAACAATTTCAGATAGCAAAAGCGGGTTCATGAAGTGATAAATCAATTTGGATATAAGAACCCAGACGATTGCAACTGTTATTTCAAGAGTAAGGTTAGATTTCAGCCACATACAATTTTACTATCATAACAGTTTTGGCAATGAATGTGTCCATGATTTTTCGCATGCTGGGTTTCGTGACAGTGGATCGAGAGGGAGCCAGCGCAGAAGGAGCGAGCGACGAATGTGGAGTGATCGGTTGCTTTCGACAAGCTATTTAGCCTCTGTGACAATTGTATAAAAATCTGCGCCCCCCTAGAAAAATTCCTGCGGACGCCCATGATGGTAAGCAGCCATCCGTGATATGATCAGTGGCAGAATTGAGCGTCTCCTCCTCCTCCTCCTCCACCTCCTCCTCCTCCTTCTTCTCCTCCTTCTCTTCCTCCTCCTCCTCCTCCTCATCCTCGTCGTCTCTTGTCTGTCAGGCACGCAATCGTCTTCATGTCAGACCCGTGTTTACTCTGGCCGCCGTCGCTGCCGCCGTGAAATGGAGCCGCCATCTTGCATTTCACTGACGTCCGATTATCTCCAGATTTCACCCAATTTGTTCGAGTGATAAGCGACTGATTACCCACTCCCCTATATCTCGGCTTTCCAGAGTACAGTACTCTTACCGCTATTTTTCTGTCTCTTCTATATACTACACTGCATGCTTCAGTAGTTGAAACGTCTATGGGTTACATGGCTATCACTTAGGCTATAAGCCTAGTTACACCAGTTCTGCGTAGTGCTTTTCACCGTGCTCATCATTCTTTAATAATAGCTTGCTCTGTCTATGGATAGCAGTTACTACAGTTGACTGCACGTAGTAGTAATACACAACCTGGTGCTCTGTTTGCTGCACTTTTTCATCTCCAGTTTTGCTGATTTGGTCTTTGCATTCTATTGCAATGGGCACATCTTATTTTTGTGGTGACGCGGGGGCAAGCTCTTCCTTCTCACCGTCCAGCGTCATTACAGCTTGCGTCCCGGTTCACAATCTTCCCAGCTTACGGCAAAGACGATATCTAGAAAAATTTCACAGATTACTTTAAAAATGCAATAACATACAGATGCTGGACTGTGTCTTAGAAAGATCCGACAACACTTTGTTTTGGAAAAGTTGCACTCTGTTTTGATATTTTAGCACTGCTTCTTCATTCCTATTGCTATATTTGGTTACTTGTACAGCGATAGGGTTTAATCATTCACTGCTTATTTTTCTGCAGTAGCGTTAAGTATGCAACGCTGTTGCATTTATATACACTGACGCGTGAAACGTACTCCAAAGTATTTTAGTGTCTCGGATATAATCATGTCTGCCATCAGATGTTTGTTTGCAAGTGCGTTAGATATAAGTTGAGATGACTTTCCTGACGGAATGGCGTTGTATAGACCTGGTATGGCAACTCTGCCACCCTTCCCCCCCCCCCCCCGCCCTCGGCCGGAAAACTTGCTTGAACTGGAATCTATACGAGATATACAATATCGAACAACAAACCGTATCATACTTAAATACGTAAGCAGTAATATCTACTGAAGCGTCAATGCATGTCATTCATTGCTATATAGCGAGGAGTCATGCACGAGTTGTTCTTTGAGGATTGTTTTGACACATCATTTCAGCAGTACAACTGCTGACGAATGAGGATCTCTGGTGATGACTGTTCGTTAGAGAAGGAGTCGTTGGAGAAGTTGGTTGGAGAAGGAGTTAACATAACATAACATATGGGTTTTAAGTGGTTCAGAAGACGCAGGGCCTGTGATAGATCCACTGCAGATTTGACCTGGAACATTTAATACCCCAACCTTCCTAGGTTCCTTTTAAATGTTGTGACCGTGTCCACCGACACAGTGCTGTCACCCAATTCGTTCCCCATGTCTACTACTCTAGCACTGAAAAATTTCTGCCCTAATGATCCTTTCAGCTTCTTAAATAATTTGTACCTATATATGACCCCGAGTAGCTTTGTTTGGTGCTAATACAAAGAACTTCTCCCAACCCAGTGTGCTTCCTTTCCAGTAATGATCTTGTACGCTTCAATTAGGTCAATTAGTTGTTTGGAGAAGAAGTTGGTTGGAGAAGAAGTTGGTTGGAGAATGAGTTGATTGGAGAAGGAGTTGGTTGGAGAAGGAGTGCGTTGGAGAAGAAGTTCGTTGGAGAAGAAGTTCGTTGGAGAAGAAGTTCGTTGGAGAAGAAGTTCGTTGGAGAAGAAGTTCGTTGGAGAAGAAGTTTGTTTGGAGAAGAAGTTGGTTGGAGAAGGAGTTGGTTGGAGAAGAAGTTGGTTGGAGAAGAAGTTGATTAGAGAAGAAGTTGGTTGGAGATGAAGTTGGTTGGAGAAGGAGTTGGTTGGAGAAGGACTGGCGGCGGACAGAAGAAGGGAAAAGCAACTCGGCGATGAGAACAGCTGAGGAACGCGCACCTGCTGTGCAGCTGGGAGTCAATCTTATCTATCAAGTCGCAATAATATACCGACTCGATTGCCAACTCACCGCCGACGACTCGCAGAGAGAGAAATAAACTTAGACCCTGCTGCAGTGTATGTTTTGCTGCTGCTGCTGCTGCTGCTGCTGCTGCTGCTGCGGTACGGCTTCCAGGGATGATTCTCTGATGGCTCGAAAGCACCTAAAGGCTCATTACACACCTGAGCTTTGACTTAAGTTCGTTGGTGTGTGGCGAAATCAGTTCCAGGGCAACGAAGGGTCCACATTTTGCACAACGCAGTGATATTAAAACATACTCTTTCCTTTGGGTGCAATATATTTGAGAGCAAGCGATGTAATAGTAAGTTGAAACATCAAGGCTCAAGCTTTCTGCATGGCCACAGATGTAATTAGGACAAAAAGTGGTATTCAACGAAAGAAGTGCACAGCAGGATCAAATTAGTAGTGCTCAACAAAACAGACACATAATGTCGAGCCTAATTGACATGTCTTGTTCCAGTGAACCAATCACAGTTTTGTGAAAACTATTTTTGTCCCGGAACTAATTTGACAATAGTTTTGTCACCGTCGTGAGTTATTCGAAAGACGTTGCAATGACAGTTCTATTTTAGGGTCAACATTGCTGCATATTATTGGTCACGTGTATAACTATTTGTGGGAACCGTTCTCGTTCCTGGAACCGATTTGGAACCACACCTGACTCATCGAGGAGGCGATTGTCTACCGGCCAAGGAGGAGGAGGAGGAGGAGGAGGAGGAAAGTGAAAGGCCGTGGGAATCTGGGTTTGGTGGAAGAAGCTTGCCCGGAATGCAACCGATTATCGCAATCTTGTCCTGTCTGCAATCTTTTTCTGATTTAGGGCAGACAGTTGATGCTGCCTGCAGCAGACGAACCCAAGGAGTATCACAATGGAAAGGGATGTGGTGGAAGAGAGCTGTGTGGAAAAAAGAAAAACAGATGCAAACTAACGCAAACACGCAGACGGAAGGACGGAGTTGAAAGACGCACATGTCGGGCATATACATATATATATATATATATATATATAATATGTATAATAGATGTATATAATATATATGTATACGTATAATTGTATATATATGTATATATATATAGATACGCTCATAGATGAGTATATACATACACTGGAAAGCATCGCACAAAAACTGGCCCTGGATAGAAGCTAGTATACAGTATTAGCTGCAGTCGGTCGGCAGAATTGATTCCGTTTGCAGCTTTTCCTGCTGCTGTCCGGTGGTCTCTATAATTCTTTCCATATGGATGGGTAAAATTGGAGAAGGTGCACGGGATGAGGATAGAAAAGAGGTGGGATAAAAGTGGAGAATATAGAAAAATGACGGAGGATGGATGTGGGGTGGAGCCAACAGGAAGAGGAGGAGGAGGAGGAGGAGGAGGAGGAGGAGGAGGAGGACATAATATTATCAGATTGTGGATTGTTCTTGAAAGCGTGCTGCCTCGCAAATCAATGTCTATAGTTTGAGGAATGAGGAAAGTAGGATTTAGTCGGATGTCCTATAGGTCAAGGATTGCAGAAGACGAGAAGCTGCTTCAGTTTTTGCATCTATGCATGAGCCTCGATGCCGAAGACATAAATATGTCTAAGTAAGTGTAGAAATATATTTCAATTTTCCCAGTTAGTGCTTAAATATGGCGCCTATATTATGGCTGGAAACAATGATGAAACAATGAGATCACAGCAGAACTGTAAATCAATGAATAAATAGCCTATTGTTTAAAAGAGTGAAATTGAAATGTCTCATCACAAATGTTTAACTCGTCTTTTAGTGTCCCAGGGTCGCCGTCCACATTATTGGTCTGCTGTCACTGATGTATGGATGACAACCGTGTAAAAAAACAAAGTATAGGCCTATAGGCTATCGGCCTCCATTTCGAAGTGCAACAGTGTGCTGCAATAATATTATAGTTTTCAAAGGACGCTCGGTTGTTAATTCGTCTGTGTCTATACGCGTGTCCGTGTCTGCTTGCTTGACTTAGATGAAAGAGAGACTGAAGACAGACCAGACAGACAGATAGACAGACCAGACACACAGACGAGGCGCGCAGACACAACGCAGGCGACAGCTGATGTATGCCTACACAACAGAAACCCTTCTATTATAGATATGTATGCACGGTATTGCACACGCTGCGTAATACACAACACTGACCGTATAGGGGAGAGTGCTACAAGACGCTCAGGGCGCATAAGAATAACCAGTGCTTAAAGTGTGGAAAAAGAAGTTCCTGCATGGACGCCCCTTACCTTGCCAAAAGAAGTGCCTGGACGCCCCTTACCTTTCCAGACTGTACTCGCCAATAAGTGGCAGGACGGCATTCAGATTTTAAAGTAAGCGCATGGACGCCGTCCATGACCGTCCAGCCACACTTTAAGCCCTGTTAATAACTGAACAAGTAGGCTATATGATCTGTCTGGTATGTCTTCAGACTCTTTCATTTTTTATAGCCTATGCAATGCATACTTGTGCAGGCTATGTATGTAGGCCCTATGTGTTTATAGGCTACGCGTGTTTCAGCTCCATGATTTTGTACAATTTAGAGACGTATAAATTGCTCGTAACTCAGATAAGCTTTAGGCTGTATACATACGCCTGTTTACTGTTATACACGCGTGTTTTTTTATTGTATTATATCAGGACAGGTGTTAGGTGGAATGTTGGATTTTGCAAATAAATCTATGTAATATTATTATTATGTTGTGTGGGAAAGTTACCGTGTACAAAGGGCAGTAACGTTCATTTCTTCAGTCACTCGTGCTTCGAGGGGTTTGGGGGAGGGGGCGGAGGTACTGACTCGGGAAGGAGGCACAGCGTGCAGTAGGGCAAGGAGGTCTGGATGAATTTAGGAGTCCTTGAGTAGGGCCTTCTGCACGCTATGTCTGTCCTCCTCCTCCTCCTCCTCCCTCCTCCTCCTCTTCCTCCTCCTCAGTTGACCTTTCCCCCTTGAAGCGTTTGGCTAATAACTGTTCTTCATTCATTGTTGATTGGCTTAAGTGGGGTGGTCTTCGTCTTGTCGGCCAGAATGCATTTTCCCTCTGAAGCTCTGCTGCACCTGCTCCTTTTCCCATCCTTGTCTCCTTCCCTCATTACATCTCTCCCTCGCCCGTATATATGTCACGATAATGAATTGCGGATTTGTGTGACCTGCTTGCTCGACTACGGTCGACGACGACGACGACTTCGGTCAATTCCGGCATTCGATGGATTCTCTTTAAAACGACGACGACGACGATGACGACGATGGCCCGAAACAGAGACCATCATCTCTGCTGTTTAATTAGAACATTACAGAAGACTATTACAGTGTATGTAGCCTATGCATACGTTCGATGATACACAGATACAGAATATACACAACTATTACACAGATACGGAACTCATAAGTGACAACAACAACAACAACAGCATCAACAACAAAAATAAGAGTAACAATGATGTTATTGTGAAAAATATAAATTCTTAAGGAAGTTAGGATATAGGCCTGAGGCCTGCCACAGGGAAAAATAATAAAAACCTGTTTGTTTCTGTTGTTCATTAATCTATCATTACTATGCTTCTGAAGCATTTTCATATAGCTATAGTCTTTCCAACGAGCGTCATTCCATACCACCTTCTCAGATTGACTCGCTGATACGGATGGTTTGTCTTCCACCATTTAACATTCGGATTAGTTCAGATTGCTGGCTTACTTATTTGCTAGCATATAGTTTCGATCTGAAGTTTTCTTACGCATGTTATTCTGATCTTATTGTCTTTTTTCTTCAGACAATCACTGGTTCCAGCCGACCAGCAAAGTCGTCTGCCTACAATCCCTCTGTCTTCTCGTTCCGTTCTATCTCATGGGCTTCATCGAGACTCAAAGAAGAACCGTTCCGTGCGTTCTGACGACGTTCTGACGACGTCCTTCGTCTTCATCTGAATCTGAGAACGAATCTCAGTCAACCGTGACGACGACGACGACCATATTTCTCATCTTTCAAAGCTAACTGCCCCCTCTTCACAGCTTAGACAAGAATCGACCGAATATACATGCACTGTGTCCCAATAAATCGGGGCCCTTTTTTATAATGTGAATAAAACAGGCAAATCTTAATCGATTTTCAAAATTTCAAAACTGTTGTTATCCCGAGATAATTATCTTCCACTGATTCAAATATGAAGTTTCTGGCATGAATATTAACGTCACAATTACGTCATTTGCATCAGAGAATTCAAATGTTAAGTACGGAACACAACAATTTTTGTTCACATTTTGGTTTCGATATGTAAATTGACGACGTCATTATGACGTAATTATTTATTGATGGCCGTTCATAAATTACCAATTTGTAGATAATTATCTCAGGATAAAAACAGTTTTGAAATTTTGAAAATTGATTAAGATTTACCTGTTTTATTCACATTATAAAAAGGGTGCCCGATTTATTGGGACACAGTGTATATTTATATATTATATATGTTATATATATTATATATATATATATTATATATATATTATATATATTCCAATGAGTCATGTAGTCTGAATATAATATTATTATGTTTAATTGTGTGTGCGCGCGTGTGTACAGCGAGGAACTAATTATTCCATGAAGATGACGACGACGTTTTTAATTTCATTTTTTCTAAACCCGAATTAGCATTTCTTCGTATTTTCCTTCGCTCTACTGTAAATCGTAGTTTGAGATTTGTATATCGAAGAGATTTCTGCAGAGAGTTGATTTGTTGTGTTTTTGTTGGTGGCGTTCACTTCTTTAATTTCTGTGAAATTCTGTCTTTCTGTTGGATGCTGATGTTGGAGTATTATGCTAGAAGTGAGATGGAGGAGTATATATGTTTTGCAGGAGAAATGGCTACACTTGCTTGATGATAATAAAAGCATTTCAGTGAATCGTTATTTCTTTAGTTGATTTCCTGTTGAGTAGTTACCGTATTTAAAAAATCATTCGATTTTAAAGTGTAGAATTAATTTAGACTACTAACTAACTTTCTCCGAAATTTTTGCTGAAAGACTAAAAAAGGTCGTCAGAAAAAAGTCGAGTGGACAATCAATAATTTAATTATTTGCATTCATCACAAAGTACAATTCAGTCACTCTCTGTTTTTGTGCCATCTGTTTATGGCATTCTCACAATTTATATAAACGTATATGATTGATTTACATTACAGTACAATACATTATATTACATTACATTACATGACCGGATCATTCTGATTAATCAAGTGCAATAACCCTTGTTTCCATCTTTTCCAGTCTGACCTTGCTCCGTCATCACCCTGTCCTAGCTGTGACTTAGACCATAATGTTGCTAACATTACTCTAATTCTCTTTCATCTGTAATTGGCATAGTATTTGATCATTAATCGAATTAGTTGACCGAAATTCCAATCTGATTGCTTTATTATTCATTATTATTATCAAAGCAATCGGCCTTTATCCTATATATTGCTTGGAGTCAATTTTGATCTCGATCAAAGCACAACTTATTGACCCTCATCTTTTCAAGACCATATAATATTTATCAATGAAATATCACACTTAATTATAAATTATAAATTGGTATGATTATGCTTCCGAAAAACATAATAATTGACATCTGGAAAAAATCGGTCAAGTTATGACAGAAGGCAACAAGTTGAAACACCCACTTTTAAAAAATGATATGAAAACAGATGGCTGTAGCAGAGGCAGTGATTGCTCATGGCGTATCGCAGGGCAATAGTTTCATACGGGTAATTTGCAGGTCTGGCGGCTCTGACCAGTATTAGTCTACTGTTAGAGCAGTGAAACTGGGTGAAAGCAGTGGCTTGGCATCTCTGAATGTTCTGAGGATTGATAAAAAGTGCACAATCTTTGCATTTCTTCAGTTTCAATTATGCTGTCAGTGGTGACATCAAGTGGTGTGTTGTTGGAAAATATGATAATTTTCTTAGGAAAACTTTTCCTTAAAATATCAAACTGTAATTCAGACAATAATTTATATAGCATCGTCAATGGCAAGCCACTTTCTAGGATGCTTTACACGCAGTGCAACGCATATTGTCAACTGTCGGAGCAATGAACTCGAGAGCAAGTGCAGCTTCAATGGGTTTTTTAAAGTTGATTCAGTCTTGATTTCCTGGATATAATTATGTGCCGGAAGACTGTTCCAGGTGCATGGGCCAGCGACCCGAAAGGCACGATCACCAATTTTGTCGCTCAGCTGGCAATCTGATTGCCTAACATATTAATGCCATATCTAAAATCACGTTGTTGCCATGAACAGAAAAGCAGTTGAGGTATATGCAGTTGCTAGCACATTGGGCAATCAGAGGCTCAGAGCATATAATTATAAAGGTTAGGCTTATGGGCAGTTAGGTTGAAAATCTGTAAGACAAGCTAGTCCATGCTTGTTGGTGTTTAACGACACTCTCATATCAAAGATGGTTAGTGTCACCCCCCTCCTTTGTTCATACTTGCGACCGCCGACTGGCGCTGCCAGAGAGCAAGCAGTGGCGGAGTTTGAGCTATAGGCCACCCATAGGTAGGTCCACTTATAGGACCGAGGCCAATAAGTCAATAATTGCAATGCGAAAAGCAGTTACATTATAATTATTATTGCTATTAAGGACATCTTGTAGACCTAGACCAGACTACAGCACTGCAGAATAGCTGCTGATTAGTTTTGTTGTTAAAATGGCGGTTCATGTGGATGCGTTTATAATTACAATTTCAATCCAAATTGCTTAGGTCTAGATGAGTGAGTGGGTCGTGGCCTGATTGCTTAGGCATATACCTTCCTGGATTCAGAGAACCTTGATTGACCTGGAGTTTCGTTGCAGTTCCTTTACCACAGAACCAACCACCGGTTATCAGTAGGTTTATTTATAGGCCTTGGCCCTAAATGGCCGAAGTTGACGAATGGAGTGAAGAAGGATTTTTAAAAAATTAGGCTATTTGACTTAAAACAAGCATTCATGACGTCCATGTTCTACAGTTCTAGGCCTACTCCATCCTTTAGGTAGGCCTTTTAATAATAATAATCTTCGTTTAATTACAAAACTGACACAACGCAGAATGAATACAACATTCTTAGTAAGACGGATATAAAATCATTATGATCACAAAAGTTATTACAGAAGTCGAATTTAAATGTCGGCAGCCGGGGCTTTCTGGTTCCTACTATGCTGATTTTGCCAACGTCATCTGCCGAATGAGCAGTAGCTTAGCTCTCCCTTCATTCCCTAGGCGGCAGCTAAAGTTTGGTTTTATAATGTGAATTTGTTATAGCGCCTCGAAATCTCTCTACTCAGACGCGCTCCCGACTACAGCGCGGACACTGCATTAGAGTTTCACGCCGAAACGCTGAGCAATTGCGAGTGAAGGACTTGCCCAAGGTCCTTACGCGGCGACTTGAGGTAGATTCGAACCTGCAACTGTCCGGCTGCAAGGTACTGCCCCACTGCGCCCCACTTAGTAAATATAACATATGCCTTGCATGGCTGCAACTTTTAGATTTATGTCTTCTGTGATTTGCATATTTTGTACTGGATTAGCCTTTGCCTAGTCATATCAACCATATGTGCATACGGCCTCATGACTGTTTGCTATAACGATAGGCCTACTCACCCTACTGGATTATTGAATAAACGAAAGTTATTATTTTCCGTCATTTTCTTCTTTTATCCTAAGATAAATTCATTAGACTTGGCCAAAGACATTCTAGGTGACCTGATAGCGGTTTGTCTATCAGTTATTGTTACCGTTAAACGAATATAATAATAACAATTTACATTATATATTTACATTATTATTATTATGATGTGCAAATATTGGCGCTACACAATCTTCGTTGTCTAAATGCTGTAACTCTGTGTTGCTTTCACGTGACCTTGCAGCTTCCGACAAAATAACACGGTCGGCCATATTGAAAGACCACCGTATATCGGAATCTGGCAGGTTCTGCACTCAGAAAAATCGCTTATTCGTTCGGGAAATGGTAAGCAGGCAACAGAGAACTGTCGTATTTGTTAAATGAAGACTTTAACTACTCGTGAATGATGTTGTCTTTGGTTTTATGTGTTGGTTTTAGATGTTTATACACGCTTCAACTGCATATGGGTTTAGCGTAACGCCCCTCCGTGCGTTCATCGTCTTGTTAGGTGTAACGTAACTGCTAAACTGGTTATTTTTATTTCCAGAATACCAAGAAACTCCGTTTGCAATTAGGCATTGAGTAGACACGAAGAGGTTTGGTTGGGAGAAGAAATATAGATGGATGTCAAAATGCATTAGACTTAAAGAGTAGCCGTCGTCCCGTTAGACTCGTGCTGTTTTGAGATATTTAAAAGCATAGAGTTAACTGGTGCGAATCTTGGGCTTTTACGGTCATATATAGCTAGTCGTATGTGCATAAAATAACAGTGCTAGAAATACACGTCATTAATCATGACAAAAGCGAAGCTAAAGACTATGTGCTATATGTGATGTTCTAACTATGAAAACTGCAAAAGATGCCTTTTGTGTTCTGTCTTTCTAGACATAGATACTTGCAGGCAGAATGTCGTTCTCTGTAAGTCAGTGTTTTCAAAGTGTTTGTTATTCATCATTTCTGGTTTTGCGTTTTGAATAGTGACCATTAAGTCATTTGATAGATTGGCTTTCTTTGCTTTGGTTGCATTTTGGCTGCTTGGTTAGTTTGCCTAACACCAGCTAACACCAGCAGCATAATATTATGGAGAAGTAGAGTTCGCCAGTCAACTCTGATGATTTTCATGATATACTTCTGAGAGAAGAGTGTATAGTCAAATGCATTTACTTTGTGGCTTTAAACTGGTGCCAGAGTTTTGATTTGCCTCAATGGCGCTGCTTTATTAATACAGTATGAATAGCTTAACTGATTTTGGTAGAAATAGTGCTATATAAATGTGGTGACAGTTGCATAATGTTCAGTAATTGAGTAAGCAATCTCATTTTTGTTAAGCTGTCATTGGACGATTGGAAACTTTAAGTACTTCCTTTTGCCTCATTGCAACAGATTTTTTTACCCCTGTCAGGCCTCTGGCAAATGTTGTTTCAAAGTTAGCTGCATGCCTTTGATCAATCTTGTTCATTCTGTTACATTTTACTCAAATATTTGATTTCATCATGATTCATGTTGGGAATGAAAGTCTTAATGCTATCCTGAACTTGGAGGAGTAGTGGCCTGAGTGCAAGTAGCTGGGAGTGCATTTTTTTGAACATCATCAATATTGCCTATTTCTATTGAGTTTTGGGACATTGGTAATTTTATGTATTTTTGCCAAGCAACTTGATGTATCAGGAAAAGAGTGATGGTTAATTTGGTGATGTAGCTCAACAGTTTTCTACAAAAGCGTGAAATCAATTGAATTCACGCACAATCTGTGTCGGTGCGCGTATTCATTACTTTATGCAACTGTGCGTAAGGCATACTTGTAAGGGTTAGCGATCAGGAACAGCCTGGTGCATGTAACCTTAGGACTAAAGTTTGATGATTTCTTGGCTTGTGTTAAGGTTTTGACTGCAGATATTTTAAAATCAGCTTTTAAGCAGTTGATGGGTACTACCATGTTTATCAAATTATTCATTTACCTCTTAAGGCTTGATTTATTTATTTTACCATTCAACTAATACTGTATTACTTGACTGTATTTTTGCCTTGCTGTGCAGAACAGTTAGCATGCCTCAACACTGTATCTTTTACTTCAATATTTCAAGCTGAATTGGCAAATTATGGCTGTTGAACTTTTCAAAATCATTTTGAAAATAATTGATCAAAATTATTGTAGAAATTGCAATTTAAGAATTTCTTTGACTTTTGCATCAAGAACAACTTCACTGAATAAACATTTGTTGATGAAGAATGTATTTCGAGGCTGCTGATTTATTATGCATACTCCAGGAATTCAACCTTCTCAAATGACTTCCTGTCATAGAGATTGGTTTGCGTAATGAAGCCCAAAAAATAATTTGCTTCCAAAAGCTTTTTCTGGCTCTGAAACTTTTTTCAAGCATTTGCGGAATACAGTGTTGTGGCTAAGGTTATTTAAAGGTGAATGGTTAATGTTTGTTGCAGTTATAATATTCCTACTAACAATAACGTTGCTTTGTGTAAGAATAACTGAGTGGACAATTTTCCATCGAAACTTCACATTTTCATGTTATAAAATTATTGAAATACACCTTTTACTTAATATCTTACTTATATATATTTCTCATTTTACGAAGAAATAATCAACGAAACGGACTTGTTTGTTCAACATAAAACATTCATATACATTTACTAGTGTATCGAATAATCTGAAAGAAATCTATTTGTGTAGAAAACTGTATATAGTAGTTGCCAAGGTGAATAATTAATGCTGTCGTTGGATATTTGGCAGACGCTGCAAATGTCCGAGGCAGGGCTGTACTGGTAAATTTTTGAGATGAGTACACGCTAACCGGGAGAAAAACTGAATATTTGGGCCCGAAAATTCTGACAACCTTTTTTTTGTCGTCCGGCCAAAATCTTCAGAAAATGTCCACAATTTCTCATCCGAAAACGTGTCAACCTTTTTTAGTCACTCGCTTTGAATTTCATGAAAATACGCCTAAATAACCGCGTGTGCCCTGCTTTACCCGCATATACCCTGGTTTTCAGGAGGTGAGTATACGATGCAGTTTTTCCCGGAGGTGAGTATACGCTGTATACCTGCATATACCCTTCATTACAGCTCTGGTCTCAGGCGATTTCCAGTTATTTCCTGATACTATTGCTATTGATGAGTATGTGTAACAGTATGTTGGTGGTGTTTTTGCAGCTTTCTTCAGCTGCTTAGTATACTTGAGTTTTGTTCTTTCACTTTTACAACATGGTCATCTGAATTATTCACATAATATTCAAAGGAAGTTTATGTTCACAGTACTTGTTTAATGTTTATGATGATAATGGGATACTTAATAACTTGTAGTTCTGTTTTCATTATACTGGCCACAGAGGTTACTGGTCTAAAAAAAATTAAAGAAAAGTTAGGTTTTCTATTATGTTCAGAACTTCAGATCTGAGCTGGTTTTTGAGCTGAGAACAATATCAGGTACTTGAAATTTATGCATTAACTGACAGTATGCAGCTGTTAATTCAAGATGTTGCGTAAGGTGCATTTTAGTGGCTTATGTTGATTGTGTGTTACTGTGTTAGACTGTTAGCTGCCTGTGGTGTTGAGTTCCAGTGGTATTAATCTTTTAGGTTGAAGATGTGGTTGTATCATAAGTTTCTTGTGAGTTTTCAGGGATGTGCATTGATGTAGAAAGCTGCCATTGAATTTCCATATAGTAGGAGCTATTTTATACCGACTACTCAATTATTGATCGAGTGCTATAAAAAGGAACGTCATGCGTGCTGAACATACTACTGAACTGGAAGGTTGGTGTTGAAATGGGAAAAAAACATGGAAGATCAATATGTGGGAAAAACAACAGAGAAAGTCTTGTCCCCATGGGACAGGCAATGTGGAAGTAACAGAGTTGAGGTGCAGCATTGCCACTGGCAGTTTGTGGAGTCTCCAGACAGCATTCAACTTTCCAGTGCAGTCACTGCTTTGCATGCATGTCATAGAAACAATATATGGCTTTTAGCAAGTGGTAAGTTCTAGCTATTTGATAGGATGGAGGAGGCATTTAGAATCCGTGATTGAACAAGCATGGAAGACTTCATTTTGAGCATGAATAAATCCGTGTAGGGAAATATTATATAATTAACCCTTTAATGCCGAGATGGTAGTAAATGGTATGGAAAATCCTCTACCCTACGGCATTAAAGGGTTAAAGTGGAGTGGGATATTGGCACACATAATAATTGTGTTTCTGTGATGAAACAAGAGAAGTTTATGCAGAGCTGAAAGAAGAGATTGGAGTAGAGCAAGGTGGTTGGACAGGTGTGAGGCAGACAGAGAAGGAAGATTTTGTAAGATGAGTCGTGTAGTGGTTGTCACATCTCCCCAGAAGGAGACTGGTTGACCTTAAGGTGAGGTCAATTCTTATTTATGATGCACCTCTGTTCATAATAAATCTGGGCGATATTAGGCTTGGGTTGAGGAATCTTTTGAGCCAATTTTTTGGACATGCCTAATGATGGTGTGGTGGTGTTGGTTTAACAATGCCATGTCACAGCAACGTGGGATTAGCATTACCCTCCTTTTTTTCCCCAGACTTTGGACTTACACTGCCAGAGTATGTGTAGCAATGTTTTTTGCAGGTTATATTAAGTCTGAAAAGACGTGCATGATATATGAGGTTTGGCATTCATATCACATGACCTTTGCAGATAATCCAAGCGATTCTGAATTGACTTAGAGGCAATTTTTTACATGTCTGTGTCACAGTGTGTGCGCGTCTATGTCTTTGTGTGTGTGTCTGTCTGTGTGTATGTCTTTGTGTGTATCTGTGTGTGTATGTGTGTATGTCTTTGTGTGTGTGTATCTGTGTGTGTGTGTGTGTGTGTGTGTGTGTGTGTCTGTTTGAGCATTTGTATGCAACTGAGTTACTGCTTTGTTCTTTGTCTGGACTCCTTCACTGTCCATTTATTCACGTGAATAATACTTGTGTTGTCATGGGCAATCGTAATGACAGCCATTTATTTGAAACAGGAGATTAGCAAATTGAACGGTTATTATGTTTGCCTCGTGTCAGCCAACCTTTTTTTTCGTAAGATTTATTTTATCATTCCTTCTAAAGGAAATGTCTACTGTGTGTAACTAACGCTGAACATTTTCTTGCATTGTGCATGTGAGTATGTGCGTTGTTTATGCATGTACAATTGTACAGTACGTGTAACTACCGTATTTTCGCGAATATAACACGCGGGTTATACAAAATTTTACAAACCACGCACCCTACCCGCGTGGTATACTCGTGGGCGTGTTATACAAATTATTTTTTACACAGCCAAATTTTTTACGGAATTTTTTCAGGTCATGGTCAGAAACTGCTGTAAAAAGGTGTTTTTACTTACAATACGGAGGCATGGACGTCGACAAAACGATAGGATATGAAGTCCGACGTCAGTAGAAGTATTATTGTCATAAAAAATATCAGGGCCGCAGATAGTTACAATTGAAAGTATAACAAATTGGTTCGACCCTAAATATAAAAGTTAAATATTACAGTATATAAATTGTAATTGTCTGTCGTTTTCAAGTTTGCAAATGTCGAATGCGGTGAATGCCATCTCTAAACTCGTGTAAAAGTCAGAATTTCCTTTGGCCATACCCACTTTATTTTCATCAATTGATATATCAAACAATTATTAATTCCTAGATTTATCGAAACTGTCATCACATGAAACTAAGTACTCAAGTAATAGGCGAGTTTTATACAGGAATCTATACCTCCTGGTGGTTAGAAGAACGAAAACGGGTGCGTCTTATAGTCAGGTGCATGTTATACAAATAAATTTTTACTGAAATCGCAAAAAGTAGCGTGTTATATTCGGGTGCGTGTTATACCCGTGTGCGTGTTATATTCGCGAAAATACGGTACTTGTTTCTGCAGTTCATCATGCAGTTGTTGTGTACAAAACTGTGCATGTATAGTTTGTATACATTCATCATTTCATGTTTGTATCTGCAGTGGTGTGTACGTATGTGTGTCTGTATGAACTTTAACGTACATGTTTTTTGCAGTCTTGTATGTATATTATTATTACTCGGACATGTATGCATACACCAGACTCTCTGTATAACATGTATTTTGGGATGTATATATACAGTGTATACTGTGCGTATATATGATATATATACACAATTACACACACATTATATATTATCCCTTTATATAGGGATGTCGCTGTGAATGAAAATATTACATCAGTTAACAAAGCAATCTGGAGCCAACCAATCAATGAATATTCCCATCGACCGACGACATGTATACTCAGAGTCTTCCTCTCTCTTTTTCTCATACGCATTATATGTATAGTTTTTATACATGAAGTCTGAAAACTGTTTTGAATCAGATTCTTTCTCTTTGTCACACATCAGGTTGTTTTTACTTCAACTAATGCTTGTTACCGTTTAACGATACTGCCATATAAAAGATGATTAGTATCGCCCTCCTCCTTTATCCAGGCTTGGGACTGGCACTGGCGATGTTTAACTGAACTGATTTTAATATTTGGCTGTATTATTATGTATGTGATGGCAGAGTTTCTTTGGGTTTGGCCAAGGGGCCGAAGTGGAGATCGCTCTCGATGGACAGGAAGCGAGGAAGATGGCGGAAATAAAGACGGAGGATGGGAAGAAGGAAAAGCACTACCTGTATTTGGATGGAGAGACGATTTCAGGAAAGGTACGTTGACGTTCAGTGTTCTCTTATTAAACTGTGTGTGTGCACGCGCATGTGCATGTTTGTGTTTGAGATATAAACAATCCACGTGTTGAATCTTTATGTTGATTTTAAAACTTTCTTGTGAAGGTATTCGCATGTTCAAATAAGAGACCAGGAATTTAAATGTAATAAGACTGCATTGTAACATGGAATACAATTTTACACCATTGATTGTGAATCCAGCCCATAGTGTCAATCTTTTTATTCATGTGCCTTATAAACAAACAGCTAGAATTTGAAGCCAGTGTTGTTTGAAGTGTTGAGTAAGTCTGCTAAAACAGTTTATAGACCGTAGATAACTTGGTGTCAGAGAATGCCATGGATTGCTGTTTCAAACATAAAAGAGGGTCAGTATGTGGTTCCCATCTAATATTAATGAATTACCATAGCAAGAATGTATTGCACATAGAATCAATTTAGGTTTGTTCAGATGAAAAATTGCATATTTATAGTTTTTACACTATTTCAATCAAGTGCAGTGGTCAAAATCTGCCACAAATTGCTTTTTTAAAACTGGTGTAATTTGTGTTTACAGGTTAACATAAAACTGAAAAAACCTGGCACGAAACTTGAGCACCAGGGAATTAAAGTAGAATTTGTTGGACAAATTGGTAAGTTGTCTTTTGCTTTCGGTGAATAAACGGTAGTTTTTGAGTGACAAATTTCAGATAGGGACAAGTCTTATTCCTGTTTTTTAAGATCTATTCTTGTTCCTGTCTTACTTATGTTTATGCTGAAACATTTATGCTGTGCATGTCAGAACAAAAATTTGTAGTTGTATAATTTTTTCTAGTTGTCATCTTTGTTATATTCTCGGAGCAGTGAGCAGTGTTTTTATTTGCACCGCTGAATTTGTTTTTGCTACTTGGCTGACTGTTGTTTTATTTCTTTCTTCTGTCAGAATTGTATTACGATCGAGGTAACCACCATGAGTTCACGTCATTGGTACGAGAGTTGGCACGGCCTGGCGAATTGTCAACTAACGTTAGCTATGACTTTGAGTTCAACCAAGTGGAAAAGCCATACGAGTCATACACAGGCACCAATGTTAAGCTTCGGTAATTACGACCATTTCTTTCTCCCTTGGTATTTAATGGATGCTGAGTTTGGAATGTAAGTTATTTGGATAAATCTTTCTTGTTGTTTAGGAGGTCGTCAGTTAGCACAGTTCTTATCTTTTGCTGAATTAAAATTCAGCTTGCTACTTAAAGAGAATTCGACAGGTGCCGTTAAACCTGGTTGAAAATAGAACCTTAAATTTTTTAATCCACTCTTGTGATGGTGAAAGTTTATTCCAGTTAAAATAGCAGTGAGGAAGTTGATTCTGGGAAGTCTTGAAAGGAAATATTTTACTTTAAAAAGGTTCCCTTATATTGCTAACAAGATGCTCCCACTTAATGCTTTTTAACCAGCCAATTCCTTCATGTCGCTGACCAAATCTGCTTGTCTGTTATGATTTATTCTTTCACTTGGTCATTTGCTGCTATTAGTATATTCAAAATTCTAAAGTTTAGTGGCTCTATTTTCAAGTGTGTTTGCTTTACTGTTCCCCTGAGATTGGTGGTTCCAGTTACTGCCGGAACACGTAAATAATTCTAGAATCCTGTTCCACGAGTTCCATCTAGGATATTTGAATAGGAAATGAGCGCCTCAGCTGTTCACTGCCAGTGTAAGGGTAGCTATTCATTGTTCTTGGGCATCAATTGAGGTGGATGAATAGCTGTTCATGTGTCGAAAACTAAAAAATGAGACTTTGCTAGCACTTCATTCCCGTGGCCGTCTGGTAGAGTTTGCGCTGATTGATGGCTTTTCGTCTTATGAATCTTGCTTCTGTTTGCCTTCAGCTATTTTCTTCGCCTGACGGTAGTGAAGCGACTGAGTGACTTAGTGAAAGAACAGGACATCATTGTACACACTCTGTCGCACTATCCAGAAATGAACAACTCGATAAAAATGGAAGTTGGCATCGAAGACAGTCTGCACATCGAGTTCGAATATAACAAGTCAAAGTAAGAGTCAGTGTTCAATTGTTGCATAAACTTAGCACAAGCTCGTAGTTAAAGGGTTACGTCGTGGGGTCAGGGGCAAGGAATTGCCCTTGTTTTTGCATAAGCATGGACATGATCTAGACATTTTATTCAGAATCTGAATTGTGGAGTTACAATGGATAAGATTGCATATAAATTATATTAGTATGTACATTGTATGTGAAATTGTGAATTATGTTTAGTAAGCAGGTGTCAGTTCTTGGTCTATAAGCTTAGTGGTCACTGAGAAGGATCATTTACAACTGATCATTTTAATTTCTTTGGAATGTGCTCTCTCCTTCTGTTCGCTCTACATTTATGTCTGGCAGTCTCTTTATTCCTTGCCTCTTCTCAAAACCTGCTTCTTCTCGCATGGTATTGCACACTGGGATTGCCTCTGAATGGTTCACCGTACTAGATGCGCCTTATACATGATTTAATACAATGCAACTGAACAGGGAGAAACTTCTTTTATTTTGTGCATTGATCTGACATTTTAGATATCATCTGCACGATGTTATCGTTGGGAAGATCTATTTCATTTTGGTTCGCATCAAAATACGCCACATGGAATTACAGATCATCAAGCGAGAAACTACGGGAATAGGTTGGTCGATGCTTTTGATATTGAAGATGTTGGGAGAAGTGGTTATACATGATGCATGATATTGCATCATTCACTCTTAGTACAGTACTGTATTGCGTTTATCGTGTGCACACACCAGTGCGTTAGCTCCGACTGGTTTTCCTCTCTGGTAGTGTATTCTCGTCTTTCTCTCGTTTGAAAACTTGCCTTTTTTCTCGGGGTTGAACGCACTGGGAGCGCTTCTGAAAGGCTCTTGCTGCGAGATGCGCTTTATAAATGGTCAGATAAGATAAGAATGATTGATGCTGGAATTTCCTGATTAGTTTAACTTAGATAAAAGTAGGAATTTGAAGGTAATGTACATGTTGATGGTCTATCCACGTATATATTGCATATGCAACAAATTCTTATTTTCGACCCACCCTTCTCCATGTTGCACCTTGTGCATTTTGTGTAACCCCCCCCATGCATGCATGCATGCAAGCGTATAAGCTTCTCTACCTCTTTAAAAAGTTAATTAGCTAAAGTCATCTATTTTAACGTAGGCTGCGATTTATTTTGATTAAATATCATATTTGCTAGCTAAATTTTTTGACTGTTATGGTCTACTGTTTAGATCTTAACAGAATTTAACTATAATGTAATCAAAAGACATCAGACAACTATAGGATATTACAGAGTTATAAATAGGCTAATGTGGACATCATAATTAGAAATTTATTTTGCATATGTAGATTTTGTTGAGACCCTCCTCCTTCTTGCGTACGTAATATATGGACAGCCAGCTTCAACCTCTGTGATAGCTTCGAAAATGAACATCTGCTATGTTGGAGTGGTCTTTTAGAAGGAATGATAAATCTATATTATGAGTTCCTGAACATTGTCATGAAATTGTTTTTCTGACATAGAAGCAAAGGATTTCTGGCGTTTCCTTCATTGATAGTTTATTTGTCATTAAAAGACTCGTCATTATGTTGCAGGACCAAATACATTCAATGAAAACGAGACTGTTGCCAAGTTTGAGATTATGGACGGTGCTCCGGTCCGCGGCGAATCCATTCCAATCCGGCTCTTCCTCAATGGATACGATCTGACTCCGACGATGCGCGACATCAACAAGAAGTTCTCTGTTCGCTACTACCTGAACCTCGTTCTCGTTGATGAGGAAGACCGTAGATATTTTAAGCAACAAGTTAGTCGTCGTCGTCGCGTTCTTCTATTTCTGTTTGATGTTGCAGTCGATAATGAGATAAATTTCATGGTGCCATGTCTCAACTCTGAATAGGAATGCTGGCATCTTGTCCGCTTTTTTTGTGCCAAAGCTTACCACTCATAGTCTTGTACTTTAATCGTTGTCTGAGCACTTCATCGTCTAGACTCTTCATCTAGGCAAGTGTAGTGAGCAACTATGGTAAATTTGTTTCTCGAGAAGTGGCGCACAAAATTTGATTCTGGGTGCAAAAACTATTGGAATAATTAGATTCATTATTATTGTCCTGCCAGATATGTTAAGTTAGTCTTTCAACAACTTTGTTGGAAGTTAGATACCATTCCCTGGAGTTGCGCCTACTACCTAGGATTTTTCGGAGACGTTCTACAAAGTCTCAAATCTGTCCTTTTTTGCCAGTGTCGGATGAGAAGCACTTTTGAATTTAGAAATCTTGAAGCTGGAAGTTCTACGGATTTGCTAAAAGTGAAGAATGTTATGTTTAGACAAGTTATTTTGATGAAAAATTTGCTCTGCTGATAACAAGTAGACTGCATTATTATTTAGCTGTGGCTGGACTGGGAGCGCCTCTGAGTAGGTTTCTTGAAGAAACGCTATATAAATTCACGAAATGAATGAATGAATGAACGAAATCAGATTACCTGGCAAATAAGTTTTTTCTTTCTAATTTACCTTTCAATTATATTCCCCCACGTTCCATTTGCAGACATGGAAGATGTACGTTAACGTTAAAAACAGTGTTTCTGTTTACTAGGAGATTACGGTCTTTCGAAAGGCCGACAAAATCCGCAAGTCAGTTCGGAATGCAAGCGCAAAGTTCGGCTCGCAGGATGTGGCTGGTCACGTCCAGTCGCCATCTAGTGACCACACGGACGCATCGTCGCCAAGATACGAGCACAACTACATTGCCGACTGACAGAAGCAGCAGCAGCACGGCTCCAGTCAGTGGCCGTAAAACACGCTCGTTCCATGTCTGATGATAATTGTACATATCTGTTATTCAAGTCTGTGTATTTGCGATATACGCTTTGAAGGTTCGGCCAGCAGCGCGGAGGCTGAAACACATGTAGCAAGAGGACACATGTTTTGATGAGTAAGATAAGATATTTCTTATGTAGCAGAGGATGTCATTTCTGTTCATGCTCAGTTTCATGTGAATATGTTTCCTCGTAAATATACGCAAGAAGAATGTTTACAAGTTCCTTTGCGTTGACTGCATACAAATGTTTATGCATTTATGTATATATATAATTATATTTAATTTTATATATACTGTATATATGTATGTATAATGTTTTACATTACTACAAAACAGGCACATATATATCATATTTGTATATATACGTATACATGTGTGTATGATGTAAAAGTCGGAGTAGTTGAGAACAGTACCAAGGGCCATAGTTTCTTGAGGGCTGACTATGGTGCGATGAGGTCTGGTGGAAATGTCGACACCAATTATGCTTTAATGGATTTCAAACAGCAGACGTGTGTGCTGAATTGAGACATTTCCGTGTGCAGAAATGAGACATTTCCGTATGCACGCGTTGTGTTGTGTACAAATTTACGTTATATGTATTGTACACATATGCTTTTATGTGTGTAGTAAAATGACACTGAAGCTAAGATGATATATGTGTTGTGCTGGAGCTGTAATTCAACGTTACTTATTGGATACAAGCACATCGTTAGATTAATTTCAAATTTCTTAAGTGCATTTTTTATGTATGCATGTACATGTGGCAGTCTTGTGAAGGACTGTGTGCCAATTTGTTTGATCACTTCATATTTTCCTGTTTTTCGTGTCAAGTGTAAATATATATATAATATTCATCTAGTGTTAATTGTAGAATGGATAAGTTGATGTAAACGATGTGCTTCGGTTGTGTTCGTAGTGTACCATGAAATCTATGTACACGAGAGTATGTTGAGAGATCAGATCATACGAATCTCTATATGCATTATGCACAGCTATACTTGCAACTCCAATGAACGTGGCTCTTGTATGGATCTGTAGTACTTGTAATTGTAAAATAAATCGTCATGTCGTTTTATTCACATTTGACTTGCAACGCTTGCAGGAAATGTGATGAAGACTTGAGACTGATGAATGTGATGAATACTTGACGAAACTTTTGCATAACGATGATTTGCAAGCGAGTAGAATTGACAAACTTGCCATTATACACTTAAATACAGGTAGACGGATAGTCTTAAGTTTGTCTCGTAGCATGTATGTGGATGTACTCAGTTGAAGATTATGTAATGTTGTCATGCACCTTTTCAATATTCTTGTTATGTCGGTAAATCTAGGTGAATCTGCAGGTGTGTTGATGAATGAATATGTGGTCACATTTTTGTCATACATAGGTCATGGGGGCTGGTAATTAATGTGCAAATTTCAAGTACAAAATCTGGACACTAATGGATGTGGGCACTTTTCCAAGTAATGGACATTGGACACGTTCTGACTTCTGACCACAAGATGTAGGAATGCAATTATGAATCTCGGTAGATAAGTGACTGGTGCACCAGTGATCAGAAACAATTATCTGGTTGCCAAAACTGCCAAGAACCTGAGCTTTTTGGCCGTACCTTGCAAGACCTTGCCGATGCTACACTCACTCTCAGATACCGTTCATATTTGTAATTCTCCTTTGCATGTAGTTCAAGTTCTAAGTTAGCAATCACAGATTTATAAGGCACCTTTTCAGCAGAGTTGTTTTAAACCTAACTACAGAAAGCCAGTGTTGAACAAAGCGGTCTTCAGGCACTTGCGTAGAATTGGTGCATGAAAACCGACGTGTGGCTCGTGTCGTAAGATACTATGTAGCATATTCCAGAAAGTTGGTATGACCACATTGAAACTTTTGCACCATGTGTGCTTTAGACTGAGACAAACCAGGTCGCTCTGTGCTGTAGGTTTACAGTTTACTGTGCCATAAATTTTAATTGCTCTACGAACGAAACCAAATTTCGTTTAGGGTTTGTAATACAAAATCTTATAGCACTTGAATGATGAGCATGTGCTAAAAGCAATTGGGAAAAGAATGCAGGTCTTTGTTGACGTTCTCTTGCAGAATTTACTTAAGTAATTTAATTCTAAGAAGGTCAATTCATTAAGATAGAGTAGTGTGTTTTACATGTAAATAAATTGTAAAGTTCTGTGTAATTATATGATGTGATATGGTCATTGTGGACAGTTTCTTGTCTAGGATGTGCCTCGTAAGGCCATTAGAAGTGGTCGTAGTTTTGTCGTGTGCATTGTGTATAGAGTGGAGTGGAGAAACTGCATTTCCCGATGTGCAGATCTGCACGGGAAGGACTAAGGTCTAAGGTGTAAGGTGTATAGAAAAAGCTTAACCCTTTGAACCAACCAGCTCGTTATCCGTAGAGTTACGGGGGCTTCGGGTTCAAAGGGTTAAACAGGATGCAGCTTGATGACAAGCAAGTCTTGAGACACATGTCCGTCAAACGTGCGCAAACGGAAATTGGAAAGGGGTTCCACAATGACATACAAAGCACTGCCAAAGTTCTTGCTGCACAGTGAGTCTAAGTCAATGGTAAAACAGATCTGTCATGTAGTTGTAACTTACATCCAAAACTGGAAGGAATTGGACAAATAGTCGATGAGCAGATGACAAAAACCATAAATGTTACAGAGATAGCCAATTATCTAAACTGAGGTGTTGTTGGGTTTCAAGATTGCTATTCAGAACATAAAAGACGTTGGTATAAACGAGTTAAGTCATTTTATCGTTATAAATCATCTGTAGATACTGTACTGAATATATCTGTATACTTTGACGTGTGTGAAGTACAGATATGTCTATGTGGACAAGCAGACCGACGATGACGTCTGTTAAAAATCGCATTTCAGAAGTTGATAAGAAAGAATCTTTTGATGTTGTTCGATCCTTTCCATTTCTTGTCGTTTTAAAATAAGAAATCTATTTTCAGTGTTTCTCTCTGTTCCATTTTGCTCTTTTGTTTGTCTGCTTTGTTCATTCCTCTGTCGTCTCATTGTTCGACGAAACGTGCTTACCAAACAATCGTAGCATCCAAAGAACCAACGGATGATACTGCATCACCGACGTTTAATCTAGCAAGAGCCTACTTTAGCAAGAGTCTACTTTCACATAGTGAAATTGAGGCTTTGGAGCTTGACCTTTTGTCATAGGAAAGTTTCCAAGAATCTTAAACGTTTGTGTTAATGAATTTGCCAGTGTTTTCTATTTTGTTTTCATGTTGAAGGAGGTCACTGCTCTGACAACGTGTATCAGTGGTGAAGCTGTCGTACTCTAGTGGACATCGTCAAAACACAGTATGTGTGCACATGTATCGGCCTGGAGATCTTAACGGTGCCTCGTACTATCCCTAAAAGATCTATACATCTGAGAAATTCGTTAAGCTGATAAAAATTGAAAGTTTTCAGTTTGAAAATTTGAAAAGCAGAACTGGTTACCTATATAGATTTTTGAAACTGCAGATCAGCCACGTGATTAGGGACGGACTGCAGTTCGACTATCTTGTTCCTCTCAAACAATGCTTCTTAATGCACCACAAAATGGCACAACAGCAGGTTAGAATAATTATGTTAGTTTAGATTCAAACAGATTCCAGTTGAAAGATTGAATTTGAAAATTACAAATATCAAGTGCAGAAGATGACTAAATAGTAACCAAGTTTCAAGTGTAAACAGTCAAAAGTGGTCACTTGCAAAACGTAAAGTTTCAAACTTTAATCCTCAGGACATGTTAAACAGTATTTCAAGACCATAACCTAATGAACATATTTCAATGACAGTTTCCATCCAACGAGTATCTAATAATTAATTTATAAATCTTCAGTTTAGCCTAACCAAAATTTAAATACTCCACAAATCGGTTAACACTCGTGAAGAATGTTTCAGAAATCAACAATGCAACATGATTGAATACACCAAAACATTACAGTGAAAATATAAGCGCTCTATAATTTGGTGAGTGTTCAAAAAGGCAATGGGGTATAAACACCAACATAAATATCATCTGCTGTGCACATTTCTGTTTCTGGTCTTCCAAGATCTACCTAATACTTAAACCTCGTTTTGATATAAGCTTGCATGTACACCTACTTATCTCATACTTGTAGGGAACAACTGCTACACATCACAGATGGTATTAATTTTCCTGCTTAATTCCTAAGGTTGACATAGATTCTCTTTCCAGTATCTCTAAGAGCTGCTCACAGTTAAAGCGTTCTACAGGTTCTAATTTTCCAGAAACTGGTTCAGAGTACTTTTTGCTACCTGGAAAAGAAAGTTCAAGGTCAACAACTTTTGTTACTGTTTTGTGGTAACTACACAAAGTTTCGTAAACCAATAATACATCACACTGTCTCAAAACCACAGGTAGGAAGTACTAGGAACCTGTTCCTGAAATAACCTACACTCAAGCACAGCAAGTTTAACCGGGCATTAACCAGTTATGATTTACCGGTACTAGTAACATACAAGAACAAGTTGAATGCATGTCATATGACAATCACTGACGGACTGCAATTTCTCTTGCTTTTCAAATGCAGCATGGCATCTAGTTTCCATGGTAACGGGTTATGCTGCGCGGCCTGCGCCGCTAACCTGGACGAGTTTTCAGTAATACGGTTTCTACTGTATTAAGCCAGTACCAGTCTGGTAAGAAACAAATTTTATGCAAAACAACTAATAAATACGCTACAAATGGTAAAATGGAACCCAAACCACACCAGCGTGGTCACTACTTTCTCTAACACATGGCAGTAAATGACAACCAAACGTGTGAGCACATTCGTCAACTCCTTCAAGAAAGCTACAAAATATCATTTTGGAACATGTGATATATATTTTTTAAACATGCTAATATTATTATTCACTAACAATGTTCTTACAAATAAAACTAAAAGCAGAATGATTGACATTGTAAAAGAAAAAACACCGTTAATACAAATACAGTAGGATTTTAATTATTTACAAAACGTAATTTTTTTATTGTTATTACTGCATCTGTGGTAACATACTTATAACTCAAAATCCATTTCACATTCATTACCTGGTCACATAATAGCCTCGTTGATATCTGCCTACTCGCTGTCTTACTCGTATGTTCAGACTTGCCTCCTGTTCACAAACACTGACATTTGCCCACAGAAAATAATTATGTGTTTAACAAGAAATTTTGAACAAACATTTCCAATACACGCAGTCCATAGAATAAAGTCAATTTTGATGACCTAATAATATCGCAAATAAATGCAAAATATTACAGCAGATAAGCCGAAGAATGGTAGTAATTCAAAAAGTGATAACAATTTAAAAACACATTAAAATATATGCTCATTGTTCAGACAGTGGCTGGCAGCTTTGCACAACAGTTTTAAGTAAACCAGACGTGTAGCTCTAGGCTCCACCAAAAACGTATTCAATAAAACCATTAAATATCTACTTTCACGGGAAAAATACAAATAATCATGAATTTAATTCAATTACGTACAATCGTACATACATATATATTTGTATAATGTTCATTCTGGTGCACATATTAAACCAAAAATAACAAATCAAGAATAGGACATTTAAAAGAAATTAATTCTCCAGTTTATATATAATAAAATACTTTGTCGTGTGTTCTACATGATAATTATCAGAATGTAGTGATGTCTCAAAGTTTGGAAACTACACCGACACTGAAATCACACTGGTGTAACAATGTACCACATCTTCAGCAATTCTATCAGTTAGCACAACAGAAAGAGCTTGCATAATGATGAGGCCATACTCCAACACTGCTTTCAATCTGGGATCCACATATAATCACCAGGCTTAATAATTTTGAGTAAAGAAACTTTCATAATTATGCTGTTCTTTTCATCTCCTTGACCATCATCTTCTCTCGTCCGATCTGTCATTCTTAAACCAAAGAAATCATTATACATTCACTTACTACTACACAAGATAGATCTAGTCGTTATTTTCATTTGCTGTATATTTTTTTATTCAAAAACTGTTCATTTGCATGAATCTACAGTGACAATAGCGTGCAGTAGCCACGTGGCGTCTAGTTACAAGAACAATACTATTCATGCTGTCTATTTCAGAACCATGAGCTTGTTTCAACAGTACCACACTAATAAACTCAGTTTGCTGCTTAAATATGTGAGTCAACTACCTGGCAATGACTAGCAGTTAGTAAATAATCAGTGAATTAAAACGGCAATAGCATGCAAAAAGATCTGTATCATAAAAGCTACAATGAAACAGCTGCGATCACAAAAGAACCGACTAAAAACACAAAACTAATGCTACAAAGTTGAATAAAAATAGTTTCTGTAACATCAAGAGCAAAATTAGAAAAATAGAATAAAATATCTCACAACAAATATATTTAAAACACTGAATCCTCACAAACGAAACGAAACCAGTCGTATATAGCAGCAAGAAAAATTACAGCAGCAGCAAATTTTTCGCCATATTTGCATACGTAACAGCAGATTATACAAATACACAATGATTGCAACATAAAACCTTAGGATCCATCCACACATTACACACATAAAAATCTTATTTAAATCTTATGTTTCCTTCAAGCATCTGACTTACTTCACTAAAAAACCATCTTTCCACAAACAGATGTATTACCGTAAATGGTTGAACCGCTATTTCTAGTTTTCTTAAGCAGTGTAGCTATATAATAACATGGATTCAATTAACGGTGTTAAAGCAAACATTTGATAGAGTAACAGTGACATTCAAGAAAGTCGAAACATAGTTACATTCAAGATAGTCGAAACATAGTCAACATCTTAAGTGAGGCTTAAATGCACAACACCCAATTTTACAACCAAATATTGAAAAACCAGTCAAGCAAGCATTGAGAAACATAATGTCAATCAATCAATCAGAGTTTATATAGCGCCCATTCAATGTCAGCGATATCACAAGATACTGTTACTGCATAAGGACTCTGATTGCGAAAGTTTCCACAATAGAGGAATATCAGATTCCTCAAGACATGCATGGTATTGAAAAACAAAAATTTTTCACTTATAACAAATGCACAAATGAGTAAAAGCTATGTCTGCCAAACTTCATTCCCTTGACAAAGAAACAGATGCTTTCTTAACTACACAAGAGCTTCACTTTTGCAAACTCAAACCAAAATTATTTTAACTCAAATTCTTTTACATAATGATTAATTGGATATTTTAATGTCAGTACAATATTAGACTTCAAAGCTACCATCAGAAGACAGATTGTACTTTACCTCCACAAAGAATGAACCATTACTGTGTAACAGGTTTTTCCTCGTTGTTTCTTAAGGACATCAGAAAATAGTGATTTAAGCAGAATGTGCAAGTGCAAAAATATATGAATAATTGCAAATCTTCATTTATATATGCTTTAATGCCACATAAAAATAATAAAATCATTATTTTACTGAAAAAACACTGCACAGAAGACATTACCGTAAACAGAAATGCAAACCTTATTTATACAAAAACACACCGTAGTCACAGGAAGTGTGGCAATACAACCTTTGATGAAAATGCACCAAAAAGCGTCACCAAGACTTTGCCGCCACCGTATGCACAACGACACCGTAACTTAGTCGCCAACCAAATCGGGCTAATCGGCGACTAGACGTTAATTTAGTTATACATGTACGAAGACATCTTAGCTCGCTAAGTGGCAACAAGCGCTAGTCGAACTGTGAGGGTAACGAAAGTTGGTTAGTTGCAACCACGCAGGGTTAACAACATGGCAGCCATCACGATTCCTCCACTTCAACCAAGAAGAAGAAGAGAAAGAACCATAGTGCTTCTAATGCACCAGAATTCACACACACACACACACACACACACATGCTGAACTTACTTGTTTTTCGCTTTTGCATCACAAAATGCAATTAATGCTTGACAAGATGATTCCTACCATGGATGATGCAAACTTCTTTCAATCTGTTTATTTTTCTACATGGTCAACCACATATTAAAAATACCTCTTATGCATGCACGATAAGTATAACCACTTAAGTAATGGAAAAATTTAGCACCATGATCAATTAAGTTTCCACATTGCTAAATTGCTTTGTTAAGTGTGCCTCATGCTTACCGATTGTCATAGACTCTGCTTGGTGACTAGCTAGTTGCTACTTAGTGCTAATCGCTGACTAAGCTATGAGATCGTTGTGCATACGGCCCCAGGAAAATGGCCTTTGCTACAGAATTATGAATAGATATACTATAATCTTCACCACAGTCAATGGCAAGTCAGCGGTTCAGATTACACAGCAGACGGACAAATTCCAAGGGAGCTTATCAGACATTTCCGGCTTGTTTTTCAACTCATTCAAATGACAGAATACAAAGAAAATTCTACTCCAGCTATTTCCACAAAATACAGAACAGCAGTTCCCCCCATTCGTCACAGTTCCTGACAGTGGATGTCTACAGAAAAACACTTGAGCAGCTTTCAAATAATGAAGTCATTACGTGATGATGCTGACATGTGACGCATGACATCGCTATGTTGCACGTGAACCAGGCTTTTTTATCACAACGACGCCTGGCAGAAAAGATCGTCAACACACAATTGCGGAAAATCGACAGAAACTTTAAATTGACGGCACAGGCACAAGAAGGCGGTGTAAGAAGAAAATATTTTTGGAGTGACTGGAATTGACCGCAGCTCGTTAGAAATTGCCAAGAGATAATGCGGCAATAAAACACCCTGAAACCACTCTCATCATGACTCAGAAGTGACACACGTCTTTTACACATCGACAACCATCTTCTTATGAACATCCATTCCACCAACAACCTGAAATTTAACGAAACAACTTAATCATCTATTCATGAAAATTGAATCAAAAGCTAGTCAAAATACATTCAATTCACTGACTAGATTCTGCACCCGTACCACTGTTTTTTCCTTACATACTGGAGTAGGCAAAAGGGTCTCAGGAAATCTTACTGTTAAAAACCCTAGATAGCACTTCAGAATGGTTCGACCTACAAGATCAGCTTTATAAATAGCCCTTTTATTGTGCATTTTGATAAACGCACTCTAGCACGTTTACTAATTCCTGCCATCTCACTAAACAATATGATATGGAATAAATAACCTGGAATTTTTATCACAATGCAATGTAACTTCCATGTAACAGTGCAGCTCCCATGTAATTTTGAAAATAAATTGGTCAGTTGAGATTCACCGTTTAACAGTAATTAAAACATCTTTAGCTAATAAGTTAGAAATGAAGTATGTTATGAAATAAACGTCTACAGAATTTTAATGATAAATTTATCTACCAATTCAACTATACTTAAAGTTCTTCAACATACCATACAAAACTCTTCGAACGAGATTTTTCCATCGCCATCTTCGTCCGCATTTATGATCGTTTTATCGACAATCTGTTGGAGCTGAGCATCTTTCAGATTACTTCCTACCATCATCTTCAGTACCTGGAACAGCTCTCCGTTCGATATGTATCCATCGCGATCCATGTCGTAAATTTTGAAGGCAACTGGAAAGACATATCAACAACGTTAGCATAGGTAATTTAAATCTAAAAAAATACTCAAGACACTTATTGTAATGCAGTATAATTTGCACAGCCATTATCAAGAACAGTGTTAAAATAATCTTCGTTTAATCTTGACCAAATGTTGTCATATCAGAATAATGATTATAAAATCTTGAGGTAAGCTATATAGTGAGTCTCCAATAAAAAAATAAATTGATAGTGAGGCATGCACACTGCACAAGATCGATCCATTTAATATTTTACTGCAGAATAGGAATGTATGCTACTTCACCCACATGAGTGCATACTCAGTTAACAAAAACGTGTTTTCTCTCTAGTAGATATCATTCCCTCACCACGTGCGGTTTCTTGGCTCGATGCTGCACAGTTAGTTACACTTGTGCTTTGTAGATGATTTTATTTTGTTTTATAAATAGAGTAATTAATTCTCACATCTCAGCTTTGATTCTTTGTCACCTTTGACACTGAACAATGAAATTCCTTCGATGAATTCTGAAATAGCAATAAATAAAAACAATTTTTTAAAAAAGATTATAAAGATTATGTGAGTGTGGGTGTGTGCGTGTGGGTTACAAAAAATTTTTATCATCAGGGTATCAGTATATTCCTTGAAAATTAAAGAAATGTGTATGATTGACCCCTTTTGGGCTCCCCTTTAAGTGCACAACCGGATATGATCCTTTGTTTTATGATATGCTGATTAATTATTCAATGGGACCTACCCTGAACATTTAGGCTTAGGGCTAGGTCAGTGTTAAAGCCAACTAACCATAACCTAATCCCAAATGTAAATGGTCAGGGTGCGTTCTACATACAATGCATATACCCTGACCACGCAATGACCATTAAAGTACGATCGCATGTCACTTTGTGATAATCTTCCTCTCAAAATTCATGTTTTTAAAGCTGTGTTGTCATGCAGCCCTTATCTAGCTATCCAACCATGTGAATGCAGTGGTTCCCAAACCTTTGCTACAAATCTCTCCATTTATAACTACGTATTAATTATAAGCATATCTGCAACTCTGACAAGTCTTGTTTGTAGAAGTGCTAAACTGTCTATTGACTTGCATGTCACATCAGTATTTACATAACAATGTTGTACATTTATATAAATAAAAAATTCATAACCATAACATTAATGAAGGTCAATACGTCAGCCAAAAAAGGTCTAAATAGATCTAAACAAATCTGCAATTACTGTTACATAAGATAAAAATAGTAATAATTAATATATTCTTTGACGATTCAATCTGACAGACCCCAGAATGATTACAGGTACAGGTTATACGAAATACGGCCCACTATAGCACGACATGCAGGTCGGCTTTACAGCAGTGGGCTCGGTAGCTTAACACTAATTATAATGTCCTAAGTGCTGGATCACTCCTGATTCGGCCAAGCCAGAAGTGCTCAAAGGGTTAATAAATTATCCTCAAGTGTGATTAACTAAACTCTGACCTTTGAAGTCAACCTCTCCATTTCCATCTGTGTCAAATATGTCAATGACGCGCTGGACAAGAGGATTCTGCTGAAGTTCCGGCAGCGACATAAATTCATCGATGCTCAAAGAACCGGAATTGTCCAAGTCAAGCTTCTTAAACCTTTTGCCCAGTCGCTTAATTTCATCAGCGTCAACTGAAATCAAATCAAAACAAACTCAATATACATCAACATTTATGCAACTCTAAACTTTGGATTTAAGCCTTCACTTAGGGCCTTGTGTTACTAGACCTGTTCCTCATTTTTTAGAAGAAAATTTAAGCAGACAGTGGACTGAAGCATGTAAGATTACATTCATCATGAATACATTTATACAACGATAGTTTTTAATACATAAATTTCTAAACACTCCCCAGATTTCTAAAAGACTTTTAGCCCCATCTAATACATGGAACCGCTGGCTTTACATATAGAAAGTGACAAACTGAGAGTAGTCTTCCAAATGATGATCTATAGGTAATGACTAAGTTGCAATCAGTAAATCATGATGAAAAAATATAGCGCTCCCTTCAAGATACCTAATCGCTTCATACTAATATCAATATTAATGAAAAAACATGCTGAACTCCAGAGAGTTCAGGACTCTTTGGCATAACTAATAGAATCCATAATTATATGAACATATAACCTCCATGTTTAAATCTTTTCATTGTCTACAGAAAACAAATGAACTTCATAAATGTTTTAATACAATACAAAAGTCCATTTGGTTGTTTGCCCTACCTTGGGAACTCTTCCCCGTGTCTGTCCACCATGCTAGTGTTATTTTGTTCTCAACTAAAGACGTACCTCTTTAAAAATTGCTTATAATCCAACATTGGCTGCTTACAATTACAATTCTTGATCTTATAGGCTTCTGGATATTGATTTATTTACAGCTTAGTTTTTGCAAACTGTCAGTTAAAGCCTCTCAATTAGACACTGGCATCTAGCAGAAGTTACTAACTTAGTCATATATTCAATTGCAAACAGCATAAGCGCAAAACATGTAAAGCGATTTACTCACAGGTGGAGCAAAGTTCCAGCGGAAGTGAAGTTTCATTACCCTGCATTAAAAAACATTCTGGTAAGTACGTTTGCAAGGAATTTGAAAATCATAATATAACAAAGATTTGGCAGTTTCAAATTTCGGAAAAAAAACTAATATTATGGTCAGAAGATATAATATTAGGGACAAAATGACAAAAAATAATGCGACGTATTTTGGCTTTTCAATTTTACCAACTCAGGACAATTAATTGGCAATAGCCTATCAATAGGTACACAAGCTGCAGCTTGCAGCTAGTAGTGCAGGTGCGTCATCGGTTCCCAAAAAAGTACATTATAGCATCGGTGAATTAACTGGTCTTCATGCCGTGTATTTCGTTTAGCGATGATAACTTTTGGAGATTTACATAGTATCACATTTACAAACCTCATTGACAGACTTACACGAATCAGCTACTTACATTCTGATGCTCTCACGGCTAGGTCGGTACTCTATTCTTTCCCAATCTGGGGCGGCCATATTGTTTAGTTTGTGCATATCGGCAGCCGAGCCGATGTACTCGTTTACCACAATGTACATACACGCATACACATCAATCCTGCACCGCGTGAACAACTCGGTCATAAAAGCAGCAGCATATTTTCGAATAAACTTCTCGGACACAAACAAGCGCTAAAATACAAAGTAAATATATTTAAAACATCTTTACCATGTCTGTAATTATGTCGAATTTCACAGAAACGTGATGTTTACATCTGATTTATAAACACGAACGCTTCCATTACTAACATGTCGCATACCGGAAGCACCAGTCGACTTGTGAAGTTATGATGCCCTAGTATTAGAGTTCCAGACGGTTGCCATGAAAGTTGTCAACAAATCTTTCTTAGCCAAATCCGTTCATGATAAATTTCTCTAAAAGTGTAGTGGTCATCGTGAAGGACTGACTGTCAGTCAAGAGGTCGGGGATTTAAATCCCTTCTTGAGAAGAATTCGGTTTTAGGTTTCTGGCCCAAGTCCAAATTCAGGTGTAGGCCTAATTAGAACACAGACTGGTGGTGGAAGAAGACACGCACGATGATGATGGAAGTCGAGTAATTGACCACCCGGTCATTGTGCATGCCGAGGCTAAGAAAACGTAGTCGCTGTAAGTCATACTCATAGTTGTCTCTGTTAGTTTAAGGGGCTTTAGGCTTTATTTTCTTCGATCTACAGGTTTCAGGTTTGGCCAATTTGCAAGACTTAGTAGTAGCCTAAACTACGTTAAACCTGCAGGTATAGGGCCTATATCTTCTATCATAAACCTGGACCTAGTATTGAACTTGTTCTAATTAAACGAGTCATCATGAATTATGTGTATATGTAGGCTACTTAATTACTTTAAATATGAGAGAGAGAGAGAGAGCCAATTAAATGATTGGGATGGGCAAATTGTCCAATCAATAATTGCTCGTCGAAGAAATGTACTCATTGAGACCTGTATGTTCCATGTTCAGACTAAATTAATTTATAGGCCTACACATATAGACCCCATGTGTAGACTGTAATTCGGACTAAACCGACTGTAAAGAAGATGACAATTCTGAGTTTAGCAACTGCAATACCAAGATACTGTGCGACTACCATGACTGCAGTATCTGTGGAGTAGGCCTAAATTACAAATTGCATAATTATTAAATAATTTGCCCTTTATTTTGTCGTGTACTCGAATCTTATGAGCGCAGCATATCACGTGACTAAGTTGGCAGCCATGATGGTGGGTGTGGAATGATTTTTGTTTTGTATTTTAATAGTTCCATTTAAATTCAGATTTATAATAATGTGCTACCTTTTATAAAGACATGATATGATCGGTTTTATTGTTTTAGGACGGTATGGACGAAGGTCATGATCTGCTTGCGGACGGTAACAGCAAGGTTCGTGTAAACTTCTATATTGCTGGAATGTAATGTCATGTAAATTTGCAACAATTTGCAAGACCTTTTCCGATTGAGTGTATTCGTGTTAGAGGTGTTGATGCTACCAAGCGTTACAAAACCTTATTTCGACTCGACGAAAAAAATGAATGTAATTCATGTCTGGGCGTGACGACAACGAGGAAGTTGACATGTTCCATGCAACCAACACGTAGTCTGAATCTATGGCATGTTGACCCAAACGCTTTTAAATAAGCCTAGTTGCTCCAGGAAATTTTTTGTATTAAACTGGCTTTGTTGATGCAATTTTTCTAGTGTCGAATATATCTGCTAAGATATTTCTTGCGTATGCATTGTCCTCCATTGCACCTGTATTACTGTGACTTGCTCATTACAGGTGTTGCCAAGTTCATGGTGTTCAGAACTCTTTGGCTGAAGTTGTAGCAATACATCCAAGAAATGAGCTATTGAGCTTGTAATCTTGACAGTTGTGTGATTGGCTTCCTGCTTTAAAATTGGAGTTCATGGTTTATAAAACACTTTTAACTCTGGTGAACCACAATATGTGAAATCAGTTTTAATCTTTGGTCTTCACTATTCAAGGTCATCTGAATAGGCAGAATTATTAATAATCATCTCTTAACTTAAAACTTATTCTTGGGCATGCCTGTAACTGGAATTGTGCTAGGAGAACAAGATATTTTGGTTGCTGAGCCTAAATTTGAAAATCTCTTCCTGTAAGTGCTTGTTTTACTTAAGCAGTCACTTTCAAGTCATTTTGCGCTTAATTTAAAGCTTTGTATGTGTCCCTTATAACTCGTCTCTCTGTTTCAGTGAACTGATTCTGAATGCTAACCTGATTGTGGTTTGACTTTGGTGTAATATCAGTTGATGCCCTGTGCATTAAACATCAGTTGGCACTATAGAAGTTACAAGCAATTAGTACTGAATACTTTAAAACAAATTGACATTTGAAGGAAATATCTTAACTAAAGTTAATCCTGATCCTGACTTTAGAGATCGTGGCCAAGCAAGCGTCGTTAGTTATTTCTGTTCGGACATTGATTATGCTGTCAATGTTTTAGGAGAAGCCAGATGAAACGGTGGACCTGAGTACTGATACGACACTGTTGGTGGACATATCAGATGCACTGAGTGAGAAAGATAAAGTAAAGTTCACTGTTCACACTAAGGTTGGTCAGGGTCTGTTGCCAGCCTTTTACTTCACAGCACAAAGTTTAAATCATAGTATGTAAGGCAGAAACAAAAGTTCCATGGTGTCTGACTGCTTCAGCCCAGCATTCTGCCTCTGTTGGCCCTTTGCTATTGGATGATCTTCCTGAGCTATAACTCGTGCTATGATCTTGTTTAGGGGAGGAACTTCTGTTTCTGCCCATTCTCTTGAGACCTTTTTTTAAAAGGATTCTTTGTACCTCTGATTAGGTTGTACTGTGAGAGGAGAGTTATAAATCCAAAAATAGAATAGAAGAGAATAGAACAGTATATTATTGAGCATATAAACAGTTCAATCAATTTCATGGATTTATTTAGCACCCCATCAAGATCGCTACTCAGAGGTGCTCATCATGTATGTATGAGCACCTGTTTGGATATTTTTAAAATTTATTTCTCCATTTATATAACGCCCCTTCATGCTCCATAATCAGAGACGCTCCCGACTACAGCACGGACAGTCGGACACTGCATCGGAGTTTCACGCCGATGCGCCCGAGCAATTGCGAGTGAAGGACTTGCTCAGGGTCCTTGTGCGGTGGCTTGAGGTGGATTCGAACCTGGAACCCTCTGGTTCCAAAGCATCGACGCCACCACTACACCACCATGCCTCACTTGTTATAGCGCTCCTTCAAGATTGGTACTCATACAAGCTTCCGACTACAATGCAGAAACTGAATTTGAGTTTCATGCTGAGGTGCATGAGCAATTACGATTGAAGGGCTTGCTCAGGGTCCCTATTCCTATGCATTCTGATTGGTTCTATTATATATGCATACAATGTCCATTGTCCAATCAGGACACAGTCTGTTCTGTAATATTTCCAAATAATTTAGCATAGGCATATCTACAACTAATGAACTGCTATCATTCAGTGAGTGCATATCTATGCATGTGACACTAATATTGTGGTTTGGATTTGCTAACCTGACATAGTTTTCTTTTGCTATTAAATTGTGAGTTTTTTATTTTGTTGCAGACGACGCTACCTGCGTTTCGTCAGCCAGAGTTTGCTGTTGTAAGGCAGCATGAAGAATTTGTCTGGCTGCACGATCGATTTGAGGAGAATGAAGAATACGGAGGAATTGTGGTAAGACTTCATTGTCTCCATGAACATTTCTATTATTTCCTGAATTCTTCGTTTGTACAGTTTTTTGTGTGATTCTAGTTGATAAGCACCTGTCGTAGTATGTCAATGTTTTTTCTAGATGACTTGAACAACGCAATTCCTTGAAGTGATGCTCTAACCCAGGGTGAGACCTTTAAAAACCATGCATCATGAAATGCTTTGCTAAATTAACTTTGTGTGTATGTTTGTACGTGTATATGCTTTGTAGGCTGCTATTAACGCAGTGTATTACAGGCTGTCTGTTCTGTTAGTAGTTAAGATTCATGTCTTCTGTCATTTGCGTTTAGATTGTGAATTGTTTCAATTGCAGAACTGAACACTGTAACTGGTTGCTGTCTGTCAACCAGATTGTTCGATTTTAAAGGAATATTTTTGTTATTATTATGTGTCATTGTGTTTGTGTATTATTTAGATCCCACCCGCACCTCCAAAGCCCGACTTTGATGCTTCTCGTGAGAAGCTGCAGAAACTTGGGGAAGGTGAAGGGACCATGACGAAAGAGGAATTCCAGAAAATGAAGCAGGAACTTGAAGCGTAAGAGAAGAACCTTAACCCTTTAATGCCAGAGGGTATAGGATTTCCCATACATTTTACTACACTCTCGGCATTAAAGGGTTAAAGTCCTTATTGACTTTCTTTTGAATTGATGTTTTAAATACTTAAGTAATTATATATCTATTCTTTATTGAACTGGTTGCAGAAGAGCCACACTCCATTGTATCGACATTGTAAGACAAATCTAAAATCAATAGGAATATATCATTCTACTTATAAATGTCTTCCTTATTTATATCAGTTGTATTAATCTAGATTCTAGAAACCTCCTGTTGGTCTTCAATTAGGGTGATACGGAACAACATGAATCTAAGCAACTGTGTTTATCTAGAATCAAAGTGTTATATTTTGAATTGCATCATATCTAGAAGATTTTTGCAAATTACATGAACTCATAAAACTGATAGAACTGTTTATATGGAATTAGAGTTTTCAGTTTTCTTCTGAAGGTCATTAATGCATGCTTTTCATTTTTTTACGTTGCATTGCATTACTTTTCTCATATAATAAAGGTCACTGCTGAACTTTTGGCTTGTGTTTAGAAAGACAATATGACAGACTTTGCACAGTGATATGTGTTAGATTTGTGTTGTACAATTAAAAATGGTTGTATTGTTGTTGCTGCATAGTGAGTATTTAGCTACGTTTAAAAAAACGGTTGCCATGCACGAAGTCTTTCTGCAGAGATTAGCCAATCATCCGGTTCTACGAACCGACATCAACTTCAAAATTTTCCTTGAGTATGAACAAGAGGTTCGTAACGTAGCCGACTGTTTCTTCATGTTTTGCTAGAGCTATCATTTGCCCTTTTCAATTTTATTAACTTGACAAAATATCATGTTATGTTTATATCTTATTCTGTGGATGCTTATTTGAAATGTATTGTCTTTATTTCACCAGTAGTATTCTTCCTGGAATATCATACTATTCATTCATTATGGAGAGTTATATTGTGCCCGTTCAAGGTTACTACCCAGGAGCGGTCCCGACCCAACCTCAGTTGAAAAAGACTTTATGGCTGCGATAAAACTCATTATGACAGTATGATGTGCATGAAGTGTATGCTTAGCTTTAGTAATTATGCATATCGTCTGCTTTGCTTGCAGCTCGGAGTTCGAGGAAAGAATAACAAGGAGCGACTGAGCGGTTTCTTCACGAGAGTCTCGCAGTCGGTTGATGAAGTTCTCCTGTCCAATCAGAAGGACAAAGACGATTTCTTTGAGGGCCAGAAAACATTCCTTGTCGAGTATTTCAACCGAATAAAGGATGCCACGGGAAAGTCGGATCGTATGACGAAAAGTCACAAAAGTACGAATATCGTGACAACTCGAAATAATGCTGTATTTTTGTGTTTCCTCTTACTGGTGGTTGTTTTGATCTGCCTAAATTCTTGGATAAAAGTTAAAAACACAGTCCTTTTAGAGATAAATTACCATAGATGATCATGTGCAAGTTATTGCTGTCTTGACTTACAATGCATAAATGTAGAAATGTCACAATTTTTACTTTAAAACTAATTACTTATGCAATCATTTCGCTTTTAAAATCGTCTTTTCAATGGTTCGTTTGTTTTGAACAAGGAATTTCCTGCAAATTAGTGAAACAGAAATCTGTTTATCAATGTTGAACAGAGTCTGCATAAAGTTTGTATGACATGGAAATTTTAACTTTGTTTCTTTGTCTTCTATTTATGTGAATTTATAGATGTGGCTGACAGTTACATTAAGATTTCTACTTGCCTCATTCAGCTGGCGACGGCAGAGAACACAGAACTGGAAAAGTTAGTCTGTTGGAAATTGTTTTGCTACATTTATGACTGAACTCAACTTGCTAAATTAATTAGATAAAGGCCGTTAGTTAGTGATTCTCGTCTTTATATTATCCGTTATCTGTCGTCAGAAAGTTTATTTGACAAACAATCTGTAATTTGTCGAGTATGGTAGGTAAGGAAGCATTCCGAACTTGCCTTCGGATTGATTCCGATGAAAATTGTGCATAATCTTACAAGTCCTGCAAGAAAATTAACTGATTTTGATTCTATGTTTTAATTGAGCCATTTAAATTATTTTCCATGTAAATAAAGTTTGTATGTAAAAGGTTAAATTCTTTTGTTTGATTCATCTGTAATGAAAACTGTTTCAGGTTGGTGAACAAACTTGCCGAAACTTTGGAGCGTGTTAGGGTATGTGGACTTCTGTTTTTATTCAAAAACTATTCACCTACTAAAGAAACATTATTCAAAATGGATGTAGTCAACGCTATAGCATTTAACCTCCGAAATGACATTATCATTTAATTTTTTCTTCTTAAGTAAGAAACTATCTTAAAATGGCAATGACTTGGAAAAATCAATTCAGTTTTGACATAACTGCACTAAATTGTTGCACTGGTTTTGCATTGTGTCTGTGCTCCAGCCTATCTATGTGAGCTGTGCAGTCCAGAATGTGCTGTCCTAGCTTGCAGAGCCCTTTGCTTCGCCTCTAGTTGGAGCTGTTGGTTCCTCATATTGGAACCTCAACCTGTCAGTGTTTTGCTTTCTCAGAGCTCTGTAGGTCCATCCATCTGAATTAGTCCCCTATGGAGATACGCCTGTTGCCTACGGTTGACTCCTCAGTGTTTTGCAAGCTCCTTAAAACTTTTTTTGTATCACTTTGGTTGGACTGGGAGCGCCTCTGAGTGGACTTCTTTAAGGGGTGCTATATAAATTCTTGAAATGAATGAATGAATAAAAAGACCATGTGCAGTGATAGTGTTAGTGGACTTTTCATGTTGTGTCAAAAATGCATTGGTATTTCTTTTATGTTGTGTCAGAAATACATTGGTATTTCTTTATAAATGTTGTGTCAGAAATGCCCTTATGTTTGTGCACTGATTGTAGAAACTGGAGGGACGGATTGCGTCTGACGAAGACCTGAAGCTATCGGATACTTTACGATACTACATGCGCGATACATCAGCCGCAAAGAATCTTCTCTATCGCAGACTACGACTTCTCGCAAACTACGAGACGGCTACGAAGACGTTGGAGAAAGCACGCGCGAAAAACAAGGATGTACAACCAGTCAGCACCTGACAATTTCTTTTCTACTCAGACTTTTCTGTATCTCTAAATGTTTTTATTTAGATACCTCTCCTTACAAATGTATGGAATGTGTGTTTTTCTTGTAACTCTCAGTATATGTTTGTAAATTTATGCCATTATATGTTACTGTCTTTTAAATCTTTTCATGTAGCAGTGTTGTAGTCTTTATTGTCGATGTCTCATTGTCTCAATGTACTGGTATGTCTTTCTAGTATTCATGATTTTCTCGCATTTGCTAATATTTCATGCAATCAGTCAGCTATTCTTCATTGAATGTTATTTCCTCTGTGATGCAAGGTTTACGTATACTTATTTAAAAAACTCTATAGTTGTAGTTAAACTGAAAGCAACATAGCTCTAACGCTGACAGAAACCATAACTCTAGCTCTATCTCTTATGTATCATATATATAGACTTGCAATGACAGTATCTTCGATTTGTTGGCTCTTTGAGCAGTGCTGCATAAATGTTCAATTGTAACCATAAAAATCTTATTTAATTGTGTTTTACTGTGTTTTAGGCCGAGGAGAATCAGCAGCAATTGGCTGAGAAGTTGGATAGATTAACTGATACAGCAAAGCAAGGTGTGCTTCATATGTTTTTGAAAGTGTGGCACTTAACATATCCCAGTTTCAGTGACCAGGTGTATACTGAAGCTAAGCATATGATCCTGACTCACTTCAAGTGTTTTTTTATGACCTGTTGTAGTTAAAACTGATATTGCTTTACAGATATATAATTATATCCTCAGGCCAATGATGAACAACTTTGGTATGTTGTGTGTTGTTGTTGCAGAATTTTTATTATATTGTTATGATCGTTTCAGAGTTGACTGATTTCAAAGCTCGTCGAATCACACACTTCAGAAAGAACATGGTTGATTTAGCCGAATTAGAACTGAAACATGCGAAAGTAAGTTGTTTTCGTAAAGTACCAACCCTTTCCCATTGATGCAAAACATGCTTCAAATGGCCAATAATTCATTTATTCAAGGGTTTACAAAGACACCTCTACATATGTACTACTCAGACGTGCTCCCGACTCCAACATAGCCAAAAAGGATTAGGGTAATACTGAACATGTCTGAATTTAAAGCTTGTCTTCAGTATGCTTCCAAGTTGTCGCATGTAGTTGAGTAAATACCTAAAAAAAATGAAAATGCTCGTTATAATTATTTTTCCTGTGTGCTAGTTATATATATATATGACCATTGTACGTACCATAATTATAAGACCCTTTTAGCTACCAACAGAAAACTGAAAAAACTTTGATCTTTGTTTTGAACTCTTCGTAGCTGCGTAATGTTTATCTGGTGTACATGTTTACTAGTTATGTATATGACCATTGTTAACTGAGCGAAAATTGATGTTTGATTTGCTGTAGGCTCAAGTCCAACTCTTGGGAAATGCGATTTCTGCGCTGAAGGAAATGTCATGAGCAGAGTTGTCGTCTTTGTCTTCTGAAGATTAATCATTTTGGAATTAATATAACACTTTCTGCCTGCCGAGTTTATAACCAAGCCACATCACTTCAGCTGATTTGCAGCTGTACTGCTCTTCTCGTTAAAGAAATCTTCGATACCATTCACGAACAAACGTGTATTGATGTACACACACACACACACACACACACACATGCACACACCAGAATGACAACAGTGATTTGACGTTGATGAGGTTTGCTTGAGAATAGAAATCAAATGTGCAAGAGAAGCATGAAATTCGTAGGTCTAATTAACTTCCTTCTTCCTCTGATGACTGCCTGTTGTTGATAATATTCAGCATGTTGATTAATTGAATTCATGTGCTGGACTTTTTGGCACAGCGTATTTGTCAGATTTTGCCGATTTATATTGAAAATACTGATGTTGATATATTGTTATTTTGTTATTATTCATATTTTTGACGACATTAAAGTAACTTTAGTTGTGTTGGACTTAGGCGATTTTTTCTACCTGACTAGCAATATTAAGAGTAACATTTGTAATGATGAATCATATCAGTTATGGAACAGTTTAAAATTGGAAAAAGCAAGCTTACTAAGCCGGAACAAAATATGGTTTTACTAGAAATATGCAGTCTGGCTGGAAGTGACTGTGCAGCAAAACCCTTTAATGGCGGTTTACAAGGGCAGAGTTAGACGACCGTATTCGGATACACACTGAGGAATCACAATTTACATTTGGCTTTACTTGAATGACTGACTAAACTGCTGAATTTTTTATATATATTTGTAATAACTCTAATTACTAAGGTGCTACTTTTAGTCTAGCTTATGCAGATAGACCTAATCTATACTTCTTATCTATTTGTTTAATTACTGACCACCATCTACATTCTACAAAGAAAGAAATTATTAAAGAAAATAATTCAATTGGTATTAATCAGATAAGGAGCACTGGTCAAAATAATGTATATTATATTGTACTTAGAAATTGCAATACTAATCGGTCCATTATGCTTACTGTAGAAAAGCTAACCAGCTGTATCACTTAAACTGACTGTATGGTCTTGACACACCTCGTTTTTCATAATTATTAAATGATGGGATGAGACTCAGATACTTTGAAGCTAGGATAGGTGTCATTGTGCATTGCACAGGCCTGTGTACAAGGCCACTTTAAGGAAGTTTAACCCCCCCTACAATGAAATAATGTAACAATGAAATAATGTAACAATGAAATAAGTATTTACTGGCACATAATGATGAGCCACATAAATGATATGGGGTGACAAGGAGTTGAAATACAAAGAAATGTTGAAAAAAAGTTGGACTAAACATTTAATTGCTGTCCATAGGCCTACTTAATGATTCCTTTCACTCACTCTGCAACAATGCAGAGGCGTTCGTTTTCTGTTGGTCCAACAACCTGAAATGGACTTCCCTTGACTATGCGACACCTCCCAAGCCGTTCTCAATTTCACAAACAGTTGAAAACTTTTTTCGCTTGATCTCGGCCGGGAGCGCCTTTGAGTAGATACCTTTAAGGGCGCTATATAAATTTTGATTGATTGATTGAGGGATGACCGTAGGCTATTGGAGCCATTGCATACTATAGTAACAATTCTCACCAGTAAAAGTTAAGGTTTGATCCACATGGTTCTTCATCTTCTTGTGAGCTAATAGGCGTTGAGTTGATCGTCTTGCAGCTTGCTCTAGAGTGGGGAGACAAGATTGAATATGAATTCTGTTATTGACCAATTTATGTCCACATTAATTTTTACTATACAGGTCGACCTGGTAATGAACATAAGCTTACATAATCCACTGAGTTCAACAAGACCGTCAAATACTGCATGCTAAAATCACATATATTACCCAAATTTTGATCCTGGTTATAATAATTATATTACAACTCTCATCCGGCAAACATGTCTTCAGACAAGCCTTCAGCGAATGAGCGGATAAAGTAAAACGTAAGTAAGTAGAATGTTCTAAACAATTACGATTGTTAACTTGGAGATCTAACCCCTTTCAGCCGCAGCGACAATAATAATTGGAAACAGACCGTCGTTCACTTAGACTGCTATTTATAGCAACCAATCAACTGCTAATTTACCCGGAAGCTGTTAACAGACAACCGCCATGTTTTCATTTTTGACCAATAGACAGCTGTTTTACAGACGAGCGCTGCATTTGACCAATGACAATCGGTGTTACATCGATGACTAAATGAACGCTGCTTAGAACCGCGCAATCTTTTGAAGTCCACGACGGGAAGAGGGAGGTAAACCGGTCAGAATCGTCAGATTGCTTAGGAGAAGGCGTCGGTCAGTCTGTACCTTAAATTTTACCGAAGTTTCTTTTCACGTAGACTTCGCATCAATATTCGTGAAAAGGTATCTGTGATTTGCAGAACTTAAAGCGTCTTAACTACTTAAAACTTCGACGCTTTTCCTATCTCCCATCGTGTCGCATTACATGGCAGCAGTGTGCAGCGTGGCATGACCCTAGAAAACTGACAATTCTGATGTTTTTTCGATTAATATTCTTTATGATACTTATAACGAAACAAGACAGACTTTAGAAGGTTCTTATACGATTCTAGGATGTTTAGATAGATTGAATGTGGGTTTTATGTGAAGTTGGATTCGAATATGGCGGCAGTCGAAGTCTGCTGCTGAGTCACTTGATAATAAGCATGACTGTCATGTCATGTCATTTCGCCATCGTCGCTCTGCATGGCTGTAGCGCATTTTAAAACGGATTTTGTTCGGTGCTGAACGTAGGTTTTTCTTGCTTAAAGTCACTGAACGAAGGAGTTCGTGTGGTGCTGCTTACAACAGCTACTAATTAAATGGGAGCTTCCAAACAATATGCAAGGATGTCCATTTTGTTTTTTAATGTAATTTGACATTTATGAGGCACTCGAGAAATTTTGGATGGTATAAAAGGAAATGAAGCCACAGCTCTTCAGAAAGTCGATTTAACAGCTGGTTGTTAAGCCCTTAGCTGAGTCATTAGTTGAAAGTTGTTTTCTTGTTGATTTAGCTGCATTGTACTCTATTTATTGATTGCATGTTAATAATTTTTCCTCCCAAATGATCTTTGTATTCCTCAGTGTTGTACAGTAACGAAGTAAAAGTAACGCGTTACTGTACTTAAGTAAAAGTTTGAGTACTTTCACATGTAACGAAGTATCGAAAAAATGAAATACTTTTACTTTCAACGAAGTAACATTTTACCCAAATTTTAGTACTTTTACTTCGTTACAATTTACTCGACACTCGTTACAATGTTCGTTACTTCAAAGCGCTAATTAACATTTTCGTTTCGCTAAGCTAAGACAGCTTATTCAAATTTGCATGCCTAAAAATAGATTTTCGATGGGTGGTGCACGCTGGATGCGCTGCCATTTCTGCAGCAGAACGACTCTTCAGCTGTGCATTAATTTTGTGCTAACAATGAATCGGAGGCGTGCGTACTAGACTTGACGATAATTGCCATTTCGAGAATTTAGTATTTTTGAGGGTTAACAATCGATTGAGTTAAGCTTATAGAAAGACTCGGTACTTTTACTTTTTACTTAAAAAGTATTATTTGAAGGGGCTACTTTTTACTTTTACTTAAGTAAAATTTGTGATGAGTACTTTTACTTTTACTTAAGTAATTAAAATCCATTTTACTTTTACTTTTACTTGAGTACATTTGCCCGATACTTTCAACAACACTGGTATTCCTGCAATTTAATGTGATTTCATGTGCTGTTCTGTTTTTTAAATATATTTTCCATGGGACTATTAGCGGGATTGTTCATCCGTTCTGAGTCTCCCCTTCTTAACCAAATTATGTTAAAGTATTATATTCACTGCCATAATTGTATCGTGTTTCTTTGGTTCAGGGAAAAACATAATGTGGGTGGGTGTGTACTTTTGGCAAGTGTTTGTCAACCTGTTTGCTACCGAGTTTCTGATGCATCTTCTCATTCAGTTAGAATGCTTCTCGTGTTATTCATGCTATCCATGTTGTAATTTTTGTTTAATTAAGTTAAAGATAATGAATTGGTCTAACCTAGTAGAATATTTTCCATGAAAGTTTTCCCTAACTGTTTAGAGAATATTTCCTGTGAGAGTTTCTGTCCTAATGTGATTTATTCTCTATTGGGTTGCAATTCACAGACTTTTGCTTTGTGAACTGTGCAGGTTTTGTTTTGGTCATACCGTTTTCACAAGCAAAGATGTCTGACAACAGACTAAAGGATTACAAGAACAAGGGAAAAGATGTTGCTGTGGGTGACACCTTTAAATGTTAAACATTCTTCGTAGTTTTCTGGATTTTAAAAGTTTCACTCTGCTGAGACGCTGCCTCATTTCATGCTGTCACAGCTTTAATTCTTGCCCCTATCTACTCCATGGTGGATTTTGGTTATGCAATCTTTGCTGGGCAGCCACTAGCTCATAATTAGAAGCTTCAGCTTGTTAATGCCACTGCCTGTCTAATTGGATGTTGTTGGCATATGACCATTGACCATGTGTCATTAGAACAATGGCATCTTTGCACATTTCAAGCATTACATTGGTAGCATAATTAGAATACGAAAATCTTTTTTAAATTTGGATTTGGCACCTTTGCACTGTAACCAGACAGTGTGTGTGCAGATTTTAAATGTTTGTATTCATATGTACTAATTATGTTGAAATTCATCAAAAACAACGTAGCTGCAAAGAGTTGATGGACTTTTATTGGTTTTTATTTGGATTTGCTGTCTGTAATTCTGTAAAGGATCTGCGAAGGCAACGCACTGAGGTGAGCGTAGAGCTGCGCAAGCAGAGGAAAGATGACCAGCTGACGAAGCGAAGGAACCTGGACATTGAAGAGCCGTCAAGTCCTCTTCACGACCATAACGTTCAGGTCGGTTCCTATTTGAAGACCAGCTACTGACATTCCTTTTGCTGTTTAATGTGCATGTACAGGATAATTTTATGTGATTATTGTTTTATGAAAATTTGTAGTGCACAACAAGTTCCAAGTATGTTGGACTTGACAGCAATATTACAATTTTGCGTAGCACAACTTGTTACAAGCAAATGGTTATCTATGCAATGGTTAGCACTTCAGAAATTAAACGAACCTTGTTAGCGTAACAGAAAATTTCACTTTATGAAGGACTCGATGACATTGATATTCATTTATACTATTGATGTTTTTTTGGGTACCTACAATATTTTGATGCAGGATATGTTTGCTGAGATTATTTTTCTTGCTTTTTCCAGACTTCGGGTTTGCTTCCGATGTCGACAATTGCGGAGATTCTGACGTCGAAGTCGACCGATCCAGACACGTTGTTCACTGCGGCTCAGCAGATTCGACGAGTTCTGTCACGTGAACGCAAACCACCAATCGATGAGGTCCTTGCCGCTGGGCTGCTTCCTAGACTGGTCGAGTTGCTGGACTACAACGACAGGTTTGCAACTGCCTCTTTCAGTCGTGTGTCCCAGCTTTCATTTAAACCACTGTTTATGTTACTAACTAGCTTTCACATTATTTTAGTGCGTTGCAAGATAGCAATGATGAATTTGCATACAACACGTTTATTTTACAACGTAGAATAGCAAGACATCTGGAAAAGATATGACAACACTTGCAATCCAAAATATTTTTAAAAAATGGTTTTCATGAGCTATAGTGCGTTCTACTTGAGTGATTTTGAGATGAAATAGGTTATGGAGAAGAGAAGAAGATGAACATTGTGTAACCATGCAGTTAGTACTCAAATAGCTCAATGTAATGGGTGCAAGTTGTTGCAAATATTTATGTGTATTGTGTATGTGTCCTAGACCGGACATCCAGTTCGAGGCATCCTGGGCCCTGACGAACATTGCTTCAGGTACAGCTAACCAGACAAGGGCTGTGGTGAAGGCTGGTGCTGTCGCGTCCTTTGTTCGTCTCTTGTCGTCGCCTCAGTCATCGGTTGCTGAGCAGGCTGTGTGGGCCTTGGGTAACATCGCAGGTGGGTGCTTAATTTTTATCGTATTTTCTTAAATATTGTTTGTTATTACCGACAATTATTGCTCTCTGCTTTGATGATTATGTTGTATTTTTGAATAGTTTTACTAATCCTTTAAAGCTGCCGTTATATTTAAGTTGGCTGCAATACTGGCTTACTGCAAAGCAGCTTACAATAGATCTACGCTATTGCTTCAACATGATTATGCTTAAAATTGTTACATTAACGAAGCCTGTGTGGTTAGCAGATTTGCATTTTTGATTGCCGGTTGTCAAATTTGTTGCTGTGTGAACAATTTGTTTATTTAAATGATCGAAAGGCACAGATCCCTCTCTGAACCTCTCTGAAATTTAAAGCTTTGAGTGTACGCACTTGTATATAATGTCGTCTGTAACTCAGATTGTGGGATCTGCAACGGAGAATTAACGTTGATACTTCACTTTGCACAAGTTGTTTTTGTTAGAACTGTGAAACACCTAAACCGATTTGTCTCCACTTGTTGTTGCAGGTGATGGAGCCGACCTTCGCGACTTGATCATCAATTCTGGGTGCATAGAGCCGCTCATTGGCCTCATCACGCCCAACACGCCTGTACCATTCATGCGCAATATCACCTGGTCCCTGTCTAACCTCTGCCGAAACAAAAATCCCCCTCCTCCGGACGGTGCTATCAGGCAGTGCCTTCCTGCGCTGACGATGCTGCTGCATCATAATGACGATGAGGTTTTGTCCGATACGTGCTGGGCTTTATCCTACATCACAGATGGGTCGAACGAAAAAATACAGGACGTTCTCAATGCTGGTGAGTTGTCAGAGTGCGTTTTTGCCAGCCGTGAGACCACCAGAGTAGAGCGAATGATTGACCGATGTGGTTCCAATTTCAAAGCGATCCGAGCTTTTTCTGAGCAAAATGTGAAATGATGCTCAAACGGGTGATTCCGTGTAAATTCAACCAAATTTGGAACCAAAATTGACATGACCGACTCAGATTTACTTGAAATTTTACCCACGTGTTCAACCACATAAGACTTGTAAAAAACCAAAAGAAAATATTTTTGGGTCAATTATATTCAGAGATATGGGTCGGCGAACTTTGACCCGACCCGGTCGACCTCGTACCTTTGAACCTCTATATCTCAGCTTGTATAACAGCTAGGAAGGTGATCTTGGTGTCATTTTTTAGCTCTTTTGATGAACACGTGGGTAAAATTTCATGTAAATCTGAGTCGGTCATGTCAATGACGTTGGTTGAATTGACATGGAATCACCCAAACCTTACAAAGATGCATACAGTTAAACTTCCCTATATTGAAGTTCTGTGAACCGTTATCAACCGTTTAAAATTGAAGGTTAAAAATATGCATGTAATGTTCATGTCAAGTTCTGTTCGACTCCGTATGAGCTGAAGTCGTTAGCTTTGAATGCATGTGTTGCAAGTGCATTTCATGGTGATAATGATTTTATCTGAAAAAGATAATGGTTAAAAACATTTCCATTGTTTTATAACTTTCATCTTGCCGACTTCCGTTCCTTTCCAATGACTGCAAACCTGAGCTGGAAGTTGTTTAAAAAGTTGCTTGGCACTTTAACTATGAACTGCATTGCTTTCCCAGTCACCTTTAGTGCACTGGTCGTTAAAGTGGAATAACGGAACTTGAGCGAGGAAGTGCCGTGGTTTTGTTTGTTGTTCAGGTGTTGTTCCACTGCTGATCACGCTACTCATGCATCCAAACGCGAGTGTGGTGACGCCAGCGCTCCGAGCGATTGGAAATATCGTGACTGGCGACGATGTCCAGACACAGGTAGGAATTCGCTTGGGTTGTGGTAATTAACCTTTGGTATAACAGGTGTTGTTATTTTTTTTTTTATTATTTGAGCTACTTCTATCGTGGAGTTGCAAGGTTCCTCATGACAAACTGATCTATGTCTTACCTTAATCAACCAGATGTGAGCAGAGAGGAGTTTGCCGCAACTGCTAGAATGGATTTAAACTGTGAACAAAAGGCTTGTAGTCCTTCTAAATATGAAAGTGGTTTTGTAAGTTGGGCTGCTTGGGCATATTATTATCCATAGTGAATTGATTGGTTTGGTCTAGATTCCTGTTGATGTTGACTGGTCTATGTATAAAGACTTTGTCTTTAATTGTTGCATTTAAGTTAGGTTAAAATTATCTCAAGCTTGGGACCCTCGGTTAACCCACCAGATTCCTACTTATTTCTTGATCAGAGGTTTGTGTATGCATCGCTAGTTTGTGTATTCTGAATTAGCTCCGTTGAGAAGCTTTTTACTGCATTTTGAAATAGTGCCTGACCAAAAAGTGGTGGTACAAGTTAGAAATTAATTGAACGTTGTTTTCTGAGTTTCACACAATTTTTTGTTGGACGTGTGTTTCAGTTTGTCATCGACCAGAATGTCTTGCCTTGCTTCCATGCGCTGTTGACGCACGAAAAGGCTACACTTCAGAAGGAGGCATCGTGGATGCTTTCAAACATCACTGCTGGAAACACAGGGCAAATACAGGCTGTGATCAACGAGAATCTGGTGCCTCTTGTTGTTAACATTCTTGCGCATGTAAGTATTTTTTAAAATAAAAGTTTCTGGCTGATTACTTGTGCCACTTATTACATGCTCTAATTGCCTCGTAATTTTTTAAAATTTATGTAGCTCCTGATCATTAAATCCACCTGGGTGGATCACTCTGGTAGGTAATGTATGTCTACTGCATTGGTTTTGTTTGGTTTCCTTGTTGCTGTAATGTGCGTACATTTTATAGGGAGATTACAAGACACAGAAGGAGGCCGTCTGGGTCATAAACAACTTGACGTCCGGTGGTACACCGGAGCAGATTGGTTACAGCGCTCAAGTTGGAGTCGTGCCACCGCTGTGCGATCTGCTCGTTGCAAAAGAGGCGAAGATGGTCCTTGTGATCTTGGATGCACTTATGCATATACTGGAGGTATGAATTTACACAGATATCTGGTAGTTTTCAAGAAAATTGATGCTACAGTGTTCAGTAGCTCTATTGTGTGATGTTAACTAAATAGCTAGCTTTTGTGCCGCTTAAGTCTGTTACTTCCTGTTCTAGTGACCATTTAAAATGGTAAAATTTACTTGCACACTTGTGACTTGTGAAATTATTTTACTTGAAACATTTCATGTAATTTAGCAATGTTGGATGCTAGTTTAGTTACGTAATCTATTATGTCCAATTGTTTGCAATCTTTATTTTGCATAATATACTGAACTACTTATTTTAACTAACATTTAGAAAATAGTTTTCCAACACTGATCATTATCATTCCTGTACGGATGCAGCTTCAATAGCAAGTTTACCGTAGTTGAGATTGCTGTTCAAAGTTTAGTAACTTTGCAAAGTCACAGTTCATTGTTAAATTTACAGTAATATGAGTGTAAAATGCAACTAATCACTTAAAAAAATTTAATCTCCTGAACAGTTAACATTATGAAGGCTGCTGTTTCAAATTGCTGTAGTAAATAAATAAAATAAATCTAATTAATAAATATCGTGGTGTTGAACAATTTTGATTGCAGGCAGCTGAGAAGTATGGTCAACATGGTGCTGTGGCGACGATGATTGAGGAATGTGGTGGCCTTGATAAAATTGAGCAGCTGCAGACTCATGAAAACGAACAGGTTTACACGGGTGCACTGCGGCTGATTGAAAAGTTCTTTTCTGAGGCAAGTAGAAGTTCATCTAGTTCAGATAGTACTTGGTACTGCTTGCTGATGACTAATCCAAGTTGCGTGTTGATGAATCTAACCTTGATTAAATTGCTTTGCTGTAAGAGCTCTATGTAAATTAAGTCCTGTTCACAGATATGACGCATAAACGTTGCTTATCATGAAATTTTTCCTGGGGCTGCAGAAGAGAGCACAATGCAAAACCTTGGAGGGCATGCAAAGTTGTATGACTATCTGATGCCGCTTATCGAGGATGAATGGTTGTCTTGTTTCAATATCGGACTTGTGCATTGACACATGTGACATACAATGCTGTCAGTTTTGTCATAAAATTTGTAACTTGTATAGCGCTATGCACAACAGTGATCTTTTATAATTGCTTTCAGTATAAGTAAGTAACCAGGGCTGTTTTTAACGAATTTTGAGGACTTCCCAACTCCTTTCCTTTCCCATCATCCATGGTAAATCACTTCCAATGGAGGACAGTGACCTTTTTGCTAGTTTTAGCTGTAGGCCTAGTGCTTTTACAACTGCACATTTTGTGTACAACTGCAGTGATACTGCACGTTAAAAAAGCCTTGTAACTGATTGAAGAATTACGTTTTGAGGAGAAAGCTACAGGAACAGACCTAGAAATGGAAATGTGTTATACCAATAGTGCAAATGATCTAGTTTGGGCAAGATTGTAGGACAAGGAAATTATTCCAGTTTGAAGAGCAGAGAGGCCGGAGAGAAGCTCTGGAATGAGAAGAGCGAATGAGATCTCGGAGATATTTCTGAGCAAAGCCCATGAACAAACACAGACTTGAACTGAATATGGACTAAGAGCCAGTTTAGTTGATACAATTGACACTACCATGTACATGGAGCTTGGGGAGAATTTAGAAGTTGGGCAATCATGACCGTAGCAGCTTTAAGGATAAGCGGAGTTTGAAAGTTCAGACCTTTGTAAAGGGCTTTACAGAATGTAAATAAAAAGTTGCCTGTTTGGTATCTAGCTTTTTGCAAGTGTGTATAAAAAATTTCTTGCAACCATCTTTGCTTTGATGAGACTTGTTTTTCTGTAAGTACAAGTGACTTAGTATTTAGGTAACTCTGGCTGGATTGATCAATTTCAACTTGTTGCCAATTTTGTCTTGTATATGTTATGGTTGTTGTTGTTGATCAGCCTGAATTTTTTGATTGCAGGAGGAGGAGGAGGAAAATCTGGTGCCAGTAGCCACCTCGGCCGAAATGTACAATTTTGCTTTGGTGGAGAATATGCCGAAGGAAGGGCAGTTCAACTTCTAAACAGGATTAGACCATCGTATTTTGATGTTCTGTGATACATGCTTTGCTTTGAACCTTGATGCATGTGACCTCTCTGTTATACATATAAATACGTGTAATTAAAAAGCGAAAATAGTGGTTACCACACTACACTGGTTTTAGAAACTATTTTGTTCTTGTTTAGATATTTCCACTTGCAAAATTTGACTCTTCAGCACAGTATGCAGATTTAAGTTGATCTTTGCAGAGTTTAGTTTTTGCGCGTAGTTCGATTTTTTTTTTACACTGGATAGCAGTATTGATAATAAATCGTCATGTTTCATATAGCATAAAAGTCCGATATGTTTCTGAATTATAAAATTTATTTTGAAAATCACTTGGATTGCATCTTCATAGTTTGTTGGTTAAACTTGTGTCTTCAACATTCTTAAATAAACTTGCATGTGAATGCAACCTCCTGATTTTAAGGATTGTATAACGTGGATGTAATCCTGCCCACTTCTTTCTAAACATCAATTGGCCTTGCAAATTGGCATGTTGTGTATAAGTATAGATTTCAATTGGTTAATGTTGAATTTTACAGACAATGTTGCATATAATTCTGGCAATAGATTTCTAAATTTGTTGGCGGCTGCTGCTGCTGCTTTGTTCTCCTGCATATTTCTTGGAGTGAATTTGGATTCGATGTATTCGACTGGATCACTTGTGTTTCTATGGGACATAGCAGATAAAAGTAAAAGAACAAAAAGAACTTTGGTGTTTTTACGTGAACAGAAATAACAGATTTGATATGCGCTAGGGTGATAGGAGACCATGTAGGACCAGATGTACTTCTGAAACAATGTTCATTTCATGATCATCGCAATCCTTCAGCTTTGCATACTACACATGAAAATAGAATTTTTTAATTCATCAAATTATGTAAATTGTCATTTCAGCTTTAATCTGTATATCTCAGCAAATTATCTAGTTCACCAGAAATGGATGGCCACACTTTTATATGCAAACAAATGTTAACATGTTGGCTCAAATTGTCTAGTTCCATACACAAAAACAAAGGTTGAAGATGAAGGTTGAAGCAAATAGCTGTATACAATTATCACAGATTTGCTCTATTAAAAATTTAAAACCCCTAAAGAACTACCGGTAGTTTGAAGTTTGTGATTAACACCGACAACATTCTTAAAGGCAATCTATATATTTTATTGAGGGCTTAAACACCACTAAGACAATTACCTAAGGCATAAAGCTTGAACCGATCATCATATATACTTTTTAAATAAAAATGTTTGCAACGTTCTGTTGCACTTTAGAATGAAGTAGTCAAAACAACAAGATGTCTCGATTTCGTTGGGGTTTGAACTTCTAGTTTCCTAATATTGCAACTACAAGTATACCCAGGGCTGAAAGTGGTTTTGGAAAGTTGCCGGGTCTCACTTTGACCCATAAATTTTCTGACCGATGTTTTTATAGTAATTTTCCCAAAATTATCAAAAATCCCTACCATTTTTTTACCCATTTTTGGCACCTGGCGACCTTTTTTGCAACCCTGCTGAGACCCGGCAACAGCAGGTCTCGCAGACCCGGCTCACTTTCAGCCCTGAGTAAACCACTAGGCAATGTAACAATTTAACAATTGCAGCACCATGAAAATCATGCAAATATTGTCAATGTGTGTGTGGACAAGTAGGGGGTAACCAACCTGAGAAACTGACTTGAGGGACCAAATTTGCTGCTCACCTTGAAGAGTTACTACAGCTCTCCCATTCAATAGTCAATAACCACACAAAACACTGATTTTCTACTTGTGAAAAACTTCACAAGGTCTTGATGTGCAGCAACTACATAGCCAACACCGAGATTTAGTGCACTTACTTTCCAGCTCCTGTCTGCAAAAAATTCTCATCAGTAATGGAGACAGTGTATGAACTGGACCAGGATTTCGTATGCAGTCTGCTCACCATACTTGAACCCACACCCGACTACTCTACTGACCTCCATGCTGTATTAGATGGTACAAACCAAAAGCAATTTCTAGTCATTCAGTTCTCTCTATTCCAAATGCAATGAGACCCGATTTATGACACACATCTACATTTGAAGCGACCATTATAATGGACAATTTGCACGTTTGCTTTTGTGTCTCTGAGGCACAGACTACTATTATGGCAATACATGATTTAAAATGTTGCTGCGTAAGTGTCCATTTTTAAAATGAGCACAAAACATGAGCACAAAAAATCGAGCTGAACTGATTAACAAACTGAATAACAAACGCAAAGACCTATTGACAAAAATGAATACTGACAGACCGTTAGGGTTGAGTTTGATTGCTAGAGTAACAACAATTTGGCAACATGCCAAAATCAGCAGTCTTGAATAACTGCAGTTCTTTATCTGTAGTAAACAAAGGCCATCATTTTAACTATGGTAGAATATGTACAGTCATTCTGGGGCGGATACAGAAATTAAGGGGGGCAAAATGTTTGGAATTGGGTGAAAGAAAATTTTGCCGCTGTGGCAATTCTGATTATTTGAAATCTGACCTTTTTTAGTCATGCTACTTTTTCTCTCACCTTTCCCCGCTGCATTGATTGAAATCTTGTTGGAACCTGATAGGTGGGAGGGGTACATATTGTGCAAATCTCTGAATGGGGGGGGGGGCCATGGCTGGATTGGCCTCCTGAATCCGCCCCTGCAGTCATTCAACAACTGATATAACTTGAGGCACATAGTTCATTAAACACAAAACTTCTAAAGCCACATAAGACGAGCTGCATTGGTTTCCTAGTCACTGAGTACATTAATAAGGTGATAAACATATTGCACATGATTTTCGCATCAAGCTCTTGCTCGAGTATTGTTGGATCTGGGACCATACATAAACACATTCTTGTGGCATTTAAGAGCTACATAAATATATTCTTGTAGCATTTAAGATTTACATAAATATATTCTTGTAGCATTTAAGAGCTACATAAACACATTCTTGTGGCATTTAAGAGCTACATAAACACATTCTTGTGGCATTTAAGATTTACATAAATATATTCTTGTAGCATTTAAGAGCTACAATTAATTATTCGGACGGAACACTTTGTTAAATCAAGCACAGAGACCATAACGCACCACTTCAGCCCATCTTACCATTATTATGCCACCAACATTCTGCAGTCACAGGCATAATAACTATTTCACCTAAGCTTTTTATCGGACACGATGGTTCCAGTCGTCTTGCTAGTCCTGATATCGAGAACGGGTAACGGGTGCGCCTCGGTGTTGAAGACCCACTCATCTAGCGGTATAACGTCGTCTGCGGAGAAGAGAAGGTAAAGGTATTTGAGTGTTTCTGCTAAGAAGAAGCTCTGCTGGACATCGTCCTTCATCGGATTCGCAGAGTAGACGCTTCTAATTCCGGAATATCCGCCGTCCGTCCGACAATGCTTCTCAATTGCCTGCAAAAAAATAAAATTCATTTAGATCTATGATTAAATTATATTAGTGAAGAACTGTAAATATTGCTAAATCGAAGCAGAAACATCAATTTTATGACAAACGTGGAACAAACAAGACAAAGGATCACGAAGCTGCTTCCTAATAATTCAACGAATGACTGATTCCTCAAATTAATTATTTGAAAATGCTACTTTTGTTGTAATGCAGGACCCACTTTGTTGGAGATCTGTAATTCTCACATTTAATCCGATCTGCATTTAAGAAGAAAACTCGAGTTTGGAAATTTTGATGTTTTGGAAATACCACTTTCATTTAAAAGAGATTGAAGAAACTTTTTGGAGAAGAATTTAATCCTGAAATATCTCTTCCTACCTGTGCAGCCTCCCAGCCCCACTCACGATACTTGTTGTCCTTTGTTAATCTCCACATGTAGAAGTAGGTTTCAATGACTTCTGGTCTCAGAATGTAATACATCTCGTTCTGTCGGACTGATTTTGCTTCGGTTGATCCGTCGAAATGGAACGCCTCTGGACCGAGTTTCGTGTCTGAAGAGGTTAAACAAAATACAACGTCGTCCCAGCAAGAATTCATGAAACCATTCGCAGTTGCAAGAAAACTATGAAATGTGTTTAAATACGTGAATCATGAAACTTTTGCAAGCACTATCACTTTCTGGTTTAGGTCTTTTATTTGCTTTAGCAGCACAAAACCATGACATCACAAGTCACCAAGTTGAAACTGTGCAATGTGCATACACATTAGGAGAAGATATGCTTCCTCTAATCTTTCCTAAAATGCAATACGGAGAATGATATGGCTCAAGTTTCTGCCTGCCGAGTAGAAGATGTTTGATGACCTTTGTGGTCACGTTGATTCGTCCCTTAAATTCTCTTCTGTACTTTACAACCCAGACATGTCCTAGGTCTTGCTATTACCTCCCTGCATTTACAGGCAGGGCCGGATTAAGGCATGTTCAACATGTTCGGCCGAACAGGGGCCCCCACACTTTAGGGGGCCCCACACATTTGTAAATTTTTTTAAAAATTTTTTATATTTTGGCGGATGAAATGGCATCATGGTATCATTTTGCCGAAAATTTGTCCAGATGACTAAAAAAGGTCATCAACTTTTTTGGCGGATGAAATGGTATCGTTTTCCTGAAAATTTTGCCAAATGACTACAAAAAAGGTCATCAACTTTTTGGGCGGATGAAATGGTATCATTTTCCCGAAAATTCGGCCAGATGACTAAAAAAAAATCCCGAACAGGGCCCCCACATTTCTTAATCCGGCCCTGTTTACAGGTGGCTCAATAAAGTGCATGCTTACTTTTTTGCTTACTTTCAAATGGGTTTTAGATCAATGTACAACAGATTGGACATTTTTCGAACAGACAAACTTACCCGATCGTATATAAGATTCATGACAAGTATTCGCAATATCTGCACCCAGCTGCAGATAATGAGTATCGTTATCACTTGACAAAGCACCCATTGCAAACATCCCACCTGCAAAAACACAACTACATATAGCTACCAGTTAGCTACATTTGCGAGAAATTACTGCTGCCACTATTAATATTCTTTAGTAATTGTTACTTTATCATTAAAACAGGGGTGCGAATAGCACATATAAAAATGTATGTACATATGTATATATAATATAAATTACATTCCTAAACCTTGGCATGTAACTAAGTAAATAACTTAAGCTGGTGCCCTGCTCTTGGCTTTCAGGCGGTGCCTTAGAAACCTGGAGCTTATGTTCACATTTGAATACCAGTGTATATTCTGCCGAATAGATAAATAAATCAAAACTGCGTGGACACATTTCAGCCAAATTTACGTCTGATTGTCTGAAAATTAAGGAGTCCTGGCTGATACCGGTTGTAATGAGTTTAATCAGCTAATACCTGCAAAGCAACTGAGATGATCCATTTTTGACTCAAAGCGACCATTCTTCAACTCCACAAAATGCGTCAGTCCACCTTGGGACGTGCGAATCAACCGTTTCTCGAATGCCTAAAAGTAGTACATACACTTTTCAGAGTACTTGCCATCCCAGGTCTTGAATGCAATTTTCAAGGTGACAAAAGCATTCAAAGAAATTTTACAAACTTTATTATTCAAACCAATGGCGAAAATCATTCAAAGTCTACTGTGTAAGATTTTTAAACATTCTCCATCAAACACCCTACCATTCTGTACAGAATATTTACAGGTAAAAGAAAATGACAATGTAACACACTTGACACCTATAATACATGGCAAAGGCACATACTTACATGTACTTTGTACAGAAAGCCAGCATTGAAGAAAAAATGATTATGACTCATTTTGTGTTTTACACGAATCAAATACAAAAACTCGCTTATCAATAATGACCGTTCATATGACCGATGAGTCAATGACCCTTATGCCGAAGGGAGGAGGACGTTTCCAGCCATCTTTGTTTTAACCCCTTAGCGACTGAGGGTATAGGCATACCGTTTGCTACACTTTGGTCGGTAAAGAGTTAACAAAGTTTTGTTAAACAGCGCACAAACCAATCACTGCAACTAACTACATGCTAAGCAGTTTTGAGCATATTTTAATTAGGATCAACTCAGCAAGATAACATAAAAAATCCAGTTTCATGGTTAAAACAATAGCTGAGCTTCAGTGTGAGAGAGAGTCATGTTAAAGCCATACATACCCTGATCGCTTCATCGTACATATGTCGTGCTTCTGTGTCGGTTTTTCCCGACTGAAACCACGACTTTAGAAGGTACTCATAAAACGAGTCGCCAAGACCACCCATCGACACGTGACCTAAACACACAATGACACCAAACAAAGGAATGAATTCAACCGAATGACGAATTAAACTGCACACTCTACTTGTACAAAAAAATCACATGACTAGTAACAATAATAAGTGAGTCAGATGTCAAAACCTAACTCAAATGAACAAGCACCAAACATATAAAATTCACATAAACTATTTTTTAAAAACATCAAATCTAAACAAACTAATTAGTATGTTACAAACAATATTCTATTTATAAATGTTTTTAGTTAATAAGTGAGTTAGATGTCAAAACTGAACTTGGCTACAAACCACTCAATTCAATTTTTCAATAATAATCGATAACATTTAACCCTTTGAACCCGGAGATCTCGTAACCGGCCCATCGGGTTCAAAGGGTTAAACAATTCATTACAAACGATGCATGTAGTTGATCTTAATGCAACGAAAGAAGTAATATATAAATGTTGGCGTTGATTTTCTTACTGTATTGACATATATGGTACGACTGTACATTATAGCAATGTTTAAACTGCTTAAATAATGCTTCATAGACTTACGCTGACCCCACCTTCCGGTGAAAGGATTCAAATAGTTGGGATAGAGGCCGTCAGGCTTCTCTATTGACTGCAGTACCTCTCGTATTTTCTTAACCTAAGAATGTCACAGAGACAAGAAAACTTTCATAATTAAGCAATTTACAAGTCAAAGAACATCAACGTTGTTCAACAAAATTAAAATCTATCAGCCGTCATTTCTTATGATGGCAGATTGAAACAGAGTACAGTATATGTGCAACTGTAATCTGAGCAGAAATCTGAGATCCAGAAATAGTACAGAACTACACAGAGGCAGCACTGCTTATTAACAACAAATAACTACAATAAAACAGTGCAGGTCCGTTTACATTGTCCTGACTTACACACAATTCTGCTTAACATGAAGTGGTGTTAAATCTCCTCCATAGCTATAACCCAACACACCACAATACAATTATTAGTATTCAGCATGCCATACAAGAACCACAATTCACAACGAAGCAATGACTTTTCAGCATTATAATCTTGTTATACTTGTGACCTCGTTCACATGACGTTTTGTAAAAGACATGTTGCATTAACAAGCTTACACTGTACTAATTATATAATTATATAGGCTAGGCAGCAAAAGCAAGTGGGCAGCGCAATGTGTGTAGGCTGCAATAGATGGATATGGTAAACATGGAGTCAAACCTGAAGTTGGCAACAAGTTTGTCATATAGCAGTGCTGTCTTCATCACACTGGCGATATATTGCACATGCATTGTGTTGATGATGATGGACTAATGGTGATAGTATGTTGAAAATCTGTTTATGTTCGACTACATTAGTTATATTCTCAATTTGGCCAAACGCTCCTTCAAATCATTTTAAATGGAGATGTGTAAACAACTGCACTACCATTTGCCCTTGCCCACCACCTTATATTCTCCAGTTACCATTCACAACATACACCAGTTATTACCATTAAAACCGGCAATGGATCTTCCTCTTTTACTGTTGTCCAAAATCTCCAATACTATATCATTTACAATATTTAAAAAAATAAATACATTGCAAGTGAGACAGTAAGTGTTCGCAAGTTTCTTCCACAAACAACCGACCTTATTGACGTAAATCTGATCGCCAGTTATGTGCGAAACGTAAGCAAATTCCAGATGCAACGATCCAAATTCCGCCAAAATGGAACAACCACCAGATGCCCAACCCCAATTTCTTCCTGTACCGCTACAATAACGAAGAAGAATAGTCCATTAATAATCATTTATCAACATCATATATTATTATTACCATCATAATCATCATCATTATTATAATAATTATTATCATTATGACTCATTATTATTACTGGTATTATCATCATAATTATCATCATAATAATAGTAATAAATAGAGACAACTTATATGATGTCGTAAAATGGCCGTACCGCTACAGGGTGCCACACAAGCAATAGTAATACCGGTAATCATTCTTTATCATTGTTTATTAACCTCGAGACACCCTCGAGTGTTAGTGCTACAGAGAGATCCTAATTCTGACATATATATGAGCGATGATAGCCAGTCTTCTCCCTTGTCACCTGATCTGCTCACTGACAGTGTGTATAGTCAATGTACAGTGCTGTACACTCATGGTATAACTAAGTTTACAAGTGGAGATTAAACCTTGAAAACATAATTCATGCAAAACTGACTACAATGCAGTCCAAAAATTAGCTAAACATATCTAGCTAAGAATATTTATAAGCTGATAGCCTCAGGTGATAATTAATATTAATAATGTGTAACGTAACGTATCGTAAACTCAAAGTTCCACAGTGCCACAAAAAGCAGTCTTGGAAACCAGTTTACTCATAGTAAGTGCAACAAAAGATAAGTTAAGTCAAAAGTATTGGCCAATAAAAACGAGACATAAACATATAACTGTGGCCAAAAGAAAAGAAACACATTGAAAAGACAGAATTCAATCCTTCACATGATGACATAATTGGACAGAAATTGAAACATCCTCGCATCATCAGAGACTTAGCCGGAAATTGAAACTTCTTAAAATCATGAGCGAATTTAATAGAAACAACAAAACACTGTCTAACTAACGTGTGTGGGTTGACCATGGCAAGTGGAATTCCTGAGGCAGTGTTGAATGCAGGCAGCAATTTGTTGGCAACTTCAACTGCTTTGCTTTTAAAAACCTGCAACAAAAGAATTCATTCAACAGACTGTATTCCATCACTCCATGCAACATGTACGTATGACTGTATGCAATGTAAGAATTCATTCATTCAAGCATTTATTAAGAATGTATGCAATGTAAGCATGTATCATTTCGTACAAAGCATGACAAGCAAATGGAAGTGTATGCATGTATATAAACTTGTAAGTATGTAGTACATACTATGTACTAGATGTGACATGGCCTCAAATGTTCTAACTTCTAAATGTTAATAATATTTTGTCAATCATAAAAAAGGATAATAATGTCCAACAAGTTTACTTTCTCTGACCTGTCTTCTCCGGTTTCTATAAATATCATAATTCTTAACAACCAGTGGCGCAACTAGGGCGGTGCTGGGGGTGCTTGAGCACCCCCCAGGCTAAAAAGGTGACCCACGCAATTTTTCAAAATCTGATGAGTTTTTTTGTGCATGGGGGGGGGGTAGGGGTCATTCGGTTTTTAAGATTACACAATCAAGCAAGTTCATTTGGCACTCGCTACTTCGCACCATCGACGCTTACAATATAATAATTCTGAGCACCCCCAGGAAAATTTTCTGGTTGCGCCCCTGTTAACAACAGTTTTATTTGCAGCGATTGTCAATTTATGTCTAAAACATCTGGTGCTATAAAACTTGACATGCCTGCCACCTATGATCCTCTGGTAGCCAGACTCGATAATCCTTTGGACGACACTTTTTTTAAAACCATGCTGACTAGACACAGTGCTCGTGAATAAGCTGGTGCCCAGCACTTGATTTTCAAGTGGTGCTTTAGAAATTTGGAGATACAAAAACGATTATGATTACGATTAGACGAAGAGAAATGTCTACCTCATCACCTGTCAGAGCAAAAGCTGATAAAAGTCCTGCCAGAAATCGAATGTTGACTTCAAAAACTGAGACGTCACTGTTCTGCAAAAAAGTAGAGCTCTTTGTATTATTTGAAATATCAGAATATTAGGGATGATTAAAAAAGATTAAAGAAAAATCAAAGCATCGAAACAGCAAATACTCACGACGATCAGCCGCACTTATTTAATTTCTCACAAACACAGAAAATTACCTAGTGCTATATAAACGACACCCATCTTCAGATCATATCAAGCTCATCTATTGCCACAGAGCTCCCATTATTACACAGAGAACGTACGAGTTCTTTGTTTACAGCCACAACATTATTTCCCACTAATACACACTGCTTGTCACACAATTCCACAAAATCTACAAAAACACTCTCAAACTCACCAGGTCAAAACTGAATGATGAAGCCACCCAATCACGGCCTCTCTTGAATTCATCCATCAAGCCCATGATGTGCAACGTGTCCAGTCCGTCGATAATTGTTGCCCCCATTGCCGTATTGCCAAATATGCTGGCGGAATGGCCGTGCTTCGAGACTGGTCTCAATTCATTTTGACCCCAGGCATATTTAGAATACATGTCCCAAGCAAATTTCATCATCTAAAAAGCAATTTAAACACCAGAAACTTTAAGTGGTTATAAAAAATCATGAAGTTTACGGTAATTATATAATATATATATATATATATATATATTATATATATATAATATTATACATATATATATTATGTATATATCATATATACGAGCAGCAAGCTAAAGTATATAAACTTCATAAGAACTGAATCAGAAGTTTCTGGACTCGCAGTTTCGATCAGTCTAAAAAGTGATGAGGTCCCAGGTCTTTTCAATTGCAAAATAATCACAGAAGACAACATATTTTCTCTGTCAAAGGACATGTATAAAATGACTTGGACAATGTGGACATGTGGTCTGTTTTTGTCACACACAAATTACGGAACTTGGCTGACGCACTTTGGACTTTTAGACTTCAGCAGGATGAATCATACCACAAGACTGCACAAACAACTGACCTACTGGCTTTCCAAATGTATCAGGGCAGTCAAAGTCTGGGGTAAACGGTTTCCTGTAAGCTATGAAAAAGTAGGACATGTATGTAAAAATAAAGCTGAACGAAAACCATATCCTGATTACGTGCAAGTTTTAACCACTTAACATAAAAAATTCTAGCAGCTGAAACTCTTTTAGAAAACATATATACAGATTGTTATCAAGAGCTGTAATTGTTATGTTGAAAAGGCTGGAGCTCTTACAGTGGTCTTAGATAAACGCCAAGGGCGTAGCTTTGCCCAGCCAAGTGGGGCAACCAATCTCCTCTCTCCTTCCTTCCCCCTCTCCATCCACTCTCTCTATCGACCCCCTCCCTCCCTTCCCTTCTGCATAAATAAAAATTTAGTATGCTTCACCGACCACTTCAAGGGTCTTTTTCTTTCTTCTTAAAAAAAGCAAAACAAAAATATTAAAAGAGACAGCCCTATTGAAAATGCGAATAGTGTAGTGGGTCATGTAGACTGTACAATTGGATCGCACCCATGGCAAAGGCTCTATCAACACAATAGTAAAGTCCTATCCCGTTCCATGAGGAACACAGGGAGGCGCTCATCTCCTTTTCCATAGCCCTGAGCCAGCAATGGACGAATCCCAAGGTCCTGGACACGAGGCCAGTGTATCGCAGGACTTGCTGTATACACAATAGGCAACAATAAATTTTATTTCACGAATAAATCAAAATCAAAGTAGCACAGCAGAAACCTATGCAAAGCAAACATACAATTTAACACGTTCACCGCCAAGTACGAGTTAACTCGTACTTCAGCCAGTCATTTAACATGGCGTGTAGGCGGCCAATGTGTTAAGAGAGTGAGCTACATGTATGTTAAAAAGTGAGTCTGTCTTACCTTAAACATAATATACAAAGTATAGAAGGCAGTTTGGAAAAGCAATCATAGTAAGTATAAACCAAAGAAAAAGAGCACTCCAGGGTATACTTAAGTTCAAAATTAGCATTAAAAATAACTGCCACAGGTAGGCCTAAATACATATTAATGCATATACATAGATATAAGTGTGCATGCAGTGGCGTAGCAATAGGTTGTGCAGGTTGTGCAGTGCACAAGGGCCCCCGGCTGTCAAGGGCCCCCCGAGGTCAGATTCAATTTTTTACTTTAAGGATATTCAGAATGTATTGAAACCTACATGTACAGCGTACACACTCTATATTGTTTTTGGGTTTGAGCCAGAATGTCCAAAAAACGGCTGTAAAGGGTCCCGCAGTTACAGTAAATTTTTACTTTAAGAATATTCAGAATTAATGTAATCAAATGATCAAATCCACAGTTACAACGGTGGCGCAGGGATGGATTGTGCAGACTGTGTAGACTGTACAAGACCCCGATGACTTCATCAAGCCTGGTGACAGAATTGAATTCAGTTTGATCAATACTGAGGAGGAGGTGGCTTTGGATACCGACACCGAACAGAGAGGCAATTTGGAAACTATATGGTGGTATGCCAGTTAGGCTATACTTGACAACAGAATTCTGGAACGAGGGCATGCATCTCAATTATTTTTGTGCAAGGGAATTCTCCCAAAGGTATTCGCCCAAGCGAACATTTCAGCATTTCCGAATTTTTTTATTCTTCTTTTAGACTTACAGTGCCGTAACCCAAACTTGAGTCGCTTCACATTATATAGCAATTTATTAATTGTTTTCTTTTTTAGTCAAATGACCAAACTGCTTGATAGAATTTCACGGTGGATAGTTATAATTCATACTACAAGTCTAGAGAGGAACGACGTTTACCGATACTTTTTGATCAGTAGGCTACTCTGGCAGCCTGAAGAAACAGAAAATTTTTACAGAGCCAAACGGGATAAAATAATAAAGATTTAAATAGGGCCTAAATTAATTTTAAAATTTAATTTCGAGTGCGAGCTAGGCTTATGCAAATAGTCTATCGCAAAAGCCAGTCGTTTTGCACAGCCTTATTGCTTGAAATCATGGAGTTCAAGCATTGAAGGGGCCCACCACGAAAGCCCTGCACAAGGGCCCCCCAGAACCTTGCTACGCCACTGTGTGCATGCATGAACATGTACATGCAAGTACAAGCACTCATGTATGTATGAATGTATAAGTAATTCACAAAACATCTATAAAATCCTTTCAAAAGTGATTTTAAAAAATGGCCGATATATGACTCGTCAGAGCTCGGTGTGATTTTAAGATAAGCTTGTTATTAAACGCAAGCACTACTTAGAAGCATGGCAATTGAATCCAGGAGGATCATAGATCCCTTTCAGTCAAAGCACTGCAAACACAACCACTGCAACCAAAACACAGGACAATTCCTTGGCATCTGAACACTGTCAATTTTATAGGATAGTTTGGCAGCCGACAGAGGGATGCAGATTGATATCCAAGTGCTTGAAACCCATTGAAAGGATAAGGTCACCAGTACCATAATCGCGACGGTTTGGGTATAGCAAGAACGGCAACGTAGGGCTGCCAAGCAACGTCTTACAGTATGAGTGAGACTGAAGTATGTATGTAGGGCCTTGTAGGCAATTAAAATAATGTACTTAAAGCCTTACCTCTTTTATTTTTTGCTGACGTCCAGTGTTTATATCAGAGGAGCTTGAGTTATTCCCTGACAAATTCGTAAGCGGCCCATCAACATCTTTATTTCTCTTCTCTTCTATGAATTTTCGTTTGTCCTCTTCAATTTCTTTAAGTCGCAGCTTTCTATCATCGTCCAATGTGCGGTTCACTGCGACTATATTCTCTGGACTATTATTTAAATGACTATCCGCCTCGATTTTCCCCCGCAGTGCCTCCCCGTCTCTCTGCTCGTGAGGATCCATATCTGAATCTGGTCCATGTCGAAATTTCAACATTGACCGGTTAACCCTATCCATCTTTGGAATGAAGATTTTCTCTAAGTTGTTTTCAAGGTTCGGCCCGATGTATCCATCAAGAGACACTCTGTCCTTAACGTCTGGTAGAAGAAATATCCCTCCGAAGCAGATCAACGCGAACATCGTCAAAACAAAGACGACGACATGTCTCTCCCGGATTCGCAGGGCACGGCGAGACTGTGGCATCTGCAGGGCGCTGAAGAACCTGAAGCGCTGGTACGTTGGAGAGACTCGCAGTGCTGAGCGACCTGCCTCTGTTTCTCCGAGACCTGCCAATCTACTAGGGCTGCCCTGTTTGATCGACATCTTTCTGGGCCTCGATCAGTGCTCGCTGAACCTTTGACTCAATTCAAAATAGCTGAACCGATCTGCCCTACACGCGGAACATTCAAGCTGCCACGAAGTCCTATCACGAAGCTTCGTTGAGAAAACAGAGTAATTAATTACGCAGTACTTCATTAAACAAACTATAAAACAATAATTCTGGCGTTAAGATCCATGATTGCAATTAGCTCGCAGCCTCTTAATTTTGTATACATCTTAATCGTCATAGGAGCACAAGTGGGACAGGCCACCATAATGTAATGTGACACGCGGACGTAGGCCGTACAACAAAACCAGTGACGAAGACCACATAAATACGGAAGACCAGATGGGCCAAGACATCCTTTCAAAGACCAGATAGTATTATATCGCACGAAATAAACCATAACCGAAATTTTCAGTACGGGACTGAAATTTTATTTATAGGCTAATGATTATTAAAGCAGTCTTCATAACTGCAAATTGAATATAGGGGCATCAGAAGCGGCATTGCCAGAAGACCACATTACAGTTTAATTTGTTGCACTACGGTTAGATCTTGGATAGATAGGCCTCAGCCCTCAGCCTACATTTCTTGAAACTGAAGTACTTAAAATCTACATACAATTGGGTAATTGAGTTATTTAAATACAAACCGAGTATGTGACGATGGCCAATCAGGCATGCAGTTTCACGCATTAATTGCACCTTTCATCATGCTTCTATAGAATTTATTAGGAAAACATTAGAGAGAGCAGACACATCTGAGCATGACTTGACAACCATCCAGTTGTGAACAGAAAATTTTATTTCTGTAGTAACTAGTTATCATACTGTGGCTTGTGATTCTACTGCATTCATGTAAGTTATAATTAATAAGCAGATTGGTAATCCTTTTAATATTATTGCAAATTAGTAAAACACCAGTGTTTTTGTTGCAGCTATCTGAAATCCTCAGTCGGGCTTCTAATACCTGGCTGCCATCAGTACAAATACTAGTCAGAAAAAGCCTAAGGCCATTCTCCCAATGATTAATCACTTTAACTTTCTGAGTTGTAGTTTTCACTGGACTCTTGACCTGCACATGCATGATGTAATGTACCAATAACACAGGACAGTTACGTAACTAGTTTTCATATCTAGATGCAAGTATCCAACATACTATGTACATGTGGGGCGCGGTGGTGTCATTGCCTTGGAGCCGGAAGGTTCGAATCCACCTCGCCGCGTAAGGACCTTGGGCAAGTCCTTCACTCACAATTGCTCAGCGCTTTTGGCGTGAAACTCCGATGCAGTGTCCGCTCTGCATTCGGGAGCGCCTCTGAGTAGATATCTTGAAGGGGCGCTATAACAAGTGCACATACAAACAAATGTAAGAAGGAAAGCAGTTTAAAAAATCTGAATGCTGCACTTGTTGACATGACATTGTGTATGCACTCATGGGCGCCCGCATATAGGGGCAAGGGGGGGCACTTGCCCCCCCCCCCTGGAAAAGTGAAACCTATTTGTACAACTACTAATTTTGGGCTTTTAACAAATTTCTTTTCATCAAAACACTAATGATACGAATGATAAACACAGTGAAAGTGAGAAATTTACGTTTAGAAATCTCTATAGAAATAAATATGCATATATAGTTCCCTTCATGGACCTACTTTTTAACATCTACTTTTTGGACTTACGAAACTACTCATTAGTGTGGTCCTCAAAAATAATTTCTCGAATTTAGCTGATGGTACCCTCTCTATCTGTTACCTTGCCTTAGTAGTGAATAAGTGTAAAATTTCAGCCCGATTGATAGATAATTATTTAGTGGTAGCTCCATGCTACTGACTTTTCACCATTGATTACCATGGCGAAAAATAGTCAAATCATAGCATTTGAAGTATAATGGACAAGAACTCTTTTAGAATTTAGATCAAAGAAATAAACTGATCATCGTAGACTGGTGGAGATTGAGTGGCATATAAATCTACTGAATAGGCCTACTGGTATAAAGTTAATAATTTTGTCTTAAAATAATTTTTAAAAGTATAGCAAAGCCAGGCATAATTATGCTGAACATGTTCTGCATGCGCAACAGTTTTAGAGGGTTTTCGATTGTTGGAGTCTCAGTAGTATGCCCAACACATTCTTCTTTTTCCTCAAGGAACTGAGATCTGTGCTCAGATACAACCTGCGTTAGGTATTTCTCCCATTCATATTTAGTGGTGGTTGATTTGAGTTCTTGAAGGAGTTTAACACCCCTCTCGGCAATGCCGTTTACAACAATGAAACTCTTTGTGCATTGTTTTGCCTTCTAAAAGTCCTGATTTTGTTTCAATTGCTTGGTAGGCTACCAATCTCTGCAGTTAGGAATTTACATTGCAGTTCTACTATTCGTAAGATGTTCAAAGTTTTGACCGTACCAAAATCTTCAACCTGTAAATACGCTGCTCACCTGCACTTGAATGTGTGTTTCACATGCTCGTTTCGTTCTTGAATTTGAGATGCCTTGACCATCTCTCGCTGCACAAGTGCACATGCATGTTCCATGGTTGATGGCGGAGTCTAAAAAGGCCAAGGCTACCATCTCCTCACTCACATATCACAAATCCTTAGAAAGAGCCTTGGTGGTTGCTGCAGAAATGACACCATTTTTTCGAACTCTTTGTACCTGAAGATAGACTTCAAAATCCGAAGGTCGCTGGAAGGTGTCGTAGGCTAATCTGGTTGGGACAAGACATCATGCTCCTGCCAATACCAGACTAGGAAACAGGTTGATGTATCTAACTGACATTTCTTCTGGTCTGTAAGAAGGAATTGTTCTCTGAACATCAAGAAACAATATCTGCCAACCATCTTACCCATCTTACTGCAACGAGTTCCATCGATCGGATTTCACGTGGTGGAATGTTACTAAGAAGGGTGACAATGAGTTGAAGTAGCCCGTGGTAGTCATCTCAAAGCTGGATGCTAAATTGTTAAGCATTTTTGACTATTTGCATCAAGTCTGAATTGACGACTTGATGAATGCTGCCAAATTATCTCGGCATTTCGGATCCTGGAGTGCTGTCTGCAGAAGTGACTTACAATTGCATCCAACTATTAATGCATGAGACCCACTTTCAACATTGTTGTGTCTGGTGGGCCACTTGATGCTAGTGCAAATGATTGTTTGAACTCATGACCATGCATCACAATTTTGACAAGCAAGGTGCAGTGGGTCTTTCCCAGTATAGTCTCTTTGTTTAATGCTGTAGTATCGAAGCACGTCACTTTGACTCTATAGTCACAATCTTTCAACAGAATCACAACAACTTGTCTTGTTTCTTCACCTTGACCATAATTTAACCTTTGCACTTCGTGTAATTGATTCACTTCGTATATCTTGAGACCAGTAGCCTACTGGCAATCTATCAAATGGTTGTTTACCTGTAATACCAGGAAGGATCTTCCCATCCATCCAACGCATTAATACTATCATCTTAGCACCAAGTGCATCCGTAAATTTATCTCTCCTCTCTTTTTACTTAAACAATTATCCAAAGGCCACTTATACCCTTATCCAAAAGCATTTAAATAAAAGAATAATAGCATCAGCTTCTTCCTGCAGATTGAAGAAAGCATTGCATCCATGACGACCTTTAACTTTAAATCATAAATGAATGTCGAGTTTTGTTGACATAGGCTACATGTAATGTACATGCAGTCGGGGTACTGGTATATCTCACCCTGCAGAGCGACCTCTAAACTTTGAGCAATTTCAATAAAATTTGGTAGGAATCATTTTCACATGATGCATAACAGAAAAAAATGGTACCGTCACGCATTGTTCAAACTTTATTTTTCCCCATAGATTTGAGGACCACACTACTACTCATAATAAAAATAATACACAAAATGAAACTGAGAAATTTGCATTAAGGAACCTCTTTGAAAAATTGCCTTATTCTTAATTTTCAGCGCTGTAATTTTCATGCTCTTGCGACTGAAAAATTTATCCGTGACCTTCGTAAAATTTTTGCCCCCTCCTGCAAAAATTTCTGCGGGCACCCATGTATGCACTCTATAGATGGACAGACACAGTATTTAAAGAACTCTGGACTGAAGCACAAATGCACTTCTGGCACTTAGTAGAATTCTCTGCACATAGCAAGTTGTTAGAACTTGAGCATTTTCTCAAGGACAAAAGTATGAAGAGCCAATTTGATTCAGATGGCTTGGTACAGTTGGTCAGAAGTCGCACATCCAAGTACTACCACCAGAATTCACCGACACAGTTTCACAGTTGGAAACTACATAGATTTTACACAGGGTAGAGCATTTCAAGCAGTTTATCATATTCCATGTGAATTGCTTTGTATTCAATGGTCTATATATAGTGGATACTGGTTGAAAAACTTCTGTGACAACCTTTGCATCTTGTTAGAAATCCCATAATTAGACTAAAATTTGATTAACTACAGGCAAAATTTTAAGCAGAATAGTCTAATATCAGAATATCTTGAATCAAAAGACGCAGTTTGCGATAATATACAGACAATAATTAAATTAAAAGCTGAAAGTTTGGATTTCATCATAGGTACACATTGTCTAAACGATGCCGAGTTATACTAGAGAAACGATCGAGTCTATAACTACTTCTTCTTCACAGGTTTCTTGGCAAATGCCTTCAGCCGCTTCAAACAAAGTCTGATCATTGTGCAATACGTTCATTGTCTTGCTATGAATAGTCATATGGCGCTTCAGGTGACCCTTCATGTTGAAACTCTTCCCACAAACATCACACTTGTACGGTCTCTCATTTTGGTGCAGCTTGAGATGCGTCTGAAGGTTGTTGTTCGCGAGGAACGTCTTCCCGCACAGCGTACACGCGTACGGCCGACTGCGAACCACCGCGTGCGTTGCACGGTGCTTCCGTAGAGCGCTTTTATCGTAATACGCCTTATCACAGAGGTTACACTTGTGCGACCTTACTCTCGGTCCTGTATGCATCTCGACGTGAGTCATCAGGTAGGACTTTGTCGTGAAGTCTCGGCCGCACATGTAGCACTGGTACATCGAGCCGTAGTGCTTCTTCAAGTGGACTCGCAACGCGTTTCGCCATTTGAAGTCCTTGCCGCAGATGTTGCAAGTGAGCGGGCGTTCGGTTGAGTGCGTCTTCATGTGGTCTCTGAGGATGACGTCGCTCGAGAAGACCTTCTGACACGTCTGACACTCGTGCTGGGCGCCGTTGTGCAGCGCGAGATGGCGCGAGAACTGCGACCGATCGTGAAATCGTTTTCCGCAGATATCACAGACGTGCACGATTCCCTGGATGTGCAGCAATTCGTGTTTGTGCAAAGCTTTGATGCGAGCGAAGACCCGGTTACACCGCAAACATGAAAAAGGCTTTTTAGAGTCTTTGAAGTTTGCCGTGCCGCTGCCATCGTCAGCTTTCTGTGCTACACAGGAGCATTGTTCTTCGCCGAGGCCACATTTGATGCAAAGAACGACGTCGTGAAAGACTCGTGCGTGTATCGACAATCGCTTTGGAAAGCGGAAACTGTCTCCGCAGTCGTTACATTTGTACGGCTTGCCCTCTAAGTGCATCTTCATGTGACACAGCAGGCCCTGAACGTTGAGAAACGGTCGGAAACACTGGCTGCAAATGTAAGAAGCGTCGTCAGACTTTCGAGTCTTTTCCTTTTTAATCTTTACTTTAGGAATAGTTTTTACGTCGTCTGTGTTCGTCTCAATCGGCGAACATTCAACCTTCACGGCATTTTCTATGGCATCATCGGCTGACGTTACCACAGCGACAGACTGAAAAACGTTGGTGTAGCCATTGTGACACTGAGGCTCAATTATTATGGCATTTTTTTGTGCATCAAGAATAACGCTGATAGGAAAATTGAGTTCTGACGACCCATTTGCAGCAATGGGAGCCGACCTTATGACTTGCAAAACCCCGGCCTTCTCCTGAACATGCTGATGCAGTTCAACTACGTTTTGAAACACCGTATTGCAAATGCCACAAGATGGAAGTCCGAAACCAGCAATGTGTATAAGCGGATGATTCATGCAGTGGCTGAAAAGTGTTTCGTGACTCGTAAACACTTGACTGCATATCAAACATGAATGCGAACCAGGAACAGCCAACGACGACATGACTTCAACGTCGTCCGCTGAATGACAATCAGGAACCGTTAATACATCTTCAGCATTTGCTGCAAGTGGAGAGGAACAACAACCACCTGCCAAAGCAGATTCGCATTCACACGACTGACTTGTGGGGTCTTCTACAATTGAAATGCCTGCATCAGCGCTTTTCACGTCATCTTCAGAACTATGAATGTGAGCTTCAAATTCTTCAGCACTTCTTCGTTTCTCCTTAAATATATCACCAGCACTTTCACCGACAACGGGGTGCTCAGCGGCATGCTCAGCAAGACTTGTACACGTTCGAAAGACACAGCCACACACTGAACACACAAACCAATTCTTAACGTGCTGCTTCATGTGCTGCATCAACTGAAAAGACTTTGGAAAGTCCATTTTGCAAATTTGACATCCGTAGCCATTTGATTGTTTGTGATTTTTAACATGCTCTTCTAATTCGACCAAGCCAAGACAACCTGTTCCGCACTGCTTACAGACAAGACGAACATCAGGCAAGGTGTCGGTTTCATTCAAGCGTGACTGATCCTTTTGTGGCTGCAACCCTCCACAATCTTTTGACGCGGCTAGGAAATCAAAATCGGAAAGATGGTCACAAGTAGAGTGCCTTATATCCGGTAAAAACTCGACAGCAGTTGAAGAAAAATCGTCTGTTTCACATCCCATTTCCAAACAAACTTCAACATTAAAACCGCTCTGTTCGACTTTCACCAAAGTCTCAGATAATGGAGAGCTGCTTGGAGCTACACTGTATCCATTGCAAGAAAGTTCCATGCTTCCTGAAGTCTCAGATGAAAATGGAACAATGTTGCAATTGGCCTTCATCTATAAAAATGACAACAATTTTAAAAATGACTGTTCTATTAAAATAGTTCTATAGATAACTTGTATGTCTGCAATTGATTTAAAAGAAGTGTCAGTCAAGGAATATCTTAAGTAACTAAAATATAATTTAAACTCAGAATATGTTGAGATTAACCTGAACTTTTATACTTAGTATCTAATTTTTGCTGTGACCGCCACATGTCAGACCGCTCTATTCTGCCTCTATCTGCGGCGGCCATACTGTTTACGTGCTACCGAGCCGTCAGTAACAATAACCCAACTTAGCTTCGACCGTGTCAGCTTTTCAATGAATTTATCGGGTGAGATCCTACACCACCACCACCTGTTTGAATGGGCCCCACGTCATAGCCTGTAAGGTCCTAGACCGAACTATTAACCTCTCCAACAAGCTATCATTGGTATGCGAACTGAATACGCATGGAGTCGTCTAGAAACTCTAGACATGCGCTCTAACCTGTCATGTGGTCAGGCAATAACAAAAAAGATTGGGCGGTTACCGCTGAAACACTACATTTCATAAATAACAATTATAGCATGATTACTCATGACATTTACAACGATGTCTTTTTTATTTTGCTCACTTATTCCTCTGCACCAGAAACGTGCGCCATTTTGTCAACTTCCTAACATCGAATAGTAAGTAAGTACATCTCCTTAAGAAAAACTACCAGACTAATCTCCGATATCTAAAAACTAAAGGTCACAAAATACGGCGAAAAGAATTGTTCTGGAAAAAACCCCAGTGAAGTCATGCTTATTCGATCCTATCGAAACATTCCAATTCCAAAAAGGCTATTCAGTTATGAGATTCACATGCATTCGTAAACGCAAGATTTCTAAAGCACCCTAAAATCTAAGTAATGGATAGGCTACCGCCCTATTTACACACACCACAAAATCGACACAAAGTGTGAGGGAGGCAGACAGCTAGACAGAGTGAATGAATGAATGAACTGGTGAAGAATGACGGAATATAAATCCTTAGAAATATCTGAACGAATGTGTGAAATAGGCCTCATTAGTAAAACTGGTTATCTAACTATCCACATTAAAGGAATAATGACAAAAATTACACACACCCGTATATGTGTGTGTGTATATATATATATAATCATAGATTGCTAGGTAGAGTAGAATTTCTGTAAACTGCCAAAGAAACCATGTTGGTTGCAAAGTACATGCACAGCCTTTAATTTAAAAATAATTCAATGTATTGACCACTTTTCAATAGGTTTGATCATTTATTGATTCTATCACACAAGACTATAATTGTAAAACGTTTCACCACTCAAATTGCTTTTAAGCATCTTGTAATTATTATGGTTTAAGTTTTGCATTTTTATCCTGTTATTGCAAGATGCAGTTGGACATCTACGACATAATTATTAGGTCGATCGTAGAATAAACATTTTTAAAAATTCATCAGGACTTCATTAGCAATGACAACACTGGTTACACCATCACCTCTAGCTATGTAGGGGTAGAAGGCCTTGATCAAGTTCATTAGTCCAAGTTGGGATTCAACCTTAAACAGACCGAGTACAATAGTTAAAAATACACACGTGATATAAATAGAATCAAATGTTTTTGATTATTCATGTACTTGCTATTTTTAATCTCATAAAAATTAATATGCTTTCATCTCACTTTCTACTTAAGGTTAAAAAACGAGGATGTAAACACTTGTATACAACCACGCAACCGCAGCAAATAAGACCGATTTATTTGTCAATAACGTCAAGCTCTGGAGATTTGGAAATAACAACGGATGCACAAACATGGTTACCTGCAAATGAATGTTTTCTTAAGACTAAATTTACCATATTGAGATGACAGCAGTCATGACGATTATTCAGAAAAAACAGAGCAACTGAGTAACAATAATAATAATAATAAAACGATTTATACACGGTGTCCCAAGTGAAGTGAGCCCCTTTTTGTTTTGGCGATATATCTGTTAATTCTAAATGAAACTCTATAACATTTTACTGCGTGAAAGAGGGATAAATTATAAATGTTTCCTGAAAATTTTATCAAATTCTATCAACATAGTCCGAAGTTATGCACGTTCAAATTTGGGGAACGGAAATTTTAAGTTTCCAACATGTAAAAGATAGGAACTTGTTGTTTGCAACTGCACACCTTACTTTTCTAAATTAATCAATACGACGTCGTATTTCCTTCATTTTCATGTCAGAGGACAATAATAAAAATGGTTTTCAGCAAAGATGACTTGAGTTTAATATAAAAAAATTAATAAAAAAAAACCTTGCGGTGCAAAAGGTTTTAAAGGAATTTCCTAACAGAAACTGGCTCAACGCAGCCTTATGAAACTGGCTTACGTGACGTTGCCCAGTGACCACTTCAAACAGCGAAATGTGGAAGAATGGAATCGTTTTGATCAAGGGATTTTTGACAATGCAATCAATGAATGGCGAAAGCGCCTTAGAGCATGCATTCGAGCTAACGGAGGACATTTTGAACAGCAGCTTTGAAGAACAACGCTAACGCTAATTTCCTATCTTTTACATGTTGGAAACTTAAAATTTTCGTTGACCAAATTTAAACATGCTTAACTTCGGACTCTGTTCGTAGAATTGGATAAAATTTTCAGGAAACATTGATAATTGATCCCTCTTACATTCTCTAAAATTTTATAGAGATTCATTTAGAATTGACAAGTATATCGCCAAAACAAAAAGGGGCTCACTTCACTTGGGACACCGTGTATAGTGCCTTAATACTGCTGCTTGCAAACCATATAAGGTGGAACAGTTTCAACATCATGCTCTGGTTACGTCTTAGTTAAGGGCAAGGCCAGCTGCTGAAACATGCAACACACAGGAAATGGACTATTTTCACGGAACTGTCTTCCATTGCAATTAGAATTTCACCGCCTCAAGCAGCTAAGAAAAACATTTGAGGCTTTACTTGAGACTTCCTTTAGATCTGTCAAGATGTCAGCTTGTGCTATATTGTCTCTCTGGCCTTCTTGAAATGTGCAATGTAAATGCTCAGATGCAAACATAAATACACACTAATATTTAAACAGGTGCACAAATCAACTACAATTAAGCATCTTAATCCCTGAGAATAAAAGAATCCTTAATTAACCCGTTTACCGTGTAATAAAAATTTTAATAGTAAAATTTGGACGAGTTAACTCGGGGATCACGGTAAAGGGGTTAAACTTCCTCATGTTTTTAACGTTGCATCCAATAGGTTAGGATATCACATTATTGTCTTCAATGTCTTTGTCTTCAAGGCAAGGTTCCCCAGCGTCTTTACTCTTCTCATGAATCTTGACATGCCTATTGAAGTGCGACTTCAGCTTAAAGCTCTTCGTGCACGTACCGCACTTGTACGGTCTCTCGTCGCCGTGAAACGCCGCGTGCGTCTTCAGACTTCCCTTGCTGAGAAAACTCTTCCCGCACGTCGAACAGACGAACGGCCGATCCCGAACCTCGTCGTGTATCACCTGATGCTTGCGCAGCGAATTCCTGTCAAAGAAAGCCTTGTCACAAAAGTCGCACTTGTGCGATCTCAGCCGTCCGTTCGTGTGTCCGTCGACGTGCGTTAAAAGATAGGATTTCGACGAAAACTGTCGTCCGCAGATGTCGCACTGGTGCACGACACCGACATGCTTATCCAAGTGAATGCGAAGCGCCTTTCTCGATCGGAATCGCTTGCCACACGTGTCGCACTGTATCGGACATTCGCCGGTGTGCTTCCGCGTGTGTTCCTCCAGAAGGACGGAACTCACGAAGACCCGGTTGCACACGTGACAGGCGTACGGCTTCGACGAGTGCACCGCCTGGTGAAGAGACAGCTGGCCTTTCTGCTTGAAGCTCTTTCCGCAGATCTCGCAGATGAACGCACGCGGCGCCTCGTCGGAATGCACCGCCTGGTGGTCACGCATCGACTGATATCGAGCGAACGTTTTGTCGCAGACGTCGCATGTGAATCGCACGGCTTTGCTCGCTTCGGTCTTCTGTGCGTTGGAACAGCGGCAGTCGGGGCCGCACTTGTCACAGATCGACACACGATGAAAGAGCCACGCGTGTCTCGATAACCTCTTTGGAAATCGAAAGCTATCGCCGCATATCGGGCATTTGCACGGCCTTCCGTCTGTGTGAACTTTCACGTGATTTTGAAACGCCTGCTTGCTCGTGAACGTCCTGCCGCAGTGATTGCAGTCGTATATGTCTTGCTTTGACAACTTTCTCTGGAAAATCACACTAGCCTTCTTCGCATTAGGATGTCTCTTATTAGTCGGAGTAAGGACTGCAACTTTCTGAACAGCTTGGCGTTTCCTGTTCTGAGAATTTTCAGTGGGGCAGCAAGACGCGTTTTGTGATAGGATTCCAGAGCTGGAAGAATTAAGTACAGATTCGTCCTGGAGTTCTTTCTGAATGTCGCTTTCGGGGCAGACACGACGGCTCTGGTCCAATGTAAGGTTTTCTACAACTGCCACCTCGCCTTTTGGCTCTGTGACAATTAAATTATTCTGAGTATGATCAAAATCTGCACAGAATCCTTTGCATGTGCGACAGTTCAGACTAATCAATTTGTTATCATTTAGAACTCCATCCCGTAGCAAACTCTCGTGAATGCACTCACAGGGTATCTTCGGCATTTCGTTAATGGCTTCCTTTTCCTTCGCAGCAGTTTCATTTACACAACATTCTAACAGAAAAGATAAATGCCACACAATTCTGAACACACTGTGAGCATGTACCAATTGTTACAGACGGTTTGAAAATATGAAAACTATATGGGCTATATGGAAAAGTATATTCAACTGTACAAACTTTTCAACAGTGCTGAAAAATGACTACCTAACCTAACCAAAGACGTACCGGTATTATTCCCATAAACATGATCCTTTTCAAGCCTATTCGAGAGTTTATGTCAATCTGTACGCTCTTTTCAGTTAAACTATCATCACAACGTGTGCCCAAACCAGAGTGTTATATATGTGTGCTAACATGTCTTTGTATTTCGCAAAAAGAAGTGACACCTTATTCACGATTTTTTTCAGTTTGGCTGACATTAGAGGTTTTAAGAGGACACCAATATAAGATATACAGGAAGTCCGAGGGTGCCATCAAGCAAAGATTTTTCAGCAGCAGAACATTCCAGGCCTCGAACGAGCTAAGTGAGGAGGCAGTGTCGGTTGATACACTCATAAACTTCAAGGAGAAGCTAGGGCAGATGGGATTTCAAAACATTGTAAAAGTGGTGGTTCTCATACAGATCATGATTCATGAGTCTCCTGAACCATCGTAAACCCTGTTATGTTATGTTACATACGAGATTATTCTGCAAACAAAAGAATTTTACTACACACAGGAACATGGCAGTTTCTGATTAGGCAGTATTACCTCTCTTGCGTGCTTGGCAAGCGTCGAAGTCGCCATCGTCTGCAGATCTTACGCCAGCCTTATTTATCTCACTCCTACAAAATGACATAAAATGAAACTAAACACAAAAGCAGAAGGTAAAAGAATGCCAAACAAATGTAACTAATTATGCAATGCATAGGACAAAATTTACAGAAAAAGTTCATAATGTAAACGGCTGATTAGCACACAAATTTCAATGAGAAGGTATCAAAGCCAGCTACAATGACAGTAGCTGATCCTGCAACCTGGAATGGGATCCTACCATGCTCCGTCAAATACCTGCTGGTCACTTTGTTTCATTTTTCACTTCCCTTAAGACCAGGGTAGGAGCACTGCTGAGTAGCCATCCTTGAAAACTTTCAACCTCAAACTGGACCATCTTTGGACTACTCTCACGGACAACCCATTTGACGCAACGCAGCGGTCATGAATAAGCTGGTGCCCGTGCTTGGCTATCAAGTAGCGCTTTAGAAGTTTAGAGATTACGATTACAATTCAAGGGGTGCTATGTAAAATTCATAAAAATAATAAAATGTTACAGTTTTAACCTGTATGAAATCTCATAAATTATAACATCAAGCGTTTAGGTTCCAGAACATCACCCAGAATGATTGAATCACAGGAAATTATATCACGCAATAAACGCTGCCTACTTGAGAGGACAAGGCTCGATACTGTCGGCGGTCCAGTTCGGACTTGGCATCTCGAGAGTTTCAAAGAGCGATAAAACTTCTTGCAACTGTTTGACCGAATTCGGTCGATAATTAGTTTTTCCAGTGTACATGAATTCCAGCCAAAGCCTGGCATCACTCGAGCTGTAGTCTTTCATTTCGATGATCTGACTCACGTTCACGTCCACACCCTTCCCCAAGTCCGCATCCCTTATAATGGTACGCAGTCGGGGACTGGCAGCGGCCAGAACAACACGGTGTGCCATCATGCGACAGTCTTCAAGCTGAATAACGATGTCGCAGTAAATGCCGCTTTGTTGAAATTCATACAGGTTCATTGCCAAGGATTTTGCATATGCATCGTCAGAACCCATGCCAGTAATTGATCAGTCGAGAGTCAGAACATTAAACACTGTGCTTTGAAGTGCAGCAGCTGCCTGAAAATATTGGTGTAGGCACTATTGATCAACTTCTAGTCAGAACCAAGTCCAGCACCTAAAATGAAATCAAATCAATTTATAGTCAAAATAAACTCAATTTTACGATATTAGCAACCACGTTTGGTGGGTACCGGCTCACTATTTCGGGTGTTCACTATTCCGGGAGTCCGCTATTCCGGTGATTGCTATATACACAGTGTCTGATACTCATAATTTACTCACTGGTTAGGGCTTAGGTTATAATCAGAGAAAGAATATGGATGAATTTATCATAATAGGCGTATAACAGTACAATCACCGGAATAGTGGACCCCTGGAATAGTGGACCTCCGGAATAGCGGATCGCAACCCGTTTGGTGGCTGGATAATGGACAAGCACGCAGGACTAAAAGAAATGGTCAGGCATGGGGGTGACAAAAAGACCAAGGTAACGAGTACTGCAGTTTCTTAGAAATATGATCTAACATATTAGTGTGGTAGAATTAGCTCATCATGTGTGGAGTACCTTACCAAAATGTGTATACAGCCAATTTTTCAATAAATCGACAGACAAATATGTAACAATATTGAAAGAAAAAAATCCCAGTACTTTGCCGCAGGGAGATTTTTTTATCGAAGTTCAAAGTTGGAACTTTATTGACTTTTGGCGGAGAAATATTTATGGAAAATACCCTATCATGCGGAGTAATGCGGCCGATTTGTTGTTGAAAGTGATTCGGCTCGGTCATCATTACCAGTGATACCGCTCCTTGGCTTTTTTCCCAAGATCTTGGCTTTATCAATCGTATCTTGGGATCTTGGCTTTTTTCCAAAGAACCTTGGCTTTTTTACTTGGCTTTTTTTCTGCCCACTAAATAACAATAATCTTAGCAATAATCCGCTAAATAACAATAATTTAAACAATAATCCACTAAATAACAATAATCTTAGCAGTAATATAACCATGGCTCCATCTACTGACTATGATTATATTATTCCAGACACTTTGATTTTATTCGACTTATTATTCTCTGAACTGTTTGCTCTCTGCATATTAGTTATTTGTGACGTCACGTGCAATTTGGCGCAATTCCGCGCAAAATTGAAAATAACTTGATAAAGATAAATGAAAGTTGATCAATAACAATAGACAGTAATCTTTAAAATGTAAACAAATCAGCTTTAGTGGCTCACAAGATCACACAAAAGCACACACAAAATTTCTGAACTCAACAAAACAACAACTAAAGTAAAGAAGCCATTTATTTCTCAAAAAGAGCGCACTATGTTACTAAATATTGTTAGTATGTTAGAAAATCAGCGAACGGAACCAATTATTAACAATTTAACATACATTCATTTCAGGATTAATTATACATAATTTCATAAACATCGCATTTTTAGGAGAAAATAGCTTCTTTTTCAATAAAAATAGGTGACATGGTCAAAAATTATTAACTTGGCTTTTCTTGGCTTTTTTAAAGACCCCATCTTGGCTTTTCTTAAATTTTAGAGCGGTATCACTGATCATTACGGCATACGCTTTAGATTAAATATAATTTGTCCGATTAAATATAATTTGTCCGACAGTGAAATTAAAACGCACGCATTGTGAGTTTAGAAAAGTCCGGCCAGGGTTATAATTCAGATATATATTAGAGTAAGAGATCACTTGCTGTTGTGCAAATTATACTTAATTTAGCGCATTACGCTGGTATTTTTGCAGGTTTTATGGGTGAGCGATAATATAGTGAATTTGCATTAGTCAAGAATTGGCCACAGGTTTAATACCAAGATGTGCGAGTTTCTTTATGTGTATTTAACAAATTTCATTGGTCGTCATTTCTACCAAAACGCAGGAACACTGGACTAGGCTGTTGTCGACCTTTGGTTTCTTCTGTCTTGTAAGATTTTGTGTAAAATCGAGGGTAAACGTGTTTTGAGTGTTGTTGCACATTATTATTTTTTAATCAATCCAACTTCTAGTTGACAGGAATTCTTATCATCGATCCATCTTCTGTTTAGGCAAAATAACTCATATTTGATTAAAAATTATTGTTCATCAATCTAGCTTCGATTTCAGCAAGATTGCTTTTTAAATCCCACTTATATTTCAGAAAAAAACAACTTATATTTCAGTAAAAATTATTTTCGTCAATCCGACTTCTATTTAGCAAGAATTCTTTTCGGCAATCCAATTTGTAATCGAATAGCGCTGAAACTCATGCTATAGCGAATAATTTATGACACTAAAATGACACTAAAATACCGTGGGGCACGGTGATGTAGTTGATATGTTCGTTGCCTTGGAACGCACCGTGGGTAATTAAATACTCGATACATTGTCTTGATTGACATCATAAAGAGTTTCATGCCATACTGATATTCATGCTAAATAAAAAAGCGAAAAAATAGAAAAAATTACATTGCAAGGCAGACCTATTATCATACAGAAAACTGGAAACAGGTTTTTGAGCGATAATCTGGATAATTAATTTCATTTCCTGTTTACATAACAAACGCTGTAACGCAGTTAATTAATATTATTTTGTGAATATAATTATGTCGTTGAATAATTATGTTTTTCAGTAAAAACTTGACCGCGCAAATTTGAAACATTATATTTAATGTAAGCAACAAAATGTGAAGTGGAGCGACATCTATACTCAAGAGTAAAACGAAAGTGTTGCTTAGTAACCTCTAAATATAAATTTCTTGCTGAGCAAATGGAGGCATTGAATTATATAAAAAGGTTCGAGGCTCTCGGAATTCCGAGGCTCTCGATAATTATATCACTTGTGCAGTATCGACATTGTAATGCTTTGTTTGTAATTGGAAATTTATATAGCGCCGGGCAAATTGATTCACGAGGGGCAACTCTCTGGACAAATGCAATTGATATAACCCTACACAATAAGAAAGGTAGTTGCTAAAATTACGGGGAAACGACAACTGGTCACCAGGATCATCAGGATGGCTATAACACCGTCAAGTTCGGTGTAAAAAATGTGGCTGCACCAACGATCAACGATCACGCACACATATAAATTATTACGGGCTGAACTCGGGTAACGAGAAGCACGTCTTGCAGTCGCCTTATGAGGTCAATCACAAAGCCAATAAGGAATGATTGATTTACTTATAGGATCCTCCATACCTTTAGGCTCGAGACACTCTGAACCAATCAAATTAGAAAAACTCAACTCACGCACGAAACTCTCTAGGCTAGCTAGGTTAGGCTAATCCTCTTAATGTTATTATAGGCCTATAGTCTTGTATTTGGCCGGCGTTTTTTTACATTTAGGCCTACTGCTCCCTTCCACTGGAGCTCTCTGTCACCTCTTCTTCGTAACTCTCGCAGAGAGAAACTGCTTTTTGCTCTGAACTGAAAACTTACTTTTTCTCGTCTAGCCTACGCATGGTTCTTAATGGTCTGCCAAACTTACTTTTTCTAGTCTAGCCTACGCATGGTTCTTAATGGTCTACCGAATTTCAATGTAGGCCTAGGCCTACACTTCTGGAGCCGTAGTTATGAGATAGAATAGCGTACGCTAGGCGAAAACGCTGTTCACCGACTTTGTTATTCTCTTAACGGGTTTTACTCTTGTATGGAAGTCATATAGCAGGCGCAGACCATGGCTTATCAATTCATCTCACTAAAGCGTGGTTATAGATACTAGGTCATCGCGCATGCGCATAGCCTACTATATTTATGTGCAACGTCTCCGACAAGAAGTAAGCAAGTAGATAGGCGGCCGCAAAGCAAAACGATTCATATTTAATATAGTTTAAATTCCAAATCCAGAGACTTGACAAGAGAAAATAATAATTATGTGAGTGAAAGTTAGATGTATAGTAATAAAATTACATAGCGAGAAAGTGAAAAAGATTTTTAATACAACGGTGATGTGTGGATAGAATATGCCCAGACAGCCAGAAATCGCAGTGCCCGTACCATGCCAACCTACTTAGCCCACAGCGGCAAACTCGGGGCTCACGGCATCTTCGCCCATCTGGCAACGCCCATCGTACCTCATTCGGCCCAATAGAGTAGCCCAATAGGGGGGCGGATGATCTTTCCCAAACAGGCCCAACGTATATTCTTCGCCTCATTGAGCACCGCGCGGTGCATAGGTTGCGCCTATGAATTTATCTGCCGGCCCAGCGGTGTATAAGTGCGGGCTTCTATTCATTGTTATGGCGTCGGCGTCTAGGGGCCCACTGGTGTAAATTCATCGCTATCTGTCGGCGCGGCATTGGTGTTTGTAAGGGGCCACCTATTGCTCCCCAGGCTACCATCACACTTCTCTAATGGCCTTTATAGGGCCGCTATTGGAAAATGATCGGCCGCTGTCGGCGCTATGAGGTTGGCTGTACTTGGGACTATGGGTTGCCATCCATTCTGCCTACAGTCAGCCCTCACAATGCCTCTAATGGCAATATGAAGACCAGGTGTAGACCTATAAATGTGGTTGTAACCGATTCTCAGATGAATTTCTGCAATTTCCAATCACAAAATTAATCCCACAAGAACCCTGACATCTGAGATTCGATTTAGGAGCCCAAATATACTTCTTACATGCAATAGAAAAACGCAAGTTTCCATGAAAATAATTTTTAACAAAGTTCACACCATTCATTGTATTAAAAATAAAAACAATATTTATGACAGTAACACATGCAATACATTTTCAAAATCATTAATTCCATTCAATTGGCAAGAGGAATATTATCCAGCTAAATTTATAATGCAAGATTAATTATTTAAACATAAGACTTCTGAAATGTCAAAATCATTCATTTATCTAGAGACTTGAATCAACATTTCACTCAGAGAAAATTGAGATTGTCGGAAACAAAAGCTTATCCAACAGACTGAGTTCAGCTAAATTAGGGCAATATAAATCATATTAAAAAGAGAAAATGCAACCAAAAAACAGTCATACAACCAATATTCAATTGTTAAAATGCATGATACAACAGTCTTTATAATTATCACACATTAGATAAAAATGATTTGTGTAAAAATTGAATTTATTTACTTGAAAAACTTAATTAATAAATCTATTTAAAAATGAGAATGTTAAATATTAAATTTTAAATGTTTTAGAGAAATGACTACATACACACAAACAGAACAAATGCATTCCACAAAAAGTTTACTAGCCTTCTGTTTATAACCACACAAATTAGATAATGAAGGTAAAAAAGTATCCTCAGAGCTAATTAAATTAGGGCGATATTTAAAAAACTTTATTACAGTTTTGAGTGCTAATTATAAGCGAAAACAATGTTTTAGCGAACCACTCATAAATACACATTTGTTCATAACAAGATATCAAATTGATTATTATTTCTAGTTACAACAACACCCTGATTTAAACACACTAGCATATTAAGAATAATAATAAAAATCAAAGCAACATCATTCTGATTGCATGAAAAATACAATTTTCCTCTTAAATACATTTTCAACAATTCTTCAGCACACCGCCCCCTTGACAATCATTGCATACATTAACAATCATGTTTACTGAAACGCAAACCATGTGTCAATAGAACCGCAGGTCGCACAATTCAAAAATAGATCATTGGAAATAGCTCAAATAATCATATAGTTGCTGTTTTTACACTAAAACAATATCATCTCTGCACATATAAAACAAAACATGCATTGGCAGCAAAAAAATAAACAAAAAGTTGACAAATTTGGAGTTAGTGCTTTTGCGCTCAAAGAAGATGGCATTCATTCATTCATTCAATTTATATAGCGCCTCTTCAAGATATCTACTCATAGGCACTCTCGGCGCTAACTAGCCCAAATGATATTAATTAATAGTCATAGCGAGCGAAAAATAACACGTTGCAAAACAAAACAGTTAGCTGAGAGTCACCTGTGGCGAGCCCTCACAAACACGTAGAGTTGACCATTGGATCCCCGTAGACAGCTGGTAGATGGCAGGGCATATATATATATATATATATACATATATATGGCATATATAGTCTTATATAACAACACAAACATCAGCAATAACACTTAACAGAATAAATACATGTCCCCCATCTAAAATGAAATGAGTAATCACAGAAACATAAAAGTAAATGCATAAAATAGAGAAATATCAACCATAACAATAATAATCCTGTGAAAACGTATTCATAATTTTATGTAACCGCAGCGTAAATATTTCCACGTTCAGAAACTTTCACACCAATCTCATAAACACTGAAAAATCTGGCTCTTAATTAAATATTAAACCTCTAAATAACACTTTAAGAGGGGTTTTAGAGTATATAACGGCAACACTGTGGTATATAAAGGGTGGGTTAAAAAAAGAACACCCCTAAGGTTTTTTGCCAATATCTTGGCCAGAAGTAAGAATTTCAAAATGAAATTTTACAGGCTTAAAGACATTTCATATTTACACACGATGGCCAGATTTCATCACAATATTTCAAACAGAACAAAAGTTATATCACTTTTAGTGACGCCACCCACCATTTTTTGGAAGATTTAAAAGCGTATCACAAAAAAGTAGCAAAAACGCAGTTTTATTAAGTCTCGTCTCAAATAATTGTTATCAAATAGCTTTGATTTTGCCAGGTGATCATTATAATTACTTTTTTTTAAACAGGGTACAAGTGTAGCTGCACATCACTGAGAAGTCACTTAGCAAGATTACAATCAAGTTGGTAAATAAGGAATCTGTCAGATTATTAATTTTGCTATTAATGCTGCACATCACTGAGAAGTCACTTAGCAAGATTACAATCAAGTTGGTAAATAAGGAATCTGTCAGATTATAAATTTTGCTCTTAAAGCAGTAAAATTCAAATTTCTTTTAAAAAATGGCTAACGTGTCAATGACAGACAAAATATGTATTCAGACAACTCTTGAACAAGATCCTGGAGATGTAAGGCTATGAGCAACGTTTACTCTGATAAACAGTGAGAGTCTAAACATTAAGAGTTAAGCTGAGATTTGCCGTGAATGAAAGGAGATCGGCTCAATGTCGATTGGTCTGGTTTCATTGAGAAAGCCAACGGCCCCAAATCTCCGGATTTGAACCCGATGGATTGATAATTAATTGCGGAGAAATATCCCAATCTGCAACCAAAACCAAGAGCGGTAAGAGAATTGATGAGCGCATTGGAGTTGATTTGGGAAGATTTGCCTAAAGTTGTAATGCATCAACAGGTCCATCAAGAACTTTGCAGAGACTCAAAATAAGTTTTGGCATTGGTAGTGCTTCACAAGTTGTGAAGCACTATCAAGTTCATTTCACAATAGTTATTTGAGATGACACTTAATAAAATCGTGTTTTTATTACCTTTTCTTGTGTTACGTTTTTGAATCATCAAAAAAGGTGGGTGGCTTCACAAAAAGCGATATAGCTTTGTTTTTTTTAAATAGTTTGATGAAATCTGGCCATCATGTGTAAATATGATTTGTCTTTAAGCCTGTAAAATTTCAATTTCGAAATTCTTACTTCTGGCCAAGATATTCGCAAAAAAACTAGGGGGTGTTTTGTTTTGGCCCACCGTGCAGACAGTGTAAAGTGCACGAACACAGCATAAGTTCCCACAACCCACCCAAGGGTCGGCTTAGCCAGACATTGGGCACAGATGCACTGGTAAAATGACCAGGACGTTATCGACCCTTGCATGACTGCCAGTTAAATTTGACTCTCCTAAATTGTGATCAATAGTTCAATTGACACTATGAAGTTCAATCTGACTGTGGCATAAGTTTTAAATAATAAAATATATAATATCTTTGTGTAATTTCAAGCTGCATTGCGATTACAATTTATAGTATGAACAAATGACAAGTTATACTTCAAGAGTCAAATTTAACCGACAGCCATGCAAAGCTTTCATAATGCTTCACTGCCTTTTAATTACGCCATCTGCCAAATGGAAGGTTGAGCAGACCTTTGGGAGGGTAGAGGGAAGCAATCCCGCAACCATGCACTTTCGTCCCAGAGTGCTGCCATTATCCTAAACCTTAGCCATAGTATTAAACAAATAAATATGTATATAAATACACAATTACACACACAATCACACATACATAAATGACCGTGGTGCTGCACGGTGGTGTAGCGGTGGCGTCGTTGCCTTGGAGCTGGAAGGTTCGAATCCACCTCACCGTGTAAGGACCTTGGGCAAGTCCTTCACTCACAATTGCTCATTGCATCAGCGTGAAACTCCGATGCAGTGTCCGCTCTGCATTCGTGGATCGCCGCCTCTGAGTGAAGAGAGCTTGAAGGGGCGCTATAACAAGTGCACATACAAACAAACAAACTAGTTCTATACACAATTAAAATATTTGAAAACTAAAATAAACAAGATTATATGAGGTCATAATATACAATAATACAATACATTATTGGAATGTAGCTAGATATAATTATTACTTTAGTAAACAGGGAGTAGCGTTCCATGCTGTAGCATACCCACATTTAATATAGCAAGGCAAAAGAGCATTATAGCATTAACTGCCTTGCGCAACAGTCGTTTATGCTGTCAATGGCTTGGGAATGGAAGTTATAGTGGGTGGATTTGGTCCGAGGTTGGAAGATAATGCCACTCCATGTGGATGATAGGAATTCGACGCTCCTCTCCTGCATCTCGTTGCTCCTCGGGAGTAGAGATCCTCGCTGCTCAATGGGATTTGTTGTTCCTCTTCAAGATCACTGCCATGCTTATCGGAAGTGTGAACCATCACCAACCAATGACCGCCGTAAAACACCGACAGTTCATAGCGTCTTTTTCTTCCAACAGCTCTATGTATTGTCCTTCGAAACCATACTTTGATCTTTTCTTCAGCTGTCATGTAATCTGCAGAGGCAGTGGGTTCATTCATGTGAACAGCATCTACAGCGGTAATGACAAAAGCAATTAATTTCAAACAATTAGTCTTTCTTTGGGTGAAAATGAGCAATCCAATTGTTATTCCACAAAAAGGTGTGTGTGTGTGTGTGAGATAACACCTGAGTTCTGCTGAAAATAGGAATCGATGCCGAAGTGCATTCAAACGGTTATTAAAAACACAGAATATCACAGTAAATACTGATCCTCAAGTGATATGTCTTATTGTGGTGACATTAAATGACACACACAGTCAAAACAATGGAAATGATTTATTTTGGGCACTGTCTGTGTGTCAATGTCAATAAGTGATTTAATCAACATTGGAAACTGGCCAAAATTCACATTTTCACACAAATAAACTATAAATACAGATCAAAGATTCATTTGCAAGTCTTGATTTTCACTCACAGTGGAGTTTATTTGTATGTACACCTGTTATAGCGCCCCTTCAAGCTCTCTACTCAGAGGCGCTTCCGATTGCAGCGCGAACACTGCATCGGATTTTCATGTCGAAGCACTGAGCAATTGGAAGTGCAGGACTACGCGGCGACTTGAGGTGGATTTGAACAGGTCTGAAACCCTCCGACTGCAAGGCCATGAACATACCCACTACACCACCGTGCCCACAACTGAGTGTGATGACATTATACATCAAGTAGGCAGTTTAGACAGTGACTAAACAAACACTAAACAAAAATTGCCCAAATTTTAAAGAGAATGCATGAGAACCAAGCCTATAAATCAAATTCTGAATATCACCAGTGCCACAAGTTGAAATAATCCACAAGAAATGAACTATAAAAAACATCCATCATGGCCATGCACCAAGACTTTCTATTTGATCTTAAGTTAACGGCCCATTTTTATCTTTAAGGTTACTGATATTGATTTGAACAAGTAACAATTTACCAGATTTTTTCTTTAGGTCAGCTTCACATGAACGAGTCGGTCAGTCATGTGGCGAACAACTCTCGTACTGTCCAGTGGTAGGTCAAGGCCTTCTGGCACGGTTGGAACGTGTATTCAGGCCACCTGTCAAGCAGAAACACGGCAAAGTACACCTTTCATTGACAGTTATCCACTGTAAGCGGCCTAGTGATGACCGTCCTAACAATGATCAAAATGCAAAACAAAAAGCAAACACTCAGTCATCGAAATAACATTCACCATTATCAACCCAACAGTTTTCGAGCTGAGAATAATAATAATATCTTTTCTTTATTGAAACGCCTGCAAGACGCACCACGCTTTCCACTTACAAGTTATGCAGTAATCTTAATTAAACTTAACTACCAACTGAGCAGACAGCTTTGAAATTACATTGGCACTAATAGCAGCCTACAAATCAAAACCGCCCAATGGGGGCTCGAACCTGCTACCTGTCGCACTCTTGGCCAGTGTGTTAACCATTACTCTACCAGCCTCAGTTTGGGCAAGAACTCATTTATCTTGAAATTCCCGCTTCCAATTTACGCAGCAATTTTTTCAACAATTCAACCTTTTCATTTCATTACAAAATTGGTAATGTTCTCCTTTAGCGTCCGAAATTATTTCAATGGTTTCAATGGTAGCATCCAATAATAAATACTCTGGGTTTAAATGATCGTTTCACCTCAGCGTCCAAAAAAATTGATGTCATTCGCCTCATTCAATAGTTGCTATCCATCTTCTATTTATATAACAATTATTTTTCTTCATTCCAGCTCCAGTTAGGCAAGAACATTTTCATCAATCCAGCTTCAATTTCAGGCTTTTCAGCAGAATGCCTGCACTAACCCTAAAACTAACCCTAATTAACCGACCCTCACGACGCCTAACCCGAGCCCTAACCAACACTCATGCGCTAAATCCCGCTTCTATTTCGTCGGGAAATATTTTTCATCTAATTTATAAATTTTAACCGGCGAGACGCGTAAAACATGCAGCTGAAAACATGTAGTATATATAATAGGATGCTACATTGAAATAATTTCGGATGCTAAAGGAAAACATTACCTGTGCAAAATTATTGTTCACCCATCCAGCTTCGATTTCAGCTAGATTGTTTTAATAATTTATGCCATTTGTATTTGAATAAAAATTATTTTCACCATTCCAACTTCTACTTAGCAAGATTTCTTACATATTCTTGGCATCAATCGGACCAGCGCTGACCCACACAATGACGAATGGTTTATGACGCCAACATAAATGCCTAACCCTCGGAATGAAAATATTCTTGCTTACATTAGTTAGATTGCAGAAAATTTATTGCTTAAATGGAATTGGATTGAGTAAACGTGTATTTTAGCACATGTGGTAAATTATTCGCCATTGCATGGGTTTCAGCATTAGTCGCCTGGCGGTCCGCTAGTCACTTCGTTCTTGAAAACGTTCATACGTAACTTCTGATCAATTGACATCATGAGTACTGTGTTAGTCAGTCTAATCTGCAAGGTTTGGCATTTTGGGGTCAACCTGAATCTCGAAACCAGACCCCCAAAACGTTAAAAATACACAAGCATCTGATTTCCGGAAACTAGCTTTTAGTAGAATCTGGGACTAATAATAATTATGATATTAGTCCAAGGTAAAATACACGGAGCCGCGTGCTTCAATGCGTGTCAAAAGTGATATCTTTATGCAACAAAGCAAAGACAAACAAAATATTAACTCACCGTTTTAACGTCAGGACTATAAATTGCCAAGGCACACAAAACGCATGGAAATCTAGACAAAATGTCACATTGATCGTTTCTTTGTTAAACTTGATCGCCATTTTCTTCGCTCAATTGCGCCATTTTTCCGGAAGTGCACCATAGACATAGTACATGATATGTAAGATGCGCAACCGCTTAATTTAATTAAGTAAGTAAGGGTGCTCCATTAAAAGCAAGCGAACTCTAAGCACTTAACATGTCCATTTTTTACTAATGGCGGTAAAGAACTGTAATTACGAGAATATTATACACTGCCATTTACCCTAAGTCATGCCCCAATTATGATTCGACTCTTGCTGAAAGTGCAGATAAATTTTTTTGTAAATAGCCTAAGAAGTTGTGCGCTAGACCTAAAATTTAAAACCTTAGGCCCTACTAATTTAACTCTCGACCGTTTAGGACAGTGTCAGATCATCTTTTCGCATGATACTGCATACATTTTATGCAGCTCTAACAATGCTAGAAGATGGAAAATATAATTATACGACAAGGACAAAAGCATGCCAAATGTGATTTCCATTTCGAAGGGTTCGATAGGCCAAGGCCTATATCCGAAACATGTGTCCGAAATCGCAATTCTTCAGTTATTTCATTTCAATGGCATTTCATTAAAGACTTGTCTTTTCAAACCTGTTCATACTGACAGCGCGGTAATTGATAGAATTCATGCCACCTATGTGCATGCACGCATGCATGCATGCATGGATGCATACATGATTGCATCATGCATGCATGGAATCATGGATGCATGCATGTATGTACGTACGTACGTGCGTACGTACGTAGGTGTATGTATATATGTATGTATGTATGTATGTATGTATGTATGTATGTATGTATGTATGTATGTATGTATGTATGTATGTATGTATGTATGTATGTATGTATGTATGTATGTATGTATGTATGTATGTAGGCCTATGTACGTATGTATGTGTGTATGTATGCATGTGTGTATGCATGTATGTATGTATGTATGTATGTATGTGTGTATGTATGTATGTTTGTATGTATGTATGTATGTATGTATGTATGTATGTATGTGTGTATGTGTGTATGTGTGTATGTATGTATGTATGTATGTATGTATGTATGTATGTATGTATGTATGTATGTATGTATGTATGTATGTGTGTATGTATGTATGTTTGTATGTATGTATGTATGTATGTGTGTATGTGTGTATGTGTGTATGTATGTATGTATGTATGTATGTATGTATGTATGTATGTATGTATGTATGTATGTACATGTATGTATGTATGTATGTATGTATGTATGTATGTATGTATGTATGTATGTATGTATGTATGTATGTATGTATGTATGTATATATGTATGCATGTATGCCTGTGTATATGTATGATCACTTGCTATTGCGCCTGTATGAATTACTACTCAAAGGCGCGCCCTACTATACAGCGCGGACAATGAATCGAGTTTCATGCCGAAGGGCATGAGTAATTGCGAGTGAAGGACTTGCTCACGGTCCGTGTACACGCGGCAGCGTGAGATGGATTCGAAACCTCGACCTTCTGGCTCAAAGCCACAAAACATCACCGAATCCCAAAAAGTAGGTCTATATAGGCCTACCACTTGTATAAGCTTAGGTTTAATCTACTCTTAAAATATTACAGGAGTATATAAGTCCTACGAAGAAGTGGTCTTATTTGCATCCGTCAAGTGTGTATGTAGGCATCATATACTTGATCACTATCCTAAATGGCCTACAAAGCACCAGTCATAATATTATAATTTATAAGAGGTCGTTGGCGCCAAGATAAACCTTGCAGCGCACGTGTAAGGAAAGCCGTTGCTAAATAGCCTATTGAGGTTCCTTTGTTTGAAGCCAATGAATAATTTGAAACCTGGGCTGCGCTGCTACCTCCTCTCCCCACGCTTCTCCTCTTGTTTCCCTATTGAATTCACGGCAGCGTCCCACCCTTCCACACCTCCCACGCAAACTTTGTGGGCTGCGCTGCTACCTCCTTTCTCCACGCCTCCCCTCTTGTTTCCCTATTGAATTCACGGCAACGTCCCACCCTTCCACCCCTCCCACGCAAACTTTGGCTGACAGGCCAATTTCGTTAAGTCTGCGATGGCAGACTGTTGGGCCTTGGTTGTGCCCCCATCTCGCCATTCAAAATGGGTGGATCGCTATGTGTAAGATTAAGGGCCACTCAAATTACTCAATTGTTCGGCAGTCGCTGAGATCGTGGCGAATCTTGGTGGCGAAGTGGTGGAATCCCGCAATTGGCCGACGCCAGCATTTATACCACCAATTGCTCCAATGGGCCCCCATCAGGACGATGAGGCAGGCTGTCTGGGTGATGAAGCCGTAACCGGTTTCAGCTAGTGATCGCCGAATTAAAATTCTTAAAGGAGCTATTTCTTGTTAGTTTCTCGAACTGTCCAGTTTCACGTGGCATGCGTTTGATTTATTGTGGAGTTTAATATGCAAGCTGTCGCTAGAACAAACTAATTACAACAGATAGAACGGCCGCTACGTTAGACACGTTAGGCAAGCGACCCACAAATTGGTATTCATTCCGCGCAGCGGCGCTTGGAATGCAATTTCCTAGGGTATTTAGCCAAATTTTAATATTTTGTGACGGCGAAAATAAAAGCTAATATAATGTTCGCCGTCGACGAAGGATACGAGTTCATTGCAGATGTTTTAAACACGTTTTGACATGTAAAGTGTGGTCTAATGCAGCAAGTTTCGAGTCACGTTAGGTAAGCGACCCACAAATTGGTATTCATACCACGCAGCGGCACTTCGAATGCAATTTCCTAGGGTATTTAGCCAAATTTTAATATTTTGTGACGGCCAAAATAAAAGCCAATTAATATAATGTTCGCCGTCGACGAAGGGTACGAGTTCATTGCAGATGTTTTAAACACGTTTTGACGTGTAAGGTGTCGTCGAATGCAGCGAGTTTCGAGTCACAAACAGACGCGATCTTAGGGAGTAGAGACTTATAGCTGGTCGAGAACAATTTGGGAGTACCGCTATTCAGAGAGTACAGGTCTGCGCCTGCCTCGTGACTTCCATTTTATATCGTTATTCGAGAAAAGGATAGATTTACGCCGAAAACGTCATAAACGCTACGTATAAGAATGTCCAAGACTACGGGCCGTGCAGTGCTATCGATAGGTCCCAGATTACTCTCCTCTCACTATTTGATGTTAGCTCTGCATTTGACACTGTAGATCACGACATCCTCTTGCAGCGCTTATCGATTTCTTTCGGCCTCTCTTGTAACGCACTTGATTGGGTTGCTTCGTTTTTGCAGGACCGCTCCTTCATGGTAGCTTATAACATAACATAACATAACATAACATGGGTTTTAAGTGGTTCAGAAGACACTAGGCCTGTGTTAGAACCACTGCAAAATTGACCTGGAACTTTTAATACCCCAATTTTCCTAGGTTCCTTTTAAATGCTGTGACCGTGTCCACCGACACAGTGCTGTCCCCCAATCCGTTCCACATGTCCACAACTCTAGCACTGAAAAATTTCTGCCCTAATGATCCTTTCGGCTTCTTAAATAATTTGTACCTATGACCCCGAGTTGCTTTGTTTGGTGCTAATACAAAGAACTTCTCCCAACATAGTGCTTCCTTTCCAGTAATGATCTTGTATGCTTCAATTAGGTCTCCTCTGCTCCTCCGTCTCTCCAGTGTTGTTAGCCCACACCTTTCCAACCTCTCCTCATAGCTCATATCTTTGTAACCCCAAATCATCTTCGTAGCTCTTCTCTGAACTTTCTCCAGTTTTTCAATATCCTGCTTTAAGTATGGATTCCATGCCTGAATGCAGTATTCCAGCTGTGGCCTAACCAGTGATTTATATAGCCTCAGTATTGTATCCTTATCTCTAGTAACTATTGTCCTTTTTATCATGCCTAATGTTGAATTTGCCTTTTTTGATGCTTCAGCACATTGCCTTGAAGGCTTTGCACTCTTGTGCATGATCACTCCTAAGTCCCTTTCTTCATCACTCACCCTCAGTGCCTTACCCCCCATTTCATATGCAAACTCCTGGTTCCTCTTTCCCATATGCATCACTGAGAACTTTTCCAAATTAAAAAGCATTTGCCAGTCCTGTGACCATCTAAACATTTTTCCTAGATCTTCCTGTAGTATATCTGCTTCTTCTTTATTACCCACTGCTCTACGGATCCACTAAGTCCTCATGGGTCCCTGCTCCAATCGGTTTGCCTCAAGGCTCCGTTCTTGGACCCCTCCTTTACATAATATACACTGCCGATCTGGGCTCCCTGCTGACAGCTATGGATGTCCATAGCCAATCTTATGCTGACGACCTGCAAGCCTATGTCCACTGTCTAGCGGTTCATGCTGACGCAGCGGTTGGAACAATCAGCCAGACTATAGTAACCCTGCAGACCTGGATGTCCTCAAACCGCCTGCGCCTTAATCCTAATAAGACTCAGCTTATCTGGCTTGGAACGCCCCAGCAGCTGTCTAAAATTGATTTAGCTTCCCTATCCTTGAAATATCCACATTTCACTTTTTCCACTTCAGTCCGGAATCTGGGAGTCATCCTTGACCAGGAACTCACATTTACGCGGCACATTAACCTTCTGTGTCGCAGCTGTTACTACCAGCTTCGGCAGCTCAAGGTCATTTCCCGCTCTTTGACTTCTAGCGCAGCCGCAACACTTGTCCATGCGTTTGTAGTTTCACGCTTGGACTACTGCAGTTCCATATACGTTGGACTTCCAGCCTGTCGGGTTGGGCCCCTAAATAGGGTCTTGCGCACTGCTGCCCGTCTCATAGGCCGCATTCCCAAGTTTGGCCGAGTCTCCGAATACATGAGGGATGTACTCCACTGGCTCCCTTACCCACAGCGCATTACATACAGAATTTCCGTCTTGGTCCGGCGCTGCTTTGAGGGTTTGGCTCCTTTATACTTGCAGGAGCTCTGTTGCTCGACCACGCTTGTTCAACGCCGCTGCTCTCTCCGCTCAGCTGCACAAGTGGAACCTATTGTTCCACGCTCACGGACTGCAATCAGGCAGCGCCGTGCTTTCTCCGTGGCTGGCCCTGCGACCTGGAATGAGCTACCTGTTATCCTTCGTCAAATACCTATTAGCCTTTCTACTTCTACTTCATTTCTTTCTCTTCTCAAGACTGTCTTATTCGACCGGGGTTGGACTGGGAGCGCTCCTGAGTAGTAACCTTGAAGGAGCGCTATATCAAGTTCTCAGTAAATAAATAAATAAATAAATTTATTTCTATAGAGATTTCTAAACGTAAATTTATCACTTTCACATGTGTATCATTCGTATGATTAGTGTTTTAGCCTAATGCGAAGAAATTTGTTAAAAGCTCAAAAGTAGTAGTAAAAAAAATAAGTTTCACTTTTCCAGGGGGGGGGCAAGTGCCCCCCCTTGCCCCTATGTGCGGGCGCCCATGTGTAGCCTATTGCATTGCATACTGTGCGGGTGCCACGGATTAAGGTTTGTGTATTGAATTAAACGAATAATTATCATTCACTGCTGTGCTATTATGATGTAACGACGCCATGCTGTTCAAAGCTACCCGGGAATAATTTTTGCGTCTACCGAGGAATGTTTAAATAATGGCGGAAGGGTTCGGTACATCGTTTGTGGTTTTTTTAGCGTTTGTTTCTTGCTTTTTTCACTTACCTTTTTGTTCTGCGTCTACTGACGATTTAGAAAGATACACCGAAGCGCTGCGAGAAAATCGAGGTAAAAATATAGGCCTAATGAATAATCACTACGAAAACCATGGTGCAATTGCGGAGATGGGAATTCGCTTATGTTGCTTTGAAAGACAAATCCCATTTCATTATTAGACTTCATAGGCTAATTTATTAGTTTTCTAGGCGTTAAGCTTCGACTCAGTCATTGTGTTCCGGATTCTTTAATGCGCCCCCAAACGGCAACGTCATTGAATTATTGAGCGGAAATGAATTCATTGGGGCTTTCCCCCGAACTTATTCAACTCAAACTTTCCAGCTAGAGGGTCACCAGGACCACCCTGTCCTCTCCCCCACCCTGCGGGGGAGGAAGCCGTAATTTTCCGTGCGACGTGCGGGTACCCCAGCTACTGTATATTAAATGTAATCGTAATCATGAATTTTTATGGTGCCACTTCAAGAGAAACTCTTCAGAGGCACTCCCGACAGTACCAAACCATGATCATAGAGGATTGAACATTTCAAATGCTTATTATTTGTCCCTCCTTTCAACTCTTATGAAGATACTTTTTCACTGTTGTTGTGTAAGGTAGAGCAGATGTAGCCGTTTTTCAAATATCTGAAACGTTACTCTGTATGTAGGCATGCTTTTCAAACTTTAGAGCTGCTGTGTGCTTTTGATTTACTCATGATGACCAATTAATACAGTGAAGTTAATAACTGCAGGAAAACGTTATCATTAAAAAAAGTTGAATGACTGCTTTTTCTGCCTTACACAGCCCAGCTAACAGTATTATCAAGGCCAACAACATCTCCCATTGTCCAGACTAAAAAGCCTCCTGATGCTCAGGTACTGGATTTGTATTGCTACAAGAATGTGGAACCACTGCATTTTCGGAACATGTGGACGTCTGTTTGCGTAAGTCTGAAGAATAAACTTCATTATTAGTATTATTTAAATTAAATTTAAATGAATATAGAATAATTGATAGAAAAGAATGTATATTTTGTAATGATTATTTTGTGAAAAAAATCTCATGGATGCCGGCATTAAGACTGGGAAAATGTTTTGAACAGCAAAGTTGTCTGTGGCCCTGCTTACATGTTCCCCTTGCTCAAGCTGTCATTAGTTTGCTTGCCACTCTTGAAAATATAAATTATAGTGGCACTATTGGTAACTTGTGCTTCCCTTACTCTCTGTTATCCTCCAGTTCTTTTATGCTTTCCTTTCCGTTTTTTGAGAGGCGAGCCTACCTTGGATCAACGCATTGATTGTTGCTCTGTTTTGATGTTCACAGGAATCTATTTTAAACTGATGCAGTTGTGAGTCTGTACATTTATACAGAGCTGCACTAAAGCTACATAAGACAAGTGAACATACTAAGTAGTGATTAGTTGATTAGAGAAAGGTTGAAATTGAATGCTGAATTAAGAAATATGCAGAATTGAGATTCTAACATTATCATTTGTGTGCGAATTTCTGATTCTGTTGAGTTGCTGTTGAACTGCAAAAGTTTGAGTCCATGATCAAGGCCCTCCAATCACTGAAGTTAGAAGAAATTGGGCATTGTATGTTTGCATTGAAATTTAATGCCTGATTCTGTTTTTTGTTGAGCAGTTTGAGCTGAATCTAAAGGAACACCAATATGAACTGTACAGTGGAGCAAACGAGTCGCATGTCTTCCACTTGTTTGAAACAGAGGACACTAGCTGGCGATCGGTCTTTTCATTTTCTTCGCGCCACATCTGCTTCAGTCCATTTGAAAAGTCCTGCGTTGGGATTTACACAATTCGCAGCTACAGGCTGACGCTTGTGGTTGAAGGTAAATACGTGTAAGACCATTCGTGGTTGGGGGTTTGTTTGATCCCCATTTATCCAGATAATTTACTTTAAGTAAATAATTTACCTAGATCTTGGAAATTTTTACTGATCACTAGCACAATGTTTGGGCAGTTAAGATGCAGTCATATCTTTGTGAACCTACTGAAATACAATGCACTTCAATCTGAATCTGCTTAACATAAATTATGTGAAATTTGTACTCATCACTAGCACAATGTTTGGGCAGTTAAGATGCAGTCATATCTTTGTGAACCTACTGAAAGACAATGCACTTCAATCTGAATCTGCTTAACATAAATTATGTGACTGTACAATGCCTTCAGATTCTATCTACGGTGTTTAACATACAGTATGAGAATTGTGAAAAAATAACTGGGGGGGGTTGGCCTATGATAAACTTGAAATTGGGGTATGAAAAACTTACTTTAACATGGGGCTCTAAAAAAGACGGGGGGGTTGAACCCCCCAACCCCCCGGCAATTCTCACCCTGTTAACATATGATACAGGAAGTTGTGTTGTGACCTTTTTAGTCTGATGTTTTTAAATGGCAGGTCGGTAGCGATATTTTCCAGCAAGTGGTAGGCCAGGGCACCGAAATTCCCTGTGAAATATGGGCATAGAAGTTTGGAAGGGCCGGATTTTTTTCTCCAAAACTTAGTTTTGAATGGTGAAAGTTTTGGCATAAAAATGCATGCTTATGTGATTCATGAATACAGTAATTTGTTTTTTTAACTGGTCTGCTCTGTACGGAGCAAGTTTAAAATTTAAATTGGCGTTATGTGGCATCACATAAATGCATCTTTTTTTCCAGTCATAGCAATGGCTTCTTGTAAAAACCTTCCTCTATTGCCATAGTAGGCTGCAAGTTTATTTGGTGACTGAGCATGAAAATGAAATGTATGAACTGATGTGTCTGATTTCAGACTATGATGCTTGGTTGGTCGGCTGTACGATCTGTGGAGTTCTGCTGTTCTTCTTTGCCGGTAAACTGTGTCGGTTAGTACATAATGTACATTTGCATTGCATGGAAATTGTTGTCTACTAAAATACTATTCAACCAAATAAATGAAAGTACATTTGCATTGCATGAAAATTGTTGTCTACTAAAATACTATTCAACTAAATAGATGGAAATTTTACTGACTTACATGGGCGCCTGTGCATAAGGCATGATGGCACATCCCCTACCCTGGAAAATTGACTTGTATTTTTAACTTCTGCATTTTCGATTTTGATGAATTTCTTTGCACTAAGGCATTTATGGTGCTAATGATGAACAAAGTGAAACGGAGAAATTTGCATTTAGAAACCTCTATGATAAGAAAGACCCATGTTCTTAATTTTTCTGCTTTGCATTTTTCAAGTTCTTGCTGAAAAAATTTAATCGCAACCCCATCCATTATGTTTTGCCCTACCTGCAAAGATTTCTGCTGGCGCCCATGCAAGTAAGGCTTCTTCTAAACTTCAGGTTGCAATTAGGCAAAAGTTTTGTCCCATAGGTATTAGGTAACAATGATTTGCACAGATAAACACCGATCTCTTTTAAATTGACAGTTTCCAAAAACTAATATTTCTGCTTCATTTTGGTTTCTGTAGGACTAGGACAGACTACTGGTGCCAGCATTTTAGTATATACCATTGCATCATAGGAACATAGCAAATGCAGTTGAGCAAGAAGAAGACATGCATTATGGTTCATAAATTTGTCAGTCGCTATATAAGTCTCTAGATTAGATTAAGTGAGATTAGATTATAATGCAAATAATCTCTTTAGATTAGATTAAGTTATATTCTAAGACGTTGTAGTTAATCTGTATTTTGTTTTTGTTGTCAGGAGCACTTTATTTTATTACGTGACTGGCATATGCGTGGGCATTGTGACATCTATCTTGATCACCTTCGTAATTGTTGGGAGATTGTTCACCAAGGTAATTATAAAAGCAACTTTTATGTTGTTAAATTGTTAAACGCAAATTTGAAATACCAATTCAGTAATTAAGTTGCTAGTATTGCTTTTGTGGTTCAGTTGATAGGTCTTCTGGATAGGTACCTGCCATTTCTTTGTGGCCGTATGTACCGGTAGTTGGTGTCTTATTACTGGACCTTGCTATATTTAACCTTGCATGTTTGCTCATGTTCGTATATTTATATAAATACATATAATTTTATGTGTGTGTATCAAAGCATTTATATAGCACTTTGAAGTTTTTTATAGCAGTCATCTGACTGATCTAAGCAAGCCTGATGGACCCTAAAGTCACAAGTGTGGCTGGCACATATTATGTGTGTGCGTGTGTGTCTATGTGTGTATGGTTGTGTGCATGGTATATATATATATGCATTACATTGACAAAGAAGATTGTGTAAAGTAGTAATTCTACTGTTGAGTGCACTGTATGCATGTACATGTATGTGCACTTGTTATAGCACCTCTTCAATATTTCTGCTCAGAAACGCTCCCGACTACAGCACGGGCACTGAATCGGAGTTTCATGCCAAAGCGCTGAGCAATTGCGAGCGAAGGACTTGCCCCAAGGTCCCTGCGATGTGGCTTGAGGTGGATTCGAACCTGCAACCCTCCGTCTGCAAGGCAACGAATATATACAGTACCCACTACACCACTGCGCCCCACATATATTTATAGCCTGATGTAATTATTTTTCTATCTAGAAATTCTCCGTCATGGTGGTCAGCCTAGCCGCTGGCAGTTCACTGACGTTCTGGTTCATGAAATGGCTCTGGCTCAACATTCAGATGGCCCTCGAATTCTACCAGGAGTACCTCATCGGCTATCTCGTCTGCTCGGCTCTGCTCAGCTTTGCCGTCTGCTACTACTTGGGTCCGATCACAAACGCGCGCCTCCTCGATCTGATCAAGTGGTTTCTGCAGGGCGTTGCCTTCGTGATGATTTATTTCGGAATACACTCCACCGTAGTGTCGTACGGTGTGATTGGTGTACTGCTTCTGAGTCAAGTCTCAACATCCTACTGGTGTCACGCCTGACGCTAAATGGTGTCACGCCTGACGCTAACGCAATCGTCGATTGCCTTGTTTTTCAGTTTTCCTGACACGCATCTTGTATTATAAGTGTTCATTTTTTGTGTTGTCTTTTAAACTGTTAGGTACATTTCTTGTGTGTGTGTGCAGTACTTGGTGCCTAGACTTTATATTTTGTTGATGTTTCTTTTGCCATGTTGACTTACCGGTGATTTATCTGTATGAAATTGATGCTGTTGGTGAACTTTTTGAGTTTTGCTAATTTTGATTAGTATTGTTTTCACAATGACTACTTTTGACTAATACTTGAGAGAAGTACTTACTTACTTACTTATTTACTTACTTACTTACTTACTTACTTACTTCTTTTGACGAGTGCTTCTTTTCTTCAGTAATGCCTTTCCTGAGTGGCTACTTAACGAAGTTAATGACTGATGGTACGTGTACTTACCTGTAGGTACTTCTTGTTTGGCTGATGTAGCTTTTTACTCGTATGCTCTTAGAACATTTCACTGTTCTCAACACTTGTTATAATTAATACTTTTCGTTCATTTTTGATTTTATGACAAACAGTTTGGACCAATGTAAAATGTTTCTATGTTTTGGTCAAATTTCTATTTGGAGTTCCTCTGAGTTGGTTTGCTGATATCTTGACTGATCGGCTTTTGTGAAAAGTTTCTGCTGCATAATATCTGTGAAACTTTGGTATAACATGCATGAAAACCATGGGCGGAGTTTATCAGGGGCTAGGGGGAGCTAAGCCCCCCAGGAAGGCCCAGATTTAGCTTTTTTACCATGAAAATGATGTCTTTTTCCGGGCTTAGCCCCCCTAAGAAGGCATTAGCCCCTCCAAGAACGGAAACCAAACTCCGCCCATGATGAAAACCAAGAGTAAAATGATTTTGTTTTGTTTTGTGTGGGCATATATATAATCTAATTATCTAATCTAATCTAATGACTTCTATTGGCTGTTTTCAAGTGTTTTGTCACTCCTGCATCTGTCCAGTTTGCTCAGTCACATAGAGGCCTAGTAGGCCTACTACAGTTTATGTCACTTCACTCTCGGCTTTAGACATTTCTTTTAAAACTGTTTGTTAACCTTCAATATAATTATATCTATGATTCGTAATAAAGATGGATTGGCGGATATAGGATATATATAAATTATACTAGGCGCTGGTGTCTATTAATAGAGAATCAGTGATCAATTCTAGGCATGCGCGGTCCGTTCGTCTTTTGAGGCTAGAACCATAGATATAATAATTAGATCTGTGGCTAGAAACGCTAAATGATGCCTTGAGTCGTTGACTGACGCGCGGGCAAGTCGACTTCGTCCTAGAAACTCCGCCTACGAGGCGGGCTTTATATCCACGACGGAAGATGTCGATAGCTGTGCGATTGGTTTCTGGGAAGCGTCATTGGGCTTTGGTTGGGCTTGCGACGTTGATTGGCGGCTATGCAGCGATTTTATAGGTAGCCTACTGCCAAGAAAAAATATAATAGGCCTGCAGAACTAACGTGAGAATACAGACACTCTATTTAGGCCTAGATATAAGTAATTAAATAAAACTAAATTGAATACGAAGAAACCTGGTTTTTATGTTAGTTTAATCTGGCCGACCTCTCTACGACTCGTTCCATAATTTTAACCGTGGGCAGTCATTAATTAAATTGCTGCATAGGCCTATGCGCGACGTTCTAAGGCAGCGGTTCTCAACCTTTTTAGTCCGGCGACCCCTTTTTAACATTTCAAAAGTTGTGACGACCCCCAACGACAAAATTGATTGTGTAACAACCTCCGTTTCACCTCATTTTTGTTACTATTGTCAATTGTTATGCATTTTCATCCTCATAATACGAAAACTGCTTTTGGCAGTTGCATGAGGTTTCCTTTAGTTTGAAGTAGTCGAAGTTATATAAGCCTATTCGGCTTGTGATACAGCTTCAACAAGTTACTGCAGCGTCTTGCTTAGAACTGGAATTCTTCAAACCCGCTGTCTCAAGTAAAGTGCACCTTCTTGACATCATCAGCTTTGTTCTTAAAAATACTGGTCGTGCTTTCCTACATAGCTAGGATGGTTAGAATAGCCTTTCTGAATAGTGCTCTGCGGTTTATTTGTTGGGTTTCAATGATTCTACCGATAGAATGTCATAACAAAGACCTAGGCCTAATTCTAATTTCTCTATTCATGCTGCAACTATTAAGCAATAGGCTACTCTGAGAATTGGTCAATAGTTCTTCTTTCTTAACACTCATTTCACCTTACTGATTCGTTTTGCGATGCTAGCAATTTCAAAAACTTCATTTGTGTTCTTATGAGCAGGGAGAGTTTGGAGAATGGACGTATTTTCCAACCCGCAATGGTAGCATTTTAGGCTGTCGTTTTAACGAAACTCGTCATCATTTCAGTACTGATAGTCGTGCTTTACGTCTTTACGACTTCAAAGTGTCTCCTCCCACTGTTTAGAATCTCAATAAAAAAAACACTTCATAATTTCAGTGCTGAAGGCATGGTTTATGACTTCAATAAATGTCCTCTTTCCATTCTTAATTTTTTCTTAATTTTCGATCAGTAGCCTATTTTAAGCTGACATCGGAATTTTGTCAATGCTGATAGTCATGGTTTAAGACTTCAGAATGTCAGCCACCAGCTGTTAATAATATTTTGCATTTGTGCACCGTAGGCCTAAGATTCTAAGCCGTCATCTAAAAAAATTACTCATAATTTCAGTGCTCAGAGAGGTGGTCTAGACTTCAAAAAATAATCCTCCCTGTGTTTCTTTAGAAGAATAGCAAAATTTACATTTGAAAACTAAAATGGAAAAAAAATTAGCTGCCGCATTGTAACTGATGAATCATAGTAAAATTATGAATAAAAATTTATTTTAGTTTGTTGAAATTGCTATTTGGCCGATATCTTTTGCAAATTTCTGAAGGGGCCAGGCGACCCCTGGCAAATTGTCAGGCGACCCCCGAGGGGGTCGCGACCCACAGGTTGAGAACCGCTGTTCTAAGGCTTCTTTTGTTGTGGGATCTTCGCACTGGGAACGCCTTTAATTAGGTTGCCTATTCTACTCTTGTGACTTTCCCAAACTATTGTAGTTTTTAATATCTTCTCTACATTTTTTTATCTGCTGACTAACTCCCATGCCTCTGACACGATCTGATTCAATTACATGAGAAACTTCTTGTTGTAGCGGTCGTGATTCAGTAGGGCTATTGTAGCCTAATAACAGACAACAACAATAATAACTATAATTATAATAAAAACAGTAATAATTATAATAACTAAAAGCAGAAACAACAACCACAATGATAATAATAACAATGCAGTAGGCCCTAATAATAATTTTAACAAAATTATTAGGCCTATTATTGCCAAGTTAAAAAGTTATCCCATACGGTACAGGAAAATGTGAAACATTACAAAGTCATCTCCCGCTAACCATCCCTACCCTCAGAGAATGGCAGCGATAACATAATGCAGTATCGTCATGGCTGATTCTGCTGCTGCTGTTGCTGCTGCTGCTGCTGTTGCTGCTGCTTGGTACTCATCTCTATTGCCGTCGCCTTCAACCCATCGCTTTCCTCTTCTCGACGATATCTTTTTTAAAGACATGAATGTCGCATTGAGATCCATAATTCGACACAAGCTGTCAAGACTAATCTCTGAAATTTGCAGACACTAAGAATTAACACCATATCTCTGCAACGCATGGGTGCATAAACTGCCTCGCCACCGGGCATGCACTGCCATGTATACCGTCAGAAGTCAACCATAGCAAAGAACAAAGTGCTAGTATAATAATGCAATAATTAAGTTTTTATGTGGAGAAATGGTAACCGAGAGGTGACTGCAACTCCAAGCAAAAGATTGCTGTCGTTCTCTATTGCCGAGCGGTTTGTGCGATCCTGAATTTTATCCATGTGCATTGTGCACGATAGTTTCCATAGTATCAACGTATACAACGTATATATACTTGTCTATCAGTCTTCGAGAGGATGGTATGCAGCACATGCTCTGCAATCCGTCGGTCTTTTGGGGAGTGGGCTGGAGGAAGGGTTGGGGTGGGAGGGGACGGTCGTTGAGAGGCGACGACACGATAGTTGGAATACAAAGCTGAACCTCAACGGCGACCCCTCGGGTCTTTCCCTTCTACTTCCCTTCCCAATCCCCTTCTCTTTACCCCCACACACCCATAATCCTTCGCTCCACTCCCCCAGCGTCGTCGTCTCCGAAGACACGCCAGTCCATTGTTATACACGATCGACATGACCATCGAAGTCGATGACGCTTTGACTCAGCGCCGCCGACTCCTCCACCGGTGCCCACCCCGTGCCCACCCGACTCCCACCCCGTGCCCACCCGGTTCCCACCCGTCGCCAGGGTCAACTCCACCCAGATTTCTATGCAAATTCCTGTTTAACGGGAGAATGAGTTAATGCTCGGCGTCACCACCAACCGTCACCCCACTCTTCCCTCCTCGCCTCCCCCCCGGGCGAATGCACTGGCACCGACGGTGGCGGCGGTGGCTTCGTTAGGGAAGAAGCAGAGAGCTAGGGACCTCCTCATCGTCCTCCTCGTTGTCCTCATCGTTCATGCATGCGTGCCTACGCCGGTCCACCTAACAAAGTTTTCCTCTCGGTAATTGTGCGGAAAATCGGTCGTCGTCGTGTGCCGAGCGGCCGATTGTCGCCGCCGCAATCGGCAATTTTGGCCGAAGATTGAATCAAGGAGTCGAGGGAGAAGCAATCACCGTTAGCAAATTGGCCGTTTTATGCGACTAATTCAGCTGCTGCTGCTGCAACAGAAGCAGCAGCAGCAGCAGCACAAGACTATCGGTCGATCCATGGCCCGCGATGCCATCTCACCATCATCACCAGCAGCACCACCACCAGCAGCAGCAGCAGGAGCAGCAGCAGTAGCAGCAGCAGCAGCAGCAGCAGCAGAAGCAGTCGCTGCTGCTGCCGGGGGTTTCGCCGGCTTTGATTGCGGCTCGGGGGCGGCGCTGCTACCTGGAACCAACCAAACATCGGCAAACCTTATTTACTCCACAATAATTTCAATCACCGTCGGTCGTTAAATGACGTCTACAGCGACTCCCCCTTCACCCCTCCCTCCCTTCTCCCTCCTCCCTCCATCCTTCTTCTCTTTCTCCCTTCTTCCCTTACGCCATCCTTCCCTTATCCCCTCCTTCCCTTTGCCCCTACACTGGTCACAAACGAGCGGGAGGAGACGGTTCAGCGCCGATCTATTTGGGAAAATCGTGGACGCCCGTCCGTTGGTCCGTCTGGCCAACTGCCCCGCGAAGAGCACAAGGCTATAGCCGCCTAGCTCTTTTGGGAGGAAGACTGAAATTCTCCATTGAATTTTCCTCAAAAGAAAGCAACGAAGGAAATCATCTCTACAGTCGCCGTCGATTTCCTTTTGCTCTGCAGCTGATGTCTTCTTCAGTTGCGTCTTCTGAATCAGTTGTGTGTAGTCCCAAAGCGGCAACAAAACTCTTGTCCCATGCAGACTGCTTCCATGGTAGCAAGTGAGTAAAAGACATCTTCCTCAGCAGCCTCAGGTGAGAAGAGATCGACGGATGCGAAGATACGGAGACGCACGCCGGCTACTGCTGCTGCTGCTGCTGCTGCGCCAGCAATAGCACCGCCGTCGTCATCATCATCATCATCATCATCTTAGGCACCGTAATATTCCGCCTCCAGTGATAATATTGCGGACTACATTGAATTCATTTCGCCTGGCTGTCTGTGGTCGCAAATTCGATCCGCAGTGAGCGCGGTGGTTCGTTCGTCAGCCGTATCTGCTGGGGAGATTGCAAAATAATATGCTTTTCGTCGGAGCCACGGCCTCACAGATTTTATCCAATTCTCCGTCAAGGTAAATCGGTTTTCGAGTTGGTTGGCCGCGCAAAAGAGCAGAGTTTCCGAAACTTTATTTGCTTGAATTTGTCGCGAATTGAAGACATCTCTCGCTGTGTGTGGGTCTGTGTGTGCAATCGAATCCGATAACATAGTCTATCCTGAGGCGACGTGTATTTGTTGAGGTCGACATCGTCATCTAATCACCTCTGCAGTGAAGGATTCAATAGCTCGGTGAGTAAGTAGAATACATATCGTGCGAACCATTGACGAAAGTGAACAAGCTCGATTCGATAAAAAAATATAGGCATACGTGTAATTTTATTATGATATACTGTGCTGATGCTATTCATACAGCGCTTGGAATAAGGTTTTTTTTCTTGAAGTGAACACGCTTTCAATGTTATCGACCATGTTTAGTCCTACACGATACAACCTTGGATGTTGCTTGAGCTCGTATACGATACCTGTTAGTGGATAGGCCAGGCCTACACAGAAAATGAAAGGACTGATAAGACATAATAAGTCATGTGCTCCCCTGAAGTCACTGCGTATATAGCAACCTTGGACAAGTTGCTCACCAACAATAATTATTGCCTGTGAGGAAGGCAACGAGAAACTATCTTACCATGGGCGGAGTTTGTTTCCGTTGCTGGGGGTGGGGGGGGGGGGTGCATGGCTAAAAAAGAACTTGGAAACTTGGGCTATGTTGGGGCGGAGACTTGAGAACGAGCGGCGCCGACAATATTTTCTCGGTCCAAAAAGTTGATGATCTTTTTTAGTCATTCGATCGATTCAAGTTTCGTTCGTGAAAAAAGCCATTTCCCGAAAAAATTTATGAGTATGGGCCTTCTGGGGGGGGGGCTTAGTCCCCTATCCCTGATAAACTCCGCCCATGCACCTTACTCAACTTATCGTCAGGGTCAGAGGCATAAAGCCAATGAACCACTCGACCCGGGCATCCTTTGGAAGTTTGGACTACTCTTACGGTCAACCCTTTTGACTCAACGCAGCGCCCGTTATAATAAGTTGATGCCCCGCGCTTGGTTTTCGTGTAGCGCTTTAGAAGTTTGGAGATTACGATTACGATTACGCTGTAAAGATGACGATGGAGTCTCTGCTCGAAGGCAGATTCATTGGCTTTATGCCTCTGGCCCTGTGTCAAAAAGATTAATTGGAAACAGTGAAGTGTATCGTTTGGACTTTGCACTAAGGCTCTTATTCAGAAAGTCATAGTTGTAAAAAAGTTTTTCGTTTTTTATTCTCTCCCAAAAAGTGTCGTTTTTTATTTTTTACTTTTCGCATCGTTTTTATGGTTTTTATTTTTTTACTTAACTTTATTTATTTATCTATTTACCGTCTAGCCTATTATTATTTTCCTTAATTTAATTTTTGTCTGATATTTCATACGTTTTCCACCGTAGGCCTACTCTCAAAGATTCAGCTAGCTCCTAGGTTCACTATGTAATTGTTTGAGTCATCATTAAATTTTGGCAAATAGGCTACATGTAGCCTAGTAGGTCCCTACAAGAAATGAAATTTGTAAGATTTATTTTGATATAAAATTATTGGTTTTATAGCCTAATTAATATTTAGAAGCAACAATGTTAAGTACAAATGTAGGCTACAATATAGGCCAGGGGTCTCAAACACGCGGCCCGCGGGCCGCATGCGGCCCGCGGACCCGAATAATGCGGCCCGCGAGAGCCAACTGGTTTTTTTTTGTTTTTCTTTATTTAAAGAAAGAAATTGGTTAAAAACCGAAATCTGCTGTTCTCTTGCGATTTCAAACTGTTTTCTTCTAATTTTTGCTCTGGATATTCAATCTGCAACAGCAGAAATGCAGATAGAGTTATAGTGGGCCTTCAATGTACTACCATGCTGAGGCAGAAGTAAGCCTACAATGAGGTTGATATTCCGGTATTCTACACTTTTTTACTACAAGAAAATTCCAAATTCTGCACCTGAAGTACTGCAACACGCTAATGGCAATATTTGGCATTACCTAGGCTACATAATAATTCTTATGTGAAAAGCTTTTTCATTAATTAATGAAGATTAATAAATCTCAAATGTCAAGCCTGACAGTTACGGGTGAATATGTGGAAGCTGTACAGTATATAGACCTATATTCTGATTGTTCACATCCCAAAAGATAAAACTAAACAATGATGGTACAGTCACATCCCAAAAGATAAAACTAAACAATTTCCGTAGTAGGGAAACGTTGTCTGATGATGTGTATTGCTAATCACACCTGATCACCTCTGAGACTACTCACTATAATACTTTAACATTTATAGATGCTACAAGCTTAGTTGTAGGTAGGCCTATTAGGCTTACTAAATGTGCTATTGATGCTCTTCATAGGCCCTATCTTTGTGACTCTGAGTTTTCAATTTTGTGTATAGTACCATTATGGTTACACTGAAAGTATAACATTAACTTAGGTGATTTTACAGGATTATATCATTATTACAGCATTATAACCCTCACCCCATATAAATAGTTTCACTTGCAAGACATAATTTCATGTTGCGGCCCACGAGACACTGTAAATTTTCAAATTTGGCCCACTCGATGACTTGAGTTTGAGACCCCTGATATAGGCTATATAATTTAGTACACATTTATGGTCTTTGCTTCTGATTAGACTTTAATTGCGTTATGTCGATCAGCACGAACTTATGTGGACTTAGAGCCTATATTTACAATTTAAATTTGAAAAAATTACAATACCTTTAATTTTTCTGAATTTCTAATTAAACCAAAGTTATAAGAAAAATAACTATGGTACATTCTTGTTACCTATACCAATTAATTATGGCCTAATAATGAAGTTATGTTTTTTGCAGATTAAGATAAAATTAAATATAGGCTAAGGTTTTTAGGCTTTAAATGAAATTTCAGAAATGAAATTTCAGATGTAACAAAGGTAAATTATTTTCAGTTTCCTTTTTTTGTCGTTTTTGTCGATTTTTATTTTTGTAAAAAACGAAGTTTTTTGGTTTTTAGCCTAATTTTATTTTCATAGTTTTTTTTTACATCTATGCAGAAAGTCAGTATTCTGCGTGAGATTAATTAAGAAATATCCGATAACAGAAAAATGTAGAAAAGATTAAAAATGTACAAAAGATGAGTCTTAGTCTCATATACGTGAAGAATTATGACCAGAACACGCAGGGCCGGATTAAGAAATGTGGGGGCCCTGTTCGGAAATTTTTGGAGATCTTCATTCGAAAACTCTGATGACCTTTTTTAGTGACTTGGTCGAAATTTCTTTGCAATAAACAGAATTTTCCCGTCCGAAACAGCTGACGACCTTTTTTAAAAAGTCATTCGGTCGAAATTTGGTCAAAATATAAGAATTCGTTCCTGAAAAATTTTGTTTCTCGTGTGTGGGGGCCCCCTAAAGTGTGGGGGCCCCTGTTCGGCTGAACATGTTGAACATGCCTTAATCCGGCCCTGAGAACACGTCTTCTGTATCAAGTCCAACATCCTCTGTTGGTTTACGACACCGCTCTAACAAAGGCAAAGGTTGCTTGCTTGATAGATTGTCAGATTGATTGCAGTAAATTAAAGCGTTTTAATACAGATCCCACGCTGGAGACTTAATTCTCTTCATCTTTTCCAGCCTTTTCTGCAAAGGCAAACAGATGACGAGACTTGCAATGAAGCACGACACCTAGAATCACAAACATAGGGCCTATATTTTAAAAGACTTGCTCACAAGTGACAAACCCACTGACAAAAGTAACTTTCCAGAAATGAAGACATTAGTATGCAATGCTGGAAACGTGCTACAGTTCGATGGCCTGGGGAAATACGGACTGACCTTATGAGAAAGGTCATTGACTTTGGGGCGAGCTCAGTGGGCCATGGGAAGAGTACGAATACACAGACGTCGATGCCTAGGCTACAACTAATACGTTCTTTGTTGATATTCTGGTGATTATTTTGTGCTCGTGCTTACCAACGTCCTGTTCGCAGCGACAAACCGTATAGCGTAGTAATTTTAGTTGGTGAATGTGTTTGTAGATGAACAAGTTGCTGCAGGGAGGAGGCGGAGGAGGAGGCGTGGGCGGAGGTCTGATGGGAGGCGATTCCCGGGTCATGTCGAGCGTCATGCTTGGAGGGATAGGAGTCGGAGTAGGAGGGGGAGTCGGTAGTCATGACGACCGCCGTGAAAAGAAGAAGTGCGACGACTATCTGTCTCTCTACTCCCTGCACCACGACGGTGTCGGCCCTGGGTCAGCGCTCGGAGGGGGTCACGTGGGAGGGACAGGGGGAGGAGGAGGAGGAAATGGAGTTGGAGTTGGAGGAGGAGGAGGGATCCATGTTCCGCGAAGTCTTAATCTCTCGGATAACTCAGGTAGATGAAATAAAATCATTTATTTGGTGACTGATAAAGAGCAGTAGGCCTATATTATCATTCATTTAAATTGAAAGCATTGCCACACAGACGACCCTGAAGAAGCCTTACGGTCCGTTAGGTAGGGCCCCCTAAAATAATAGTAGGCTCTAAAGTCTCGTTAGACCATATACTTTAGTTTAAGTTTTTATAAACAGACAGCTTATCCTTCAGGATCTCCTGTGTGACCATACTTCCAATCTAGTTGACTAGTTGAGTGCATCTTCTGTTCTTGATGAGTTGATTGATAAGTCTGACGTTTGATTGAGTAACTGATTGGTTAGTTGGTAGTTTTTGATTGACAATTGATTGGCTGAAGTCTTGATTGTCTTGGAGTGTTGTAATTTACAATTAACTTTGATACGGTGGCGGTGGCTCATTGCTATAATCGCGACAGGTTATTTGACCTGCATGCTTAGTTTACTCTTGGCCTGCCTTATATATATGACCTAGCAAGAACTCGTTGAAATTTTAATATCTCTTTGAATTTAATTTCTGCGACCTAGGCCTACTGATAAACTGATGCGTTTTAGCAAATGCAGAAATGAAAATATTTTAAACAATAAAACCTAACAACAACAACAACGCTAGTATAAATAACAGCAGCAATAACAGCAGCAATAGCAATAATGATAACCATTATTAAAACAGTATAAATTTGTTCTCGACTCTCGCAACAAAGTCTGTCCCCTATTGATATGTTCGTGTAGTGTCCGAAGGCGCCTTCAAGAAGATAAAGACGGAGGGGGTGGGTGTCGTCGGCAGCAGCAGCGTCATTGGCCTGTCTTCCTCTGGGGTCGTTGGCGGTGGAGGTGGGGCGACGTCTGGCAGCCAGGGAGGACACAACCCGGCTACGTGTCAGACGCCCGCTCGAAGGCGGCACCGAACGACCTTCACGCAGGAACAACTGCAGGAACTGGAGACGGCGTTTGCCAAAAGCCACTATCCGGATATCTACGTCCGCGAGGAGCTGGCCAGGGTCACGAAACTGAACGAAGCCCGCATCCAGGTCAGACAAACTACTGCATTTAATATCTAATCGATTATCTATCAGACAGAAGATACTGAGGTGTAGTAAAGACCCATGATACGCGATGATACGCCTGATCCTCAAGTCAAGGCAAAACCGCAATCCAAGTGAACGAGAAGTAGTTTGCAGTCCGAGGAACATTTCTTGCTCCGTCCCTGTGTACGGGTACGTACGGGGGAGGAGTCGAAAATACGATTTTTTTGGTACGTAATATATGGATGGACCATAACGGCATTCATGGCATCTGAAGGTGCCCATGGCTTTCGAATGGTTCTTTAGACGTTTGGAGTTCACGACAACGATTACGATTAGGTTCACTGATTTCTAGCATGCAGAGCGACTTTAAACTACAAGACAACGAGGTCACGGTTGCGACACACAGCGTTACCGAATGTCTTTTAGGCTAGACTGGCTCTTTAGAAGTTAGTAATCTGAACATCCAGAAACGAGAGAAAGCTAATTATCTTAGTACCATGATACAGATATACATGTATATGCCATGCCATGCCATGATGAAGGTCTGCTGGTTGGTTGTCTTCTAGGTCTGGTTCCAGAACCGTCGAGCCAAGTACCGGAAGCAGGAGAAACAGCTGGCCAAATCGCTGTCTCCCGCCGCTGCCTCATGCAACGGAATGATGCGCAACATCTACCATCATTCTGCCGCAGCAGCAGCAGCAGCCGCCCGTGGCTACCCCTACCCCACTGCCGGTCCCAACTCGATGAACTCCATGAACTCCATGAGCTCCAGGTATCCTCTGACCATGAACTCCGGATATTCGTCTGTCGCACAGTTCTCCGGCATCGGATCTATGCACGGCGGCATGACGGGCATGACCGGAACCGGAAATATGCCGCCTAGCATGACGGGAATGTCGGGGATGACGGGTATCGCGCATGCGCAGCAATCGCAACGCATTCAGATGGGAGCCGCCGATTACGGACTGAACTTGGTAAGGATCATGTACCTTGGGTCATATTCATGATCTTTACTATGATCATGATCACATTATGTTAATCATCACATTATGTTAATCATCACATTATGTTAATAATCACATTGTGTTAATCATTACATTATGTTAATCATCACATTATGTTAATCATCACTTTATGTTAATCATCATTATGTGTTAATCATCGTCATCATTGTGTGTATTATCAATTTGCGTAATGCTTGCAGTCGTGTGATTCGTCTCAATGGTTGTCGTCGTCATCGTCGTCGTCGTAATCTTTATCATCATCATACAAATCGTCATCGTCGTTATTGCCGTCATCATCATGATCACACTCATTACCATCTCCATCATAATCATCATCATCGTCATCATCATCATCATCGTCATCATCATCATCATCATCGTCGTCATCTCCATCGCCATCGCCATCGTTTTGTCTGTCTCAATGTACCAGGTTGCGGTTTGCTAACCTTTTTTGCTCATCAAACGAATAATGCATACATGTAGGCCTATATCGTCGTCGTCATTGTCATCGCCAAGTCGCCAACGCCATCTTCATCGTCATCGTCATCATCGCCATAGTCATCGCTCTTGTCTCGTCATTATCATTGTCATCGTCATTGTCATCGTAATCGCCATCATCATCGTCATCGTCGTCATCGTCGTCATCGTCGTCATCGTCGTCATCGTCGTCATCGTCGTCATCGTCGTCATCGTCGTCATCGTCGTCGTCGTCGTCGTCGTCGTCGTCGTCGTCGTCGTCGTCGTCGTCGTCGTCGTCGTCGTCGTCGTCGTCGTCGTCGTCGTCGTCGTCGTCGTCGTCGTCGTCGTCGTCGTCGTCGTCGTCGTCGTCGTCGTCGTCGTCGTCGTCGTCGTCGTCGTCGTCGTCGTCGTCGTCGTCGTCGTCGTCGTCGTCGTCGTCGTCGTCGTCGTCGTCGTCGTCGTCGTCGTCGTCGTCGTCGTCGTCGTCGTCGTCGTCGTCGTCGTCGTCGTCGTCGTCGTCGTCGTCGTCGTCGTCGTCGTCGTCGTCGTCGTCGTCGTCGTCGTCGTCGTCGTCGTCGTCGTCGTCGTCGTCGTCGTCGTCGTCGTCGTCGTCGTCGTCGTCGTCGTCGTCGTCGTCGTCGTCGTCGTCGTCGTCGTCGTCGTCGTCGTCGTCGTCGTCGTCGTCGTCGTCGTCGTCGTCGTCGTCGTCGTCGTCGTCGTCGTCGTCGTCGTCGTCGTCGTCGTCGTCGTCGTCGTCGTCGTCGTCGTCGTCGTCGTCGTCGTCGTCGTCGTCGTCGTCGTCGTCGTCGTCGTCGTCGTCGTCGTCGTCGTCGTCGTCGTCGTCGTCGTCGTCGTCGTCGTCGTCGTCGTCGTCGTCGTCGTCGTCGTCGTCGTCGTCGTCGTCGTCGTCGTCGTCGTCGTCGTCGTCGTCGTCGTCGTCGTCGTCGTCGTCGTCGTCGTCGTCGTCGTCGTCGTCGTCGTCGTCGTCGTCGTCGTCGTCGTCGTCGTCGTCGTCGTCGTCGTCGTCGTCGTCGTCGTCGTCGTCGTCGTCGTCGTCGTCGTCGTCGTCGTCGTCGTCGTCGTCGTCGTCGTCGTCGTCGTCGTCGTCGTCGTCGTCGTCGTCGTCGTCGTCGTCGTCGTCGTCGTCGTCGTCGTCGTCGTCGTCGTCGTCGTCGTCGTCGTCGTCGTCGTCGTCGTCGTCGTCGTCGTCGTCGTCGTCGTCGTCGTCGTCGTCGTCGTCGTCGTCGTCGTCGTCGTCGTCGTCGTCGTCGTCGTCGTCGTCGTCGTCGTCGTCGTCGTCGTCGTCGTCGTCGTCGTCGTCGTCGTCGTCGTCGTCGTCGTCGTCGTCGTCGTCGTCGTCGTCGTCGTCGTCGTCGTCGTCGTCGTCGTCGTCGTCGTCGTCGTCGTCGTCGTCGTCGTCGTCGTCGTCGTCGTCGTCGTCGTCGTCGTCGTCGTCGTCGTCGTCGTCGTCGTCGTCGTCGTCGTCGTCGTCGTCGTCGTCGTCGTCGTCGTCGTCGTCGTCGTCGTCGTCGTCGTCGTCGTCGTCGTCGTCGTCGTCGTCGTCGTCGTCGTCGTCGTCGTCGTCGTCGTCGTCGTCGTCGTCGTCGTCGTCGTCGTCGTCGTCGTCGTCGTCGTCGTCGTCGTCGTCGTCGTCGTCGTCGTCGTCGTCGTCGTCGTCGTCGTCGTCGTCGTCGTCGTCGTCGTCGTCGTCGTCGTCGTCGTCGTCGTCGTCGTCGTCGTCGTCGTCGTCGTCGTCGTCGTCGTCGTCGTCGTCGTCGTCGTCGTCGTCGTCGTCGTCGTCGTCGTCGTCGTCGTCGTCGTCGTCGTCGTCGTCGTCGTCGTCGTCGTCGTCGTCGTCGTCGTCGTCGTCGTCGTCGTCGTCGTCGTCGTCGTCGTCGTCGTCGTCGTCGTCGTCGTCGTCGTCGTCGTCGTCGTCGTCGTCGTCGTCGTCGTCGTCGTCGTCGTCGTCGTCGTCGTCGTCGTCGTCGTCGTCGTCGTCGTCGTCGTCGTCGTCGTCGTCGTCGTCGTCGTCGTCGTCGTCGTCGTCGTCGTCGTCGTCGTCGTCGTCGTCGATCATCATCATCATCATCATCATCATCATCATCATCATCATCATCATCATCATCATCATCATCATCATCATCATCATCATCATCATCATCATCATCATCATCATCATCATCATCATCATCATCATCATCATCATCATCATCATCATCATCATCATCATCATCATCATCATCATCATCATCATCATCATCATCATCATCATCATCATCATCATCATCATCATCATCATCATCATCATCATCATCATCATCATCATCATCATCATCATCATCATCATCATCATCATCATCATCATCATCATCATCATCATCATCATCATCATCATCATCATCATCATCATCATCATCATCATCATCATCATCATCATCATCATCATCACCACCACCACCACCGTCACCGTCGCCGTCGTCGTCGTCGTCGTCGTCGTCGTCGTCGTCGTCGTCGTCGTCGTCGTCGTCGTCGTCGTCGTCGTCGTCGTCGTCGTCGTCGTCGTCGTCGTCGTCGTCGTCGTCGTCGTCGTCGTCGTCGTCATCGTCGTAGTTATTTTCTTAAATCACATAATTATATGTCATGATGTGTACTTTGTGTATTTTGTATTCTTCGTGTTGTTTGGTTTCAGGAGTCGCACGAAGATGATTGGTACAACAAGAGCCTCAGTGCACTGCGTATGAATCCACATCCGGGCTTCTCGAATTCTATGCTAACCTATCAGACTTAGTCTCTTTCTTGTCACGAACCAAAAGCAGCAGACTATAATTATGATTATAATTTCAGATTATTATTATTATTGATATTGTCAGCAAATTTTATCGTCGTAATAACGAAATTAGTTAATTATTATACATGGCTAGTGATGCAAATAACGGAAACGAGTGTAATTAAGTTGAATTATTTCATGCCATTGTGTTCTTGCTGTTGTTCGTATTCAGGATGAGAATTTCTGCTGGGCTGGGGCTTCAACCCCTTAAAGTCTTTCTTAGGGCTAATTGAGAATGATGATTACACATTGCGTAGCAAGTAGGAATGTTTTTGTGTACATGCAGTTGGAACGTGTCACCCTTTCCAGATCCTTTACCGGAATCCGATCAGTACGGTAAGCCTATATGCTCTAAGTCCAGTGGCGGATACAGAAATTTTTGACGGGGCGGAAATTTTGGTCTTCGGTAAACACAGATTTTTGTCGGTTATTCGCCAAAAAATCTGATGACCACTTTCTCTCTTTCTCCCTAAATTTATAAAAGCAGTAGCAACTACTCCGGTTAATTGAAATCTGGTGACCTTTTTGTTTAGTCATATGCTACTTTTTCTCTCTGTCTGTCTGTCTGTCTGTCTCTCTCTCTCTCTCTCACCTTTTTCCGTTGCATTGGTTGAAAAATTAAAACCTACTAAACCTAATACCCTTTTGAGGGGGCTGTCATGAGTTATCTTAAATGGCGAGTTAGCCCTAGCCTATTAAGAAAAGGGTGTCTAGAATATTGTCATCGAAATACTAGAAAAACAAAGCATGAACTCGTTTAGAAAATTATTCAGATAAAAAGACAACTGAAATTAAACTAAAAGACATATACATATAGAGCAAACAGTATCGTTGATAGGCTACGCCTATAGCGCCCTAATCGATGGTCGTGCCCTCCCCCAGACCCCCCAACAAAACTTCGCCCCCACTCACGTTTCCGTTCGCATGGAGACAGTTTCTGCAGGTGTGAAGAAGTCCTGTTACGCAGCGAAGGGCTTCGGTCGGCTCACTGGTCTGGTTGGTTCTGAAGGCGTCCGTTGGTCCGTTCTCGAACCCAGCGTCGAGAGTTCCCGTCCTGCTGGCGTTCCAGCTACGACCGCTGGTCGCGTCTTGTAGAGGAGTGCCCGTTTCTCACAGACACCGCCCACGTCTAGCATAGACGTGGTCACGTGGTAGAGAAGTTGCGAAGAAGTGGCGGAAAGCGACGGAGAAAAAGCGGGAAAGCGTCCGCTCCTTCCAGCCCGTCCTCGTCTGGTAGTAGCACCGTTGTGCTTCGTACTTCGCCTGGTAGCACCGTTGTGCCCAGTATTCACCTTCTTGCACCGTTGTGCGTTGTCCTACGCTCGAACGTCCTTCAGCAAAGTTCAGCGTGCATGCCCACTTCGCATCTCCGACCGACGACTGATGACTCCTCGACGACAGCTTCCGACGACTGACCTCCGATGACTGACCCCAGACAGTCCGTTCTCTTGCCTATATAGGCCTATCTGCCTTCCAGACAGATGACCCTTAACCCCGACACACCTTTTGGACCCAACGACCATCGACGACCATCGATATATTATATAAGCTAGATTATTATAGGTATATCTATATACTATTGTCAAACTGTCATTTAAGCACATAATACTATTATATACGACATAACACAATATAGGTATATAATGCATAGGTCTACAACAATGGGCCCAATACTATTTACAAGGGCAACTCGTGACAATGGCCCCACACTTAAGAGAAAACTAACTTAGCTTTTCTTTACAACTAAAACTAAAACGATTGCCCTGTTAATATCTAGGTTTACTTATCCTAGTTCCTATCTAGGCCTACAGATGGCGGCTTAAAAAATCGGCCCCCACATTTTCAAACCCTTTTTAAAAAGCGTATAATAAAGAAATACGGCTGCAAAATTAAAACCCAGTAAATATTAAACTCCCATTTACTGGATTAGCTCCTTGATGATAGATCAAAGACTGATGATCCATCCGACTTACTCACTCACAACATTGAATAGGCGCATGCTGCTGTGGAAGGCTCAATCACTCCTAACCTAGTCCTCGATTTCCTTGTCCTTCTCCCGTCTCATAGCCTATGGCACAGGATATGGCCTCTTCTTCCCTGCGACATTTAACGTAGGCTGAATCCGATGACCGACTAGTTTGATTCTTCTTAGCACATCACTGAAGATGTCTTGAAATTCTTCCAAGAGGTTTTCAACCTCCTTCTTCTGATCTGCTGACAGCGCATGGCCTATCTCCACATCTTTGTAAGTCTCTTTCTGCAGATTGTTAAACAGTGGCAGATTTCCTTCACCTGTCATCCTCATCTCTGCATCCGACAATTCTTCGACGACGACAGCCGCTCCTACAGCTTGCATTTCGTCGTTCACGGTTTCCTCGCTCGGTCTATTCTCTGTCTCTGGTGGACGCTCATAATAGCGTTTCAGCATGTTCGCATGGAACGTCTTTGCTCGGTGAGGAAACTGGATTACATAATCAGCTTCTCCGAATCGTTTCAGTACTTGAAATGGACCTTTCCATTGCATTTGCAGTTTGTTGCTCTCTGTAGGCAACAGTAGCAGTACTTTATCGCCTGGATCAAACTTTCGAGGCTTGGCATGCTTGTCAAAATTGCGCTTATATTTATCAGCGGCTCTTTGCAGATTTTCTTGCGCTAAATGACAAGTCTCTTGAAGACGATTCCTCAGATCGACAACATACTCATAAGTCGTCTTCTCCTCTGGTTCAGCAATGTCTTTAGTCCACAGTTCTTTCAAGATCGCCATGGATCCTCGCACAGGTCTTCCGTAAATCATCTCAAATGGACTGAATCCCGTACTTTCATTACTGACCTCACGATATGCGAACATCAAAGGATCTAAGTATCGATCCCAATCTCTCACTTTCTCTGCACACATTTTCCGAAGCATTTGTTTGATGACTCCGTTATATCTCTCAACCAATCCACAGTTTTGACTGTGATATGGAGTGCTGAATAATTGTTTTATCGACAGAAGTCGACCTACTTCCTTCATCATTGCTCCTGTGAACTGTGATCCATTATCCGAGAGCAGTTCCAATGGCGCCCCCATCCTTGAAAAGATGCTAAGCAATGCTTCTGCAACAGAACAGGTGTCAATTTGCTTAAGCGCGATACACTCAGGATAGCGGCTTGCACAATCCACCAATGTTAAAATGTACCGGTGTCCTCGCTCTGAGCATGGAAGTGGTCCAATCAGGTCGACCACGCATCTCTTAAAGACCGTGTCAATTATCGGCATCTTGATCAAAGGCACTTTCTGAACTCGCCCCTTCGGCAAGGTTCTTTGACAAATATCGCAGGATCGACAGGATCTTCCGATATCACTGTAGCAACCTGGCCAAAAGAATTGAGATAGAATTCTCTCTTGAGTTTTGTGAATGCCCAAGTGTCCTCCAAGAATTGAGCTATGGGCTATTTCCATTACTCTGGTTCTCAACCTGGATGGAATTACCAGCTGTTTCACTTCATCACCGAAGTTATGATGTGGTGATTGAAACTTGCGGTACAGCAGTCCTCGTTCCACATCAAAGCGTACGATGCGATCGTCATCGTTCGTTCCAGTCGCTTCTTTCTGTGTAGAATACTCCCAGTATTTCTTCAATGAACTGTCCTCAGCTTGTTCCTTCTTTAACGTTTCCAATGTGACTTCATTCTGAAATTCTGGAACTCGTAATTGCTTTGGCAGTGCTCTTGCTTTCTCCTTCATCTGTCGGGTTTCAACAGCTGATGTCACATTCAACTGCTCTTCAGTACTCCCCGCCTCTTTCTCTGCGTCAATCAGCAAGTCTTGTTCGTGTACTTCAGTACTCTTGTCGAAGGATCTGGGCCGTAGTTCCGCTCCAGATATATTTCCAATTACAAGGTCATATAAAGTTTCCTTCATGCAGAGCGCTTTCACTTTCCCTGTGAAGTAGTCCGTTCTGACTTCAATGATAGCGGTTGGCACTTTCCTCGTAGTTTTGTCAATCAGAATGCACAACTCATGCTTCCCAGTCATCTGATTCTTTTTCACCAGCCTCCTGGCTACAACCACTGACGAACATCCGGTGTCTCGAAGCACTTCGACCTGTTGATCTCCTACATAACCAATCGTTGTCTTCATATCAGTTCCGTATTTACCCGGTCTACAGGCTTCAGCTATGACGTGCGCTTTGCAACCACATCTTAGTTCGACATCTTCACCATCGGACAGATTTTTCAACGCCTGACCAGCATTTTCGTCACTCCCTTCCTTGACCAGCGTTCCTTCTGGATCGGTTGAAGTTGCGGTCGTTTGGTGCGTTTTCTTATCAACTGCGGAAGATGCTGATTTATCTTTCTTGTTCTCAGTTTTTTTCTTCTGGTTCTGCCGTGCATTTCTAGGCTTCCAGGAAGTCTGCATTCCTGCTGCTTTATGTGACGTATTCATTCTAAACCGACATGAATTATAGGAGTGCCCGTATCGGTTACAAAAAAAACAAGGCCTATCAGTAGCCCCGTTACGTTTTTGGTCTTTCTTTCCAGCCCTCTCATTTTCCTTAGCGAAGTCTGGCTTGAGAAATTTTCCCTCTGTTCTTACTTCTTTCTCTCCATAGTCCGACTGGTATGGCTGTTTTGACTTTACTTCGTGTGCCTCTATGTAGGTCTCCGCTAATTTAGCGAGTTCTTGAAGGTCTTTTGGCGCCCTTTCTCTCAAGAACAGCGACAATTCTCTGCTAACTACAGAGAGATACTGCTCCTTTACTAGCAAACTCTTCAGTCCTTCAAAGTCTTGAGTGACTTTGGCGAGCTCAATCCATCTCATCAAGTAGCTCTCTAACCTGGTGATGAATTGTTGAGGCGCTTCTCCCGTCTCCGGTCTACAGTTATTAAACCGCTTGTGAAAGCCTTCTTCCGTCATCTGATATCTTTTCAGAAGAGCATCTTTCAATGCGTCGTAATCGTCGTATTGTTCAGGCGGCATACGCGCAAACACATCTAAAGCTCGTCCCTTCAAAAGTGCGGCCAAATAAACTGCCCATTCCTGTCTTTTCCATTTTCGAATAGACGCATATTTCTCAAATCTTCTCAGATAAGCGTCCATATTATCTTTGCCATCCTCAAATGGAGGTAGCTTTGGTCCTTTCCTCGCATTGACTGTAAAATCCGAGGTCCGCTCCTCTTCCTCCTCCTCTTCACCATCCTCTTCCGATGCTGCGTTTTCACTACCACTTCTAATACTAGCCTGCCGTAGGCCTACAGCCTTCCCTTCGAGCTTAGCTTTCTCCAAAGCCATAGACTGCTCATGCTGCTCCTTTTGCATTTCCAATGCTTGCTCGTGCGCCTCCTGTTTCATCTTTCTTTCAAGTTCCAATTTCCTCATGGCGCATTCATCGGCTTCGGCTTTTGCCTGCCTCTCCAAATCTAACTTTCTCATTACATTGGCTTCTGCCTCGGCCGTGGCCTGTCTCTCCAAATCTAACTTCTTCATTGCATTGGCTTCGGCCTCGGCCGTGGCCTGTCTCTCCAAATCTAACTTCTTCATGGCGTTTTCTTCGGCTACAGCTTTAGCCTGTTGCTCCATCTCAAACTTCTTGAGTGCGTTTTGTTCTGCATCCACTTTAGCCTGTCGCTCTAATTCAAACTTCTTGAGTGCGTTTTCTTCGGCTACGGCTTTAGCCTGTCGCTCTAATTCAAACTTGCGCATCTCTCTGTCAGCTGCTCTCTCTTCTCGCTCAAGAATCCGTTTCTGTCGCGCTTCTTCATCAGCTCTGTGCTTCTCCACAAACTCAAGAAGCTCAGGCCCTTTCAAGCCACTCCTTTCGGCAAGTGCTATCAATTGCTCCATGTTGCAATATAATTAGCCGGCTGGGCTAAACTGAAACAGAATATCCCCTAAGCGACAAATGCTAGTCTATTCAGTCTAGATAATTACCTTAGACCCCACTATAGGCGACACTATAGAAGAAGTATGTTTACCTAAGTCTACAACAGATCTTTAAACAATCCCTCTGGCCTATTTTATGCAGCGTGAAACACCTACGCTATCCTAGCATAAATTATCTTTAGCAATGCTTCAATGCGTTTAGCTAAATCGTTTAATCAGTGTCTAAATCCCCGTCTATTTCTATCGAGTCAAATAAAGCCTATGTTCCTAATACAACGACCATATCCTAAACAAACTCAACCATCCCACCTATGCTGCCACCACATTGTCATGAGTTATCTTAAATGGCGAGTTAGCCCTAGCCTATTAAGAAAAGGGTGTCTAGAATATTGTCATCGAAATACTAGAAAAACAAAGCATGAACTCGTTTAGAAAATTATTCAGATAAAAAGACAACTGAAATTAAACTAAAAGACATATACATATAGAGCAAACAGTATCGTTGATAGGCTACGCCTATAGCGCCCTAATCGATGGTCGTGCCCTCCCCCAGACCCCCCAACAAAACTTCGCCCCCACTCACGTTTCCGTTCGCATGGAGACAGTTTCTGCAGGTGTGAAGAAGTCCTGTTACGCAGCGAAGGGCTTCGGTCGGCTCACTGGTCTGGTTGGTTCTGAAGGCGTCCGTTGGTCCGTTCTCGAACCCAGCGTCGAGAGTTCCCGTCCTGCTGGCGTTCCAGCTACGACCGCTGGTCGCGTCTTGTAGAGGAGTGCCCGTTTCTCACAGACACCGCCCACGTCTAGCATAGACGTGGTCACGTGGTAGAGAAGTTGCGAAGAAGTGGCGGAAAGCGACGGAGAAAAAGCGGGAAAGCGTCCGCTCCTTCCAGCCCGTCCTCGTCTGGTAGTAGCACCGTTGTGCTTCGTACTTCGCCTGGTAGCACCGTTGTGCCCAGTATTCACCTTCTTGCACCGTTGTGCGTTGTCCTACGCTCGAACGTCCTTCAGCAAAGTTCAGCGTGCATGCCCACTTCGCATCTCCGACCGACGACTGATGACTCCTCGACGACAGCTTCCGACGACTGACCTCCGATGACTGACCCCAGACAGTCCGTTCTCTTGCCTATATAGGCCTATCTGCCTTCCAGACAGATGACCCTTAACCCCGACACACCTTTTGGACCCAACGACCATCGACGACCATCGATATATTATATAAGCTAGATTATTATAGGTATATCTATATACTATTGTCAAACTGTCATTTAAGCACATAATACTATTATATACGACATAACACAATATAGGTATATAATGCATAGGTCTACAACAATGGGCCCAATACTATTTACAAGGGCAACTCGTGACAGGGGCCACGTCCTGTGCAAATCTCTAAATGGGTGGGGATGGCCAGATAACCCCCCCCCCCTGAATCCGCTCCTGGCTATAACCTTCAATCGTCGAATCCCAGATTCAGAGGACCACTGGAGTTCTGTCACACAAAACACAATCGTATATTATTAGGATATAGTATATACTCATTGTCCGATGCATTTGGTTGCATGGCTGTTGAAACGAAAGCGACGCATGCACAATGCGTGAGTCGTGCCATCAGCGAAGCGAGACATCAGGCGAGCGTTAACGTTATTCGATACACGTAATGTCATATATATATAATTATATATATTACTAGCTGAACCCGGCCACGCGTTGCTGTGGCTGAAAAGAGGCTCCCTCCCCCTCCCCTCCCCTCTCCCCTTCCCCTCCCCCTCCCCCTCCCCTCCCCCTCCCCTCCCCCTCTCCCTCCCCTCCCCTCCTTTTCCCTCCCCCTCCGTCCCCCTCCCCTTGCCCCTCCCCTTGACCTCCACCTCCCCTCCCTCTCCCTCTCCCCCTTCCCTCCCTTTCCCTCCTCCCCTCCGTCCCCCTCCCGTTCCTCCTCCCCCTTGACCTCCACCTCCCCTCCCCCTCCCTCTCCGCTCTCTTCCCACCGTCTCCCTCCGCTCCTTTCGTCCGTCGCACCGTCCATTCCTAGCCCAAAGGCCGCTTTGGGAAAAGGCCTAAAAGCGGCCTCTTTGGTAAATTAATCGCGACTCGCTTATGACGTCACATCAAGCCACCTCATTGATGTTTCGTCTGCTGTGTTTGGAGACAGCCTTTCTGAAATCTGGGAACCGTGTGGGACGTGTTGACTTTGCAAATGGCGGACGAACGGATTGCAAAGTTCAATTTTTGTGGAAACGATTGCGTTTTTTCGGGTGAAGAAATCTTAAAACACGGTGCTATTTGAATGGAAGGTTTTGGTAAATTTTCACAACAATCGGTGCGTCGGTTTCAGCGTGGTGTTAACACGAACTATTGGAAAGTTTCATTTTTATTTATATAGATATATATATATATATATACATATTACACACACAAACACACACACGCATATTATATTATTATTATATATTACACACACAAACACACAAATATATATATTATATATATATATATATATTATATTAGCGTCCGCCTCCATATACTGCTTTGCATTCATTTGCGCCGTAAACTTCATTCTCCCTTTGCTACTGAAAATAACCCCACATAGCCGCACACGTACATGTACATGTACAATTGCACATTGTATGCAAGCCTATTGTACGATTCGCACAATACAGAATATCTTCACATACCCATGTGAAGTACGCCCTGTATGTGCGCTGTGGGGCGGGCATCGTCTGTAGGGAGTGTAGGCCTGTGTAGGCCTATAAAAAATTGGCATGGGCCTACACGTGAGGCGTGCACTCCATGAGCTCATGCAGTCTATAGGTGGCGTTCTATTCGGATAGAGACGCTTCCTGATTGAGTGTTCGCACCATTATAGGCCTAAAGATCGAGTTGCATACTTGTTAGGATAATGACAAAATGAAATAAGCTACTTCGAAAACGTGTTTGGAATTGCTGCAACAAGAATTGATCGCGGGCCAGGTGAGAATCTTATATCTTTTGAATCAGCTCATATGATTTCATCTATTGTAACGTTAGACAACGTCAACAGTACTACACTCTATACAGCAACATCGACAACGGCAAAATGGCAACGATATCAACAACGGCAACGACAACAATGACAAAGACAACAACATCGAGAACGATAGCAACAATACCAACAACAACAAAAATAACGGCAACATCGACAACAGCGTTAACACCAGCACTAACAATAAAACAATAGGAAAAACAATAATGTCAGTAATTATAGCGAAGTAATAGTTATAATATAATATTAATTACAATAATAACAACAATAATAAAAATATTATTATTATTACTATTAGGCTATTATTAACATTATTGTTACTATTGTTACTATTGTCATAATCAGCATCATCGTCGTCATCATGATTTTCTGCCTATATCACTATTATTATTATTGATATCTTCATCAATGTTAGCCTACTATCGTTATCATTATTTATTTTATGCAGGCCTAGTCTACTATTGGATTATTTATAAAGTTATTATAATAATAGGCCTAGTTTTTTCGAATGATTATCACTGCAAAAGGTTGCTTTTACAACTGCACAGATTCATATACAACTGCACATTTTGTGTAAACTGCATGCATGTTGAAAAAGCCCTGTTCTAGTGGCGCTCTGTAGAAGTTTGGAGTTTACGAATGCTATTGCAATGGCTAAGAGATATTTTAACTAGATGTTGCATGTGATTGCTTTGACAGAGTGAGTTGTGATCAGTGTCTTAGTACCTTCGACCTGTCGGGCATCTTCAACGACTGCATAATAATAATATCTAGAGATGTCGAGGCCTGTTCAGTCGCAGAAGATGATATCCTCCTCCCTCGCGGACTTGAAGAGCGATGAGCCAATCATCTGTAACGTCTGCCTCTCCGTCTACGACGAAGGTCCCCGACTTCCGCTGACCCTCGCCTGTCGCCACTCCTTCTGTGCCACCTGCATCGCTGACTCCCTGCTGACCCCCGAGGACCGGACGAAGGTCTTCTGCCCGCTGTGTAAGACGAAGACCATCCTCGGAAGGAGCGGCATGGCAAGTCTACCGGTCAACGAACAGTCGCTGGAGTTCGTTAGGAATCTGGAAAGACGGAAGCAGATGGAGTTGATGGATCGACAGGACGGAAGGACGATGGAGGGAGAACCAGGATTCGACCCGAGGATGCAACCGGTGTATTCCCCAGCCGACGTACCCTCTCAGGTTGATTACCCGTTGATGGCAGCGAAGACCAGGGAGCCAGGGCAGCCAAAGGGAATTCTGAAGAAGAACAACCAAAAGCAACAACGCATTGTTAGGATGGGGCCACGAACGGTGGGACAGCCGGGGCCACTTAACAACGGGGCTGCACCATCAAGTAACGGTACAGCAGCGGTGTGCTCTCAGTGCGAAGCGGAAAGAGCTGCAACAACGAAGCAAGTGGAAGCCAGTGTAAAGGAAGAACACGCCGTCATAGTGAAGTCAGTTGAGCGTCTTCATCCTCCGCCGAGTTTCTTGTTCTCTGACGAAACGCAGCATCCGACATCTTCAGCAGCAGCGATGGAAAACTCAGATCAGAGGCAACATCTGACGAATGGAGGAAGAGACGATGACGAGGAAGGGGAAGAAAGAGAAGAGACTGCAGATGGCACCACATACCCTGTTTTACCCGACCAATCAGTGGGTGAGAACCAGCAACAGCAACAGTTATCTGCTGACATACTTTCCTATCGTCGACACGATGTCGTCCCTCCTGGATTCCTGAGACCCATCTCGGAGAATCACGATCCAATGTTCATAACCCCTGACACGAATCCAGGTCCGATCCGAGAGAAGAACGACCCTGACCCTGACCCCCTCCTGTCAAATGGACGCATCTATCCAATCAACGCACTGCTCTACATGGCATCCGCAGAGGGCATACCACGTGACCAACTCGGAAGTCGTGACCTCATGACCTCTGCAGCTGACCTCGTCATTCCCCCGTTGAATGAATCGCAACGAGTGCTGCCACCTGGTGCCAAATACGTCGGTCGGTTCGGCAAATACAGCGACCGGCGACAACCTGGGTCGTTCAGCGCTCCCCACAGGATCGCTTGCTCCTCCCCCGACGGGGCTCGACTTACCGTCACCGACCTCGCAGGGTCCGTCCTTCACCTGTTCACTTCGATGGGTGAGTTCATCGTTACCTTCCCAACCCCCGAAACGACGGGGGGCGTCTGCTTCTTCGCCGGGGGTGACCTGGCCGTGACGACCTCTAATGGGGTGCAGGTCCACGCCCCGAACGGGACCCAGAAGAAGAGGATTCCGATCGCTGGGGTGTTCGCCGTCGCTGCCTTCAAGGACGGATTCGTGGCCGCCACGAGGACTCGGATCTCCGTCTGTCGATCCCTTCTCGGGTCCGTAATCCACTCGATCAACGGGAAGCGAGATCCGGGTCTCCTCCAGAAGCAGATCCCATTCGAAGAGGTCACCGACATCGCCGTCGGTCCCAAGGACGAGCTGGTCGTCCTGGAATCGAAGGGGGTCCTCGTGATGAACGAGGAAGGGGTCGTGGCAACCTTCATCCGCCCGGACATGGACAGCCCCTGCGGTCCTCTGGGAAAGGCCGTTGCCCTTGCCGTCTGCCCTGACGATGGGAGCTTCGTCGTGGCTGACGCGGGGCACCGAAGGGTCCTTCTCTTTGGAGCAGATGGTCGGTTCATCCGGTGCCTCGTCAATGTGGAGGACTCTGGGTGTAGCGTAAGTGGTGTTGCAGTGACCAAGTCGAGGAGGATGTTCGTTGTTGCCAGGTCGAAACAGATGGCAGAAGTCAGAGTGTACGCCATCTGAACACTACCAACAACAGCAAAAACACTTTTCAATTCACAGTAGAACAATGATTATTAATTGTTAATTAATTAATTACACAATGGCGACATCTACTGTATTTAGAAAATTTCGGGAGGTTTCAAACGCATCCAATTAGGCTATATATTCGTGTAGATCCGATTAGAAATGATAATTATTTTGATTGGGTTTATGTTTAGGACTTAACATTAATTAAGACGATTTTCAAAACTGCTTTAATCGTAGGGATTTATTATTTTAGAAGTTAGCCGAGTGGTCCATGGGTTCAAACCTTTACTGAAGCGGTCGCTTGACCAATGCACTGGAAGTTGGAACCAATCAGCTTCAAGCAAAAAATTCTCATCTCCATGAATGTTCTGCGCAACATTCTTCTGAACATTGAAAGTCTATAATGATATGAATGCAGTTGTGTTTCTGAAGAGAGATAGTCTACAGCAGTGGTTCCCAACCTTTTTTGACTGTCGGGCCACTTTTTCGAAGTTGGAGGACACGAGGGCCACTTTTTCTTAGTTAAAGAATTAACGTTAGGACATTTAGGGGGTCACAATGCTAAAATTTAATTAACTAAAAGCATATAAAATTGTTATAATTAATTCAAAGTAGAATGTTTGATGTTTATAGACTTCAAAATAAAATAATTTGTAATAGAAAAATTATATTATGTTCTATCCTGTCAAAATTGTCAATTTTTCATATATTTTAAAAAATTCTTTGAGAGACGAGTGCCATTGTTGAGGACTGGCGGGCCATTTTTCGAGGTCTCGCGGGCCACTTTTGGCCCGCAGGCCACGGGTTGGGAACCGCTGGTCTACAGTCTACACTATGCGATAGACCTATTATCGATAATATACGGCTGTAGCCTACGTAGGCCTATTTACATAAGCCTGCGTTAAGTTTTTGAACAACAGGTCGGAACGAGACAATTTGGTGAAGAGTGAAGACTAATCAGTAGGAAATATATTATTACTGTGAATGCATTCGCTGTTCAATTCATGCCGTTATATATATATATATATATATATATATATATATATATATATATATATATATATATATATATATATATATATAGGCTATCCGTCTAGCCACCTGCCAAGAAAGTGCAAGTAAATAGATGTAGGTGTTCCTTTTAGCGGGATATTCATCATTTAGGGTCTTCTTTGCTACAATTCTGTTATAAGAAGCATGCTAGTAGATCTATGACTAATTGTTGATGGTTACAATAAATTGAGATTGAAAAAAAATAGTATTGTGACATTTTTGATCATTTGAAGATTTTGAACTATATCAACATAACTTATTGGAAGATATAAGTAGATAAGTAACTGTCTCTTTAAACCCAAGTCATGTTTAAACCCACATCATGTTTAAACCCACATCATGTTTAAACCCACATCATGTTTAAACTCAGGTCATGTTTAAACTCAGACCACTTCAACTTGGAGAGCGGTCAAAGGTCAATTGCTTTGCAACCCCATTTATTTGTATAGTACTTGCCGTCCAACCCTAAGTGCCCTCCCTCCATCCCTCCCTCCCTCCCTCCCTCCCTCCCTCCCTCCCTCCCTCCCTCCCTCCCTCCCTCCCTCCCTCCCTCCCTCCCTCCCTCCCTCCCTCCCTCCCTCCCTCCCTCCCTCCCTCCCTCCCTCCCTCCCTCCCTCCCTCCCTCCCTCCCTCCCTCCCTCCCTCCCTCCCTCCCTCCCTCCCTCCCTCCCTCCCTCCCTTCACACACAAAATTGCGCACTTTCTAACCCTAATTATCACGTGACTACTACGTAGAAACTTTACATATATTAAAGCAGCATTTTTCCAATCCTAGCATCATTTCTTTAGGAATATTGACGGAGTAAAAATGTGTCCAACTAAATGCGAAAGCGACGTTTGCGGTAACTATGTATGTCAGTGCAACATCTGCAAAAGTGAATATTCTTCCACTGACAGCGAACCATTGATTTTTAATTGTGAAATTGATATTGATGACAAGGAAAATGAAAAAGAGAACGAAAAAGCAGTGAAATATCAACTCATGCGACTGAAAACAGAGAATGAAAAGTTTCGGAAGGCTCTCATTTGCATGGTCTGTAAAGAGAGACAAGTACAAACTCTGCTCTTTCCTTGCACGCACGTTGTTATGTGCGAAACCTGTGCTGACGAAGCTAAAGATTGCATATTGTGCAACGAGCGCATACGCGGTACGGTTAGAATATATATGGCATAAAAAGCGTGCATCTTCACAACGATCAAACACTTTTCGCTATGGATCCGTCATGGCAACATCCATTCTCTGCTATAGTCAGTGGTCCCTCTGGTTGTGGTAAAACTCAATTCACCTTACGTTTTATAGATCATTTGCAATATATGGTGAAGCCTGCTATAGAGAAAATTATTTGGTGCTATGGAATATACCAACAAATATTCGACAAATATTCGCAAATTCAATTTCATGAAGGTTTGCCGGATCTTAGTATTTTCGACGGTAAGCAGAAAACGCTTCTTATATTGGACGATCTTATGAGTGAAACAGATGAACGAGTTACCAAATTATTTACAAAGATAAGTCACCATATGAACGTTTCCATATTATACCTCACTCAAAACCTATTCTACAGCGGCAAACATATGAGAACTATCAGTCTGAACGCTCATTACTTTATTCTCTTCAAAAACGTTAGAGATTCAACTCAAATTGCAAATTTGGCCAGACAGATGTTCCCAGGCAAGTCGAATTTCATGATAGAAGCATTCGGAGATGCGACTATGGCACCATTTGGATATCTGTTGGTAGATCTTAAGCCAGAAACGGATGAACGATGTAGATTAAGAACGAATATTTTCCCAGGTGAAACACATTACGTCTACATGAGAAAATGAATATAAAGTCTTGCATCGCATCATATTCTCATTTATCTAAAATGCCTTCGTCACTTGAGGAGAAATTTCAGAAACTACGTCTACTGAAAGAAGCGCCGCCTAAACTTCGGAAAGAAATTTTGAGAACGTGCAAAAGATCACTCCTACACTGTCTTTGCGAATGTGCTCTAAACGTTTTAAAAGGGAATGTACCTTTGAAAAAACTTCATAAGACAAAACTTAGTCGATTCAAACACAAGTTGCGAAAATTAGCTTCAAAGAAAACTCGTGTAAAGCTTAAGAAGCGTATAGTTCAAACTGGAGGTTTTATAGGCGCATTACTTACTCCGGTACTTTCCTTTCTGGGTACGCTTCTAAGTAATAAACTGTAGTATGGAGCATACGAAGAAGATGGTGTTGGTAGAACCTCGACAGATTGAAAAATGGAAGGAAACTATGCTGGATAAAACTTTATCCAAATTAGATACGCAGATGTACGACATTCTACATCGAAACATTGCCGACGATGATAAAGCCAAACTATATTCCAACAGTTTGAGTCGTTATTTAAACATTGATAAACCTAGTGTTGTTACCAAATTCGAAACGAAGGATGAAGAATCACCCGCTGTTGTAGCAGTCAAAACGAATAGCATAGAATCACAAGTTTTGGAAACCGTACCGAAGAAATGGAAAACACAGGCGTCTAGACTTTTATCTCACATAAAGAACCATCCTGACGTATCTTGGTCTTCTAAAGGAGAACTCGTTTTGAAGAATACCACAATTCCGAAGACGCATGCAGTGGACTTGGTCAACGATCTGCTAAGAAAACGAACATCATCTTCACCTCCTGCAGGATGGAAGCACCTGGCCGAAGCCTTGAAAGACACCAACATTCCACGTGAATTGATTGGCAATCAAGATCATTGGAAATATATTAATGACACAATTGAAGACAGTCATTCATTTAGTCCGCCAACTAAACACGCGACACATCAACAACCTTCGACTTGGCTAACGTATTGATGGATTCCTACTTCGATCCTAAACAGCCTGGAAGTTTCGCAGGCGTATCTTCGTTTCAAAGACATCTTAATGGACAATTTAAAAATAACGATGTTAAAAATTGGATGTTGAAACAAAATGCGTATACTTTGCACAAACCAGTAAGACTGAACTTTAGACGTAGAAGAACTTTTACTGTAGGAATAGACGACCTGTGGCAAGCCGATTTGGCGGATCTTTCAGCATTGTCAAAACATAATGATAAAAATAAATATATTTTAACATGTATCGATGTCTTTTCTAAATATGCATGGGCAATTCCATTGAAAACAAAGTCCGGAGCGGACTTGACCGAAGCCTTTTCATCCATTTTGGGCGACAGACAACCTGCTCATTTACAAACGGATAAGGGTACAGAGTTCCTTAACAGGAATTTTCAAGCTATGTTGCGTAAAAACGCCATACGATTTTACACGTCTGAAAATAGTGATATAAAGGCTTCTGTGGTAGAAAGATTTAATCGTACGCTAAAAACCAAGATGTGGAAATACTTTACACATCAGAACACTTATCGCTACATCGATGTTTTACAAGATTTTCTGCAATCCTACAATAACACGCACCATAGAAGCATACGTATGTCACCTAATCAAGTGACTAAAGAAAATGAAAATAGCATTAGAAAACTCTTGTACGGTGCAAAGAAAAGACCGGCAAAGTGGAAATACAGTGTGGGTGATAAGGTGAGAGTTGCAAAGGCTAGAATAGCATTTAAAAAGGGATATTTACCTTCTTGGTCCGAAGAAATTTTTAAGATTCTTTCACGTATACCTACCGATCCTATAACATACGAATTGGAAGATTTGAAAGGTGAACCTTTAAAGGGTAAATTCTACGAAGTCGAGTTGCAAAGAATTTTAAGGGATGATGAGGTATATCATATAGAAAAAATATTAAAAACGCGTAAGCAACGTGGTAAGACAGAATATTTCGTCAAGTGGAAAGGCTATGACGATAAATTCAATTCGTGGACTCAGGATATATTCGATGTGTAGAGTTTCTAGTGTGGCATTCTGCTAAAGTATGCGAACGAACATGGCTCACTTTTACCTCACGTTACCAAGCAATAGCTCCATGCGATACTGTTCCAACAATACCGTCACTCATTTTATTACACATTTGCCAAATACAATTTCCCTCTCTGGAGATTGGGAAGTCGGTTTGATCGAAATTTGCTATCCTCATTCGTGGAACAATATAGAAAAAGAGGAATGCGAATTTATATATTCGCAAGTGCCGAAAATGCATGCAGATGGATTCCTATGGCCATCTTTTCGAAAGACGGTGCAAATACCGTGTGGTTATTATGAAAGTATTGCAGACATAGTGCAGATTATAAACGAGAATATATTGGAAGCTGCTCTAAAATATTCGCTTACTAGATATCCAAAGTTTAAGTATGATCCAGTAACGAAAATTCTTAAAGGCGATATAAATCTCGGTGCGTCGATAGAATTCTCAACACCATTAGCTTTTATCTTGGGTATACACGAACCTGAGAATCCTATTCGAAACGTCAATTACGGCAAATACCAACATGAAGAACATTGGGAGACTTTTAATAAAGTTTGGGATGAAGTACCCAATTTGGATTGGGAATCTGAATATATCGGTGATATAAATCGTGGATTTTCATACATATACGTATATTGTAATCTTTTGGAACATACACTTGTTGGTGATACGAAAGCACCATTACTCCGAATTGTTAACATCGATGGTAAAAGCGGTGATACTGCCCATAGCATATACGACAACATTCTCTATGTACCACTTCATCAGAAGAGTTTCGATTCGGTAGAAATAGATATGAGGAATGACAATGGGCATTCAATTCCATTCCAGTACGGGAAGTCGTTTGTGACACTACACTTCAGAAAGCGTAAAATTCTACAATAAATTATGGCACACTTCTATCTCACACTACCCAGCAACAGTTCTATGGAATATTATCCAACCAACACTGTAGCACGATTTACGACGAGATTGGCAAATACCATTTCCCTAAGTGGAGATTGGGAAGTTGGAATGCTCGAAATAATATTTCCTCATACATGGATAAATCTGGAAAGAAATGAAGCTAGATTGTCTTATACTCATTTGAACATGACAGAAAAGGAAGAAATACAGCCTGGCTCTTTGCATAGAATAACACGTTTGCCAACGGGATATTACGAAAAGCCACAAGATGTCGTCGATTCGATTAACAGCTTCATCAAAAATGTCGCTGACGAAGGGGAATTTGCAGAATTTCCACATTTTAAGTATGATCCTATAACGAAGCGTCTCAAAGGCGACATCAATACAGGTTCAAGCATACATTTTTCGCCAGCGTTGTGCGCGATGCTAGGCGTTGAGGCTCGACAGAATCCCATTGTGAATTACGATGAGGAAGACGACTACATTTTTGAATTTGTTGGTGCGAACGCATGCGATGTAAATAGAGGATTTTCTTCGTTGTATGTTTATTGCAACGTTTTGGAACAAGTAACAATTGGAGATACGAAGGCACCCTTACTCAGAATTGTTAATGTATGCGGTAAAAGAGGCGATATCGTTCGCGTGGCATATGAAAAACCCGTTTACGTTCCCTTGCAACAGAAGAATTTCGATTCCATCGAAGTGGATATAAGGAGCGACACTGGAAGTCCTATTCCATTCGAATACGGAAAGTCCATTGTAACACTTCACTTTAGACATTGTAAAATTCCATATCTCTTACAATGAAAAGACAATTTTGCTGCGATGCGAGTCGACAAGATTACGAGAATTACTACATTGAACAGAGTGGCAATGGAATGCCAGTCTTTCAGGGTGCGCGAATGCAGCGTGGACATGGATTGGGCAGCTTTCTCGGCGGTCTTTTTAGAAACGCATGGCCTCTTATTCAGACTGGAGCCAAAGCTTTGGGTAAGCAGGTTTTGAGAACCGGTCTGCAGATTGCGAACGATGTGGCAGACGGTCAGCAGTTTATGGAATCCAGCAAAAGACGTGTCCCAGAAGGTATAAAAGCATTTACATCTTCCAACGAACTCAATACGCAAAGCGGCAGTGGTAGGAAAAGACGTAAAAGATCGCTGAAAAGAAATATTAAGAGAACAAAGGAAGACATATTCGGACAAATTTCGTAATGGCTTTCGTTCATCCACAATCTTGCGAATGCACAAAGAGCGAATTGGATCTGTTTAGCGTGCCTCCTACACAGACCAGTATAGAAAGCGGATCTTATGTGGAATATAATCCCATAGCCACCATTTCACAGGGCGCACCTATAGAATTTAGCATTACAGGAGCCGGCCAAGACTATTTGGATTTGTCGAATACGCAATTGTATGTTAGAGCTGCTATAGTACGAGCGAACGACGATGCGACAGATGGAGGTGACAACGTTGGCCCCATCAATCTATTCTTGCACAGTCTATTTTCGGAAGTTGACATTACTTTAAATGATACGCTAGTTACTTCTTCAAACAATACGTATGCGTATCGTAGCTATTTGGAAACTATTCTTAGCTACGGCGATACAGCCAAAAGTTCGCAACTCACTTCTGCACTATTTTACAAGGACACTGCAGATCATTTGGAAGATGCTAATCCGCACGATGCCAACGTTGCAAATGTTGGATTCCAGAAACGTAGCGCTCTCACAGAAGCAGGGCGCGTCGTTGATATGATTGGTGGAATTCACAGCGATCTCTTCTTCCAAGAGCGCTTTCTACCAAACGACATTAATATAAAAATCAGACTTGTAAGAAACAAAGATTCATTCTGCTTGATGTCTTCAACCCAGGGTGCAACCTATAAAGTAAAAATTTTGGAATGTAAGCTGTACGTTAGAAAAGTGAAGCTAAGTCCGTCAGTGTTTCTAGCTCATGCGAAAGCGCTAGAGATTGGTAATCTGAAATTTCCCATTCGAAGAGCAGTCTGCAAAACTTTCACAGTTCCGAGAGGAAATTTGGATGCAACGCAAGAGAGTCTTTTCACAGGACAGATACCTACACGAATAGTTATCGGTTGTGTTGACAACGACGCCTTCAACGGAAGCTACACAAAGAATCCATTCAACTTCAAGCATATGAATCTATCGCAATTGAAAGTATACTTGGATGGTCAGCAGCAGTCTATCAAGCCTTTGGAAACGAATTTTGCCAATAATCAGTTTGTGAACGCTTACGCGTCACTGTTTATGGGTACTGGAAAGTGGATGCGAGACGAGGGAAATCAGATATCCAGAGAGGACTTTGCTGGTGGCTATAGTTTGTATGCGTTTGATCTAACTCCAGACTTGGCCGAAGGTGGTCATTTCAATCTGATCAAACCTGGAAATATTCGTGTTGATCTGAAGTTCGCACAAGCATTGGACAGAACCATAAATATTATCGCATTTGCCGAATTTGAAAATATTCTCGAAATTGACCGGTCCAGAAACGTCATTTTTGATTATACTAATTGAAAATGAATGGAGTTACCATAGAATCGATACTGCGTCGAGATGTAAAGTGTAGTCCTATGTTTCTGGGTATATTTGCCAGTGATCGCCTACCTTCATCAATCGACAAGAGTCGACCTTCTATTCTCGTGTGTAATACAGACACTTATGGAAATTCTGGAATTCATTGGATTGTAATTTACGTAGAGAATTCATCATATGGAGAATATTTTGATTCCTTGGGCAACCCGCCAGAAGCACCTTTCAGAAGATTTTTAAATAGACATTGCGCACGTTGGATTTTCACGGATAGACAATTACAAAGTCTAGTTAGTCGATTCTGCGGACATTATTGTATCTTGTATTCATTACATAGAAGTAGAGGTAGAAGTATTAATGCTATAAAGAATATGCTAACTTTTGACACTGGTCTTAACGATTATCTGGTACATAAATTTGTTTGTGATGTGAAACAATAAATGATTAAAAACAATTTACTTGTGTCGTTTGATTTATGCAGCAACAAATTGGATTGCTTACAGAAATATTTCAGATTTTGAATTGTGCTAGTGTTGATAGTTTACTCACTACTTACAGAAATAAAATTTCATCACATAATGAAATTGTCCAATATACACTTGCAAGATTTAAAATAGTACTTTCCCACATACAATTAAGACCAAGAATGTACTAGAACATGTTTCGTGCATAAAATACCTGCAGCGCTATATAAATGATTCCATTGGTAAGTCGTTCATCCAAAGTATTCTGCTTCGCACATGCAGATTTGCATTTACATAGCATTTAACACGCGTCCGTGTGATTCCTTTAAAGTTTGAGACTTGACTGAATGTTTAAACGTGCATAGAAAATAATTTTCATGTAAGTCACATGCATATAGAAGATTCCTAAGTGTTTAATGAGACTCTGATAATGTATGTGTGTGTGTGGGTAGGTATTTGTGTGTGTGTGTGTGTGTGCGTAGGTGCATGCGTTCTCTCTAAATGAAGTGGGGTTACAAAGTGAGTTGTTTTGTCACACAAAGCAATTGACCTTTGATCGCTCTCCAAATTGAGAAGACCCGAGATTGCAGTGCGTGTAGGGAGGGAGGGAGGGAGGGAGGGAGGGGGGGAGGGAGGGAGGGAGGGAGGGAGGGAGGGAGGGAGGGAGGGAGGGAGGGAGGGAGGGAGGGCACTTAGGGTTGGACGGCAAGTACTATACAAATAACTGGGGTTGCAAAGCAATTGACCTTTGACCGCTCTCCAAGTTGAAGTGGTCTGAGTTTAAACATGACCTGAGTTTAAACATGATGTGGGTTTAAACATGATGTGGGTTTAAACATGATGTGGGTTTAAACATGACTTGGGTTTAAAGAGACAGTTACTTATCTACTGATATAAATTACCGCCAATGTTAGAATATAATTTAACCTTCAGTTGACCTAGGCCCTATTAGCAAACACAAAATCAGACCTTATCTATCAGCTTGGGTTACACGCTTAACATTTGTTAGGCTTAGCCTACTATTCACTCAAGAAGGCAGATCCGGGATCAGTTTATAGTCTATTGGCCCTATTCTAAAGTAGTCGTTAACTGAGTCAGAGTCTCGGTGTGGCAATAGTCTGTAGGCCTAGGGCCTGCTCAGGCTACTCTACAGAGTCTGAGTGTCGCGAAAAGTTTTAAAGCGTGTGCGATGTCGATTTCTGATGAAAGTATTCCTTGAAGATTTAATTGTGAGTAAATAATTAAACGCTGCAAGAGAATTAAAACAAAACCCTTCACATGAACATTTCGATCAGAACCGGTGACGTGATTCGTGAATAGGCTAGTGCAGTGGTTCTCAAACTTCTGCAGCCACTTTGAGAACCACTGGGCTAGTGCCCTCCTCTTGGCCTTTGAGTGGCGCTCTAGAAATTATCAGACTACGCAGGGGGTGGAGAGTGATGACGTTGATATTGGTGTTGTTGTTTTTGTTGTTGTGGTTGTTGTTATTGTTGTTGTCGTTGCTGTTGTTGGTGTCACGTAAACTTTCAGGATAGGCATCAGTAGGCTACTATAGGTCTATCAGTAGGCTACTATAGGTCTATCAGTTGGCTACTAGGCTATATCAAAGTATTTTAAAAGCGATTTGGGAAAAACGATTGAAAGAGATGGCCATACAACTTTATTCACTTCATGTAGGCCTATATATGAGTCAGACGCCTGTCTGTTCTCAAACCACACAGCATAGAAAAGTCTTAGTTCTGCTGACTTTCAAAACAAACGCAGTCGACAGGATTCGAACCTGTGCGGGCAGAGCCCAATAGATTTCTAGTCTATCGCCTTAACCACTCGGCCACGACTGCTACTTGTTTGCTACTGTTAACAGTCATTCCTAAGTTTGATCGTGTTTAATTCGACGTAATCCTCGAGTGAAAGACGATATGCATGAGCAAATAAGTGTGGCTTATAATACAGTAGGCCAGTGGTTTTCAACCTTTTTCTAATGGCGGAACCTTTCCAAAGCACGTATTCGCTCGCGGAACCCTTCGCTTTTGACTCGTCCAGTATTTCAAGAAATAACAGCACTTAGCAATTTGGGAAATTATGCAATATGTAGTAAACTATGTAATAGTTATACTTGCACTTCTGGTGCAGTCTATTGTATCGCATCACAAATATTTGCCTTAATTCTAGAAGTGTCGGTCAAGTGCTCAAAGCACTGTCAGAGAACAACTGCATATTCGCTCTATTTCGCCAGCAAATATCCATCCATCTGACAGATAGATAGAATATTTTAAAATGAAAATGCGTTCTATTCTGGACCAGTGTCAAGGACAAGGTGTATTAAAGCTTGTTTTGAAATTTACTGGCGAAATTTGTGCCTGATTTAAGTCTTGGACGCATCGTAGAGAGACACGTAGCCTTTAAGCAGACGCAAAATGATTCGTCTTCAACATGAGAGAATCGTTGCAGGCTCAACCGTCATGAGTGTGGTGAGTGACACGAGGCTATAGTGGGGCTGAGGGGCTTCAGCTTATTTGGGGAGTTTCAGACCATACTTCTGTCACAATAACCACACATCAGATTCTTGTTTCACTCATCTAATGTGATTATCCGAGAAGCAAAGAACGAGTATATAGGCTATGCTTGAGGCTCAGACTTTGCATTTGCAAAAACTGAAATAGCCGGTACCTCTGGATGAGAAATTTAACTACTAGCTCTTCAAAATGAACAGATCAAAGGAGGAACAAACCAAACATGTCGCTGGCCTAGTGCTCAGCTAATTCTGTTTAGTCAGAACAGATCGCGAGTGTCCAAATAGTTCAAAACCAATGATAAAAAATGCTTTGTCCGACTGCATGGGCAGTTGGAAACGTAGGCAGTCTATCGGGCCTAAGCTTATAGATTCCCACTTTATGCATGTGCCTTCCGAAAAACAAGAATTGAACGACATAATTGACCGATAGAAAACAACAATAATGCTTTTAAGCAAGAATGACTGATGTTTGGAAAAGAATCTACTCATTGCTGATACTTTTAGGATTTCAGTCGGTGCACTGACATTTCTACCAAACTGCCGCGGAACCCCTGGCCGACGCCCGCGGAACCCTGGGGTTCCGCGGAACCCCGGTTGAAAATCACTGCAGTAGGCCTACATAGAAAATGGGTCAATCGCATGGAAGAGGAGTATGCTGTAAAAATAAGCTGTATGAAGGATTGAAGGGCCGTAAGCGTATTCGTCTCAGAAATGTCAGAAATGTTTGCCTATTTTAAGCTAATAGCGATACAACTAGGCCTACAGTTAACGATTTAACTAGGCCTACAAGGCCCTACATCGTCTTATAATTGCTATCTCAGACTTGTAGCCTAGAATATAGGCTATTTGGTCACACTGCAGAATGGACAGTAGGCATAGTTTCCGGTGGTGGTGGGCCAATCCTGTCAGGGCTTCTGATGTTGCCGTCCTTTTGTCCATCCTAGGAACTGAGGCTACCAAAGCAAGGGAGGTGGTGGAGTCTCATAATAATATTATAGCCTACGATGACAGACGAGCTCATGGGATTAGGCTACACACACGCACGCACACACACGCATACGCACGCACACACATACACACAAACAAACACACACACACACACACACACACACACACACACACAAACCAACACAAAAACACAATCATCTCCACACATAAACTAATAGGCTACAGGCTGCGATAACGTGCACACGTACATACTCACACACATTGGACAGAGTCTACTAACAGCGTATCTGGTACCTTTGCACGTTAATGACCGTTGCTACAATATGCAGCTATGCATAAGCCTAGGCCTATAATTTATGTATCTGTACCACAGCGCGCCAAGATCTTGACAGCGCGCAGTGAAGGATTTCTGCTGTAGGCTATGGTACACTTCATTGAGGCTCAGGCCAGCCTTACTGCTACGGAACGCTTTAGCGGACTTGTGGCATAATTTACATTAATTTTGGCTCTAGTCAGTTTAGTGCCAATGACCGACTGTGATAGAAGTGTAAAACTCTGCATGTCCTTTGCGGCCTTCCATAGTCGCTGAGATCTCCAGACTAAAGCATGATAAATTGTGATGACTTATCCCTAGATTTTGAACTTTGTCAGATTATATGTGACCCAGTTTCTTAACCAAAGAACGACGGTGAGTGCATGAAAGGTTGACATCGTCAATGTACATGGTTCACAAGACCAGTGTGACTTAAGGTTACAATTGAGGTAACAACATCGGTCGAAAGACTGTGTTGAAACAGGTAGGATATAGCATAATAATACATGTACTTTATCGTTTAATTAAGAACTGCCTTGTTTAGTCGTTGTTGGACTAGGAGCTCTTCTGTGCAGATTACCTTGAAGGTGTTCTATTATAAAAAAATTATGTACTAGATCTACTACTACTACTACTAATAATAATAATAATAATGTTCTAGAATTATGTAAACTGTAATATCTAGGCCCTATCACTAATACAATGATTCTATTGATGATGAAAACGAGGAGGAGGAGGAGGAGACACTGCAGTTCGTTAATTAGGCCTACTCATTGATGTCTAGTCAATGATGTCTAGTCAATCCGAGTTCTCCGTTGCCCGCTCCTCTGTACGCTGCACTGAAGACTGAAAAGCCACGCAGAGCCTTAATTTGATTATCCTGCTTTGCAGACTTTTCTGCAGTTCCTCTTCCTCAAATCTTTGCCCTTTGATGCTGCGAGAACCGCTTTTGTCACTTCCGACGTGGAACGCTGTAACAGCGTTCAGGTTGACCGGCCTGCGTGTCTCTTGGACGGACTCCAGTCGGTGCTCACACGCCGTGGCGAGGCTCGTTTGCAATAGAAATACGACCACGTCACGCCGCTCCTCAGTGATACCCGCCACTGGCTTCCTGTTCCATTTCGCATAGATTTCAATGTCTGTCTGCTGTCTTTAAGTCATTTCACGGATGCTGCTGCGCTGTGACTCATATTATTTTCTCTGCGTCCGGGCATAAAAATGTCTATAATGCAATTGAAGAAGTAGTAGAGGTAGTGGTGGTGGTGGTGGTGGTGGTGGGAGATGTAGTGGTATTGGTAGTTACTGAACGTTTTGCTAAGATGAATAAAGACAAGAAATTTTGAGGGCAAATTAAGTTTGATTTTCCTTACGAATGTTGAAGATAGTCATAGGATTGTCAATTTGTCATTCTCATTCTATGGTGTGACGCAGTTTGATTGATGCTTTAGAATTCCGGATCGTGACTATGGGTTGTTCCGAGCTGGCGAGCTGGTTCTTGTTGGTGGTCGTCGTGTACTTTGTTGTACGAAAGTTCATCAGCAAGTTACGTATCGACCGATACACAGACGTCTATGTTCTCATCACTGGATGTGACACAGGGTTTGGTAATATAGCAGCCAAGCGTTTCGATCGGATGGGGTGCCATGTGTTTGCCGGATGTTTGACGGAGAAGGGAAAGGAGAGTTTGAAGCAAGAGTGTTCCGAACGGCTGCATGCCGTAAGTCTCAACGTCACAAAGATTGAAAGCATTCGAGAGGCTTATGATTATGTCAAAGCTAACATTCCGAAAGGACGAGGTTCGTTCTTACCGGGTTGTATTCGCGATTTTGTATTCGTTTGTAGTTTTGTTTCGTTGAGCCATTAAATTTGTGTTCTGTCTATGTTTGTCAGCGTTCCATAGTTACTTTATTATTATGCCTACAAACCCGAACGAAAGAATAGTTCGGAAGCATATAACCCACCGCATTTGTCACAGCAAGTTCCTGACAAAATATGCAACGAGATCTATAAGTGTTAAAGTGTCAGCAGTCTTCTTTATGTCGACTTGATCTTCTTTTATTCAACTGTCTTGATCTTGTCTAACGTAAGTAATGGGGGTCCACCTGGCCAATGACTGCACTAATTATGATCAGAATCTTAATTCGCGTTACTGCTTTAAAACAGTTGTTCCGTGAATAATTTAATAGAGTGTTATCTCATTTAAATACAAACATCTGGAATATTTTAAAGCCTTTTTGATTTTTAACTATCATATCAAACTGCCACAAAATTTGCAAAAATCTAGTTGTAGGTTCCGGGACGACTGCAGCAATCCCTTTGCCTTTACGGTCTGTTATTAACAACAATTTAGGTTGAATTGCAGGACTGTGGGGCGTCATAAACAACGCAGGTGTCTTTGGCAAAATGGGTCCGCTTGAGTTTTTCAGCCTCGACGATTATCGTGACGTATTTGACATCAATCTCTACGGCGTCATCGACGTCACAATGACGTTTCTTCCCCTAATCAAGAAGGCACGTGGTCGTATAGTAAATACGGCCAGCATCGTTGGTCGGTACTCGCTTGGTGGAGTTACACCTTACTGCATATCGAAATATGGTGTGGAAGCATTCACCGATGGGCTCAGGTTAGATATATCTCTTTCAAACATGTATTCGAGCCCTTCAATAGACATAAATTAAGTGAATACGTATTCAAACGTCTCTTTTCTCTCTGTCTGTCTGTCGGTCTGTCTGTCTGTCTGTCTCTGTCTGTCTGTCTGTCTGTCTGTCTGTCTGTCTGTCTGTCTGTCTGTCTGTCTCTTACATCTCAGTCTGCTTCTGCATTATTATTTACCACTACCAAAATCGTCATCGCTACCGGTTATGGTCGCGATAGATCTTGTGGATGATCTTGGCGATGATGGTATTGAAATTGAACTAAGTCTGTTGAGCTTCCCATGGTGAATCTACTCAGAAGGTCAGAATGCAGGACTCGTTTCTGCATGCTGCCATTCGGTACCAGATCTGCAAAGTATTGCGTTACACTCTTGGGTAAAATTGTACTACATCAGAATATGGCACCCATAGGCCTACATTATAATTATCTTCGGCCTTATGGCTATGGAGATATTTGATACCGTAGTGTCGATGACTGAGCATGATGATGACACTGAACATGATGGTAATGAACCACTGTTGCTTGGTCTGGTTGATTCTATAGGCGTTCACTTCGTCCTTTCGGAGTGAAAGCGGTGCTTATCGAACCTGGCACACACAAAACGCACCTGACATCGAGGGAAAACTGTTCCAACCTAATGACCGCTGCTTGGGACGGAGCTTCAGCTGAGGCCAAAGCAGAATATGGAGAGGAATTCCTGAAAGAGTGTATGTGTCTTTCATTTTATTAATCCCCCACCCTTATTTTTTCAGCAACAAATGCGTCACATCTCAAACTTGTGTCAGAGTTCTTCAGATTATCTGAAGCACGGTGTCGTCTTCGTTTGAACTTTAGCAATTAGTCGTTTAATACCATGTAAACAAAGCTCCTGTCAATCTATTCGCCCTATATATCCTACTTGCTTTCCCAATAAGAATTTCTGCGTGGTGACTGAATGATATAGCCTAATGCAGCATTATAGGATTGTTGGTGATCCAAATTCATTCTTGCAGGGTCGGGGTGAGAACGGGGGGTTGGGGGTTTCAACCCCCAGTCTTTCTTAGAGCCCCATGTTGAAATCTGTTTTTCACACCTCAATTCCAAGTGGGTAATGGTCCAACCCCCTAGTTATTTTTCCACAATTCTTACACTGCATAATATGCATATCCAACGTGTAAAAATAAGTCATTCTTTGAGACAATTATTTTGTATTCCGCTCCTTCAAGGTTTCCTGAAATGTTTACAATCAAACACCGAGGGGTGGGTTGCAATCGCAGGCACTAGCCTACATTAATTGGTGCACAATTATTATTATTTGAAGATAAATAAATGACACGTGACTTATGACACGTGACTTGTGGCATGCTATTTTTGTCGCATAGCAATCGAGGCTGCCACCAAAGCGACTGACGCGCTGGGATCGGCCAAAATCACCGACGTTGTGGATGCCTATGAGCAGGGTCTACTCGGTCGCTACCCTCGAGCCAGGTATCCGGTCGGAAGGGACTGCTACCTGTTCTTCCTGCCCCTACAGGCCTTGCCAGAGTGGCTTGGAGATTGGTTGATCATCACGCTTGGGAAGCCACCTCGACCGGCAGTACTTAAGAAAAAATCTGCTTAATAGTTGCAATGTTTACTTTTTGTACCCTATAGGGATTCATTTTAAAGATATTAATGGATTTAACAGAACAATAATTGGTGTCATTAAAGCAACTTAGCAACTCTACAAGATAAACAAAATGCATCAATTATTCAAACAGAGAGAATGTCGAATGGTAGCTGAAGAACAATACTTTTCTTGTAACACTGAATTAGGCAACATGCACAATGGGAATTACTGACAATTATGGTATTTTCAGCTAGGCTATATATGGAACAGACTTTTCATGATTCCAATCCATCAACTTACAGTGTATCAAGGAATGTGTTGCTGAGTTAATTTGAACTCTGCATTAATAAATTTCTTGAAATTGTATTTTAAAAATACAGCTGAATGAGATATCGGTTTAAGAAGTTTTAAAGTTTGAAGTGTAAATGTGAATTCACTTGTTTAATTAACTAATTAAGTTACTTGTTAAATTGATGTATTAGCAGACTGGTGATACTTGTAATTCTATCATTTATAGGTTACTTTCTGTTTTTGACTCTGTGTGTGTGTTTGTGTGTGTGTGCGGGTTACACACGGAGACCAGAAAGAATATCCCCTCATTAATAAAGACAAAAATAACGACGACTGCTAATCTCTACTGAACAATAGCATAATGGGTTACTGCCGGCTATGGCATGCACACTTCACTGAAGCTAATGCCTGGCTGACTGCTACAGATGGCTTTAGAGGACTGGTGTTTTTCTTAGCAACCGTCTTTGAGTGTACAGTCGAAGCTATAGATACAATAGAAAGTATAATATAGAATTCTTACGTCCCTTGTGGGTTTGCATAGTCACTGCTATCTCTTTAACCCTTTAATGCCGGAGAGTATAGGATTTCCCATACCATTTACTACCATCTCGGCATTAAAGGGTTAACCTATACACTGTATACAGCATAACATACTTTATCACGAGGTTTTATCTGACCTTGCCATGAGATGCGACCCAGTTTCTTAATCAAACTGTGAACATCAAACGTCGGTAGTGATGGACGTCGTCCATGCATGGTCCAAAACGGACACTAATGGAAATCACCGGACAATAACGATCGAGTAGACAACATCGATCGAAAAACTATGTTGAAATTTAATAGCTATGAAATTATCATGCATGAAGTAGGCCTACTGATATTATCGTGACTTTGATATATTCACTGGAAGTAGGTCTACAGTGATGACGATGGTGATGACTTTATTGGTGTAACCGATGATGACGATGATGATGACGACGATGATGATGATGGCGATGATGATGACTTTGATAGTGTTACTGATGATGATGATAATGATGATGATGATGACGACGGCGATGATGCTGATGCTGATGATGATGACGATGATAATGACTTCGTTGGTGTTACTGATGATGATGATGATGATGATGACGATAATGATGATGAAAATGGCGACGAGGACAACAACGATGATGATGATGACGATGTCTAGAATACGACACCAGTTTCGCTCAGTCTTCATTTTTAGTAGCATAGGGTGAGTGATGGGTAAGTGGGACACTTAAGGGAATGACGTGCAGTCGAGGAGTCGATATATTAAAACAGACCAAACTAAATGCATAAACAGATAGTTTAGACTGTGTCTGATTCCAGGAGCTGATAAAGTGGGACAAAATAGCTATTAAAGTGGTCCATAACTTGATGTTGCCTAGGAAGGCCCCACAATCTAAATTTGTCTTCGAAAAACGGTAAAGTGGTCCACTATTGCTACTAAAGTGGTCCAACACTGATAGGCTCTATGAGCATCAAAATTTAAAGGTCTATAAGCCTAGTTAACATACAAAAAGATAGTCAATGATAGGCTAACTTAAGACTAGAAGGTAAGTTGTTGCGCACAGAGAGCACAAAAAATCGGAAAACAGCGGCTGCATTGTATCCAAGACTGTGCGAGTTTCTTTTCGGCTTTACTGTTCTCGACAACACTACACTCGTAGCAAGTGGAGGGCTCATTTGTAGGCCTATAGTCCGTCCCAGCTTTCTTCTTTGCTTTCTTGTTTTTCGGCTAGCTGTCACTTCATTTCCTTTCTTCTGTCTCTTTACTTTGCTTCCATTAGAAGTAGGTCCGGTCCATTCAAGTTCTCTCCCCCTTGTTTTTCTTAGGCTTATATCGAGTGACCTTCTCTTTAAAAAACTCGCCATGTTCCTTGCTGGTCAGTATGTGAGTAGGCGACTGAATCACTAGTCTAGTGCTTGTTGTTCTTTTCCGAACTGGAAAACAATTAACGTAATCGTAATCTAGGATTTATATAGGCTTATATTCAACAGGCCTATCAACACGGGCCCGTACGTATGCTTGGTTCAGCTGCAATAGACTGTCCCACTTTAGCAGCAGATCGCTGTCCCACTTTGACAACACAGCTGTCGCTAAAGTGGGACACCTATTATAATACACCAGCTCAGGTTTTGTAAATGCATGTTGATATTTGGTGATAAAAACCGTTTCTGGTAGTTCATTTCGTCAGTATATTTCAACATAAATTGCATTCAATAGAATTGTTTATCGTTAGTGTCGACAAGGCCCTTAGCAAGTTTACGTTATCAAAATTATGTAAACCGCAAATTCACTAACTTTCGAAAATCGAATGTTACACGCACAACCAAAGGCCTTTAAATACCTCCAATAAAACGTGTGTACGCACCTATTAATGACGTCGGGTATATTGCCATAGACTATGTATTTTTAGATTTTGGATATATTGGACATAATAAGCATGTCAGCCTCACTAGCTTAGCTGTCCCACTATAGTGACCTGTCCCACTTACCTATCACCCGCCCTACCGTCACTTCTATCAATCCTTCTTTGTCCTCTGCTTTGGAGCACTTCCTTCAAGCTGAACAACAAACTTTCAAAGATATTCTATTCTGCCCCCGCTGCTCTGCTCTCCCATGACCGCGATCATCATCAATCATCCATCATCATTATGTGCTATTGTGTCTTTCCAGCTGCTGGCATGGGAATTGGGGAAACATCTTTCAACAGGGGCCGCCCTAAGATTTTAAGGCCAGCTCAGAGGCAATGGCCAATCGCGGGCCAGTTGTTCAGATTCACATTCCCAAGAAAATGAGACAACTAAATAACAAACAATAGGCCTATTGCACAACAACCGTTAACGTGAATGAAGACAATTTTAATGATGAAAACCTAATTGTCCTAATACCTAGTCCTACACTGAATTAAGAAAAAATTAATATCTTTAATTTTGGGGAATTTTAAGAATGTGACAAATAAAAACTTCTAGTTTGTTCACTGCGTCCGTTTCTTTGGTGCGACAATATTTAATTTGGGACCTAACACTTCTTCTCGCCACAGAAATCCGGAATGTTTGACTTGATGTTCGAATTTCAGAAAACCGAGACGGGAGCTCTATACATTCAAGACAAATATTGGCCGATGTACTTCGTTTGTACTTAATTATATTTGCAATTTTTTTTACCACATACATGTATAGGCCTAGGCTGTATGCATCTTTGTCCTCAGTTTCGTAGTTGAAGCGAACAGTTAAGAACTTTAAACTGCTTACAACGAGAGTTTTATGCCCCTTATACCACTGAACTCTTCGACTACTTTTATGACTCTCTTCAGAGGCAGACTTTGACTGGTGGTTGTGGCAGACAAAAAGCAGATCATTTACACATTAAGAATCTGAGAAGCTTTTTCAAAGTAGAATGATATGAATCTAGGAAGAACTTTGGTCACGGAACCTCGGTTGAATTAGTAGGCCTACATACATACATAGTTTTGCATGCAAGTCTATATATTTGCTGTGAAGAGGCGCAAGAAAGTTCGCTACTTGCCATTTGATTGAGGTGTTTTACCGAATCAAATTTAGAACTGCAAACAGAGTTTGAGAATTCTGAGGTGTTTCATCGAATTTGAAGATTTGTTTTCAGTTGGTGTATGTTGTGACAAAGTTTGTTTGATAGTTTAGAATTCTGGATCGTGACGATGGATTGTTCTGACCTGTTGATCTGGTCGTTGATTGTGGTCGTCGTGTACTTTGTTGCACGCAAGCTCATCAGTAGATTACGTATCGACCGATACACAGACGTCTATGTTCTCATCACTGGATGTGATACAGGGTTCGGTAATGAGGCAGCCAAGCGTTTCGATCGAATTGGTTGCCATGTGTTTGCTGGATGTTTAACAGAGAATGGAAGGGAAAGTTTGAAGCAGGAGTGTTCTGATCGGCTGCATGCTATAAGTCTCAACGTCGCGAAGATCGAAAGCATTCGAGAAGCTTATGATTACGTCAAGGCCAACATTCCGAAAGGACGAGGTTTGTTTTCGTATGGATTATGGATAATATTGATGTGAAATTTTGTTTCTTCTACTATTGAGTTATTTGTAGTTTTGATTGATTGAACGACTTTCCACTTTTCTTATTACCATTTTTTTACTTTGGCCTTTTGTTCTTTGAAGTCTGATGACCTTTCTTTAGTATTCCTTTATTTCTCACACTATTTTCGTAGCATTTTAAGCAGTCATGTAAAAAAACTGCATTACTGCGTTTGACTAAATTTAAGTAATATTGGTATCGAGTTTATCCTGATAATATGGCCTACACGAAAATGTGATGAATGCATAAGCTAAATATTAAACTCGCCACCCGGCAATGAACCGGCAAAGGCAGGGTTGCGGAAATCAATGTCTGGACTCTGATCCAAACAGACCCTGGATTTGGCATAGTGGAATTCAAATTACATGTACTATATGAAACTTTCAACAAATGTCTATGGAATGTGGTCGCATTGTCAATACGGCCTTTGCGTGTTCGGTACCTTCCGCCTAATAGGCCTAGGCTATACTTGACTTGGTTTTGTCCGTCAATAACAACAATTTTGCTTTACTGCAGGACTGTGGGGCGTTATAAACAACGCAGGCGTCTTTGGCAAAATGGGTCCGCTTGACTGGCTCAGCCTCGACGATTATCGTGACGTATTTGACATCAATCTCTACGGCGTCATCGACGTCACAATGACGTTTCTACCACTCGTCAAGAAAGCACGTGGTCGCATTGTTAATACGGCCAGCATCATTGGTCGGTTCTCGGTCACTGGAGTTACACCTTACTGCATCTCTAAGTTTGGCGTGGAAGCATTCACCGATGGGCTCAGGTTAGATATTTTCGACATAATATCAGACTGAACAGATAAATGAATGCAAATAAATTGTTTCTGTGCTCAAGATCTTTTCGTTTTTGCTGTAACATATATCTTTTTCTCACTCTCTTTTTTTGTTTTCTTGCTGTTTTTTAAACTTTAATCTTCTTTGATGTTTCCACAATATGGTCCAGCATCAGCAAGTGATCTTGATGATGATAGTGATGATGATTATAATGATGAAAATGATGATGATGATGATGAAGAAGATGACGATGGCGATGATGATGATGATGATGATGATGATGATGATGATGATGATGATGATGATGATGATGATGATGATGATGGTATGATGATGATGATGACGATGAAGATGATGATGATGATGCGATAATGATGAAGATGATGATGATTTTGGCAATAGCCTAATTAGGACGATGACAGTGATCAGACATTTTATTTTGTGTGTCTTTAATTCAATACAACTAACTGAGACAGTAACTGTATGCTGCAAGGTACGTTTCAGCTGTACATGTGTGTGTCGTTCAGTAGCATATATTTAAATTACAAGAACAGCATTTACCTTACACGATTTTTTGCGAAACGTAGCCTGGATATAATTGGCGGGCTCAGCTGCACGTACGTTATAGGCTACGTAGCAAGACATGGCAACCCCGCACAGTTGTTTTCACCTTGAAAGCCTAATTGATAATGGCGATGACAGAAGACCAATGACAGTGGCGATACACTTATTGTCTGGTGTGGTTGGTTTCAGGCGTTCACTTCGTCCTTTCGGAGTGAAAGCGGTGCTTATCGAACCTGGATCACACAAAACGCACCTGACATCAACTCAAAACTATTCCAACCTAATGACCGCTGCCTGGAACGGAGCTTCAGCTGAGGCCAAAGCAGAATATGGAGAGGAATACCTCAAAGCGTGTATGTGTCTCTCAGTAATTATACCGATTCCCTCACCAGCACAATATCGCTCCATGCATCTCACTAATTGTAGTGGTTCGATTGTAGTCCGTGTGGTAGCGTCTTCGTTTGAACGTTGTCTAGCTATAAGGAGGAAGTTCTTTCACCAATTTCGCTCTCACCATAATTATACGTTTATTAAGTTACATGTAATATGGCATCACAATTAGTTGTTCACCTACTGCATGGGCGGCCCCTTCATCAGGTAGCCTATAGGCCTTACTTAAATAATATTCATGCATGCTTACATACTACATAGCCATGCTTACATTACATTACATACATACATACATACATACATACATACATACATACATACATACATACATACATACATACATACATACATACATACATACATACATACATACATACATACATACATACATACATACATACATACATACATACATACATACATACATACATACATACATACATACATACATACATACATACAATGTCATACATACAGCACGTACATAGGCCTATATAGGCCACTATAACACGCAAATACCGCGACATGCACTGGAACCGGAGATTCATAATGCGAAATTTGCGAATGAATAGTCAAAAGACGGCATAGCAATTAAATATTTATAATATTAATATTGATATTTCTGTTTTATGTAGCACTAAAGTCTCTCATCAATATGACGAATATGATGGGATCGGACAAAATCACAGACGTCGTGGATGCCTACGAGGAGGGTCTACTCGGTCGCTACCCTCGAGCCAGGTATCCGGTTGGGAAGGATTGCTACCTGTTCTTCCTGCCCCTACAGGCCTTGCCGGAGTGGCTTAGTGATTGGGTGATGGCCTCTCTTGGAAAACGCCCTCGGATGGCTGCAACCAGGAACTGAGCGTCTGCAGAGCTACGGAATGCAGCGTTCACTAGGATAATACTTGGCTATTTCCTAACATTTTGAAGTTCAAAATCAAGATACCACGTCACTGGATTTAATCGATCTATTTTTTGTTTTATAACTTTTCGTTTCTGGAATTTGAGCAGTAAGGCAAGGGAGATGGTGGAATGGTAACAGGCTGGCGCAGAGATCAGAAGGATTCGGTTTTCATGTAGGCCTACAGTTTAATCCGAATCCTATTAAACTTATCATTATCTGTTACTACTAGCTATCATGCGATGATCTTATAACGCGTTCTTGTCACTGTGTTTTATTCACAAATATTAAAAAAAGAAAATCGAGTCGATAATGCAAACCATTGATAAGATCAGTGATAAGAAAACAGCGTATTCGAAAGTATAAAAATCTATAAGAATGTTAGCATCAATAGTCCAATACACCATAATAGTTAAACAACAGCATTTAATTTCTTCGAACACTCAGTTGCATATCCAGAGGAATTCTTGAAATTTGCAATCACGCTATAAATGTCACATTTAATAAATGCAGTCCAGCAATGTTGCCATAAGAATAATATAGAAGTAAAACTTTTAATAACACTTGTGAACTTTAATTGTAAGAAACTGCGTTTTAATTGGATATCAGCCAAAGATGACAAGTAGTAGGCTACATTGTTAGCGCCCTATTGTGTTTTCATATTGCAGTGAAGCGGTGCGTATCACCTGATTGAAACTCGTTTGATATGCTATACTATAACCCAGCGGTTCCCAACCCGTGGCCCGCGGGCCAAAAGTGGCCCGCGAGGCCTCAAAAAATGGCCCGCGAGGCCTAAAAAATGACCCCCATATCTCAAACAATTAACAAAAATATATGAAAAAATTGACAATTTAGACAGGATAGAACACATAATTATTTTCTATTACAAATTATTTTATTTTGGCGTCTATACATGACATCAAACATTCTATTTTTAATAAATTATAACAATTTTATACACTTTTAGTTAATTAGATTTTAGCATTGTGGCCCCCTAAATGCCCTAATGCCCTTTAACTAAGAAAAAGTGGCCCTCGTGTTCTCCAACTTAGAAAAAGTGGCCCTACAGTCAAAAAAGGTTGGGAACCACTGCTATAACCTATGCAGTGCACACAGTGCACACACAGTATACGCACACAGTACACACACACACACACGCGCGCACACACACACGCACGCATGCACACGCACACACACACACACACACACACACACACACACAGTTCACACACACACACAACACACACAACACACGGTAACAAGACGCTCGTCTTTCGAAGGATGTTGTCTATCCTTATGTGATCTCTTTTCGTCAGCTACCTCTGGAAAATCACATTGAGTCCTGACTGTGTCTATAATAATAATAGACGGAAACTCTGATAGTAAGCAATTATTTATTATATCCATCGCATAGTTTGTTTCATTGTCACCATCACACCTAGGCTAATTATTTACGTCGACGATAATTATTAATAATTACCCCATAATGTAGATAATAATTACAAAGCAGAATAATGGATAGTAGTAGATTCTAGTAGTTGTAGTAGAAGTAGTAGTAGCAATAGCAGTAGCAGTAGCAGTTGCAGTAGCAGTAGCAGTAGCAGTAGCAGTAGTAGTAGTAGTAGTAGCAGTAGTAGTAGCAGTAGTAGTTGTACAGTGCCAAACAAAGCCGAGTCGAGGGAACCAACTTGCAGGAATCAGTCAAAGATAGAATCCGTTGGCCCAAGGTAAAATGTCTTTACAGGTCAACGGGCATTTTCAAAAGCAGAAGTCACATTCACATGCAACACTTTTGTAGGCCAATATTCAATCACATAAATTCAATCACATAAATTTATATAGCGCCTCTTCAAGATCTCTACTCAGAGACGCTCCCAACCCAAGCCTGGTCAAAAAGAAAGGTCTTTAGAAGACGGTAGAAAGAGCCAGCAGAGTCACGAGGAAGAGAACGGAGAGCCGTAGGGAGGCCATTCCAGATAGCTGGACCCACCACGGAATAAGCTCTTCGCTGCATAGTAGCGGTACGACAAAAAGGGACAAGATAGTCACCGCGGGCAGCTGACCGCAGCGAACGGCGGCCCAGAGAAACGGAGACAGTATAGGTCCAGTCTACACATACATGTAGGTCCTAAGCAGACCTAAACACTTTGTAGGCCTACAGCCCTACAGTGTGTAGGGCACAGTGTTGATGACTTATTGAACCGTTACAATAGCCTATTATAATAGGCTTGTTAGTTTAGATAAAACTGCGCAGCACACAATTCTGCACTCATTGTATTAGTAAGTGGAAATGCTACCGGTAAATAGTTCCACTAAAAGATCAGACCACTAGAATTGTAGACCATACTATAGACCTACACCGGTTAGACCGTTAGAACACTGGCTGCGCGTCTCACGCGACTCCGTGAACGAGAGCGTCTTTCAATTCGTTGAAAAATGAGCAGGTCGGTTCGAGGCCATAAAATTATATGGTCGCAATAGAAAATCGTTAACAGTTATATTTGCATGCTGATGCTGCAGCAGCTTATTATTCAGTTATTCAATGAAAGCCAACTATGTCTACACAGCTAAGGCAATTTATACAGCGTAGGCTATAGGCTATGGTACATTTATATGACGCAACTCGTCTTTAGTAGGCCTAAGGCATAGAATTGTCTAATAACGTCGTGTGGTAGGACATCATTTTGTCAATAATTGTTCGAGAAATTACGTGGACCCTTGCTAGATTCCAGCTCTCGGCGTGTGAATCGTGTTAAGGGAAATAAAACAACAACAACAGCGATAAATAAAACGATTAAATATTTGTGGGATTCTTTTTTCACGTGAGCGTCAATATAGCCCATGAACAATATGTGATTAAACTTCATCTCGATTGAAGAGGAAGAAAGTTCAAATCACGCAAACTGAGTTGGGCAAAACCAAAATTCAGCATAGGCCATATAGCCAATAGGCTAGTCTACCATATCAGCCTAAATATAATCTAACTGCCACAGCGTCGTCGTCATCATTTTCATCGTTATCATCATTATCGCCAATGCCGTCATTGTCATCTCCACGTTCAATATCGTCACCATCTCATCAGTGTGATGCCTAAATTAGCCTTGTTTCTTTGCTTCCTTAGACTTCTGGATCGTGACGATGGGTTGTTCTGATCTGTTGATTTGGTCGTTGATTGTGGTCGTCGTGTACTTTGTTGTACGTAAGATCATCAGTAGATTACGTATCGACCGATACACAGACGTCTATGTTCTCATCACTGGATGTGACACAGGGTTTGGTAATATAGCAGCCAAGCGCTTCGATCGGATGGGGTGCCATGTGTTTGCCGGATGTTTGACGGAGAATGGAAAGGAAAGCTTAAAGCAAGAGTGTTCCGATCGGCTTCACGCCATCAGTCTCAACGTCACAAAGATTGAAAGCATCCGAGAGGCTTACGATTACGTCAAGACTAACATTCCGCAAGGACGAGGTTCGTTATTATGTTTATCTGTTTTGCAATTCATTGCTGGTCGATAGTTTGATTGACAAATTGGATCGAATGCTTCTGGGCCAATATTTTTTGCGTGTGTCCTAAATGCCATTAACAACATAATTTTATTTCGAACTTTTTTACAGGACTGTGGGGCGTCATAAACAACGCAGGCTTCATGGGGAAGGTCGGTCCTCTAGAATGGCTAAGTCTTGACGATTATCGTGCAGTCTTTGACGTCAATCTCTACGGCACAATCAACGTCACGATGACGTTTCTTCCGCTTGTCAAGAAGGCACGTGGTCGTATCGTCAATACGTCCAGCATTTTTGCTCTCTTCTCGATGCCGCTACTTACTCCATACTCTGTGTCTAAGTCTGGAGTAGAGTCATTCACCGACGGTCTTAGGTTCGTGTATGATAATTATAATGACTAGACGACTAATAATAATCAGAATCACGTGTGTGTATGTGTGTGTGGGTATTGTGCTTGCATGTATTGCATATCTTTGTGTGCGCAATATCGATTAAAATTTAAATTTAATTAGGACACTATTATTAATATTATTTACTAGTGCACCATTCACGTGAATTCATAAATGAACGTTATTGCATGTTTTAGAAACTGTTGTGTTAATTCAATTTAATTTATTGTAACCATCAACTATTAGTCATAGTAGCATACATGATACTTCACATAACAGGATGGCAGCAAGGAAGGTCCTAAGGATGAATATCCCGCCCACATGGACACCTGTTTACTTGCACTACATTAACAAGTGGCTAGACAGCTAACGGCATGAATTAAACAGCATAAACAGCAAGAAAAACAAATCAGGTAGTGAACTTAACTGATAAAGACAAAAACAAAAACAATATCAAATCAGTGCACACAAGTTTTTAATATTTTCGTAGTCATGAATCAAGTACGTGCGTAGCAGTGTTTTAACCATTTGCAAACTATAGACGCCTTTTGAATAGGAATCGGAATTGAGTTCCATACATCTGGCCCACACCGGTGGAGATGGTTACCCTGTTGATTAAGCGGTATAGGGCCTATAATGATGACGACGACAACGATGATGATGATCATAAAGATGATGATGATGATGATGATGATGATGATGACGATGACGACGACGATGATGATGGTGATGATGATGATGATGATGATGATGATGACGATGTCGTCGCTGTATGATTGACTATAGACGATCAATGCGTCCATACGGAGTGAAGGCTGTGCTTATTGAACCTGGGGCTCATAGAACTCCTATGACATCGGCACAAAGCTTCCAGGACCAATTGACAGCTGCCTGGAACAGTGCATCGTCAGCAGCCAAAGAGGAATACGGAGAAGAATTCCTGAAAGAGGGTATTGTGCATCCATCTCTCGAGTTGTGACTTTACAATGCGATACAGCGTGCAACAGATAGGCCTATTTGCAAAGCGCGAAATTTTACCGTGAATAAGTATTGTTTAGCAGCCTAAGTCCACATTCCTGCAAGAAATTACGTAAACTTTTCATTTCTTTCCAGTAGATTAATATTTGGAGGATGCATTTTAAACTGATTTTTTTATCAACTTGACATTATTTATTCCATTGCTGTTGTAGCAACTGATAACTTTATCCAGTTTGCAAATTCCAGTACGTTGGGGAGAATCGCAGATGTCGTGGACGCCTACGAGCAAGGCTTACTGGGTCGCTTCCCTCGTGCTAGATATCCTGTGGGGAAAGACTGCTACATGTTCTTCCTGCCAATCTCGGCCTTGCCTGAGTGGATCGGTGATTGGTTGATACAAAATCTTGGCAATTCTCCAAAGCCGCGTGTGCTCCAATAGCAATACATTTGCTATTGCGGAGTTCGTCTGGTCTACGTAAAATGGAAACATTATGGGGCTCCAGGGTTATACGACTGGTTTTTATCCATTGGGTTTTGCTATCGTATCAATCTGTTGTGGATCGTTATTTTGAAGAACTTAACCGGTTTACATCAATAGCACATAGAATAGCAACAACGAGCTGGAGGAGAGATTTCATGATGTACTGCTTAATAGCAACAACGTTATGAGTTGTCATACTTCTCATAATTAGTCAAGCATTATTAATTTTGACAATTGTAAGAAATTACCCATATGTATAAATAAATGTCAGCGGCACACAAGACACGCAGTATCATTTTAGGACCGCAAAGTAGCCTACAAGGGCAGAATTGGGATGGAGTGCATGGTGATTGGTGAGGACAAAGAGACTGCGAGTTGCTTTGGTCAAAATGGTCGTTGACTGCTGTTGTAGAATGACGCTCCAGGTAAAATCAACGATCGGATATAGCTTTAAAATACTGTCTGCAGTGTTCGGTGGAATGGTGCAGAAGAAATAGTATGCGGGAAGTGCTGAAATTGATCGTCAAGAATGAGCGAGCTGGAAGAGAGCTTTCACAACGCACCACACGATAACACCAATATGTGATATTTAAGTATATTCTCTAATATAATATGATGCAAAAAAGCACTCTGGTGAACAAGTATCACATATTAAAAATGCACATAAGACATCAAAAACTATCAACAAAGATATTGTCATTCACACAAAGTTCATAAGTGAACAGAAGTCTATTGCTATAAGTTCATTTGGACCTATTTCCTGACGGATTGATGGGGGCCTACACTGATCATAGAAACTGATTCTTGACTAAGCCTAAGTATTTTTTAATCTTTTATATGATTCAATTGATCCTGTTTCGCAAGTAATCGAGTTCTTTGAGCGGGACCGAATCACAGTTGTCGTGGATGCCTACGAACAAGACACATTCTGTCGTTACCCCACGTTATATGGGCCACCATCATGTATGTGCTTGGATCAAGACAGTCTAAGCTTCCCCATGCACTCCTGTTCTTAATTTGGTCGAGTGGTATGTGGAGTGACTGGTAATAATAATCCTTGAAAAATCCTCCTCAGCCACCTATGCTTAAGTAGCCACACATGCCTACTTCCCGATCAATTGCTGATAATATGCATGCATGCACTGAATGCAAGTTCTAGTTCAACACTTACATTAGGTTTGGACATTGACTTTTCTGTCGACCCCGCTAGATTAGATAGAAGAACTGAAAAGATAACAGGACTCATTGAAGACAAATCTGACGACTGTATTGTAAATGTAAAAAGTAAGTTTCGTTTCCGTAATCCTCAAAAATCGATGCTGGTTCCAGTTTTCAGGCTTCTGAATTGTGGCATATTGATTGGTCATGGTTGAGAGCCCCGGAGGGAAAACCCGCATAGTCTAATCTAATTATTAAAAAACTATTTTTCTGCTAGATAACAGAGGCTAAGCCACTGCTATTAAGACTATAATTATTGTAGTTCCGTCTATGTAGAAATCGACACTTCTAGACCTGCAGACTCTAAACGCTGCAATCGTATTGCTACATTAATTGTGAACTGCGAATCTTCCTAGACGAAATCTTGAACAAATATTGAAAGCGTATTTTGACACAGCAATCGTTTTGCCACGTATAGTCAAGTGGAGCGGTGGAGCAAGTCAAGCAGACACCGGAATTGGATAAATCCGATAAGATTCAAGTCATTCAATAGTGTTCCTCCACTTCATCAGCCATGTTCATTCGTTAGTCTCGTTAATGGGTAAGGTCACAATCTTAAAGTGTCCAGGGACCTCTGGCTAAGTTGCTAGACAACTGCATGCACCGGCATTGCACTCACAAGACCTGTCGAACCTTGGGCGTAATATATAATATATTATACTATCCAAAGAAAATCCAGAAACAAAAAATCCCATTAACTCATAGACCAAACAATTATGGCAGAGTCATAAAACGACGTAAAACGTAGATTTAGATCGGTGGAATAAGAAATTTTAGAATAATTAGAAACTAAAAGACATTCAGTGTCAACATATTTTTCATGTATACATTAAAATTGTTAGCAATTCAAAATAGATGGGCTATGTAACCATAACAAAGGTCTATTTTAATATAAAGATATTAACATAATGGCCATATTGTATGGTGTGTCGCCAAAATTCTTTGTGAGTTTAGGTGTGTCGTGCGCAGAAATAGGCTGAGAACCTTTGGTCCACTGTACTGCTCGTGTGCATATCAGCCAGTTACAGCCTGCACGCTTCGTTGAAGCTCAAAGCCGGGTAGCTATCTTTATGAAAGACCTTATTGGACTTGTGAATTCAATTATCTTTGACGAAACTGTGCATGGTTAGGTTTAGTGATAGCCTAATGAGTAACGGTGTTATAACAGAAACGATGTAAAATTCGACATGTCTCTTGTTGGCTTCCATACTCACTGCTTACTCACTATTGTATACAGAATATAATATACATTGTGTACGGATGAAAAATAGACCCCACCAAAAGTGCTATAACTCAATAAAAACTTTTAGCGTTTGCCTGAAATTCTAAAAACATCAATAGTAGTCTTATTACCACCAAATTATAACGCCGTTTGAAATTATGGTGAGCTTGGCAAGTTTATGAACGTTTGAAATGCAGTGTCGAAATGGGGAAATATTCAACATACAAAGGCCAAAAGGAAGTTCAGTTCAGCTACAGTTGGTGTTCAAAATGTCGTCCTTGTTCACGGACACATGACCGTAGACGTACTTGGGACCACAGCTCTCCTGTCCCTTCATAGGACGCCCAACAGTCCAGGGGCGGAATTTAGGTCTATGTCCTTATCTTACAGATCTCAATCCAGTTGACAATCAAAATCTGGATCGTACTGGAGGAGCGCGTTTATCGTTCCCGTATTCATGATTGTACACCGTGAGGCATAAAAGGAAGCCCTTGGAAAAAATCGTTACTATTTTAACAATGTTCAAGCAATGTCTATGAAATTTAGGAAAGTTATAGCTAAATAGCAGGCAATGTAAAAAAATTACAGTTTGTACTGAAACTGTTCGCCTTTAGCTTCTACGCATGCGCGAAGTCGCTTGCTCCATTCACGCACCGCCGAGTCAATAATTCGCTGGTCAAGATCGTTCCAAGCTTGCATGATTTGCTTTAACGAAGATCTTCAACATCACGAACCTTTGCTTTGTACACCATTTCCTGCTACTCATAGCAATACTCAAAAGGATCGTCTGTATGTAGACGTTGGAACTCGAAAGAGAGAAATTGCAGCCGACCGCCTTTTACGCACACGTCCGACGTTAAGCAAATCCCTAATGGTGTCAGTCGGTGTTTCTTCTCTGGAGCGCACGTCAATTCACTTTGTTGAACCGGGGTAAAAAATTCAACGGCCAATACTACAAAGATGTTTTCCTCATGGAAGGCCTTCTACCTGAAATTCGAGAACTCTCTGAATTTTAAATTTTCCAGCAAGATGGTGCTCCAGCGCACAGAGCTCGAGAAACGGTTGCACTTCTGACGAATGAAACCCCTGACTTAATAAATTTTACACTATGGCCCCCTAACAGCCCAGATCTGACTCCCGTCGATTATAAAATATGGGGGATGCATGCAGAAAATGGTGTACAAAACAAAGGTCCGTGGTGTTGAAACTCTTCGTAAGCGAATCATGCAAGCTTGGAACGATCTTGACCAGCATATTATTGACTCGGCGGTAGCGTGAATGGCGCAAGCGACTTCGCGCATGCGTAGAAGCTAAAGGCGGACAGTTTAAGTAAAAACTGTAATTTGTTTTACATTGCCTGCTGTTTAGCTATAACTTTCCTGAATTTCATTGACATTGTTTGAACATTTATGAAATTATAACGATTTTTCCTTAGGCTTCCTTTTTTGCCTCACGGTGTAGATCATATGATTGAAGAGCAGCAGCGGTTTGACCACGTGATCTTCGACCACGTGTCAGTGACGTCTACATCTAAGGTCATGTGTCCGTGAACAAGGACATGTCGAACAATAGCTGTAGCTAAACTTCACTTGCCGACGGCTCTTGTATGCTGGCTGGAAATTTCCCTTTTAGGCAAAGCTTCTGAAATGTTCATTAAGTTGACAAACTCACCAACATTTTCCCACGGCGTTGCAATTTGACGGTAATGGCTACTGTTGTTGTTTTTGAAATGTCAGACAAAATGCTAAAAGTTTTGACCGACGAATAATGAAACCTTTTGACGGGGTTCATTTTTCATCGGGACACAGTGTAGAATGCTTTAATGTGAGGTTCTGATCTTAGCCCTATAATTATAATTCGAATGCGACTAAGATTTTTATAGCCAAGCTGTGAACATGAGCAACACAGTGTAGAATGTTTTATTGCGAGGTTCTGACCTTAGCCAAGTTAGCCATATAATTATATTTGGAATGAATGCGACAAAGTTTTTTTAACAAAGCTGTGAAGATGAGCATGAAAGGCTGACATTTTAAACAACTTTGTCGTCGGTTCACACAGGCAGAAATCTCTGAAAACTTGCAATTCAGGTAACAACCTCTGAAGGTATGTTCTTGAATTATCTTAGCTTTACTATTAATTACATCATGATGATGATGTTGGTGGTACCTATGAAGATAACGGTGATGATAACGTCGACAACATCAAATGCATTAAGGAAATGATGATGATGATGATGATGATGTCATAAATGCACCACTAAATCGATAACTCTACATTTCAATCCTGTCGACGAACCTTATCCTTCTTTGCCCTATACTCCTATAGCCTGTATACTCCTATAGTCTGTAACGCTCCACTGAATAATGGAAATCCAACTGTAAAGAAATCCTATTTTGCAACGTGTCCTGCTCCCGCTTTTCTACTATCCCATGCACGACCACGATCATCCTCAATATGGCTATAGTTGCGCCAATCTTTCTATCCCAGCCAGCTAACGTAGGCTAGTTGAAGACACGACGTGTGTTAGCCTACTTCCACTCGAGGACTGCACACTTTGCACAGGTCTATATCAGGTCATGCTTAGAGGCGATATAGAAATTCTTGAATGAAAGAGTGACTGAATGATTCACGCATGCGTCATAATTATTTGTGCAGCTCCATCTTCAGTTTCCATAGTCGAAACAGATTCCAGGCTATGATCATGATCATGATCATGATCAGTGCGTTTTTAAGGTTCTGCGAATGTCTATGCAAAAATTACTACAGCGACCGTTGGTCTGCCATTACCATGTTCGGTCTGCATCATTAAGAAATTTATATCTAAGGCTGGTCTAGTGCCTATAGCTTTCTGCATGACTTGTTCATTGAGTCGAGAGGTTTCTCAATTGCCCTCATTTATAGGCTGACTTAAATCCTTTGACCCAATTATAAGCCTGCACACCATATCAAAGTGGCGGCCATTGACTGAGAGCAAGTGTAGGACCTAGATTTGAACAGGACACTTCAACATTGCACATGGGCGTCGACCCCATTTGAGCCGTGTGTGTGTGTGTGTGTGTGTGTGTGTGTGTGTGTGTGTGTGTGTGTGTGTGAATGCACCCAGAGAGAACGTTCAGCGAGAGTGCCTTGCACAACGTAGACAGAAAATTTGGGACCTTAAATTCAAAGCTTTTTTTGTAGATTTTCACAATCTCACAGTTTTTCTAACAACTTGAGCAGAAGCACACGCAGTCACGGTCTAAAGGCCTATTGTCAAAAGGAAGTGCATGAAATGTCTTTGTCATCGGTCGTTTGCTTGGCTGATGTTGTTTAGATCGCAACAGAGCTCGATAATAGTTTAGTGTTAAGGTGAATATTTTAAAGATAGTCATAAGATTTTTGAATGATGTGACAATAGACTGCTTGATGTTTTAGAATTCCGGATCGCTACAATGGGTTGTTCTGACCTGTTGATTTGGTCGTTGATTGTGGTCGTTGTGTACTTTGTTGTACGTAAGCTCATCAGTAGATTACGTATCGACCGATACACAGACGTCTATGTTCTCATCACTGGATGTGACACAGGGTTTGGTAATATAGCAGCCAAGCGCTTCGATCGGATGGGGTGCCATGTGTTTGCTGGATGTTTGACGGAGAATGGAAAGGAAAGTTTGAAGCAGGAGTGTTCCGATCGGCTTCACGCAATCAGTCTCAACGTCACGAAGACTGAAAGCGTTCGAGAGGCATACGATTACGTCAAGGCTAACATTCCGAAAGGAAAAGGTTCGGCATTCATATAATTATCTATATTTAGGCTACAAGTTTGTTTCCTTTACTGCCAACTTCTCTGGGTTACTGATTGGCTGAATGATTTTTGCAGATTTATTATTTGGTACGACCAGAGGCTATTTAATCGCATTCCGATAGGACGTAAATTACTTAGTTGCTGATCCCTTTTTATTCCACCGAGTCGAAACCAGTGGTTCCCAACTTTTTGACTTTTGGGCCTTTTTCTTTAGTTGGAGGTCATGTTGACCACAGGGCTAAAATTTATTTTAAATTTAATTGTAGCAAATATACCGGGTGGCGCATAAAAAACGTCCCCAAACTTTGTTAATCTGGCAAAGATCTAATTTCAGAGATATCAAATATTAATTTACACCCAAATGTTAAGCAATCATTTCTGTGCACACATATCAAATTTCAAGAGAGTACGTTTATTATATCACACTCTGCGTCAAGGTTATAACGTCGTACCTGTTAAAATATTTTGCACAAACCTACGTCATTAAAAACGTTCCCAAACGTTGTTAACCTGGCAGGCTGGCAATTAAACAATTTTAAAGATAAACTAAACCATAGTACATCAAACTAATCATAATTCATATTTGTACAACACAGCCAAATTTTAGCTAAAAATACTCAACCGTTTGAGAGAAATTGTTGATAGAACTGTATGACCCATGGCCAAAATTTTGCACAGTTGTTTAATGATGATGTTTTACGCGAGCAAATGTTTGATTGATCCTCCGCTTTCTCTTGTAACGACCCTTAAACGCTGTTTCCACTGTCCTGTTGACTTCTGTAGGCCTATTTGTGTGTCGTCTAATAGAGACCATTAATTTTTTACTTCAATGACCTGCTTAAGTTCGTCAGCATTAATTTTAGAAACAATTTTCTGCGACCAGCATACACATTACACAAGCTCCTTTGGGGCGCTTCGTGCATAAGTAGACCATAGGATTTAGATCGGGAGAGTTTGGAGGCCAGGCATCACTGTGGATAAAATCAGGGATGTTTGCTTGAAGAAATTGCTGATCCAATCTGCAACGATGTGAAGGAGCACTGTCTTGTTGAAAGATGTAGGCCTAATTGTCATCAGGATTGAGTCTACGTACTAGGCCTATACGACGTTCGGGAATGAGCTTATCGCGTAACAAGCCAATGTAATAGGCCTACTCTCCATTGACTTTGGTTTTCCGAGGATCAATGACGATGATGTGTGTTTTACCGTGCATCTAAAGTCCAGCAGATGCCATTAAATTAAATTTGTTTAGAGAAACGACTAGTCTCATGATAAAGTCTTACTGGCGCAATTGAAGACTTTCGTTCGCGGCAAAATAAATGACGTAGGCCTAGTTTTGTGCAAAATATTTTAACAGGTACGACGTTATAACCTTGACGCAGAGTGTGATATAATAAACGTACTCTCTTGAAATTTGACATGTGTGCACAGAAATGATTGCTTAACATTTTGGTGTAAATTAATATTTGATATCTCTGAAATTAGATCTTTGACAGATTAACAAAGTTTGGGGACGTTTTTTATGCGCCACCCGGTATATTATATCATGTTTATATGTTACATATATAATTATATTACTGCGCTCTACCAACTTGGCCTGGCTTACGCGTGCGTCATAATTAGGCTATCTTGAATGTAATTCTTTCACGCAGGTCTGTGGGGTGTCATAAACAACGCAGGCGTCTTTGGCAAGATGGGTCCGATTGAGTTTTTCAGCCTCGACGATTATCGTGACGTATTTGACATCAATCTCTACGGCGTCATCGACGTCACAATGACGTTTCTTCCGCTCGTCAAGAAGGCACGTGGTCGTATAATCAACACGGCTAGTGTCCTTGGTCGATACTCAATCCCCGGACTTACACCTTATTGCATCTCGAAGTATGGTGTGGAAGCATTCACCGATGGGCTCAGGTTTGATAATTAATTTGCTATTTTGACAACTGAACGTAAGTGAAAAACATACACGGTGTCCCGATGAAAAGTAGAGGTGTCCCGATGAAAAGTAGAAAACAACAAAAAGTGTCATAATTCGGTCAAAACTTTTAGACGCTAATGTTTGATGGTCCGGTCGATGATGGTCAAACAGGTGCCACTCTTCAATCAGACGCGCCCTACGGTTATCGATGTCATGAACACGGGAACTAAAAATGTGCTCCTTCAGTACATGTACTACACATCGAGGTATGGACTACCAGACGGCCACAACTGTGGGTATGAAGCCGAGTGTCTCTCGGGGACAGCTACTACACAACTACGTCTACAGTCGTGTGTCCGTGAACAAAGAGGACATTTTGAACACCATATATAGCTGAATTTCACTTCCTTTCAGCTGTTGCACTTTGGAAAGTTCCATTTTTCGATGCTGTAGTTTAAACACTCATACACTTAACCAACACATGAATATTTCTAATCGGCTTTAGGTGTTGGTGATATATGGCCACTGTGGTTATGTGTAAAATTTCAGACAAACCCTAAAAGTTTTGACCGAGATATCGCACTTTTTGTTGTGTTCTACCTTTCATCGGGACACCGTGTATATGTTCAAGCTTACATGTATGTTGCATTCTATTGGATATGAAGTATATTTGTCACGCTTTTTCTCTCATCCTATCTTTACCTATAGGCCCTATACTTCATGCTGCCAACAGGTGTTTTCTCTCTATTTCTTTTAAGAAATATCCACCACTACCGTACCAAATCTTCTTTGCTCTATGGGTCATGACCAGATAATCATAGGATAGTGTTGATTCTAAAACTTTATGGTGATGTGGTGGTGACAGTCATGATGATAAAGATAGCTATGGTAGGGATGATGGCTATTATGAGGTGAGACATTTTGGTATCCTTTGTTCTCCACACAACCTACTCATGCACCCAGTCGGAATGCAGAACACGTTTAAGCCTTCATTCGATAACAAATCCGTAAAGTATTGCATTGTAATCATGTCAACGATGTTTCTGCGATCGGTGCCCTGATATTCGTTGGCCCAAGTCGCCCAACTGTACTGAAGCAAGACATGAACACCATGAGCAGTTGTTGTTTTCGACTTGACGATAAAAGGAATTGATAATGACTTTTACATAGGTGATTGCAATGACTAAGTCTTATTGTCGGGTCCGGTTGGTTATAGGCGTTCAATGACATTTAAACACTTATGTGGCATGGTTCGTTTTAGGCGTTCGCTTCGTCCTTTCGGAGTGAAAGCGGTGCTTATCGAGCCTGGAACACACAAAACTCACCTGATATCAACTCAAAACTATTCAAACCTAATGACCGCTGCCTGGGATGGAGCTTCAGCTGAGGCCAAAGAAGAATATGGAGAGGAATACCTCAAGCAGTGTATGTATCTCGCAGTTACTATAAATACCACCTCTCCATCATCAGCAAATTAATTGTGGGGTTCTCTGATTGTTCGCACGGTATCGTCTCTGCTTGAATTGTCTTCTCACTATACAATCTCGACAAATAAAACACTTTGTGAGACAGACCTGTATGGTGCTCTAGTCTAGTGTCTAGTCAGTAGACCTTCTTTGCACATCATGTCTATATGAAATCTCTCGTTTAATTTTTATCATTCGCGCCACCTACAACCCTATACATGCCATTGGACGATTTGTCTCTTGCTGATTTATGCTTTCATGGTTAGTGACTTCATCGGGTCCTGCATTGTCTACTGCAGCTGTTTCTGTCCATTCCCTCAACACATCTCTTGTCGGCGGTTCTTCCAAATGGGAGCGCCTGTCATCACTCATCAGCTTGCTTTGCAAGGGGCGCTTTAGAAGTCCGTATATAATCATAAAATTGAAATAATTCTTCTCTTCATCCGTCATGCTGAGTAACTCTGCTTACGTTCGCAGAGGTTTTGTCAGACACCTGAATGAAGACATTCAGGCAGGCATACATTATATGTACATGGACATTTGCTTGTACGCAAATACCGTAACAACAGGACATAACTTACTTTGTCGTTTGGAGGTGAGTGAATTAAAGATGACATACATGTAATTATTGTTATTATTGTGTGATTTCGTTTCTACACAGCTATTGAGGCTGTCATCAATTTGACGGACATGCTGGGATCTGACAAACTCACAGACGTTGTGGATGCCTATGAGGAGGGTCTACTCGGTCGCTACCCTCGAGCCAGATATACGGTGGGAAGGGATTGCTACCTGTTCTTCCTTCCCCTACAAGCCCTGCCCGAGTGGCTTGGAGATTGGGTGCTCGCCTCAATGGATAAAGGCCCTCAACCTGCTGCACTGAAGAAACAAGCTGTGCAATAGATGCAGCGTTTATTTCACATGTCGATCATTCTGAATCTTAGAATGACACACAATTGGTTATCACTTTTAATTAATGTAGTTTTAATGTAGTTAAACAATGAATTTATAAAGCATTCAGCAAATTATTGCTGATTAATGCATAGGCTGCACTAAACCAATATTTAGTTCTTTAACTTTAGCATGCGTATAGTCTAGTTTAACCATCCTGTAACTAGACCTACTAATTATTTAATAGCCTACTCGTGGACTTTAACTTTGTAGAGAATGTTTAGTAATGCTCGTGAATTTTTAACTTGTACGGAACTGTATTTGAATAAAAGGGCAGCAAACGATATTTGCAAACTTTGAAATGTGTGTCAAAAGCGTAACTCCTTCTAAATCACAGAACTTATATTAGGCCTATTTTGCTAACACGAATATCCTACTGGCAACATTGCAGTCATGTGAACACTACTGCGATAGTATTCATAATTAGTTTTCTGTTCTCACGTTGCCTCAAGGTTCAGTTTAAGCTATCCGAGTATTTGGTTTTTATTCCAGGATATAAGAAAGCTACTCATAGATTGTATTGTCAAAATGCATCCTAAAAGACAATTAGGCTATAACACATTTAGTTTTTAAAAGTCGTTGTCTGTGTTTCAAATGAAAAATTACTTAAATACCCATGTCTGAAATTGAAGATTTATTGAAATCCTTCAGATTTGCTTTCATTTAGTTCAACTATTGTTCTTCATAAAATTATATGTTGTACTTTTTATTCCAGAAAATAAAATATATTGCGTAAATTGCAAAACTTTTCTGCAACAGTTATTTAAAATCTTTTCATTTTGAATGTTTCACCATCTCCCCTAACAACAAGACAATAGCCTAATCTCGGCGGGAAAATGGCCACCTGTGGCATACTAGTTCAGAGTATATTTAAGTTTGTTTCTTTACGTGTTCTTAACAATTTAAACTTCTTTGCAATCTGTCACCAAATGAATTGATATAATTTTTCCATTTCGGCTATCTTGGTTAGCCTAATTCTCCTTGGGAATTTGTTAGGCCTACTTGAATAACCCCACCCAGCGAGATGTCTATCAATTTAGGCACCCCTTTGTAGCCGTTGCACGCTTATTTTCTACATTTGCTGTCATCGTTTTGTACTTGCAATATAAACGAACTGAATTGAATATACGTATGGCCTCTTTGTTTAATAAAGCCTATTATAGTGACATGTTACCAAAAGCACCTGCAAATAACGACAAGAGGGAGACTTGATTCTTCGGGAAATTGACACCTATGTTTTTAACTAGACTACTAGTACAACAGTTTTGTTTAAACATTTCTTCATACTAAATCACTGATGACACTAATAATAAACAAAGTCAAATCAAACAGAAAAAATCACATTTGAAAATCTCTATGAAAATGCCCATGTCCTCAAATTCATGCTTTGAATTTTAAAGCTATAGGAACTTATTGCTGAAAACTTCAACCGTGACCGTTACTCTTTGCCTTCATGCCGAAATATCTGTGGGTGCTCTTTGCCTGTAGCCTTTGGGTCCACTATTCCGAGGGTCCACTATTCCGAAGGTCCACAATTCCGAACCCTAGACCTAACTCTAACCATAAACCTAACCCTAACCTTAAACCTATACCCTAAACCTAAACCTAACCCTAAACCTAACCCTAAACCTAACCCTAAACCTAACCCACCCCAACTATAACCCAAACCCTAACCCTAACCCACCCTAACCCAAACCCTAAACCTAGACCTGACCCTAAACTTAGTCCTAACCTTAACTCACCCCAACCCTAACTCTAACCCACCATAACCCCAACCCTAACCCACCATAACCCCAACCCACCATAACCCCAACCCACTATAACCCAACCCTAACCCACCCTAACCCAACCCTAACCCTAACCCACCCTAACCCTAATCACCAAGAATAACGAACAAAATACAGCGGATATTCGGAATAGTGGACCTTCAGAATAGTGGACCCTCGGAATAGTGGGCCGTTACCTGCATGTATATGTGTACTGCACATTGACGGCCCATAGCCGACTGTAGTTCACACGCTTTCCTGACGAGCAGGCCAGGCTCACCGCTATTATATACGGGATGCCTCGGTGGACTTGTGATTTATGAAGCAATGGTGGTATACCGTGCATCATCGGCGCTACTTACATTGTCTAGCTGCGGTAGGTATTGAAACCATGTAATATACTGCGTGCCCATTGTGAACTTCCATAAGCACAGCTATGGCTCATAGTCTGCGCCACAGAGTAGGCCCTACTTTATGTAGTTAGGTGTTGAACTTTTGCATGTAATGCGACCCAGATTCTTCACCTAAGCAGTGAATACGAAAAGCAAGTCTATAGGCTATCGCAGATGTCCATGATTGTTCGCGCGGATCCAGGCTTCTAAATACTGGATTGTGGCACTATTCCGTAACCAGCATTGATCGAAAGACAGGCGGAAAACGGTACGATATCATTACACTGTAGTAGAATCATCGCAAATTTTATTTTCACCTCAAAGACAATGATGATGACGACGATCATGGTGATGATTCTGGTGGTGGTGGATGACGTTGCTGTTATTCGTGATGGTGATGATGATGATGTGATGACGATAATGAAGATAATGAATATGAGACGGGTGTATCATCATGCAGTTCGCCTGTTCTTCATTTTTCGACCCGTTAATCAAATTTTTCTTTCGTTGCCCTCTTCATTGATGTGTGTCACTTAACGACTGAATAATTATAATCTATTCTGCATCCGCCTCTGCACTTCCCCATTACTGCGATCATCATCAGTTTGCAGCTGGCTACTGCACTTAAGCTACATGCTTTCCAGATGCACTGTACCTTTTGAAGTAGCCTACGCATGATTCATGAGCCACGCCACGATAGACGGCCAAGATGGCATGCTGAACAGAATCAGAGTCACGAGAATTCACGCATCAGCCAAATAGAGCTCTACAAAGTACCATCTTCAGTTTACGTAGTCAAATCAGATGCCATACCATACCATGGCATCGACTATCTAAGACTATTATAGTGCTAAACTGATCTAAGATCCTAGTTGCGTGTTTAATGCTTTCAAACTCCTCGACCACTTTGCTCTTAATTTCTTCGGTTTGGCTGAAACCGATTACTGAGATCAATCATCACTGTCACGCTAAAAGACGAGAAACCGATTTTCAAAATACAGTGATAGGGATAATAATTACGTAGAACGAATATATTATATGTGAGTTAGTTAGTTTAAAATGTAATATTCATTCAATTAATTTCCTTACCCCCCCCCCCAAGCATCATACATGTAAGTGAAGGTGAAACAAGAAATGGATAATCTTTGCTGTTGTCTGGGCTAATGAATCAGGTTTTCAAAAGCATACTCGAGGAGGACGACATCATAGTTTGATAATTGTTTTGATTTTATTGGTCGCATTTTGCAGATAGTCGTAAGATTTTTGTGTGGTGTGACAAAAGTCTGTATCCTTCTTTAGAATTCCGGATCGTTACAATGGACTGTTCTGATCTGTTGATTTTGTCGTTGGTTGTGGTCGTCGTGTACTTTGTTGTACGTAAGCTCATCAGTAGATTACGTATCGACCGATACACAGACGTCTATGTTCTCATCACTGGATGTGACACGGGGTTTGGTAATATAGCAGCCAAACGTTTCGATAGGATGGGGTGCCATGTGTTTGCTGGATGCTTCACGGAGAATGGAAGGGAAAGTTTGAAGCAGGAATGTTCCGATCGACTTCACGCCATAAGTCTCAACGTCACGAAGACTGAAAGCATTCGAGAAGCTTATGATTACGTCAAGGCTAACATTCCGAGAGGACGAGGTTTGTTCTTGCCGGATTAAATTTGCAATTTTTTTCTACTGCATACTGTCAGATTTTTTGTCTAGTTGGTTGGTTTTGTTTTTCGTTCAGTTTTGGCTGAGGTCGGTTGATCGTAATCAGGAAAATATATTTTAGTTTATGCCCTGTCTTTACGGCGCTTAAACCATTTACAAATTAGTTAATAAGCAAGAGATCTGCATTCAACGCATATGAATAATATTGACGCAATAATTAGCCTATTATTTCCTTTAGCCTTATTCGTTGCATCGGCTTAATCATCGTAACCGTGTTTGTTTGTGTTGTCTGGTCTGGTGACAATGATGCTGGTGCTGCTGGTCCCCTTAGAATTGACTGTAACAGACCTGGGTGACTTATAATAATTGTTCGTTTGTTGTGTAGATTAACTAAGCGTTTCAATAAAGGGTAGGGCGTAGACCTTTTATTAAAATAATGCGATCAACGATAGGCTATACCGTCCTGTAGAACATGTATTTCGATGCAAGTAGGCTTAAGCTATGTTAAAGTTTCAATATTATTGGAGTTAATTCTTAAAGAAAGCAAACCTTGGCCTTTAAAAAAATCTACACTTCATGTCCACTAGTTACTTGTCGCCTTACCTTTGCATTTGTATTTCCATTTGTTATTAAAACAGAATTTGCGTTGAACTGCAGGGTTGTGGGGCGTCATAAACAACGCAGGCGTCTTTGGCAAAATGGGTCCGCCTGAGTTTTTCAGCCTCGACGATTATCGTGACGTATTTGACATCAATCTCTACGGCGTCATCGACGTCACAATGACGTTTCTTCCACTTATCAAGAAAGCACGTGGTCGCATCGTTAATACGTCCAGCATGGCTGGTCGATTCTCCGTCCCTGGAGTCACGCCTTATTGCATATCGAAATATGGCGTGGAAGCATTTACCGACGGTCTCAGGTTTGATATTTTGCCATGAGGTAGACCTGATAAATGAATATAAAAAGTTTATCGTCAATCAATCTAAATTTATACAACACCCCTTCAAGGTAGCTACTCAGAGGCGCTCCCGGCTAAGATCAAGCGAAAGTAACAGTCTTCAACGGTTTGTGAAATTGAGAAAAACTTGGGACGTGTCGCATAGTCAAGGAAAGTCAGTTCCAGGTTGTTGGACCAACTACAGAGAACGAACGCATCTGCATTGTTGCAGAGCGAGTGAAAGGAACCATTAAGTCACTCTGGACAGCAGATCGAGGGCAGTGCGCGGTGGCCTATGCAAGTGGAAAGAGGGAGGCAAAGCTCACACAGATAAGAGGGTGCCCAGCCTGATAAGCATCGCCACACCAAAGATGCAATCCTAAATGAGATGCACTGTGGGAAAGGAAGCCAGTGCAAGACCTCGCGCATATATTGGGATACATGGTCGGACTTGGCGCGCAACAGCCCGATGGACCCTCTCCATCTCTCAATCCGAACCCGCGGGAGACCAGCAAAGATGGAGGCGCAGTAGTCGAGGCGGCTCAGCACAAATGCATGGATAAGTGAGGCTGCAGTTTTAGAAGTCAGAGAGTGAGCAATGACCCTGAGTTTCCGCAGTTGGTAGTAGCAGCTGCGGCACACCTGATCTATGTGAGATGCAAGGGTGAGTTCAGAGTCCAGGAGCACCCCCAAGGTCACGCACCACCGAAGAAAAAGTCATAGATGGGAATTGAGAAGTGAGAGCGCTCAGGTCGAGCTTAGCCGGTGTAAAGGTTTCAAATTACCCCCTCCTAAACATTACCCTGAAAACTGTAATTTGCATCAATCATCGCATTTATTGTACTAAAACTATCAGAAAAATGATCCCGATTCTTGTTTGGGTCTGAAGATTTTCATCCGTCCTCCCACTTCGTGGTTTGTTATCAATATTTTCATCTGTAACTAAAATACTAAATCGCCACTGAAATTACATGGAGAAAATTAATGGCTTCGAGGCTATTATTTTTTCCGATTAAAATATTGATAACAAACCACGAAGTGGGATGACGGGATGAAAATCTTCAGACCAAAACAAGAAGCGGGATGATTTTTCTGATTTTTTAGTGCAATAAATGCGATGATTGATGGAAATCTAGCTTCCTGGGGGTAATTGGAAACCGGTTTCAAGTTACCGGGGGTAATGTTTAGGAGGGGGTAATTTGAAACCTTTACACCGGCTGTCGCCTAGTGCCCAACCAAACGAATTGGGGTTTTTTGGCGTTGAGGCGGAGCGATTTGAGGACATCCAATCTGTGAGAGCCCCCCATTGCTTGTTGCATGGTGCTTATAACTCTTTTTGTAATGAGCTGTTGACCGATCTAATCTATAGGCTTACCACGTTCCCCATTTTATTTTCTTTCCCCTTTCAACTTTCTCTTCTTCGTTTTACCTTTTATGTCTTTTTGTGTTTATGTAATATTCATTACCGCGATCAAAATCACCATCTCTATGTATAAAGTTGTTGTCATGATCGTGAGATTCCTATAGGCTGATGGTTAGAGTAATGATGATGATGATGATGATGATGATGATGATGATGATGCTATCAATAATTGATATGATGATGATAATAATGCAGTGACATTTTATGTGGTGTCCCTTAACTTCACACAATCCACTCAAAGCGTCACAATCCATGTTACATTTTAAAAGAAGTTTCCTAAGCGAAACCTGGGTATATTTGTAGTCTTAATTGTTGTAAGTTCGCAAAAGCATGGCTTCCAGACGCCGGTATTTTTGTCCTATGACGATGAAAATAATTGATGATTTGGATGAGAGAGGTGATGACGATGACCATGATGTACTTCAATGGCTCCCTATTCGCCAGCGTATTGAGTTCCGGGTAGCTGCATTGGTATGGCGATGTTGTCAGGGCCTCGCCCCAATTTACATCCGAGAACTATGCAGCCTTACATTGGGTATCCAAGAACGTCGTCAGCTACGCTCTGCTGATAAGGAGGGAGTCCTCTTGGTTCCTTTTGCTCGTACTGCTACTATGGAGAATCGAGCCTTTTCTGTGGTTGGTCCGGTGGTCTGGAATAGCCTTCCTTTTGAGCTGCGCCTAAACCCTGGGACTCTACCAGGATCGTTTCTTACTAAACTTAAAACTGTTCTTTTTGGGCGCGCTGGAGTCGGGAGCGCCTCTGAGTAGTTTTTTATTTGAAGGAGCGCTATATAAATGTCCGAATGAATGAATGAATGATAGTGACCGTAAGCAACGATACATGCACTTGCTGTCTGGTATGGTTGAGTTTTAGGCGTTCACTTCGTCCTTTCGGAGTGAAAGCGGTGCTTATCGAACCTGGATCACATAAAACGCACCTTACATCAACTCGAAACTATTCCAACCTAATGACCGCTGCCTGGGACGGAGCTTCAGCTGAGGCCAAAGCAGAATATGGAGAGGAATACCTCAAACAGTGTATGTCTCTCACTGATAATTAGCTTATAACTTCTGTTCTGTCTCAAATATTTTGAGGAAATTTGGCTATTGTAATTAAATGTGAATAATTGTCTTTAAGCCTGTTATAATTATATGATTTGCAAATTCTTATTTTTGACCAAAATAATGGCAAAATAAAGTAGTGGATTACTCTTTTGGGCCACTCTGTATATGTAGGCCTACATACACAAATATTGGATCATATATTGTTATACATATAATATATCCAATTATTATGTATAGCCGACATAATAGCAAAGTACGGTAATTCAAAGATGAAAACGGAAAACGGAACGGGAAGTAGGCCTACTAAGGCGCTTTATAAATGTTTGAATACAATACAATACATATATTTTGTGTACATAGGCCTATACACCTACATGTAAATACATATATGCCTGAGTGCATACAAACCTTCTCATTTTCAAACATCGAATCATAAATAGCGACCGGACGTAGCCTATAAAGTTCGTAGTTTAAACAGCAAAAGACTAAAGATGATAATAATTATTATAATGATGTCTATTTCTTGCTATGCATAGCAATCGAGGCTTTCACCAATCTGACGAATATGACGAAACCGGGCAAAATCACAGACGTTGTGGATGCCTATGAGGAGGGTCTACTCGGTCGCTACCCTCGCGCCAGATATCCTGTTGGGATGGATTGCTACGTGTGCTACCTGCCCCTACTAGCCCTGCCCGAGTGGCTTAGTGATTGGTTGATCGACTCATTTGGAAAATACCCTCGGCCGGCTGCCCTAAAGTAATCGGTTGCGCAATAGTTGCATCGACTGCTGTTCAAACCGACATGTAATTGGGTTTTGTCGGTTATTTTAAAGCGTATGAATTCCAATCTCAGCATTGAGACAGATTGCAAGATGCAGCAGTTGTTCATGCCTTTATGATTAGTAATGAAGAGAACAGCTCAGTAGGTTACGATCGTTGAGTAATCTTTTCAGTGGACATATTACAGAGACACATATCCTATTCTTTACTAATTCTTGAGATTTTCATTTTGCAATAGATATCTCTTTTAATTAAATCAATCCATCAAAGAATTTGGTCTAATTCTGACTTTTCGCTTACACTATAATGTACTCGGATACGAAAAATTTACGAATCTACAATTGATGACGCCGACTGGGTGCGAGTGCCCTCTTATCTGTTTGCGTGTGTCCAGAGCAGCGTGACAATTTACCATACAAGGAAGGAAGGTGGACAAAGTCCAGAAGTCCCAATGGTCCAAGTTTTCAACTATATAAAATTTCCCGTAGGCCTACTTTTTCCCCGTTTTACGTTGCAATAATAATTGGGCGTTTTGAATGATGTTTGGTTTCTGTAGTGTTAGCTCGTAATCGTAGTCGTAACCTTCAAACTTCCAAAGCGCTACACGAAAGCCAAGCGCGGAGCACCAGCTTATTCACTAGCGCTGCGTTGAGAGAGAACTCAAAAGGGTTGTCCGTAAGAGTAATCCAAAGGTGGTCCGGGGCGAGTTACCATAGGATCAGAGGGGTGGAACAGCTACTAAGGCGAGTGCTCGTATGTGTCGGGTATTGGAAGGTGGAGGATCAGATGTTCGAAACCCTTCGGCAAATGCATGCAGGAGCCAGAGTAAAAGCGACAACATTAAAATTGCCGTGTTGCCGATAATGATATATTATAATTAAAATCTTATTGCGATGATGCATTAGCGTCAGGGGCGGTCCAGGGGGCCAACCAGGCCATGACCCCCGATTTAAAACTGCCATGGGACGTGGCCCCCTCATTCACTGATTAGCGTTTACTGATTGTTTACTCGCAAGGCGTCGCGTGCTTTCGAGGAGGAGCAGTTGCCACTAAGTCTTGTCATAATTATAACCATAATACAGGCTAGTGCACACGGTCCCATCATGAGACGAGACGACCTGTTGTCATGGGCGACCGCACTTAGCGGAAACAGTGAGCACTTGCCCTCTGGGCGATTGACACCTATGTTTCAACTATAGGCCAACAACAGTTTTGTTTTAAAACAGATTTCTTATTGAAATCTTTCAGATTTGCTCTTTCATTCAGTTCTACTCTTGTTCTTCACGTATGTCGTAGGTTTTATGTCAGAAAATAAAATATATTGCATGAAATGCAAACATTTTCTCCAACAGTGATTTAAAATCTTTTCATTTTAGAATTCTATAACATTCCCAAAACACAAGTCGCCTTACTTCGGCTGGGAAAAAAGGACGACATGTAGCCTAATAGTTCAGCAGGAAACGGCCTAGCTTTTTCGTCAGTTCTTCAATGTTACTTTTTTGCACATAATTATAGTGCATACAATCAGGGCCGGATTAAGAAATGTGGGGACCCTGTTCGGAAAATTTTGTTAGGGATCTTCGATCGAAAAATCTGATTACCATTTTTAGTCGTTTGGTCGAAATGTCTTTACAATATACCGATTTTAACCGTCCGAAACAACTGAAGACCTTTTTTTAGTTGTTTGGTCGAAATATCGTCAAAATATAGGCCTAGGCCTACCAATATTTTTTCAAAAAATTCTTTTCTCGTGTGTGGGAGCCCCCTAAAGTGTGGGGCCCCTGTTCGGCCGAACATGTTGAACATGCCTTAATCCGCCCCTGCACACAATCTTCTAATCTCTGCAGAGTCTGTAGGCCTACTTACAAAATATATCGGCAGACTTGACCCCACTATCAATAATATTAAAACGACAGTCGATAATCCTGAATAATAGTCTCTCACTAGGAGGCGCAGTTGCATGGGCGGAGACATAGGGGGGACTGGGGGGGACGGTCCCCCCCAAAGAATGTGGTGGGGGGGACGGTCCATGTATCTGTCCCCCCCAATCGTGAAGTGTAAGAACATGGACACTTGATGAACACACTGCAGGCGACTGACGACTTTACAATGTTATAAAGAGATTTTCGAACAAATTACTAAAAAATCTGTTCAACGCATAAGAGCGATGCCATAAAGAAACCGGGATACATCGTCCCTTTTTGAAAACACCTTACTTGGACACCCTTAAATTTTTTCTTCATAAGAGCTTTATAAATGTATTTATCTTGAAGCTTATAATATAATTAAGACCATAACTAATGAAAAAATTATGTAAGAAGTATTGCATGTGAATTATAATTTTAGTTGTTTTTGTTTGCTTTTTTAGTGTGGTTTGTGTGTGTGTATGTGTGTGTGTGTGTGTGTGTGTGTGTGTGTGTGTGTGTGTGTGTGTGTGTGTGTGTGTGTGTTAACTAATTCTGTAATAGAATAAATAGGCATTGAAATGAAACGATTTTTGCTATTATTGTTTAAGCTTATAGATGATGGCTGAATGATTTGATTTTCATATTAATGTTGAATATCTAATCTATTTGATTATATATATATATTAATTAAAAATAAATAAAAATGAAAATCAGAAATGAATGTATATTTAAATATATGTATGGTTATGCATGTATGTTAAATGGTGACACTAAATAATGACAAATGTATCAAAGACGACCTACAGCAACCACCTTATGAACACTGTCGCCATGGAAATACAAATTCCAGAAGAAGAACAATGAAAAGAAAAAAAGATAAACATTATAGGCAGAAACTGCGGAACATTTAAACAACAGTGAACTGAAATACATTGATACTGTAACTTTAAAGACGTCAACAGCCTTTGTTGCTATAAGATGTCGTTAAACTGTTGAATAATAAAAAAAAGAATTCAAATAATTTGATTTTACCCATCAACCAGGGTTACCAGGTCGTCGCAAAAAGCGCGAATTGGGTGACTTTTAAAGTGCTCGCGACAGAAAATTTCGTTCTCACGACCTCGCACTTTTTGGGCGACTTTTGACTTGTCTCGCGGTCGCGACGGTGACATTTTGAAATCTTGTAGCCTAAGTACATATCGCAGTTCAAATCTTGCTCTCGCGCAACCGAATCAGTCTCAAGAGAAGATTGACAAAGAAAAGATTGACCATTAGGCGAACTTTAATTACTTTAAAAATTAACATTCATATTATTTCTGTGATTACTGTCTAAAATATTTGCACACCTCTTTTAAGCGATATTCATCCTACAAGAATAGCGTCTCGAGCAATTACAATTACTTTAGAAATAAACATTCATTAAACTTTTTGTGATTACTGTTCATGATATTTGCAGTTTTTGCACACCTCTTTTAAGAGATAATCATCCTACAAAAATAGCGTCAATTACAATTACTTTAAAAATTTACATTCAATGCATTATAGTGAAAACTGTTCATAGTATTTTCACACCTCTTTTAAGAGTTACCCATCCAACAGGCATAACAATAGGAACAATTACAATTACTTTTAAATTTAACATTCATACAATTATTTGTGATTACTGTCCAAAATATTTGAACACCTCTTTTAAGAGATACTCATCACACAGGAATAACACCCTAGAGCAATTATAATTACTTTAAAAATTAATATTCATATCTTTTTGTAATTACTGTTCATAGTATTTGCACACCTCTTTTAGAAGATACTCATCCTACAGGAATGACCTCTTGAGCAATTACAAATACTTTAAAAAATTACCTTCATATTATTTTTTGTGATACTGTTCATAGTTTACAGGAATAACCTCTGGAACAATTACAATTACTTTAAAAAGTCAACTTTCATATCTTTTTGAGATTACTGTTCATAGTATTTTGCACACCTCTTTTAAGAGATACGCATCATACTGCGATACTTCGGACACCTGATGAGGGCGGATAACTTATCGACACTGCTAATACATGGACGAATCGAGGGAACGAGAGCACGGGGAAGACCGAGGAGGCGCTGGATGGATGATGTATGTGACTGGACCGGACTATCACCTGTGGACTGTGCCAGACGGGCGCAGGACAGAGTGGAATGGAGGAAGGTGCTGTCGTTGCCTCTGGTCTCCGACCCTCAGGAATGAGGATGGACATCATCATCATCATCATACAGGAATAACACCTTCGAGATATTATAATTACTTTAAAAATTTGTATTCATGTCTTGTGTCTTTTTTGTGATTACAGTCCACGATATTTGCACACCTCTTTTAAGAGATACTCATCATACAAGAATAACACCCTCGAGCGAATACAATTACTTTAAAAATTAATATTCATGACTTTTTGTGATTACTGTCCACGGTATTTTCACAATTCTTTTATGAGGCATTCATCCTACAAGAAAAGCGTCTCGAACAATTACAATTACTTTAAAAATTAACTTTCATGTCAATACTGTTCATAGTGCTTGCACACCTCTTTTAAAGATAAAATCATTTTACAAGAAATAAATTCGCGATTTTCGCGACTTTTTTTCGTGATAATCTCGAGATTTACGCGACTTTTTCTCGTAATCTCGCGACAATTTTTTTCTAAATTTTACACAACCCTGTTATAATTAGTGGTCAAATTTTATGGACACTTTTTTTAGTCGTCAAAAACACCTTTTTCAGGCTTCGCGCTTAATTCAGCTATCGTCCTTCGGCCGCTCGTCCGTCCCCCCCAAAGTTCGGACCAGGTCTCCGCCTATGCGCAGTTGCTAGCTAACCATGCATGCATTCACAGCCGCCTTTACCGTTTCTTTAAAGCCTAAAATTAACTCACCGTGTGAGTTCGTCTATCCCCCTCCGTTCCTCCATATCCGATTTCAATTCAAATGCATCTTGCTTATACGCAGTATGCCTGTACCAACCCAGCAGAAGCACAACTGGGCCTATAGGCCTACAGCCTACATAAATGTAGCAGGGCTTTTTTAACGTGCAGCTGTAGGCTACACAAAAATGTGCAGTTCTAAATGAACTTGTGCAGTTGTAGAAGCGCTTATGTACAGTTAAAACTAGCAAAAATGGTCATTTTCCTCCGATTGGAAATAATTTATACCATGGAGGATGTGAAGAAAAAAAAGGGTTGTGCAGTTCTAAAAATTCCTTTAAAACAGCCCTGAAAAGTAGAGCAAGAGATAAAATGCCAGTGCACTCTGCTACAGTTTTGTTTTATCCAGTGGCGGCGACAGTTATAGGCCTATGCATCTTCAACAGGTCATGGGAGTTATTAGGCAAAAGAAACTAAAGTTACTAAATGTGAAGAAAATAATTTAAAAAATCAAAGAATGTTGGCAGGTCATAAGGGAGGTCAAAAGTAAAATAAGCAGCATGTCAAATGAACTGCCGCGACCCATGTAGGGTTGCCAGGCGTCCGGTAATGAACCGGACAGTCCGGTATTTGCACAATCTGTCCGGTTAGAAATTTCAGGCATTACCGGACATGGCGGTGTCCGGTAAATTATTATTGCTAGCAACAAGTGTTGAAGTGTATTTTCTTGTGTCCATAAATAGACATCTGTTTGCGATTTTCCAAATATAATTATTGCCGTTTTTCTACCTCTTCAAATGCAGTCAGCTTGAGATACGTGGTTTATAGGTAGGCCAATACACAGACAGATAAATGAATATGCCATTGCTTAATGTGGCTGGATACACAAGTAGGCTATATATATATATATATATATATATATATATATATATATATATATATATATATCTGGAGACAAGCCAGGCTAAACCAACCGTTCAACCGTACACTTAATTATAAGTTATCCGATATAGGTCTACCCACTCTACCAGTATGATGAATGTCACTGATCCTGTGCTCCAGATGTCTTCAATTAGTCGTACCCTGCATATTATGATCCCTCCCAACATATTATATAGTATGTTACCGGTACTTAGTCCTCCCCGAGCAGATCTGCATATCCAATCCACTCCCCTTATCTCTTCCCATCGCCAACTGCTCCGCCTCCTCTCACCTTCCCAAGACTTAGGCTATCCAAACATCACAAGCCTCAGAATTAGGGTGACATCTCTCATCTGGCAATTAATCTCCCACGCACAATACAATCAGCTTTTCATGCATGACGAGTTGACGACAGGGTTGCAGCATATCAAATTTCTAGCCGTTGCATTCTAGATAGGCCAACGGACTTCCCATAAGCAAAATCACGGAAGACACTTTTTATCTAACCTACATGTTCGTTGCCAAATTAAGCTGCATCCAAGGCATACAGTGCTATATATATATATATATATATATATATATATATATATATACATATAGTCCGGTAATTTACTCAAGGCTGCCTGGCAACCCTAGACCCATGGTAGCAACGTCACTGGTTTTAGAAAAATTTTTTTTAACTAAAGCACTGATTGTTCTAATGATATGCAAAGTGAAACCCAGAGTTATATTTAGAAACTTCTGTGGAGCATATTCAATTATCCATGTTCTCATTTGCCTGCTTTGCATTTCAAATTATTGTTGACAAATTTAGCCATAAGGCCCATAACCATTGTTCTTTACCCCTCCCAGCATAATTTGCATAAATATATATTTGCGGTGTCCTGGCCTGTAATGTGTACTGTAGGCCTACAGATTAGTCAAGGCACACAGCCGACTGTGGCCCGCAGTCCAGAGACGTCAACTAATTTACGGCAGGCCGGTTTAGACGTGTGAATTTATAAAGCAATGGTGATACTGCGCACTGTAGGCGCTATTTACATTGTCGGCTGCATGATGGAATGGAAACCATGTAAAATGTTGTGTGTCCATTGCGGACTTCCATAATCTCAGCTATAGATCATAGTCTGCACCATAGGGTGGTTTAACGCTTTATAGTTAATGTTGAACTTTGGCATGTTATGCAACCCAGATACTTAACCAAGCGGTGAACATGAAACTATATATCGCAGACGTTCAGAGTCCACGGATCCAGACTTCAAAATACTATATGGCAATTCAGCATCGCTAAACCAACATTGATCGAGAGTTTGCGTTGAAAAAGGGTATGATAATATTACACTGTTGTAGAATCAAAGTAATTTTATTTTCACCACTAAGAGGACGACGACGACGACGATGATGATTATGATGGTGGTGGTGATTGTGGTGGTGGTGGTGATTGTGGTGGATGTTGCTGTCGTTCTTTGTAGTTATGATGATGGTGATGGTGATGCTGCTGGCGATAATGATGATGACAATGAGACTGATGCAACATCATGCATGCAGTTCGCTTAGGTTCCATGACAAAATGTCCCCGACAAATTGGTACGGACAAAATCTCGGCTGACAAAATATCAAGGACAAAATGTCAAGGACAAAATGTCGTGGACAAAATGTTGTGGACAAAATTGCTAATTAATTATTATGACTCACTGTGAGAAAGAAATAAACGTAATAAATAGGCTTAGTCTTTGCAATTTTGTCCTGATTAAACCGAGTTTTAGAGACATTCCCGTTAAAAGAGAACATCTCAGTCTAATTAATCTTTGTTATTTATAGAATTCTGAAGATAGTTATCAGATTTTTGAATGGTGCTACAATATGTTTCTTTCTTTAGATATCTGGATCGTGACGATGGGTTGTTCTGAACTGCTGATTGGGTCGTTGATTGTGGTCGTCGTGTACTTTGTTGTACGTAAGCTCATCAGTAGATTACGTATCGACCGATACACAGACGTCTATGTTCTCATCACTGGATGTGACACAGGGTTTGGCAATATAGCAGCCAAGCGTTTTGATCGGATGGGGTGCCATGTGTTTGCCGGATGTTTGACGGAGAAGGGAAAGGAAAGCTTAAAGCAGGAGTGTTCCGATCGGCTTCACGCCATAAGTCTCAACGTCGCGAAGACTGAAAGCATTCGAGAGGCATACGATTACGTAAAGGCTAACATTCCGGAAGGACGAGGTTCGGCCTTATTTGCTTGCATTTGCATATTGTTTTCCGTTACTGTTAAATTATTTGTCTAAATGATTGTTTTCGATCAATTTCGAATGAGGTTGGTTGATTGCAACTATAGTAAAGATAATAAAGATATTTTAGTTTCTGTTCTGTCTTTAACCTACAGCACTTAAACTAGTTTTTAAAAAAACCTTTTTCCGCGCACGGTGCACCTAAATTTACAACCATTGTTTGGCGACACCATGCAATCGTCATTATGTCAACGACACGCCAGTCAAGAACCTCTGACTTAACCAATTTCCAAATATTAAGGAATTACAGTTGTGCATACAACGCTTACGCAAGGGCCGATCCAGGGGCCAATCCGCCATGGCCCCATTAAAAATTGCATGGGACGTGGCCCCCATTTGATTTTCAAGAACCTTTAAATCAATGCACCACTAGAGAGGTCATAGCATACTCCGAAGAGATCACGACCAGACGACTAAAAAAAGGTCATCAGATTTTTTGGCAGTGAAATTGGTATATTTTTTCCACATTTCGACCGGACGAGTAAAAAAGATCACCGAAACTGTTGGCCCCCTTCAAACATTTCTGTATCCGACCCTGCGCTGACGTCATATTGAGTTCCAAAAATGTGCAATAATAATAAATTCTTTTAGCCTTGGCACTTTATAACGGCTTAATCATCTTTAAACCTCTTTGTCTATCGACTAACATAGGCTGCATGGACCAGGTGGTTATATTGTTGGTTCTCGTTAGAGCACCGGTGAATAAGCTGGTCTCTATGACGTGGCTTTTGTGGGTGCTGAGAAATTCTCGAAGATTTACATTACGGTGCATTAGGCCTACATTAGAAGTGACAGTTACAATTTTGAACACTTGCAATGTTTGTTCATTTTATGTGTAATCGAGTTCAACTGAGCGTTTCAATCCACTGAAATAAAAACATCGATGTAGAAAATCGCAGACTTATTATCGTATTAAGTTCCTAATGCCTAAAGAAATCTGCACTTCTTGTCCAGCTTCCAGTATGCCTAATTGCTCACAGCCATGCTTTGCGTGTTTTCTGTCTGTTACTAAAATTAAAATTTTAATGCAGGACTGTGGGGCGTCATAAACAACGCAGGCGTCTTTGGTAAAATGGGTCCGCTTGAGTTTTTCAGCCGCGACGATTATCGTGACGTATTTGACATCAATCTCTACGGCGTCATCGACGTCACAATGACGTTTCTTCCGCTCGTCAAGAAAGCACGTGGTCGCATCATTAATACAGCCAGCATCGCTGGTCGATGCGCTTTCCCAGGAATTATACCATATTGCATCTCTAAATATGGCGTGGAAGCATTTACCGACGGCCTTAGGTTTGATATATTTTGCCATGATTTCAGGCAGACCTGAAAAATAAACTTGAATAAGCATGTGTCTGTGTTCAAACGCTTTCTATATTGAACTGTTGACCTATATATTCTATCTATATCTTTCTATTTCCTTTCAACTATCATTTTCTCTTTTCTTTTATCCGTTTTCCTATTTCTCCGGTATTCGTCACCACCTCCGGTATCATGATCTCTAGAGTAGATTATTATAATTTTTCGTGAACGTGACATTGCTAGATTGACGATGAGAGTAATGCTGACGATGATGTGATAGTTGTAGGCCTAATGATTTCACATTTTTCATTGGTGTCTGTTAACTTCACACAATCCACTCAGAACGTCACAATTCAAGGTATATTTCAGGTGTCATTCAGTACCAGTTCTGTGTTCTAATTTAAAATGATTTTCCTGCAAGCGAAACCTGGGTTTGTAGTCTTTCGTTGTAAGTTTGCAACGCATGACCACCAAAATAATACCGATATTTTGCCTTAATGATGATGAGTATGATGATAATGTGGATGAGAGAGCTGGTGACAATGACCATCATAATGACGATACACTTATTGTCTGATGTGGTCATGGTTGTTTAAAAGGTTTGTTCGTTTTTATTCGCTCCCAAAACGTGGTTTTGGGGGTTTTGTCCGGTTTTATTTTTCATCGTTTTATTCCGGGTTTTTTTAAATTATGTAGCGCTATTTATTTATTTTCTGTCTCTTATTATTTTTTAAATATTGTTTTTTCATGAAATTCCTTACGTTTTCAGCCCAATCTCAAAGTTTCAGATAACTGATGTCATTATTTAATTGTTTAACGTAATCATTTAAGAGATACACGTGGTGATTAGAGAGATGCACATCGCCTCTTCTAAACCCTCACGCTGCTCTGTAAAGTTTAGGAAATTGCTATAGCCTCCCAAAACGAATCAGCTACGTGAAATTAGTGTTTAGAAAAGAAGAACTATTATAAACACTTTAAAGAAATTCAGAGTAGCCTATTGTTTAATAGTTGCATCATGAATAGGGAACTACAATGTTTTATTTGTAACGACATTTTGTTGGTCGAATCGATTAAACCCATCAATTAAACTGGAGTGCCATTCAGATAGGCCGACTAAACATCCCAACTATGCAGGAAAGCATGAACTGTATTTTTAGAATTCCAAAAGCAAGCTATTGAAGTTTCACAAACCGAATAGACTTATAAAAACTCCAACTTCAAACTGATAAATAGGTGTAGCTTGCAGAATCGCAAGAGCCAGAAATCTCACACAATTGCTAAAAGCAGTTTTCCAATAACGAAGTGAAAATGCATAGGCCTAACAGTGGGCACTGGTTAAAAAGGCAGTGACTGGGGGTTACTCGATCAATGTTGGGGGGGGGGTCGTCACAACTTTTGAAATGCTGAAAAGAGGTCGCCGCACTAAAAAGGTTGAGAACCGCTGACGTAGTAAGTAAAAAGGGTTTTAAGTTTAAAATGCAGTTTAAGATGTAAAAAGGCAAGTTATTTTCCATTATTTTTTTACAATTTAATTGCCCCGAGGTATTTATGATCCCTCAGGGACTTATTGCTAACTACAGTATAAAAACCAGTCCAGAATGACCCTACTCTTCGTTATCGTTATCCATTATGGTTTTTCCCCGTTTTTTTCGTTTTTTTAAATTTTTTGGAATAAAACGTTTCTTCCGTTTTTTATTCCGTTTCCATCGTTTTTTTACATCTATGGATGTGGTTGATTTTAGGCGTTCACTTCGTCCTTTCGGAGTGAAAGCGGTGCTTGTCGAACCTGGAACACACAAAACTAACTTGACTTCAGCTCAAAATTATAACAACCTGCTGACCGCTGCCTGGGATGGAGCTTCAGCTGAAGCCAAAGCAGAATATGGAGAGGAATACCTCAAAGCGTGTATGTGTGTCTCGCAGTTATTATCACCCGCCCTCTGTTTCCTTCATTAACAAAAGGTCGCTCCTTCTCACACTAATTGTAAGGGTCTTCTGATGTCGCCACGTCAGCGCCATCGCTTGAAACTATTTAACTATTCGCATGGAGAGGTGCTCATGTAATTAAATTGCCCCTAATGTGTTGCTAATGTCTTGGCTGCAAGTAAGAAAGTCTAAATCAAGTTTTACAGGCTTCAATGTCATTCGTATCCGCGTACAGCAGCCAAATTTCACAAAAATACTTGAAACAGAACAGTTATGCAATTATGTATGCGTAGATACAAACCATCTCGTTTCCAAATACCGATACATAAATTGCAATCGGACATATTATATTATATATATATATATATATATACATTAGAGTTAGACGTAATATTTTTACAGTTTAAACAGCGAAATTTAAGACGAAAATATAATAATTATAATGATTTCTATTTGTTGCTACGTAGCAATCGAGGCTCTCATCAATGCAGCGAACAATCTGGGATCGGAGAAACTCACAGACGTTGTGGATGCCTATGAGCAGGGTCTACTCGGTCGCTACCCTCGAGCCAGATATCCGGTTGGGACGGATTGCTACACGCTCCTGTTCATAGAAGCCTTTCCTGAATGGCTTTCAGATTGGGTTATGGTCTCACTTTTGAAAGCCCCTCGGCCGGCAGCACTAAAATAACCAGCCGGCGCAATAGCTGCAGCATCTGTTTCTCTTGCAAAACGGACTGAAGTTCCAAACACCATACAATCGGATTTTTATCTGCTATTCTAAAGTGTAAGCTTACCAGGGCTGTTTTCAAAAAATTTTTATAACTGCACAACTCCTTCTTTTCTTTCCCATCGTCCATGGTAAATTGCTTCCAATCGGAGGACAATGACCTTTTGCTAATTTTAGCTGTACAGAAGTGCTTCTACAACTGCACAAATCCATTTAGGACTGCACATTTTGTGTACAACTGCACGTTAAAAAAGCCCTGAAGCTTACTCCTATTTCAGCAATTGAGACATGTAGAGTGCAAGAATAATAAGCAGCAAAATGCAGCATTAGCAATGAAGAGGAAGTTCAGTACGATCGTTGAGCAATATTTTGCCTGGACATAGAGACACGTATCCGGAATAATTCTTGACATCTTCATATAATTATATTACGCAAGAGTTGGTTGTTTAATAAATGCGTAATCTCATCAAAGAATTAATTCTGATTTATCGTTACACTATAATAATAGACTTATAACTGTTATGAAGTTTTTAATAATAATAAGCTTACTTCTGAACTGTAACTTTGCAGGCAATTGTATAGGCCTGTAACAGGCCATAATATTATGACATGAATCAGATAATTATAAGAAAAGACGACTGGCTAAATTTTCAACTGTGTGTTGCTATTCGTGTATCTGATCACAGTCGGGCCCGAACTTTTATTCTTTCAATTTGTTTTTGAAGTCTGCCCATTGTACACAAATATGAATTGCTTTCAAGTCTGCAAAATTTGATTTGAAAATTCTTACTTATGGCCAAGAAAGATATTGGAAGAAACCGTATGGCTCACCCTAGTCTAGAGCATAAGATGACCAGTCCGCTACAGTTTGTTGTAGACAGTGGCGGCGCAAGCAATGCAATTTCAGCAGGTCAAGTTAGGGTCAAGGGTGTTAGGCCTATTAAGCAGGTCGAAGAAGCTAAACGTAAAAATATTATATGTAATTATTCCAAAGAATGCTGGAAGGTCAAAATTCAGATCAAGAGTAAAATAGGCAGCATGTCAAATGAACTGCCGCGACCCATGGTAGCACCGCCACTGGTTTTAGAACAAATTTCTTTTCACTAAAGCACTGATTGATTGTAAGCTTACTAATGATACGCAAAGAAGCTCAGAGAGTTATATTTAGAAATTTCTATGAAACATAGGCTATCTACACCGTGAGTCAAAAAAAGTAAGCCAAATTTTTTTTCATATATCTCTAATGCCTGATAACATATCACGCTAAAATTTTCCAAATATTTAGAGAATTGGACCAAGAATGTGATTCCAAATTTTCATGAGATAAAGTTGAACGGATAAAAAGATATGAATCTTTAAACTTCATATGCCGAAATTGCCGTTTACAAGCAATTTTCTGTCAGATTCAGTAAAATGTAAGTCAAACTTTTTCTCATATCTCTAATGCCTGATGATCAATCATTCTAAATTTTCCAGATATGTAGATAATTGAACTAGCAATATGACCCCAACAGTATGATTTGATTATTTAATTAAATAAGATGCTCAAAATGTCATCCTTCAGCTTGCACGCAAGCCTTGAGGCTCAGGCGCCATTAGGCAACAGCATCGTCGATTATCCTCTGGTCCAGGCCATCCCACACTTCCAACAAGCATTGCTTCAGATCGTTTATATCATGGATTGTTGTCTGGTAGACTCGGTCTTTCATTATGCACGCTCCACACTTTATATTCCGTAAAATTTTACTCCAGGATCACTGAAGACCAAAATTGGGAATTATCAGGCATCAAAACTGCAGCGAACACCATAACAGATTTGCTGAAAGCTGAAATTTCTGAGATGAAGTTCAAATATTCATATCTTTCTATCCGTTCAAATTTATTACATGATATTTTGGAATCCTATTCTAGGTTCAATTATCTAAATATCTGGAAAGTTTTAGTATGATTAATTAGCTGGCATTGGAGATATAATAAAAACAGTTTAGCTTACTTTTTATTGAATCTGACAAAAAAATTGCTTGTAAACGGCAATTTCGGCATATGAAGTTTACAGATTCATATCTTTTTATCCGTTCAATTTTATCCCATGAAATTTTAGAATCATATTCTTCGTCCAATTCTCTAAATATTTGGAAAATTTTAGCGTGATATGTTATCAGGCATTAGAGATATATGAAAAACAATTTGGCTTACTTTTTTTGACTCACGGTGTATGTTCTCGATTTCACGCTTTGCATTTTGAATCAATCGCTGAAAAATTTAGCCGTGGCCGTTGTTCCTTGCCCTTGCCGCATAAATATCTGAGGCGTCCTTGCCTGTAATGTGAGCCTGGAGTAGGCCTACACAGCGCTTAGAGTGTAGAACAAGAAGCGAATGGACGCCCCTTACCTGTCTAGGCTGTGCTGGCCTAATTAGTGGCAGTACGGCGTTTAGATTAGAAAATAAATGCCTGGTCGCCGTCCATGACCGTCCAGTCACACTTAATTTTTAAGCCTTGCCGCCTACAGACTATATACATACATTGTGTAGCCTATAGCCGACTGTAGCCCACACGCTTATCTGACCGGACCGGGCCCACTGCTATACGGAAGGCCTTATTAGACGTTTGAATGTATGAAGCAATTATGATACTGTGCATTGTCAGCGCTATTTACATTGTCGACAGCGTGATGTAAAATGTCGTGTGTCCATTGTGGGCTTTCATAGTCTCAGCTATAGCTTATAATCTGCACCACAGGGTGCTTTATCGTTAGTTGTTGAACTTTGGCATGTTATGCAAAACAGATTCTTGACCAAACAGTGAACATGAAAACTATGTATCACAGACGTCCATAGTTCAGGGATCGAGACATCAAAATACAGGACTATGGCAATAATTCAGCACCGCTGAACCAACATTGATCGAGAGTCTGCGTTGAAAAAGGGTATTATAATTATGATTACACTGTTGTAGAATAAAGGTAATTTTTTTTCACCACAAATGATGATGATGATGATGATGACAGTAGATGATGAAGTGAGGAACTCTCCAACATAATTTTGCATACGAGACCTCATGGCACATAAAGGACTAACTGCACCTTACCTTCTTGGGCACGCGTGATGCTGCCGCGTCACGAAAGACGGCCAGGTCAGAATGCTGAACGAAAGCAGAGTCATGAGCATTTGTGCATACAACAAATAAATGCAGTAGGTCTACCATCCTCTGTTTCCGTAGTCAAATCAGGTGCCGTTCCATGGCACCGACTATCTAAGTGCTGATCATGTAGTTGAGTGTCCAATGCTTTCAAACTCCTCGACCACTTTGTTCTGCTTAAGTTGCGAAGTTGCGACTGAAACAGATCACTGAGATCAGTGTCACGCTAAAACACCACAAACCGATTTTGAAAACTATAGGCTACACTGTCGTACGCATCCTCTCGAGAGTGTCACTTAAGGGCCGAAACTCACGAACAATGTCGACGAACATATCATTTGCATAAGTATTAGGCCTGTAAGTTTGTAAGTTTAATAATCAATAAATGGATTTCCAAACCCCATGGATTACGACCTGTTTGATAAAAAGGGTTGGCTAGTGTTTGCTGTTGTCTATCCTGATGAAATCGTGTTTTAAACGCATCTTCGTTGTGGGATAACACAACGGTTTGGTTATTCTTTGTTTTTTTTCGTATCGAATTTTCAAGATAGTCTTCATAGTTTTATAGGGTTGCACAATGGACTGTTTGATGTTTTAGAATTCTGAATCGTGACGATGGGTTGTTCTGAACTGTTGATTGGGTCGTTGATTGTGGTCGTCGTGTACTTTGTTGTACGTAAGCTCATCAGTAGGTTACGTATCGACCGATACACAGACGTCTATGTTCTCATCACTGGATGTGACACGGGGTTCGGTAATATAGCAGCCAAGCGTTTCGATCGGATGGGGTGCCATGTGTTTGCTGGATGTTTGACGGAGAAGGGAAAGGAAAGTTTGAAGCAGGAGTGTTCCGATCGACTTCACGCTGTAAGTCTCAACGTCACAAAGTCTGAAAGCGTTCGAGAGGCTTACAATTACGTCAAGACTAACCTGCCGCAGGGAAAAGGTTCGCTCTTGTCTGCTTGCATTTCCATTTGTTGTTTTCCTTTACTGTCGAATGATTTGTCTAATAAAAAGATATTTTCGTTTCTGCCCTACAAAGCTTAAACTGTAAACCATTTTGCAAATTAAGGAACAACAGATCGGCATAGCCTACAACGCATAGGCCTAGACTAGGCCATTTTGAATTCGCAATATAATAATCCAATCCTTCAGTCTTGGTATGCTTCACAATGACTCAGTCATCTTTAACGGTCTTTGTCTTTTCTAACTGAACTGCCGGCAGTGATGCTGCCCAAGAAGTGACTGCAATAATTCTCATCATATGCATTAATTGATCAGTTGATGTAGCCTATTGGTTGACTGAGCGTTTCAATTATTAAAATAAAACATCGATAGAACATCGTGGACTGTCGTTTGCCCTATCGTATAATAACGGTACCGCTTCGGCATAGCCTAATGCTTAAAGACATACACACTTCGTGTCCACTAGCCTACTTACCTACCGCCATAAGGATACTTTGCGTGACTTCTGTCTGTAATTTAAAATATAATTTTACTGCAGGACTGTGGGGCGTCATAAACAACGCAGGCGTCTTTGGCAAAATGGGTCCGCCTGAGTTTTTCAGCCACGACGATTATCGTGACGTATTTGACATCAATCTCTACGGCGTCATCGACGTCACAATGACGTTTCTACCGCTCGTCAAGAAGGCACGTGGTCGCATCATAAATACGTCCAGCATCGCTGGTCGATGCTCTTTCACCGGATTTACACCGTATTGCATCTCTAAATATGGTGTTGAAGCATTTACTGACGGTCTCAGGTTTGATATTTTGCGATAATTTCAGGCAGACCTGAAAATAAGTTTGACTAAACATACATCTGTGTTAAAACTTTTTGTGTGTTTTAATCTAGGCCTAGGCACTTATCTCTTTCCCCTTTTCTTTCAGTTCTCCTTTTCTCTTTACCATTTCTGTCCTTTTTCTGTTTCTGTAATATTCGACACCGCCACCGAAATAATCATCTCTTTTCTGGTTGATTCTATAGGCGTTCACTTCGTGCTTTCGGAGTGAAAGCGGTGCTTATCGAACCCGGCGTACACAAAACTAACCTGACATCAACTCAAAACTATTCTAACCTAATGACCGCTGCCTGGGACGGAGCTTCAGCTGAGGCCAAAGCAGAATATGGAGAAGAATACCTCAAAGAGTGTACGTATCTCGCAGTTATCATCAATTCCCGCTTCCTTCGTTAACAATAAGTCGCTACTTCTCACAGTAATTGACTATAGTATACATGGTACATACATGTAGGCTATGTACGGGCACTTAAAATAATATTGTCTTCTCTTTGCGCTTTTCTGGTTTTAAGTCGTTTCATGGCTGTTTCTACTTCCTCTCTTATTATTAGGCCTATCCATCATGTGCTCATGGCTGTTACTTGTAGTCTGTAGGTAGTTCATTCAGCACTGTTCTGTCCTCTGAATTCTCGCTGTTGTACATCACCTCATAATGCTGCTTGCAACGCTTCTTAACTCTGTCTTTCTTTCCCTCTTTGCTTTTCACTAGCTGTGGCCAACTTAGGATTGACTGTACGTAAGATTTCTTTGACAATACATACATAATTATACATACATACATACATACATACATACATACATACATACATACATACATACATACATACATACATACATACATACATACATACATGCATGCATCCATGCATGCATGCATGCATGCATACATACATACATACATACATACATACATACATACATACATACATACATACATACATACATACATACATACATACATACATACATACATACATACATACATACATACATACATACATACATACATACATACATACATACATACATACATACATACATACATACAGATATGCCTGCTTAGGGTGTACACGAACCTTTTCATTTAGAAATAGCCTACCGAAACATAAATTGCAATTGGATATAATTATTATCTTTATTAAGCAAAAGACAAAAGACGATAATAATTTTATAATGATGTTCATTTCTTGCTACGTAGCAATCGAGACTATCGTCGATCTCACGAATAAGTTGGGATCGGCCAAAGTGACAGACGTTGTGGATGCCTATGAAAAGGGTCTACTCTGCCGCTACCCTCGCGCCAGATATCCGGTTGGGATGGATTGTCACGGGATGCTACACGTACAAGCCTTGCCCGAGTGGCTCGGAGATTGGATGATCGACGCACTTGGAAAAGTCCCTCTGCCGGCAGCACTGAAATAACCAGTCGCGCAAAAGCTGCAGCGTCTACAGTCTATACTTCTCTTGCCCAACAGATTGGAGTTTAAAATGCTATGCAATTGGAGTTTATCTGCTATTTCTAAGCTTATTCTGAGCTTAGCAATTGAAGAAGAGACTCAAAATGCAACAGTTATTTGAACTGTTATCAATAATCAACAATGAAGAGGAAGCTCAGTAGGCTACGGTCGTGGAACAATATGTTTTCTGGACACAGAGTTTACCGATAAGCTTATCCGAAGGAATTCCTGAAGAATTTACTTTTTTGCAGTAAATTTCTCTTTTAATGAATGCAATTGATCAAAGAATTGATTCTGTCTTCTAACGTTGACACTATAATAAACTAATTACTGTTATGAAGTTTTTTATTGATAATACTTCTTAACTGTACCTTTGCAACTTTATATTAGAATTATTCAGATGTCGGAAAAATAGTTGGCTAAATTTTCAACTGTACTCGTATCTGGTTCTCGATCTCAAAATTTGAGCCAGAAGTAAGAATTTTCAAACGACGTTTGACAGGCTTGAATGTAATTTATATAGCCAACAGCAACCAAATTATTGAGAGGGAAAATCCTGCTGACGACAGTCCTGACACGTGACCACTTGCTTCGCTGCTACTTGTAATCCTTTTAAATTTATTTCCTCAGCAAGTTCCACGTTGACTGTGCACTTAATAATAATAACAACAGAATCAGTGTTTGCATTTCATGGCATTTCAAAGTTGTCAGAGTTAAGCTTATACACGGACAAACTTGATTCATTCATTCATTTCAGACATTTATATAGCGCCTCCTCAAGAGTATCTGGTCGGCCCACTGCCACACGGAGGGCCTTTTTAGACGTTTGATTGTAGGCTATAAGCTTAAAACAATTTTGATACTGTGCATTGGCGGCGCTGTTTACCTTGCCTGGCTGCAGCGTGATGGAACCATGTACACATATTTACAGTGCCGCATGGACTTACACAGTCGCAGCTATATCTCATAGTCTGCGTCAAAAGGGCGCTTTGTCGTTAGGACTGGTGTTGAACTTTGGCATATTCTGCAACCCAGATTCTAACCTTAAACAGGAGCATAAAAAGTATACGCAGGCCTCTCGCAGTCGTCCATAGTCCACGGATCCAGACATCAAAATACAGGACTATAATTATGACAATTCAGTATATAGTAAAACCGGCATTGAAAGACTGCGTTGAAAACGGGGTATGACATGATTTCAATGTTTTAGAATACACGTAAATTTCATTTTCACTAAAATGATGATGACGTTGCTGTTGTTCGTGATGCTGATGACGCTGATGATGATGATGACGATGATGATGACGACGACGACGATGATGATGATGACGACGTCGAGATGATGCTGCTGCTGCTGCTGCTGCTGCTGATGATGATGATGACGATGAAGGTAAAAATGAGACGGGTGCAGCGTACTCTTCACTGTAACCCCCCCCCATCAATCTAATTTTTCCTCCGTTGCTCTCTCCACAGGAGAGTGTCACTTAACGACTGGAATCGAATATTTGACAGAATATAATCTATTCTGCTTCCACTTCTGCACTATCCCATTACCGCGACCACCATCAATCTGTGTGGCTACAATTAGGCTTCCTGTTTCCCGCTGCACCGTACCCTAAGCTCAGATCATATAGTTGAGCATCCCATGCGTTCAGACTCTTCGGCCAATCTGCTCCCTGCATCGGTTAGTAAGAGTTTGACGGAACCAGATCACTGAGAGTAGTGTCACACTAAAACACGAGAAACAGATTTTTAATTAAGTGCTGCTGTGATACGAATCTAGTACGAAATTCAATGTGCATAAGTTTTTCTAAATTAAATACGGTAATCAATAATTATCAATGAATATATTCACTTCAAATTTTTACGCATTTGTGGGGGCCCAATAAAGTGTGGGGAAGTGTGGGAACATGTTGAACATGCCTTAATCCGGCCCTGACTTAGGCTACCTGTTTTCCAGCTGCAACGTACCCTAGGCTCAGATCATATAGTTGAGCAATGAGCATCCCATGCGTTCAGACTCTTAAATAAATAGGTAATCAAATAATTATTAATGAATATATTCACTCCAAGAATTGAAATTAAACGTTACATTAGAAAAATAAATGGATAATCTTTTCTGTTGTCTGTGCTGATGAAGCGTGTTTCAAAAGCATAGACCTACCCATGGAAAGAGGACATCATAATTTGATAATTCTTTTGGTTTCATTTGTCGAATTTTGCAGATGTAGTCGTAAGATTTGTGTGTGGTGTGACAGAGGTCTGTTTCCTTCTTTAGAATTCCGGATCGTAACAATGGTTTGTTCTGATCTGTTGATCTGGTCGTTGATTGTGGTCGTCGTGTACTTTGTGGTACGTAAGATCATCAGTAGATTACGTATCGACCGATACACAGACGTCTATGTTCTCATCACTGGATGTGACACGGGGTTCGGTAATGAGGCAGCCAAACGTTTTGATCGGATGAGGTGCCATGTGTTTGCCGGATGTTTGACGGAGAATGGAAAGGAAAGTTTGAAGCATGAGTGTTCTGATCGGCTTCATGCAATCAGTCTCAACGTCGCGAAGATTGAAAGCATTCGAGAGGCTTATGATTACGTCAAAGCTAACCTGCCGAAAGGACGAGGTTCGTCATTTATCCGGGCATAATCTGCAAGTTTGTCTTCTTTAATGTCGAATTATTTGTCTTATTAATTGGGTTTTCCCCGTTCAATTTCGACTGAGGTTGATTGATTGCAATCGCGCACAGATCGTCTATTTCGGTTGCTGTTCTGTCTTTATCTTACCGCAACTAAACCATTTCCTAATTGCGGAACAGATCAGCAGACAACGCATAAGCCTACGTCACATTGAGTTTTAAAACTGCGCAATGATAAGCATTAGTTCTTTGCATCACCATTAACCATCTTTAGCCGTGTTTGTCTTGTTTGACCGGGTGACCATGATGCTGGTCCTCTTAGAACTGACTGCAACAATTCTAGTCACTTACAATAATTGTTCGATTGATGTGTAGGCTAGTTTAACAAAGCGTTTCAATTATGGGTAGGGCTTTTATTGAAATAGAAATATCGATTGGCCCCATAGACCATCGTAGACTGTAAATATCATATTAAAGTTCCACTTAGGCTAAGGCTTATAGAAAGCAAACTCTGGCCTTTAAGAAATCGACATTTCATGTCCACTAGTTAGACCTACACTTACCGCCTTGTTTTGCGTTTGAATTTTCGTCTGTATAAAACAAAATAAGCCTATGTTACTTCAGGACTGTGGGGCGTCATAAACAACGCAGGCGTCCTTGGCAAAATGGGTCCGCTAGAGTTTTTCAGCCTCGACGATTATCGTGACGTATTTGACATCAATCTCTACGGCGTCATCGACGTCACAATGACGTTTCTTCCGCTCGTAAAGAAGGCACGTGGTCGCATCGTTAATACGGCCAGCATGGCTGGTCGATTCTCTGTCCCTGGAGCCACACCGTATTGCATCTCCAAATTTGGCGTGGAAGCATTTACCGACGGTCTCAGGTTAGATATTTGCCAGGATTTCAGGCAGACCTGAAAAGTAAACTTAATTGATCATGTATAATTTGTGTTAAAACCTTTGTAGTGAACTGTTGGTCTAATTATTCCAACTCTCTTACTCTCTTTCCTTTTCACTTTCCGTTTCTCTCCTTTTCAGTGTCTGTAAAATTCGTTACCGCCACCGAATTCATGATCTCTGTAGATAATAATAATTTGTCGTGATCGTGACATTCTTAGAATGATGAAATGAGAGTAATGCTGATGACGAGGCGATGGTTAGAATGCAATCACATTTTTAGCTGGAGTCTGTTAACTGCACACAATCCACTCAGAACGTCACAATCCAAGGTACATTTCAGCTGTCATTCAGTTACTTCAGTACGAGATCTGTGTTCGTATTTGAAATCATTTTCCCTCAAGTGAAATTGGGATATTTGTAGGCCTAGGCTTGAGAGTTATTAGTTCGCAAAGAATCACCACCAAGCACCGATACTTTCGTCTTTATGACGATAAAATATTGATTAATATGTCGAAGACAGAGGTGTTGACAATGACCATGATACAATAATTATATATGTAGGCCTATATATTATAATAGGCCTATATGGTCACGATACGTTATCTGACAGGTTTGGTTGGTTTTAGGCGTTCACTTCGTCCTTTCGGAGTGAAAGCGGTGCTTATCGAACCCGGCGGACACAAAACTCACCTGATATCAACTCAAAACTATTCCACCCTAATGACCGCTGCTTGGAACGGAGCTTCAGCTGAGGCCAAAGCAGAATATGGAGAGGAATACCTCAAAGAGTGTAGGCTATGTTTCTCGCCGCATCTATTATCACATGCCTCTGTTTCCTTCATTAACAAAAGTCGCTTCTTCTTATACTTATTGTAGAGGTCTTCTGATTGTGCGCACGGCAAATTCATCGTTTGAAACTTTGACTAGCTATAGGGGGAGTGAGACGTTTTAAGATATTAATTCATCACATTTTCATGCGCAATTGCTCTTCTTACATGTACAGGGTGAGCCATAAACAAATATCTTCTACACAAGTTAGATTTTCTTAATCAAATTTCATAGGCTTAAATGCGACTTACATGTATATCTACGTACAGTGGAGAAACAGGATACCATCGTAGCTGCACGTCAATGTGAAGTCATTTTTTCAAGATGATGGTCAAGTTGGTAAATAAGGATTGAAAAGGCCAACACGCTTAAATTGAAAGCCCAAAACCCCGCACGTTTCACTTGACTCAGCAGTGAGGTACTGTGAGAAAGACCTTGACCTGCGGAGCACGTTTCATGGGGTGAATAATGAACATGGACAGGCCATGGCCCTTCTGGCGTTCACGTTTCACATATGCAATGCATAATTATAGACCTATAGTATGTAGGTCTGTAGCCTACATATTTTGTGTGCATATATAGCCTACACAACTTCATATAATGCCTGCGCAAATACTAAATGCAAACCTTATATATCCAAAATACCGAAACATAAATTGAAATTGTGACCGGACGTATAAAGTTTACAGTTTAAACAGCCAAAGACTAAAGATGGTAATATAATAATGATGTTTGTTTTTTGCTATAAACAGCAATCGAGGCTTTCCTCGATCAGGTGAATAAAACGGGATCGGACAAAGTCACCGACGTTGTGGATGCCTACGAGGAGGGTCTACTCGGTCGCTACCCTCGAGCCAGGTATCCGGTCGGGAAGGATTGCTACACGCTCTACTTGCCGCTACAAGCCTTGCCCGAGTGGCTTAGTGATTGGTTGCTCGGTTCACTTGGAAAATCTCCTCGGCCGGCAGCACTCAAATAACCAGTCGCGCAATAGCTGCAGCGTCTACTTCTCTTGCCCAACAGAAGAGACAGCTGTTCAAAACACCATGTTATTGGATTTTATCTGTTATTTTAAAGCCTATTCCAATCCCAGCAATTGAGACAAAGCGCAAGATGCAGCAGTTATTCAAGTTATTATGACCAGCATTGAAGAGGAAGCTTAGTGTGGGCAATGGGCATGGAGCAATATTTTTCCTGGACACATAGTTTACCTATCCGGAGGAAGAATTCTTGAGATTATCATTTCTGCAAGAGATGCAACTCTTTTAATGAATTCAGTCCGTCAAAGAATCGCTTGCTGACTGAATTTTGACACTATAATAGACTAATAATTAACTGCTAAAAAAGTTTTAATAGCACCCATGAACTTTAACTTTTTGTAGGCTACTGCATATGAGTTAGATGTGCTAAAACATGACGGGCTAAATTTCAACTGTTTTTAGCTTTTGTTCGTGTATCTGCCTCTCGATCTTTAATGTTGTGGAGAAATCCAACTGGCGACAGTGCTGTCACATGACCACCTGCTTAGCTGTTACTTATAAATAATCTTTAGTATCCCATTCTGAGCAAGTCCCACGTTGGCTGTGCAAGTGTGCATCTGGTAATAATGAAATAGTGCTTTTATTCCAGGATATTTATTGCAAAGCTATCAGAGTTGTATGGACACTCTTGATTCCAGGAATTCGCGCCCCTAGAACTACATAGCCTACTACATAGTTCTATGTCCACTTTTGCGAAACTGAGAAAAACGAATTTTAAGATTACTTGGTGACGACAATGGTTTTTCCTGTTTCATTGATGGCAATTAAATTTACATTTTTGAACAACAATCGGCGTTTCAAGCTTTTAAGTAATAGATGATAAAATAATATGCTAATAAACTTGACGACTATCGCTTCTTAAAACTTAGGGCAATGTTCCAAATTGTTTGCTACTGTAATTCAGTCGCTAGTTAGAATTGATTCTGATGGTGTGTTAAAATACAGCAAAACAGTTTTCATACCATCGATATTCTGACATCTGCCACATACATTATTATTTAATGCACTCAATTAAGATTTTCTCAAACAGGGCCAAGTGAACTACACGTATGCTCAAAGTATTCAAAGTATTCAAAGTATTATAGGGCCTACTCAGAGGTTTATGATAGACTCTGCCTGGTGCGCTACAGGGCTGCATACAGTGATAATATAGGCCTAAGCCCCATTATGTTTCCATAACATTATTATTATTGTCGCAGTGAAGCGATGCGTACAAAGCCGTACATGTATCATTTGAGTCTGTGACCCAATTTTTCAAATCCTGCAGGCTATAATTATGTTCGTTTGAGTAGACTACGTGTTCGTTTGAGTAGGCTATATGTTCGTTTGAGTAGGCTACGTGTTCGTTTGAGTAGGCTACGTGTTCGTTTGAGTAGACTACGTGTTCGTTTGAGTAGGCTATAATTATGTTCGTTTGAGTAGGCTACGCGTTCGTTTGAGTAGGCTACGTGTTCGTTTGAGTAAGCTACGTGTTCGTTTGAGTAGGCTATTATGTTCGTTTGAGTAGGCTACGCGTTCGTTTGAGTAGGCTATATGTTCGTTTGAGTAGACTATGTTCGTTTGAGTATGCTACGTGTTCCTTTGAGCCAGTGACTGAAGGTGGGCCCAGGGCCACAGGTCCATGTAATCTAGTGCCATCGGCCATTTAACTCTTCATGCCTACGCAAGTGAATGGGTTGGATGTAGGCCTACCCGTCAGCAGTAGGCCTACTGCAGGAGCAGAAAGAGGATCAGGGTTGAACAGTTCGCAATCTCTAACTGATCAAAAGTAGGTTCTATATTATAATATGTGCTACTATTCTGTGTTATTTGGTTGTCTGATGAACGACATGCAAAAGTGTCGTGCATAATATTAAACATAATCGCAATCTCGAGATTTATACAACGCACAACGATTCACGAAGCTGAATAGCGGGAACAAGCTTAGGCTACATGTACATGTACTGTATAGGCTAAACGTGGGTTCACTCAAAACAGAATCAATTGGGTAACATTCGGTTCAGGTCAGTAGACAGTTTTATATGGAAATGTCGCCATAAAATCCAACGCTCTAGTACGCCTAGGTAGACACCCAACCTTGGTGAACACCCAAGCTGGGTGAACACGCTTTGTTTATGGCTACCGCTACAATAAAACAGTTGACTGAATACAAGACAGGTAATCTACAGAACACACCGTGTCGCAAACGAAGAATGCATCAGCCTATGCCAGGGTATGTTTGCAAAGGGCGGCATCTGTACAAGAGCTTTGTGTGAGGGAATGCACACAGAGTGCTACAGACGGATGAGAAAGAAACTTCCATATTACTCAAACTGAGCTGAAATATTGGCCAAAGCCAAATCGAGCATAATACCATGTGATCTGATGATCTATTTTGTGTCCTTTTAGGCTTTGGTAATAATTGCAAACAAGGCAAGAAACCTTCGGATGTAGTATGCCAGTTCGGCCATTTTGAGCCTTAACCTGGAACAGATTTTGAGGCTTATAACCAATGGATGTTGCTTTGACTGAACGCCTTTCAATGAGCTGATTCCCGTGATTACATTTCAGGACCCAATAGGAGGTTTGGCCTCATGGGCATCCGTAGCATTGAGACACGACTGAGAAAGAGATTAGTATTAAATCCAAATATGCATATCAGGGTATTTTATGAGTGCGTAACAACGAAAATCAAACAAAATATGCAAATCACTGACAGAATGCTATGGAAACATCATCAAACATGGAACCATCATATTATCGCCGAAATCATCATCATCATCATCATCATCATCATCATCATCATCATCGTCATCATCATATTCATCATCATAATCATTATCATCAGTATCGTCGTCGTCGTCGTCACCATCCCATCATTATGATACATAAATCGTAATTTTTGCAAAGATGGTTTGTTTCCTTCTTTAGAATTCTGTACCACGACGATGGGTTGTTCTGATCTGTTGATCTGGTCGATGATTGTGGTCGTCGTGTACTTTGTTGTACGCAAGCTCATCAGTAGATTACGTATCGACCGATACACAGACGTCTATGTTCTCATCACTGGATGTGACACGGGGTTCGGTAATGAGGCAGCCAAACGTTTCGATCGGATGGGGTGCCATGTGTTTGCTGGATGTTTGACGGAGAAGGGGAGGGAAAGTTTGAAGCAGGAGTGTTCCGATCGGCTTCACGCAATCAGTCTCAACGTCACAAAAATTGAAAGCATTCGAGAGGCTTATGATTACGTCAAGACTAACCTCCCGAAGGGAAAAGGTTCGTCGTCTTTTGGCTGTTTCGCTGTCTATATAATGTATATGGCCTATGCACTGCATTTCTATTCTGCAAGAAGAACTTCCATTCGTGATTACCGTTAAATATCATGACGAATCGACCATATCCCTTGCGCGACTCCTACCTATTATCAACACCATAATATTATAATTTCTCCTTTTCTTTTAGAACTGTGGCGCGTTATGAACAATGCGGGGATCTCTGTTATGAACTTGGCCTACGATATAATTTTCTTCTCTTGTTTACAGGACTGTGGGGCGTAATAAACAACGCAGGTTTCATGGGAAAAATCGGTCCGCTAGAATGGCTAAGTCTTGACGACTATCGTGACGTCATCGATGTCAATCTCTACGGCGTAATCAACGTCACGATGACGTTTCTTCCGCTGGTGAAGAAGGCACGTGGTCGTATCGTCAACACGTCCAGCATTGGTGGTCGTTTCTCGTTGCCCTTATTTACACCGTATTGCGTCTCGAAGTATGGAATAGAAGCATTCACCGACGGTCTTAGGTTGGTTAAATTAGGTTATAGGTTTAAAATAATAATTAGGCCTATATCAAAATGTAACGATGTCTTTGAACTTGCCTATTATCGTCTTATAAAAATATATAGGCCTACATGATAATGCCTATGCTGATAAATATGCTTAGTTAGATAAAGGACTCTAATTTAAAGAATCCGAACTTCGTTCTAGTAGCCTATCTATAGAGGAAAGATGTGGGCTAAGTTGTGGCAGTACGACAAGGAGCGCACGGAATGCATAAAAATGTAATAAGTCTGCGAAATTCATCTACAGACGTCGAGAACTACAACGGTCAATCGGAGATTATTTAGAGACAAAAGACCTCAACCTTTTAGCCTACTCAGACGTTGATGAACTGGTCCACCGCCGAGGTGTGCTGAGACTAGACATTTGAACGCTCATTGGAACAATGAGCGTTCATGATGATGATGATGATGATGATGATGATTATGACGACGACGATTATGATCATGATGTTATGATGATCATGATGATGATCATGATGATGACGATTTTTTTCTTAATCGAGCGCCTGCAAACGCACTGCGCTTCACATGTAGCCTACAAGTCATGCAATAATCTTAATTAACATAAAACTTAACTACTAAATTAACTGAACAGACAGCCTGCAATACACGGCGGCCTAGCAGCCTACAAAGCATGTCCGCCCAACGGAGACCTGAACTCGTTATATATGCTACCTCTCGCTCTCTACGCCAGCGTGTTATCCATTACTCTACTGGGGCCGGATGATGATGATGACGACGACGATGACGATGATGACGACGACGACGACGATGATGATGATGATGATGATGATGATGATGATGATGATGATGATGATGATGATGATGATGATGATAGTGGTGGTGGTGGTATTTCACGATAACAACGATGTTCGTCCCGTCTGTTGGATCGCAGACGATCAATGCGTCCATACGGAGTGAAAGCTGTGCTTATTGAACCTGGGGCTCATAGAACAACTATGACAACGGTGCAAAGCTATCAGACCCAGCTGACAGCCGCCTGGAACAGTGCACCGTCAGCAGCCAAAGAGGAATACGGAGAAGAATTTCTTAAAGGAGGTATTATGCATCCATTATCTCCTGCTATAGGTTTTTGTGTGATATTATAATACTCAACGAATACGAGTGTGCAACACTGTTCATGAATATGCGTATATCCGGGATACATAAATGACACACCGGCTAATCAGATCAAGTGTGATCTGACACCATTGTGATAATCACATGACTCACATCGATGGCTGCTGCAACTCCCTATTCCTCCCCGTCCTTATTCTCCTCCTCCTCCTCCTCCTCGTCCTCCTCCTGCTCATCATCATCATAATCATCATATTCATCATAATTATATTCATAATCATCATAATCATTATCAAAATCTTCACCAGCGTAACATCATCATCACCACCACCAGTCCACCACCACCACCACCACCACCACCACCACCACCACCACCACCACCACCACCACCACCACCACCACCACCACCACCACCACCACCACCACCACCACCACCACCACCACCACCACCACCACCATCATCATCATCATCGGCATCATCGCCAACTAGACAACAACTACCACATCCACCTCCAAAGCATCACGAGTGACCCAGTACCGACAGCACAACAGCAGCTGTCATCAATGGGTCTACGAATGCATCGGTGATTCACGTGTAAGAATCGCCTATATAAGCTTAATATATCGTCAATAGATATCTTGAATTGCTTTTACTTTTGATGCAGCAATCCCCATATCTTCTCAATTAAGTCTCTGTAGGCCTAGAATCGGTCTTTTCGAATGAATACGTTTTCCAATTTGAATCTCGAATATCCGTCATTCATTCATATCTAGGCTAATAGGTAAGCCTAATAGGAAGCTGTTTTGCGCGAGTCAATTCATAGTAAGAGAGTGAATCCCATGGCACCTCACTTGATAAAGGTGGATGTGTTTAATCCTGAGTTTTTTATCAGCATAACAGCCTAGGCCTAGGCCTAATAATAATATTATTATGTGCTGTGTTCTGTTGGTGTTTTAGCGATTGAATACTTTGTCCAGTTTTCAAATTCCAGTATGGGTAAAATGGCAGATGTCGTGGATGCCTACGAGCAGGGTCTACTCGGTCGCTTCCCTCGTGCTAGATATCCTGTTGGGAAGGACTGCTACACGTTCTTTCTGCCACTCATGATCGTGCCCGAGTGGCTTGGTGATTGGTTGTTAGAAATTGCCAGTTATATGTCTCCAAAGCCACACGTACGCCAATATTAACTTAGGCTTCTATTTACTGCGATGTGGTTCTTGTAAACATGCAATGGATGCCATAGTTTGTATATATATACAGGACTTGGCGTTACAACTGGTTTTATGCCAATGGTTTTTGGTATCTTGCTTATTGGATTGCACATCGTTATTTTTGCGGAGATTACATTCATTACATTAATCGGACAAAGAATATCAACAACAGTCACTTTACGAAGATTATTGTCATGTGTCTCATGTTCAATTGTTCATGCTGCATGCATTTTGACGATCGAATAAAATTTGTTTTAATGCATAACGAATTCTCAGTGAAACTCGTAGTAAATTAGTAATCGCAATGGAGCCTAGCTTACTTATCGAGGCTGTATGATTTCTATAGACGCTCGGTGCCAAAGCCAAATTGTGGTGATGGGGGAGGGGACGGGGGAAGCGTGGCGTAGATGAAAACTGTGCGACGCGATACTATGGTGAAAATCGTTACAAGAACCACAAGACCAGGCATGCAGGCAGGCATAAGGCAGTCCATCGCCGATGGAAGAAGACGAACATCCGGTCTGTCATGCGTGCTGGATCGTTGGAGGATCATTGTGCAAATTATTATCCTGAAACTTGCCACAGGCGTCCAATGCATGCGAGCCATTAAGTTCATTTACTTTATTCAAATGGCCTATAGGTTACTGAACCACAGACCTATAATGTGTTCAAGTTGTATGCATATGCCTGCTGCCATACTAAAGCCTGTTATGTTTTCATATTGCAGTGAAGCGGTGCGTGTCACCTGAACCTGTGACCCATTTTTTGCGGGATAGTATTCGTGTGATATTATGTTATAGGCCCTACTACCATAATACTACCACCTATAAACACACACACACACACACACACACGATCACAACACACACACACACACACACACACACACGATCAAAACACACACACACACCGCACACACCCATACACGATCAAAACACTCGTCGGTCATGGGATGTTTATCCTTATGTGACTTCTTTTTATCAGCACTGGGACCGTAATAGGGCCTAGTAAGCGATATAATAATTTATGACGACCATCGCAAAGTTTGTCTCATTATTAGAGTCGCACGTAAGTTGATTTGCGATGACGATGATAACAACTCAAAGAAGAAGTAGACCTATCAGTTTTAGAAGTGGCAGTACTGTGTGGCGGTGGGAGTAGTAGTGGTCCTCGCAGTGGTAGTAGTGGTGGTGGTGGTTGCGGTGGCGGTGGTGGTGTGGTGGTGGTGTTAGTGGTGGTGGGCATGGCGGATATACTCTGGGCTTATATAATAACACTGAAGCTGTAAGGTTTGTTGTTTCGACCTTTGGCCAACTTTGGGAACTTAGGCCTAAATCTGCGGGTCTTTGTAGAACAACTTGGCACAAACACACACACACATACACACCACACACACAAGCGCGTGCGCACACACATACACACACGCACCATGTACGGCTGTAGCGTAAGCTGCAAAAGTTCATCTCATTCCGTAGATATCTACGGTGAACGCTTTCTATAGCTGAACGTCTATCAACATTCTGCAACGGTATGTTATCAAACAAACAATTAAGCTAATTGCATTAGCCAACATTATTGCATAAGTGTTAAAATAGTGGTGTTATTCGGTTACGGCAAATGGAACCAGTAATTAAAGTTAGGCTAGTGCTGTCAAATTAGAATTTTCAGATTAAATCGAGAAAAAAATAAAGAAGCAGCTTTGCTAAAAATATTATGACCATGAGACTGCGTTTGAATAAAACATTATTGTCATGAGGAATTGCATCATCGATCGTTTGTTTGGCTAAGGTCGTTAAACGAAGCGAATTGTAGATAGCCTAGTGCAGCAGAGTTCGATATACATGTATAACAGTTTAGTGTTTAAGTGGATTTTTAAGATAGCCTAATCTTCAGATTTTTTGTATGGACAGCTTGATGTTTCAGAATTCTGGATCGCTACGATGGGTTGTTCTGACCTCTTGATCTGGTCGTTGATTGTGGTCGTCGTGTACTTTATTGTACGTAAACTCATCAGTAGATTACGTATCGACCAATACACAGACGTCTATGTTCTCATCACTGGATGTGACACAGGGTTTGGTAATATAGCAGCCAAGCGTTTCGATCGGATGGGTTGCCATGTGTTTGCCGGATGTTTGACGGAGAAGGGAAAGGAAAGTTTGAAGCAGGAGTGTTCCGATCGGCTTCACGCCATAAGTCTCAACGTCGCGAAAACTGAAAGCATCCGAGAGGCATACGATTACGTCAAAGCTAACATTCCGAAAGGACGAGGTTCGTCACAATAATGGCTGAGGTTGCAATACGTTTTTATAGTCAATTGTTTTATTGAGGTTGTGGTATTTAAAATAAAAAATTAAATTGCGTAAGTTTTTTGATTTTGTTATGCAGTAGCGTTATGCAAGATGTAGCCTACCAGAGTGAAATTGTTTATTTTTTGCTAATTTCTCTCATTTTTAAAACAAAATACGTTTTAACCAATTTTTCATATCTATTCTTTACATTAATTATATATGTGCGGCCCGTATTATTGTAGGGAGAGAATGATTCTAATCCGATTCATGACAATCCACATTGCGTGCATGCTCTTGTCCGTGATCAACAATAAATTGTCTATTTTAATATATCTTCCATTGCTTACTGTCAGGACTGTGGGGCGTCATAAACAACGCGGGTCTCATGGGGAAAATCGGTCCTCTAGAATGGCTAAGTCTTGACGATTATCGTGAAGTTCTTAATGTCAACCTCTACGGCACAATCAACGTCACGATGACGTTTCTTCCGCTTGTCAAGAAGGCACGTGGTCGCATCGTCAACACGTCCAGCATGGCTGGTCGGCTCTCGGTCACTGGAGTCACACCGTACAGCATCTCGAAGTATGGAATAGAAGCATTCACCGACGGTCTTAGGTTGGTTTGATAATTATTATGACAGGTGGCCTAAACTAATGTCAGAATTACACATTATTTTTTGTGTGTGTGTCTTTGTCTATGTGTAATGTTGAGTGAGCGTGATATCGAACTATTATTAATTTTCGATTGTACTAGGGTATGCTCTCAAAGCCCTACCTGCACCTCACCGTGGGGAGAGGGTGAACAGCCAAGTAGGGGATAGCCCGGTGAGGCCATGCCATCAGTGGTGAAGACTTCGGTCGAAGTACCACCTAGTGCGTCACGCGAGGTGGACAGGCTCACCGGGAACCCTGAAAGTGCTGGCCAACGCAGGAGGCAGGTGTTGGAAGGACACCTCAGACCGGGTGAGGCCAAAATGGCCCAACGATCTCCTTACCCTGCCAGGAGAGGACTGGTCACCGCTTGGCAAGAGACCTAGAAACTCTAACAAAATGAGATAACGACGTTAACGTGGCTCCCCCAAAATACGGAGGAGCACCGCGTCCGGCAGGAACGGAGATGGGAACCGGGCCGTTCAGGTCGTCATCCCGGTACGTGACGTTTTGGCGCCGCCGTTTTGGCGCGACCGTTTTGGCGCCGCCGTTTTGGCGCGACCGTTTTGGCGCCGCCGTTTTGGCGCCGCAGTTTTGGCGCCACCGTTTTGGCGCCACCGTTTTGGCGCCCATATAAAAATTGATCTCAGCAGCTTATTTTGGGCTCAGTTTACAAATACATCAGTACGAAGTGATCGAATTGTGTTTAATATTTCTTTTTGAAGTTTCATTTAGTGGTGTAATAATTCACCGTAATTTGTACCCTATACGAGACCGAATGACTACAATAACCCTATACCTAACCCTAACCGACCCTCACGACGCCTAATCTGACCCTAACCGACCCTCACGACGCGTGTCATATACATACATTCTTAGCTATTTTGGGCATAACTTTTGAATAGCATGGAATATCATTACAAAATTTACCTCAAAATGTGCGTACATGAACCTCCTACAATTACCTACAATATTATAATTTTATAGGGCCTACTCTAGAACGAGGGTGAAAACAAATTCCTGCGCCAAAACGTCCGGCGCCAAAACGGCGGCGCCAAAACGTCCTGCTTCGCGTCATCCCGAGAAATCCTGGAACCCAAGGGAAAGAAGGACTATAGGGTATGCTACGAAATGAACGCGCATGCTGGTCTAAAATCATTATTTGCATCTGTTTTACTGCCTGCCTTTCAGTGATTCTCTACACATGTCTTCTTGCCGACAGTGTTTAACGATATTAAAGAACGTTTGTCTTCTGTCGCCTTCCACTCCAGTGTTCTCAACCATCGTCCTTGATAGAACGCCCACCTTTTGATGGTATAATGAAGATGATGACGACGACGACGACGATGATGATGGTAATGACGATGATGAGGACGACGACGACGACGACGACGATGCATTCGCTGTTTGATTGACTATAGACGATCCATGCGTCCCTTCGGAGTAAAGGCTGTACTTATTGAACCTGGGGCTCATAGAACTCCTATGACAACGATGCAAAGTTATCAGAACCAACTGACAGCCGCCTGGAACAGTGCACCGTCAGCAGCCAAAGAGGAATACGGAGAAGAATTCCTGAAAGCAGGTATTCGGTGTCTTTTATCTTTTGAATGACGCATAGCTTACTGTGTGATCAGTGCTTAATCTATAGTCCCTCTGCTTGGGGGTGGGGGGAATTTAGGTTCTTGTGGCTGATAAAATGGCCGTTTTCGGAAGACGGCAATCGGTCAGCCAGACACCGATGACGACAACCTATGACCGAACATTTTCTGACGTTCTTTTTTGGTCTTTTTACCAAATCTCATCCCAGAAACATGTATGTTACTCTTCCCAGAAAGGCTGATGATTTTTAGTTTTTTCGTCAAGATTTCCCAGGACAATGCTATAAATTCTATGCTTTTTTTCTTCTGATGACCTTTTTTGCTACGTCAATGTTTCTCAGTCGAATTCTTCCACTGACGGGAAAACTTCACATAGGCTATATAAAATTGTCGAATCTTTTTTGTGGGGTGTTGCCTATATACGAGTACATGGGTCGAACACCTCTTATTTTTCCTGGTGGGAAATTTTCATTCTTGGGGATCTTCCCCTTCCCCCGAGACGTCTCGATTGAACACTGCTGTGTGATGATTATTATGCTTTATATATATATTTTCAAAAGCGAATATCAATTTACGTGTGTCAGAATGTGCTAAAAAACCTGTGTATACGACAATCTTTTCAGGTCTGACCTAATTGTTTATTATTATTTTTTATGTTTAAAAAAGATCCTCCAGGGATTATTATTATAATTATTATTATTATTAAAATTATTATTATTATTATTATTAATTAATTAATTAATTAATTAACTAATTAATTTTTATATGACATCCCTTTAAAGTGATCTATATTCGGAAGCGCACATATAAGCTTACATGTAGTCTAACAATGGCAATAATTATAAGGTAGGCCTATTTGTTAAGCTTGAAAGGATCAAAGTGTGTTGATCTCTATAATAGGCACCAGACAGAAAGGCCATTCCTGGTTCTAGGGCCAGCCACTGAGAAAGAACGCCGCTCAATTATAGTTGACTGAGTTGTTAGTAGGCTATATAAATCACACCAAAGGACATGCAGACTGATGTATTGCGCGAACGCGAGTACTGTTGCTGCTGCAAGGTAGCACAAAAGGTACTGAACCGAGGAGGCAAATGTAACCTTTGGAGCTCAAAAGTTAACAGCTAGAAATTGTGAAACTGTCTTAACTACTTGCATGGGCTTACTGTGCATTTCTGGCGTAAGAATGGAATACTTGTTAAACTTGTGCAAACGAGAGTGCATTAGCATTGGAAGTTGTTTTCCACGAAGTCAGTTCGCGTCAGAGGCTTTTTCACGAATTGCCTAACTGCACGAATTTATACGGGCCAAATTTTATTTCAGTACGCTGTAGATTAGTAGCCAAGCGGCCTATTTTGAAAATGCTTGTGAACTAGGTTTTGACCACCGTGATAATTATAATTGGTTCTGTTCTTCTTTTAGCCAACGAATACTTCATGAAGCTTACAAGTTCCAGCATATTTGGAAGAATGACAAATGTCGTGGATGCCTACGAGGAGGGTCTACTCGGTCGCTTCCCTCGTGCTAGATATCCTGTTGGGAAAGATTGCTACATGCTTCATCTACCAATGCAGGCTTTGCCTGAATGGCTTAGTGATTGGTTGCTAGAAATTCTTAGCAATGCTCCAAAGCCACGTGTGAGCAAATAGTCTACTACTACTAACGCAGACATTGTTCTATTTGCAACGACGAGGTTGCTCTGGTCTACATCATGGAGTTTCTGTAGCGTGCAATTGTGGACGAAATGTGCATTTCTAAATGAATTTGTGCAGTTGTAGAAGCACTTCGGTGCAGTTACAAAAATATTTTTTAAAGTTGATCTTTATGTGATATGGAAGTGATTTAGCATGGAGGTGGGAAGAGGAAAGAAGGGAATGTGCAGTGAAAATAAAAGATCATCCGGTTTTCAAGTGTAGAATTTACTCTGCTTTTCTGGATACGTAAACAGAATTTAGTGGGTTTCTCGGGACAATTGACAAAAAACTCAAAATGGTTGTCGGATTTTATAATATGGAATTTAGACTGCTTCTCGAGTAATTTGACAGAAAGAGTAAAAACATGTCGTCAGATTTTAAATAATAGAATATAATTAAATTATAGGAATCTAGAGAATAATTATAGTATTCTGTAATATCTTAATGTTTCTCTTGCAATTTCACACAGAACGACAAAATTAGATTTGCATAGAAACAGCCTCATTAATAGCCTAGATGTATTTTCACTATGCATGATTGACTTTATAACCTGCTGGTAAATGTCGTAGCTTATTTTGTTTAAACATGTAATCATTTTTAGATTACGATCTGATGTCAGTAGGCCTAGGGCAGACTGAAGATATCCGATTATACATTTTATACAACATAACAAAGATGTAACGGTCATCAAACATTGATTTGAGTTTATCTCCTTGGCTTCTGTTATTAGCGACTTCGTTCTTTATCAACGGACTTTATACGCAGAAACAAATACGAAGTCCATGTGAGACGACCTAAAACAGGGTTGTCCAACCTTTTTGAGTGAAAGCCACATTGTCAATTTTATAAGACTTGGGAGCCGAAATAAAACTTGTATGAATAATTTATGAAAGTGATGCACAGGCCTGTTAATTTACAATATTTTCGCATGCCTATATGCTACTTGACTACCAGATACCACATATTCACATTTTACTCATTTATTTTGTATTAATCGGATACTTGACGCTGTTTTTGCTTAAACAGATACTTTATATCTGCTTCAATAGCTGATGCAGCTATATTCTAAGCATCCTGGTGAAATGTCACATAGCCTAATAATACCAGTGATCATAAATTTTTTAATGCTGCCATTCTAGAGGAAAACGGTTTGCAAAAAATAATACATGATGACAAAGAGTGCAAAACACCTAAGTAGGCTACAGGATTCAGCAGATTTGAAAAATCCCCTGGGGATACGTAATTTCTGCAAACTGTTAAAAGGCCATGCGCCACAAAGCCTCTCCTCAAATGGCGGTCATTCTGAATGTCAATAAGTTGTATTTGTAATACTTTGCAAAACAAAATCAGCTGGATTTATTCCAAAAATGTATCCTAAGACAGTAGGCTAAGTAAGCTTATAAATTATGTTCCTTTGCAAAAAGCAAATCTAGGCCTACGTTATCACAGGTCATTCAATCTTATTTCTTTTATTGTCTGACGGTTACTTTTCTTACATAAATCTATTAACTTCTCACCATTTACACATGGTCTGTAATAGTCTAATTTTATCGTGGTTATCTTTGCAAGTAGGCTACCTAGTATAGTGTGTAAAGTGTGTTTACAAGCTGAGGCCTGGATTAGAGATTGCCATCCATACTGCATGCGCTATGCCTACTATGATGCAGGCATCTTTTTATAGGCATCATCGGGGTGGTTCATGTTCATGAACTGAGCGACGTGAATTTTTTAGATAGCCTACAGCACATAACTAAGACGCGCAGTCTGAAAGGCAATAAGGTAATATAAAATGTCCATTATAGGCCTTAATGGAATTCGTGATTGACCTCTGGTCCATTTCTCAACTTCACAATTCAGGCCTGTGCTCCATGCATACAGTGTACAGAATTTGTGGACTTTGTCTCAACGTCTGACAATTTTTCAAAAGTTAATCTGTGGATCTTTTTGCAACTGCTTAATGTGTGGATATAACTAGGCATGCACGTGCACTGCTGATGTTATGTCATAAGCTTAATGTGCATTAGCCTACGGTTGCTATCTCCGGCGAAGAACTTTAACCGTTCAACGTCTATCAACAACGCAAAAGTATGCTATCGTATTAGAAACAAACCACGTAGACCCCATTGCATTTGGGCTACATTATTACAGAACTCTCACAGCAGTATTAGTATTACAGCTGGGCAAATTGAAGCGCGATCATCATATAATTTTATAGAAATATATCGCAGAAAACGGGGTATTGAACGTGGATCACGTAAGTCTAACGCAATTCGGATACGTGAAACTTTGGTTCGGCATAAATTATGGAATGCTAGTTATGCCTTAACATATTGGAATAGTGGTGAGACTTAGGCATGTCAATAAATTATTAGCTCATTGCTGTCACTGTCCACGCACCCAATCAGTGTAGGCTACGTAGGTCTTATTGGAATGGTAATGACTCATCTTGCACTTTCTTTGTTGTTGCGTGCTGTGTGCCATATGATTCTGAGTCTGGTCCTTTTTTGTTTACATTGTTCACCAAACAACTAATAATTAGGAAAAGTGATGGGTGATCAATCGCTGAGGTATAATTTCTGTGAGTCTCAAATCGACGTTTCATTTGACACTTCCCTCACCTTTGTCATTGGTGTGGAACCCTCTTTTAATGGCGACCAAATTATGGTCCGCCTTCAGCAATCAGTTACTGAATTTCTACTACATGACTTTGTGGACAGTTCAAAGAAGGTTATCTTCATTTGATGACTTTGTCGTTATGCGTTTCATCGTCATCGTCATCTTCATCGTTGTGCTTCTCATCATCGTCACTTGCATAATGTATCATATACCCAAATGAACATCGCCATGACCTCTTCTGTTGATTAAAAAATATTTTAGATCGCTACAATGGTTTGTTCTGACCTGTTCATCTGGTCGTTGATTGTGGTCGTCGTGTACTATGTGGCACGTAAGCTCATCAGTAGATTACGTATCGACCGATACACAGACGTCTATGTTCTCATCACTGGATGTGACACAGGGTTTGGTAATGAGGCAGCCAAGCGTTTCGATAGAATTGGGTGCCATGTGTTTGCTGGATGCTTCACGGAAAAGGGAAGGGAAAGCTTGAAGCAAGAGTGTTCCGATCGGCTTCACGCCGTAAGTCTCGACGTCACAAAAATTGAAAGCATTCGAGAGGCTTATGACTACGTCAAGGCTAATCTGCCGAAGGGAAAAGGTTCGTCGTCATTTGGGCTATTTTGCCTTTTTTGCTAGTTGGCTGTTTTTGGAACATCCTAGTTCCGGTCGAGATTTTTTGGTTGTACTTTTTCCGACCAGCATGCGCCGCTCCTTGATTTGCTAACGTTAGGCTATATTGACCGAATGAATTAGACTAATAAGTAGATCAGTGCTGTCCAACCTTTTTGGTACCACGGGCCGCAAAAGCAAGATTCTTGAAGCCGAGGGCCGCAATATTAAACTCAAAAGTAGTGGTTAAAATTTATTGATAATATATTATACCAACATTAAAACGCATATTGAAATTTATTATGGAATGATTATAGTCTATCCATCAATCAAGCTATCGATAGGCTACTTAGTAGATTATTGAATTTAATAACTGAGTGCTAATAGATATCGTAGAGGTCTTTGTTTATAGAAAAATAATTGGCTTTTCCCCTATTCTTTTCTCACTATTTAAGGCCTAGGCTTTAAACAGAATGTGTTATTTTTGGCATTCCTTCGCAAGTTAAATCTGAATTCTTACTTTTAATAGTTGATGCCATTCGAGTAGGCTAGCCTATCCACAAACTTGCATGCCCGCGCATGCCAAGATTTTCTCGGACCTCATTTTGAACGGAATTCTGAGATAGGCCTACTGTTCGTGTGTCGTCAACATCGTCTTTACATAGCCTCTATCCGTCATAATTATAAGCAACATGAATATGCTGACTGCCTTTCTTACAGGACTGTGGGGCGTCATAAACAACGCTGGCACCCCTGGCAAATATGGTGCCTTAGAATGGTTCAGTATTGACGATTATCGTACAGTCTTTGATGTCAATCTCTACGGTTTAATCGACGTCACGATGACGTTTCTTCCACTTATCAAGAAGGCACGTGGTCGCATCGTCAACACAGCCAGCATGTTGGGTCGCCTCTCGATACCGCTATTGACACCGTACTGCATCTCGAAGTTTGGAATAGAAGCATTCACCGACGGTCTTAGGTTGGTTTGATAATATTCTGATCAACAAACAAACATCATAACCAATTGTATGCGGTGAATGTGTGTTTCATGTGTTTGGATGTCTTTCTGTTTGTGTTATATTGAGTAAACTTGATATTGCATTATCGTTAATTTTGGAGCGCACCAGAATTCACTGAAAATGAATACCCTGGTCCAAACCCGTGAATCCGATTTACTGACTAACTTTATGTCATTTTGTATGCTAGGCCTGCACCCTCTTCAGCTTTGCAATATTCATCGCTGGCTCATAGATCTTTCCCAACAGGTCAGCTGCAGTCCGCGATTAGTTTGTATACCATCGTTTTGGAAGCCTGGACGCCCTTTGATAATGGCATAGGCCTAACTATCGTTGCTGTTCTATGCCGGTTGATGCCATATCCAATCGCTCTTAATTGTTAGAGTCGTAGCCTGTAAAGCCAAGTATATACAAGCGACAGCGTTTAAGATCACTTTGGTGACATACGCCTCAGTTGGTGGCATTGCACCGGCGTGCATCAGGGATTTCTTACCTCAAGTCTGTATAGTCACCTGCAGCTGGTCTGAGCAGCATACATTTGCTACTCATTTGTTTAGATCAGCTATATGTTGCTGCTGCTGATGATAATGATGATGATGATGATGAGCAGGAGGAGGAGGAGGAGGACGATAAGGAGGCGGAGGGGAGAAGGAGAAGGAGGATGGGGAGAAGAGAAGAAGGAGGAGAAGGGGAGAAGAGGAGAAGGTGGAGGGGAGAAGAGGATGGTGATGGCAGCATATCATGATCTCAGCGAAGCTCTTCTGTCCGTTGATTGTAGACGTTCACTGCGTCCATATGGAGTGAAGGCTGTGCTTATTGAACCTGGGGCTCATAAGACTCCTATGGCATCGTCACAAGTCTTCACGAACCAATTGAGAGCCGGGTGGGACGGTGCTTCCCCTGAAGCCAAGGAGGAATACGGAGAAGGATTCCTGAAAGAAGGTATATCGTGAATCCCATCTCCTCAGTTGTGCATGGCTTAATTATAATAATATTATAAGCTGCTGTGTGATGTAAAGCTTGCGAAATATTTTCAAAAGCGTACAGCAATTTACGTATAGGCCTACGTGAGAGTTTGCTAAGAAGTTGTGTAGCCTATAGGCCAATCAGCTAATCTATCGTCTAATTTTAATAATTATATAATAATATATATTATATAAAAACTGTCATATAGTGAACAGACATAAATCAATGCTTGATACGACTCTTTATTCCTCGACGATTTTATTCATCACCATGACAGCAACAACAACTATGACAACCTCACAAGCATCACCCAGATCCACCCGTACCACATTAACTACACCAGAAGCCATCAATACAAAACATATCAACACATTAAGTTAATAGGAAGCTGTTTTGCATCAATCTGTTCGAATCGAAGAACGGATTCGATTTCACCTCACTCGATATGTAATCTTTGACATAAGCAGCACTACTTGTCATTACTTTGTTAAGAATTCCTGCAGGAATTTATGCAAGTTTTCTTAGGCCTAATTCTCTTTGTCGTCTGCGGTAAATCGGTATTTTGAAGATGTTTTTAAACCATTGTTTTGATATCAGCATAACAGTTTATTGCGTTCTTGTTGTAGGCATCGAATACTTTAGCCAGATTACAAGTTCCAATATCATTGGGAGCATCACAGATGTCGTGGATGCCTACGAGCAAGGTTTACTCGGTCGCTTCCCTCGTGCTAGATATCCTGTTGGGAAAGATTGCTATACGCTTTACCTACCAATACTAGCTTTGCCCGAGTGGCTTGGTGATTGGTTGTTGCAGCGTCTAACCAATTCTCCAAAGCCACCTTTGCGCCAATAGTAATACAGCTTCCATATTATGGTTCGACGTGGTTCGCCTACAGGTCTACGTGCACTGGAATCCGTTCCCGACTCGTCGCTAAAACTGTTTGAAAATCAATTATTGCCATTTGTATAGGGGGTGACATGTAAATCTGCTTGTGCTTCATTATTTTAATAAACATAGACAGAAGAAAGCCACCGTACTGCGAAAAGGAACAACTGTCACTTTATGAATTGCTATAGGCTACATATATGATATTCATGCAAAATATGACGACCTTTTGAAATTGTGTAAAACGTATTTTTTAAATCTTAGCGCAAACCAAAAATTACACGTGAGGCCAGAGTATTCGTCGGTTCTGTATAATTTAAAGACCGGAAAGTACGATAGCAGAATCAGGAGCGGTGAAGACGAAGGGGCAGCGTGCTGCTATGGTCAAAATCGTTGTTGACATTGGTAGGCCTAGGCCTATATCAAGACGATTCAGGAAAAATCAAAGTTTCATTACTCGGTTTGCAGTATTGAGAGGAAAGTGTTCAGGAGGAATATCATGAAGACATGCAGCAGTGGGGCTGAGATTGACCGACGCAGCGAATGCAATAAATGCATAAAAACTATATGTTTGAAGATGCCTTCATTTTAAAGGTCAGAAGTGCGCACGTGACCACATGGCAGGACATCAATGGCGCTGAACAACTGTCAGTGAATGACTTGATCAAGGTCCGTATGCGCAGCAATCATCCCAAGGGGACTCGAACCCAGGGTGAGAATTACCGGGGGGGTTGGGGGGGGTTCAACCCCCAGTCATTTTTAGAGCCCCATGCTAAAGTATGTTTTTCATACCCCAATTTCAAGTTTATCATAGGCCAACCCCCCCAGTTATTTTTCCACAATTCTCATACTGCTCGAACCCGGAACTCGAACCATACTGTTCCCCGTTAAAAGCCGAGCTTTGGGAAGATAATATCTAAGGAAGTTTTTTTTATGACGGGACTATCAAACAGGGAAGCAATAGAGAGGAACAGTTTACTGGTAGTGATAGATCTACCGTGATGTGGCAACGATCCGATGACGGAAGGACAAACTTTTGGTACGCAGCATAATACCCTGTTTACATAGTCGAATAAGAATGAAGTGTCAACAAAATAATACTAACTATTATAAAAAAATATGATGTCAATTATTTGAATTTATAATACTTATATGTTGCATAGACATATAGGCCCCTATTGTACCTATCTATTGCAACTCTCAGAAGCCTGTTATATTCAATCAGTTTCCTACAATTTCAAAATTCGTTAAGGTGCTCACCTTTTGGGTATTTACTCTTTCTAACTTGGATGCCCTAGTTGCCGGAATCCGGAACGATATCTCATAATCTATAATTCGTAGTGAGCTTGCTCTTGAATAAGCAACCAATCAATATAGACGGGTATCATAATCTTTGTATACTGCGCCGTATTGTCTGCGTCGTTTTGTCGGGGGTAGGAGTAGGACAACTTTGAATTGCGCCGTTCCGTCGGCGCCGTTTCGTCCTGCGCCGTTTTGTCCTGCGCCGTTTTGTCCTGCGCCGTTTTGTCCTGCGCTGTTTTGTCCTGCGCCGTTTTGTCCTGCGCTGTTTTGTTACGGCGCCATCAGAATATAATTATATTCTGCAGCTATTATAAAGGCAGACAACACAGCACAACCGAATCTGATCCTAGTCTGCTAGACATTCTGCAGTGAACTACATTCGGAAGATCAGCATTTCGTCAGCAGACCGTTTAAGTAAGTCTTATGTCATAATATCAAATGTAGTCTATACTATACAGTATACATTGTATTTTCATTAACAGCAGTTTGTTTATTAGTTATTTACTGAGAATTTGATATAGCGCTCCTTCAAGGTTGCTACTCAGCAGCGCTCCCAGTCCAACCCCAGTCGAATAAGACAGTCTTGAGAAGAGTTATAAAGAAATGAAGTAGAAAGGCCAATAGGTATTTGACGAAGAATAACAGGGAGCTCATTTCAGGTCGCAGGGCCAGCCACGGAGAAATCACGGCGCTGCCTGATTGCAGTCCGTGAGCAAATATACAGGTGGAATTATTGTTGCCACCCTAGAATTTCATAGACAATTAATACATTGTCCGTTGAAGGGAAAGAGGATGATGTTATGGATAGGCCTACTCAGTAGAAACTCCTCTCACTATCGTACCATATCTGCTCGATAAAACTCAAGAAGATTTCATATTAAATACACTGGACCAGGTGTATGGAACTCGTTTCCTAATCATATTCAGCAGGCTGCAGGCATCAAGTTTACTAAGGGCTAAGACACTGCTACGTGACTATTTATTAATGACTGTGAAGATGTTATTAACCTTGTAAGCACTGTTTTTGTTTTTGTTTTGTAAGTGTGTTGTGGTTTTTTAGTTAAGTTTTCTACATTACTTGTCATTTCATTCTGTTATTTTGTCTACTATTCAATTCATGATATCAACCGTTTAGCCGTCAGTTAAAATTGCATAGGCTATGTAGCCTAAATAGGTGTCCCTGTTAGCGGGATTTTCATCCCTTAGGGCCTTCCTTGTTACCATCCGATCTTGTGAAGCATCTTGTACTATGACTATTGTTTATGGTTGATGGTTACAATAAATGGATTGATTGATTGATTGATAGAGAAATTTAGTGTCGCTACCTTAACCTTCGATTCTATCAGCAATATTAAAAAAAAAATATTCAAATACCAACGAACAGCAAGAGACATAGTTTATGACTCACAATGCTTATATCTGCCTTAGTTTAGACTCTCGTCAGTAAGGCTAGGCTATAGAGTAATAAAGTATAGACCCTTTTTAATTCCAGTGTTAAAAGTTTCGATTTGTTATGCATGCAACATTTAGGAATGCTGCCTAAACATTAGCATGGCATGACGTCTGAAACTCGCGTACACATGTAACAGAAATAATATGTTTATGAGCTATATGGTGCTACGGTAGAGAATAAGTTTTGGAGGAGAAGGAACGGACAAGGAAGAAGACGAAAATAAAAACGAAGAAGAAGGAGAGGATGAGGAGAAGAAAGAGGAGAAAGAGGAGGAGATGGAAGAGAAGGAAGAAGAGGAGGAAGATGAGAAGGAGGATGAGGAAGTGGTGGAAGAGTAGGAGGACGGAATAAGATTAGAAAAAGAGGGATAAGGAGGCAAAGGAGAAGGAGGAAGATGGAAGAGGAGAAGGAGGGGAGGAGGGAAAGAATAGAAAAAAAGAATCAGAAGAAGAAAAAGAGAAAAAGAAGAAGAAGGAGAATGAGAAGAAAGAAAAGAAGAAGAAAAAGAAGGAGAAGAAGAAGAATGGGAGGAGGAGGAGGAGGAGGAGGAAGACGACGAGAGAAGGATGAAAAACAGAATGGAAAAAGGAGAAGGAAGCTACGAGACAGAGGAGGAGGATTAGGGTAAGGAGGAAGAATAGAAGATCTGTCATTTGAGCTAACCCCAATAGGCAGCCATAGATCTAAAATGTTATAATACTCCATTTTCTTTTCCCCCAAAGCCCACGATGGGGGGAGATTGGTGCAAGTCCTCAAGTCGCAATGTGTCAGATATACTTTTATGATGATCTCTTAATCGCGTCCGTTTCTCTTTTCTATTCGCCGTATTCTCTGTAGTTTTTGCGTAATAATGTGAAAGTCTAATGAACGGTCATGCATCGATGCGATCTCAATAAAAAAATAACCAAGGGGAAGCTATGAACATTAAACATTCGCACCAATCCAACCAGAACCGCGTTGTCGCTTGATTTAGCGGCAGACCGCGACTATAGCATCTTATATAAATCTAGGACTCTAGGTCACACATCATGTGACATTCTGACAGCAACAACTTCACCGGCGAAACGATTACCATGTGTGTGGGTGTGCGTGTGTCCGGATCAATAGAGTCAAAACATACAGGTTTTGAAAAATTTGTGATTTTCATAAGAGCTTTGCCTGTGACACAGTGACTGGCATCTTATATAAATCTAGGTCACACATCATGTATCATTCTGACAGCAAGTCAGCAACAACTTTACCGGCAAAACGATTACCATGATTGTGTGTGTGGGTGTGTGTATAGTGTATTCGTGTGTCCGGCTCAAAACCAAGGCCGTTTTTGACATAGGTGCAACCGGTGCGGTGCACCGACTGCCCTGAACCGAGTTTTGTTGCTGTATAATAGCATCATAGAGTTTTTCTAGCATTTTGTTCATCAACATATTGCAATCGTCTGTCAGTTCTGGTCCAAGATTGACAATTTGCACATCAAAAGCAACACACTCGTCAATTTTTCATATAGCAGGTCTGAGCCGCCTAAATAAAAAGAAGTTTAGCAATATTACCTGCAATTGCAAAAATATGGACAGATTCGTGATTCCCTAGGACCCTGATTAGGAGGTCTGCGGGTACATAATCTTTGCTACCCGACCCGTACCCGTACACAGGACCGCTCCCCGTACCCGTCTCGTACTACAAATTGCTACCCGACCCGACTCGTACCCGCGGGTATACCCGTACCCGTAAATTACCCGCCACCTCATTATCTCAACCCCAATAGTTCAATTCTCTACTAGGAATATAAACTTTCAACTAAGCATGTGGTTCAAATAATAAATAGCCTACGCTGATGATGACGACGACAACGGCGGCGACGACGACGACGATGACGATGATGATGATGACGATGATGATGATGATGCTGATGGTGATGGTGGTAGCGGTGGTGACGACGACGACGACGATGATGATGATATGATGATATGATGATGATGATGATGATGATGATGATGATGATGATGATAGCAGTGGCAGCTCTTGTTGTAGCAGCATTAGTAAAAGCAGTAAATAATACTGTTCTAGTGGTAACAGCAGCAGTATCTGTAGTAGCATCAGTGAGGACAACGACAGGCCAATGGCGTACCAATTTAGTGGTACCCATAGCCACTTAAATGACTGCGACAGAAACGGATGTTTCCATTAAGTGCATGCGCATGTGAATATATTTGCCGGTTAGATAGAATGAGTATTTGATAGTGCATGACTCACTATATTATGTAGGCCTATTGTGTGTCTGTAACCTTAATATTTCAGGTTGGCGCGGGTAAAACGGGTATAGGCCTACTCATACCCGTGATGACCCTACCCGTACCAGACCCGTGAAATTCGTACCCGACCCGTATCTGACCCGCGGGTACGGGTAAACCCCGGGTACGGGTATACTCGCAGACCCCTAAGTCCCTGATCCACAGGTGCTCAATTTGGTGTTTTCCTCAGTTTGGAGTGGCAGTTGAGAGGAGTTGAGAGAAGTATGAGAATTGTAGAAAAGAACGGGGGTCAGACTACGATCGGCGTGGAGTTAGGTTGTGAAAAGGTGAAAAGAAGACTTGACCATGTGACCCTAAGTATAAGATCAGCGAGGGTTGAACCACTTCAAACCCACAGAAATTGTCATCCTGGTTGAGGGAGATAATTATCAGGTCAATCCCGTTACCATAATTATTATCCAGCAAATGACCGGATCACGCGAGCATGCCTGTGACAAGTAGGCCTATTGGTTCCTGCGCCGCCCAGTTTAATTACAATACACGAACCTGACTAATAGAAGGAATGATTAAGCTAATTATCGCTAATAGGCTACGTATACCGATACATCATATAATTATCACACATATCACAGACAGTATAAGCCCGCCTTTACCATTTGCGTAGGAAAGCGAATCAGCGAAATGAAAATCTTATGCCGGTATGATTCATTTCAGGTTCTCAATTTTAAATGGGTTAGACCTAACGTCATCTTGCAATTTAACAAAGTAGGCCTAATGCAAGTGTGTTCACAGAAACTGCGTTTAAACTGTTCACAGAATGATGTGAATTACTAATTGAGTTAGGCTAATAATGAATTCAACAATCTCTGCGGGCCCCTGGAGGTCGTGGGCCCGTGTGCTTTGCACACACTGCACACATGTTAGCTATACGCCACTGACCGAGGCTGTGGAACGATTTGAGACACTTGAGCTTACTGGTCAGCGGAACACAGCAAAATCGTATGAGAAAATAAAGTATGAACGGGTTCAATGACTTCTATTATCAAATATATTAAAAATGAAAATGGCCAAGGCGTCAATGACAGACAACATGTGTTTTCAGACACTTCATGAGCAAGATCCTGGAGATATAAAGATATATAGGCCTAAGCAACGTTTACTCTGATAAACAATGAGAGCACAGAAATTAAGAGCTAAGCTGAGAGTTAGGATTTTTGCGAGGATGAAAGGAAATCGGTTCAATGTCGACAGTTCTGGTTTCAGTGAGAAAGCAAATGGTCCCAAATCTCCGGATTTGAACCCGATGGATTGATATTATAGTCAATTGCGGAGAGCTATGCTGGAGAAATACCACCAACTGCAACCAAAACCATGAGCGCTAAGAGAACAATATTGATCGTCGCATTGGAGCTTATATGGAAAGATTTACCCTTGGAACACAATGTCATCAACAAGACATCAAGAATTGTACAAAGTGACTCATTACAGGTTCTGGTGGTGAGCGCATTGAACACAAGTTGTGAAGCACTATCAATTTCATTTGATAAAAGTTTTAGAGCGATAACTTAGGCTAACTGGATTTGTTTTTTGCTGAAGTAGAAAAAACAACCAGACTGATTGGTTAGCTAACAGCTAGGGCGAGAGTATGTAAACGTAGACGTTCTGTCTTTGTCATTCCTACCTCAAAAGAAAATCATGTTGTGACCGGTCAGAAGGACGCCAATTTTTATATAGCGTCTAACACATGATAAAAAATTATCGTTTTTCAACATCATCATAATTAGGATAATATTCAAAATAAAATGACGTGATTTGCTTGGTCTGTTTGATGTTTCAGAATTGGTCTGTTTGATGTTTTAGAATTGGTCTGTTTGATGTTTCAGAATTGGTCTGTTTGATGTTTCAGAATTGGTGTGTTTGATGTTTTAGAATACCGGATCGTGACAATGGGTTGTTCTGACCTGTTGATCTGTTCTTTGATTGTGGTCGTCGTGTACTTTGTTGTACGTAAGCTCATCAGTAGATTACGTATCGACCGATACACAGACGTCTATGTTCTCATCACTGGATGTGACACCGGGTTTGGTAATGAGGCAGCCAAGCGTTTCGATCGGATGGGGTGCCATGTGTTTGCCGGATGCTTGACGGAGAAGGGAAAAGAAAGTTTGAAGCAGGAGTGTTCCGATCGGCTTCACGCAATCAGCCTCAATGTCGCGAAGACTGAAAGCATTCGAGCGGCATACGATTACGTCAAAGTTAACATTCCGGAAGGACGAGGTTCGTTATTAAGTATAGTTTTGATTCTAAATGGAGATTGGTTTCTGGTTGGCTTATGGTTGTTTGATGGATCTTACGATTTAGTCAATTATCGCAGGTTAGCCTACTTGTGGGTCAATGTGTTAGACTTGCTGAATATATAGGCCCTATTAATTAATTATTCATTAAAGCATTTCTCGTAGATTTTCGCTAGCTGATCTGAATGTGATAAAGAATAAAATGATTCAATGAACTGAAGGTCCATTTATTTATAACAGCGATCGAGCAGACTGATTGACTGACTCAAAAAGACACTTAAATTGGGTTGCGCGTGTGAAGACACTTCTGACCTATAGGTACTACTACTACTGAGACCCCTGCCTTAGTCCACAAGACCAAGACTTCCATGATCGAATTATACACCTATAGGCGGACAACTTAACAAAGAAATAACTTTTAGTTTTCACTCTTTATATGATTTAGGCTTAAATGTCATGCCATGCATATCAAAGCACAGTATAAATAATTAACAGTCATTGGTCCCTATATCAACGTATTTATATTGGATTTAGGATTTGGTTTGCTATGGTAAAACTTGTGACAATTATTGATGGACTAGAGGCCTAATAATGTACGTATATTATATACTTCGACTGTAGACCAAAATGCGGACAGCAATTGGTATATTAAAGAATAAACTATTCTTATCTTACAATTCTGTTGTGCTTAGGTCCTTGTCTTGGAACATCGGAAATTTTTGGACCGAAATCATTTATCATTTTATACTGATGATAAGAATAGCATATTGCAATGTTCCTTTAAGCTCTAACCACCAACTTTGTTTAGTCATAATGACCGCTTCCAGAATTTCTATGCTTTTCTGTAAATATAGCAAAATGATTTGACGGCAGTATTATAATATCCTATAGTCCAACATCACCGCATCGCCATAGCACGTGGGGTTGCGTATAAGCTCTCATTGGTAAATTCCTGGCATCTTTGTGATGCATCGTAGGCTACAGATCAACGCTGATTGACGCCTGTTTTCACCTAATTTCTCCTCATGATAGTCACTAAAAACAAATTCGTTTTGCTGCAGGACTGTGGGGCGTAATAAACAACGCTGGTATACTTGGAACAATTGGTCCGCTGGAGTGGCTCAGTCTCGATGACTACCGCAAAGTCTTTGACGTCAATCTCTATGGCTTAATCAACGTCACGATGACGTTTCTTCCGCTTGTGAAGAAGGCACGTGGCCGAATCGTCAACACAGCCAGCATCTTCGGTCGCTTCTCGGTGCCACTATTTACACCTTACTGTATCACTAAGTTTGGTGTAGAAGCATTTACTGACGGACTCAGGTGTGTTCAGATATATTATAGGCCTATTCTTATAAATTTGCAGTGTTATTTGTTTATTATTTACATGACTGTAGCTGATGTCTGTTGATGTAGGCTACTGCCTTGATTGAAAAACGTTTTATGGGTTCAATAAATAAATTGAATTGAATTGAATTAAGTTTACATACCTCGATGAAGGCCTATATAGGCTAGGCCTACATATATATATAATATTTATATAAAAATAATATTTTATTTATACATTAACGTGTCCTTTGGGCTTGAGCATTGGTTTTTAAATGCACCAGAGTCCACTGTGAATGCACAAAAGAATGGCTTTTCTGATCAGACCTTTATGGAACGCGTTCAGGCTTTTAGTCCCTGTGTAGACCTATAGACATAACATTATTATTTTTGGTGACTAAGAGTGGGATTGTTAGTGGCGCATGTGTTGTGGTTTCTTGCACCATTGGCGATTATGATGACGATGCTGATGATGTGACACAGAGATGATGCCTGTCATTGTCTTATTGACTGTAGGCGTTCACTGCGTCCGTACGGAGTGAAGGCTGTGCTTATTGAACCTGGGGCTCACAAAACGTCTATGGTAACGGCCCAAAACTATCAGGCCCAATTCACAGCGGCCTGGAACGGTGCTTCGCTTGCAGCCAAAGAGGAATATGGAGAAGAATTCACGAAAGAAGGTATTGTGTATCCAATCTATTCAGTTAAGGCTTAAGCTACTGTGTGTTGTAAAGCATATTCAGTTGACGTTTAAGCTACTGTGTGATGTTAAGCATATTCAGTTGAGGACTTGAGGCTTAAGCTATACTGTGTGTTGTAAAGCATATTCAGTTGACGTTTAAGCTACTGTGTGATGTTAAGCATATTCAGTTGACGTTTAAGCTACTGTGTGATGTTAAGCATATTCAGTTGACGTTTAAGCTACTGTGTGATGTTAAGCATATTCAGTTGAAGCTTAAGCTACTGTGTGATGTTAAGCATATTCAGTTGAAGCTTAAGCTACTGTGTGATGTTAAGCATATTCAGTTGAAGCTTAAGCTACATGTATACTGTGTTGTAAAGCTTGAGAAATATTTTCAAAAGCGCATAGCAATTTTTTTCTTTTTTCGTATGATCCGGTTTGCTAGGAAGTTGTGTATTCCTAAAAATAGGCCAATCAGTTAATGTATCGTCTAATTCTTATAATATTATGAGACTAATTATATAATGAACATACACAAATTGGTGCTTGCTCTGACTAGTTCTAGTTTTGAAGGCGCTCATCGTCACCATGGCAACAACAGTTGCCACAACAACCTCACAAGCACCACGCTTAATCCGATACCCACACCACAGCAGCTGCACTCTAGGCCTATAGCCATGAATACAGAATCTCAACACACTAGTTTAAGTTAATAAGTTAATAAGTTACTGTTCTGCACCAGTCATTTCGAATCGGAGAGCGGATCCAATTTCACCTCACTCGACACTTAATCTTTAACATAAACAATTGAACACAGGCCTAAGCCTAATTAGTTGCGACAATAGTCAAATAGTCAACTATAGGTTGTTGATGTAAGAATTTATGCAAATTTGTTAGGCCTAATTTTCTTTTTAGTCAGTATTTTGAAGATGCCTTTAAACATGGTTTTGATATCAGCATGACAGTTTTGTGTGTTCTTGTTGTAGCCATCGAATACTTTGTCCGGATTACAGATTCGAATTATTTGGGGAGCACCACAGATGTTGTGGATGCCTACGAGCAAGGTTTACTTGGTCGCTTCCCTCGTGCTAGATATCCTGTTGGAAAAGATTGTTATACGCTTTACCTACCAATACTAGCTTTGCCCGAGTGGCTTGGTGATTGGTTGTTCCAACGTCTGTCCAATTCTCCAAGGCCACATGTGCGCCAATAGCAATATAGGTTTCCATATAATTATACTTAATGCTGTGACGTGGTTCGTCTGTTCTGCATGCTTGCGGGGCTGAACGTCGGAATTTCCCATGTTTACATGGGGGGAAAATGGAACGCCTATTCTTGGGGGACTTAGCCCCTAGCCACCCCCTGCCGCCGCTACTGGTCTGTATATCTGCTTGTTAGGCTATGCTTCAATATACCTGTGTGCTTCAATATTCTGAGGAACTGAAACGGAAGAAATGTTTTTCATTGTTGGACAAAGATAAGTTGTCTACGATCAAGGCTTGCTGCTCGGTCGTTTCCGTCATGCCAGCAGGCAACTATAGTTGCTTTACATTAGACTGCAATTTTTAGTAATTGTTAAATTCGCATATTCTTGCCAAATTTGACGACCGTCATATAAAAATTGTATACATGCATAAAACAATTCAAAATAAAATATGTAATGGGTTCAGATTAATTATTCGCCAGTGCAGCATCATTATTTTCAAGACCGGAAGTGCGAGAGCAGAGACCGGAAGTGCGGTGTGACGTCACGTGACGACGAAGATGCAACGTGGTGCTATGGTCTGTCTGTCTGTCGGTCTCTCTCTCTCTCTCTCTCTCTCTCTCTCTCTCTCTCTCTCTCTCTCTCTCTCTCTCTCTCTCTCTCTCTCTCTCTCTCTCTCTCTCTCTCTCTCTCTCTCTCGACGAAAGTGTGACATTCGTCCGTCACTCAGGCGATCAACAAAAAGTGTAATGGGATCAAAACTATCAAGAGACCGAAGAGCATTTCTTCAAGTCTGGGTCCCTTCTTCAGGGAATTTGTATGGACATGCTTGTTCCGTTCAACTTCCATCCAGTATAGGCTTACATGCATAATATTATGCATCGAGTCATGTTTGGGATCGTCTACTTAATTGTCATGCAGTTTGCTTACTCCAATCCTGCTTGGTGTGCGCCGGCACATCATACTTTTCATTATGCATGTAGGCTAGTATCAAGCAAGTAGGCCAGTATCAAGCAAGTAGGTCGATGAAACCAGTAGTTAAATGCTGTGTGTGCTAGGATAGCATGGTTCGAGTTGAACAGGTCGCTATTGCGATAGTCTTTCTTTATCTTTATTTATAAAACAGTGACAGTGACGGTGTGACACAACTTAAAGTCCACCGTGTGCGACTGAAAAACGGTGTTAAAATATTATAGTCAGATAATAGTCTACAACTACATGTATGTCTGCATACATTCTGCCTGTTGCTACATGCATTGCAAAGTACAAACCTACGGACAGCTAGGTCATGCAGCTCTTGCTTCTGCTCGCTAACTGTAAATTAACTAAGGCTAAGTCACCTCAAGAGCTTCAATCTAAACAGAGGAATGTCATTCATGTGCACCTGTTGAGTCTTGTTTGTGCTACCATTGTTCGATCAGCATTGTTCACACTGTAATTAACATTGTTTACACTGTAATTAACATTGCGTACACTATAATTAACATTGTTTACATTTTAATTAACATTGTTTACACTGTATTTAACATTGCTCATTTCCATTGGACTGCGTCTTAGGCAGCAGCGATGTCTTAAGAAAAGTGTGCGATTAAAATACTAATTCTGAGTAATTTTTATTGTGCTTGATGAGGCAGTCATGGATATTTTCCCTAATGACTCCAATGACCACCTCCTGTTAAATAACATAAATATTAGCCATGAAACCAATCTCTTAACTGTTTTAACTTAGACTCTACATGAAGGACAGTTCTTATTCTACGCACTAGACACTTTTGACTCAAGTTAACAATTGTTGTGTCCCAAAGTTTATCGAAATGCACTTCAACTGCACAAGTAGGCTATATTGTATAAAGCTTGCTTCTTGCTGACGTTGAGCATCTATTAATTCAGCACACTTTTTCCATTCTAGCTCTTACGGACACTTGACTTGTCGATGCTGTAATTACACCTGGTTATCACTTTGTCCACAGGTCGCCAGACTTTAGTCGAGCTGGTTGGGTAGGGCCTATACTAATAAAAGAGGACATTTTTAAATACTTGATTTGGCGTCATATTATCACTCTGCGTCAAAAACTTTCAAGGTTTGTTTTTATTAGCGTCGTATTGAAGAAAGGGCTGAAAGGCAATGTGTAATGCGAAGCTATGGGCCTATAATTATACCTTCTGGCTCCAATCAGTGTAGCTATTCTAAAGTTGCAAATGCATGTAGAGATAAACAGACTACATCGTGGGTGATTTCATGTTGGTCTACTGAGGGCAGAGAATCACTATGGAATACCATAGTGTGGCATTATTGCCTGGTTGGTAGGTCCAGGTCCGCCCACAACTTCTTTGCCGCCACAATAACGAGACCCAACAGAATTAGGCCTACTACCCACTCATAAAACTTAAAAGCGCTAATGAATGGGCACTGCTGTTGTAAGCGGCGCTACGTAAATTTAAAATGCCATTACATTAACATTATTTTAACGATAATATTTTTACAAACCCATGATCTAATAAAATAAATAGATATAAGATTATTGTTTCGGACATTTAGATCCAAACTCCAGAATGAGTAAAAGAAGTTCTGTAAGTAGATCTATTATACTACAAAGGACTCGCATTCATTCATCATACTTATTACTTCTACTTGTCACGAGTTACATGTAGGCTACTTACGAACTACTTAACTACTCGTTGAGGACAAACTGTCAAACCACCTGTTTGGCTTAGGAATATCACCACTTAAGATGCTGAAGAGGAAGGACTCTGAATATTTATATGTATAATTGACAATTGTATATATACACATAATTATAATATAATAGAATGCATATAATGTGTGTGTTTGTATGTACTGTACTATGCTTGCGTGTGCGTGTCTGTGTGCCAATATCAGACCCATCTGGACTAGAGAATGGTTATTTGGTATTTAGGTACTCGAGCCTTGATGGTTGCAATACTTTAAGTTGCACTTAGAGATATAATATATGTATATAGGCCTATAATATACATAATACATATATTTCTAACTGATATATCTAAAAATCTTATGAAAATATTAACCTATGAAACCACACAAAGTCTATAGAATTCTAACACAAAAACGTTCTACAGGCTAATACCTCAAGCGTGAGCATCTGTATCATCTATCCTCCATAGTAGAAAAGTTTGTACTGCCAAGATGTTTGATATGGCATCAAAATCAAACCAAGTCTTATAGCATATTCTCATAATAAAGGTCATGGTTTTCTTGGCAAAGGCATCGAATTTATGTAGAGTAAGATCTTGATGGTGTAATAAGAAAGATGGAGACATCCAGTAGCAAAATAAATATGAGAATGAGACGATGAGGTGAAGTGCATGGGTGATTTTGAAAGTAGATGAAAAATACATATTCGACCTGGTTAGCTGATGACAAAAGCGCAAGGAGCTCTGAAGTAATTGTATAAGAAGTCTCATGTGGGCTTTTTGCAATTTGCATGCTTAAATATTAGGTTAACGGGCAGCAGACGCTTGTTTAGGCTACTGCGAATTGCATCATAGTTTTTATACCCAGTTAATGTCCTCTGAATGAGTTCATTTTCCCTTGCGTCAAGTTCACCAAATGAGTGTTTTGTTTATTGCAGCGAGACTTTCAACTTTGCTTCGGTCAATGACCCACTTACGGAGGCAGATCTGCAGTTAATCAGGTTATACTGCAGCTTAGACTTAGACTAAACAGCACAACCGAATTTGATCTCAGTCTGCTACATATCGTCGGCGAACTACATTCGGAAGGTCAACATTGATTTCGTCTACAGACCGTTTCAGTATGTGGTTATCTAAAACATTATCTAAAACATACTATTTTCAGTAAAAACAGTTTGCCAAGCAGCTTAATATCGTTATATTAGAATTTTACCCGGTACTGAAACACATTGCCCGTTTAGTTGGGACCGTTGCTGAAAGAGAATAATGTTCTAGATAATTATTCAGTGAAGCAGCTTAGATTCCTTAGGCCCTAAGCTTTGATGGGTATACTAACAAAATATTTTCAAATACTAACCCACAACTGAGACATGGAGGGAGTAGAAGAAGATTTGTTGTAGCCGGTTAGCAAGTCTCCGATATAACGCGTCTAAATCATGATCACTGTCCTTTTCATCCTCGTCAGAATTAGTATAATAATCAAAACAAAATGACGTGATGCGCTTGGTCTATTTTGATGCTTTAGAATTCTGGATCGTGACGATGGATTGTTCTGACGTGCTGATCTGGTCGCTGATTGGATTCGTCGTGTACTATGTCGCACGTAAGCTCGTCAATAGGCTACGTATCGACCGATACACAGACGTCTATGTTCTCATCACTGGATGTGACACGGGGTTCGGTTCTATAGCAGCCAAACGTTTCGATCGGATGGGTTGTCATGTGTTTGCTGGATGCTTTACGGAGAAGGGAAAAGAAAGTTTGAAGGAGGAGTGTTCTGATCGGCTTCACGCCATAAGTCTCGACGTCACGAAAATTGAAAGCATCCGAGAGGCATACAATTACGTCAAGGCTAACCTGCCGCAGGGAAAAGGTTCGTTTTAAGTAGTTTCAACTGTAAACAATAATTTTTTGTTAGCTTGTGGTCGTTTTATGGATCTGACGATTTAACAAATGATCGTTTGTTTGAATTGCGAGTCCATATGTAAAACGTTTTGAATTACTATAGTCGACCCATTTATCGTGGATGTACACCAGTTGATTTACTTGGGGCGGTGTAGGCTCCTATTGGTAAAATCATGACACATTGTTGATGCATCGAATTATAAATCAACGCTGCTTGACGTCTGTCTGTCACTGAAAACAAATTCGTTTTGCTGCAGGACTGTGGGGCGTAATAAACAACTCTGGCATAATTGGAGAAATAGGTCCCTTAGAGTGGCTCAGTCTCGACGATTATCGCCAAGTCTTTGACATCAACATCTATGGCTTAATCAACGTCACAATGACGTTTCTTCCGCTTGTCAAGAAGGCACGTGGTCGCATCGTCAACACAGCCAGTATCTTTGGTCGCTTCTCGATGCCGCTATTTACACCATACTGCATGACTAAATTTGGAGTACAATCATTCTCGGACGGCCTCAGGTGTGATGCTCAAATTAATTCTTCGATATAGATTATTGTATCGAAGACTTTTCGAAGTGTGTTATTTTTGTCTAGCATTCGTTTAGAAATGAGCCAGAGTCCATGATGGGTGTACACACTGTACAGGCGAATGGCCTCTACCTGTGCAGACTGACATAGAAAGCGTCCAGGCTTCAAATAATTCTGTATCATCATTCTGTACTCTGTCAATAATTCTTTATTGATGACTAAAAATCGGACTATAATAATATTAGTGGCGCATGTGTTTACTGTTGGGGTTTCTTGTGCTGTTGGTGATTATGACGGCGATGCTGATTATGATTGTGTCACTGAGATTATAATTATGCTGTAATCATTGTCTGGCTGACTGTTGTAGGCGTTCACTGCGTCCATACGGAGTGAAAGTGGTGACCGTTGAACCCGGCGTCCATACAACTGCTATCATATCGCACGAAAACAATAGTTACCATTTCGCAGAATCGTGGAAGCGTGCTTCGTCGGATGCCAAAGCAGAATATGGCGAAGGATTCTTGAAAGAATGTAATATTACTTTCCCTCTAATTAATATATATCTCATTCTTTGTTCCAACGCTCAACAAAAAAGGTGCCGGAGTCACGAACGATCTAATTTTTAATCTAATATGAACATTTGAAAAGCGCTTCTCATAGTAGAGCTATTCAGAGACGCACTCAGCATGAGAGGCCCATGAAAATAGAAAGGTGTTGAAGCAGCGCAAAGATGCAGGTGAATAATTCCTCACCAGAATCCTGTTATGAATTATACTTTTGCCCTCTGTCTATGTCTAAAAATACTCCTACTCTTTTGAGTGGATGCATAGGCTATCAGATGACTAGATTAATTGCTCACAAGTCTTTTACTGAGTCTTTTGTTACTGATAAGTTGTTTTACGGTAGTCAATACATGTTACTAAAATGATCAATCTGTGCCTGATTATGTCAATCTGTCTAGCAGTCTAAAATAACTTTTTCTTAGTCCAGTTGGGGTTCTCTGTTGCTTCATAATCCTAGTTTTCACTAATTAATGTCTGTTATTTTCGTTGTTTTTTATATGCAGTATGCGATTATGTATCGAAAGTGGTGTCTCTCTTGGAATCGACGAAAACCACGGATGTCGTGGATGCCTACGAGCAGGGTCTACTCGGCCGCTTCCCTCGCGCTAGGTATATGGTAGGGAGAGACACCCGCACCTTCTTCATGCCCCTCGTCCTCCTCCCCGAGTGGCTTGGGGATTGGTTACTGAGTCGCGTTTACACTGCTCCAACACCAGCTTCGCTCAAATGACCGCGACATCTTTAACCTGCACTGCGAAGAGGCTCACCTGAAAGGCTGAAATATACGTGCATACAAGCATCTAAACCGACTTTGATCCATATTGCTTTTGCATGCTGCTTATGCTTCTGTATTTAGAGGAACTTACAGGAAATATAAGCTGTATTCATGCAAACAAAACTTGACCACGATGATTATTGTGAATGTAGAAAGGCGTTTATGCTGCCGTGCACACTTGGGTGTTGCGGCTCAAGATAGCCTACAATTGCATCTTTGTCGTTGGTCAATGTTGCGAAACTTGTCTACCTTTGGATGAATTTTTGAACTTCGTTTATACAGAATTTAACAGATTTGTAAAATTTAATCCTAGTTCAGTTGTTTATAAGCACTCGAATGTATCCAGAATACATTAAAAATCAGACCGCATCATAGATCTAGATTAATTTGAAAACATGAGAGTAGTTCACAGGATGGCGCATATCGTCGGTCACGAGGACCATAATAATATTATTACCTGGCCTGCTTAATGTCGTGTATCCCACCACGTCCAACAAGAAAGGTGGCTTAGGGTCCATTAATATGCAGAACTCTGGAAAATTGGCACCTCCACCCACTGTACACCGGCGAACCCTCCCTCATCCTCGATTCCGAGTTGGGTTTTCCAAAACACTGCCCCAAAGAAACTCTACTTCTCTTTCTGTATTGTAAACTAGTCTCTGAGCCATGATGACTCCTCTGCCTCGGAAGCTCTGCCACCTTCGACATTATAGATTGCTACTTAACACTCTTTCGAATGTCTGTCTTCTTGGTTTGGCGACTCTATATTATAGCGCAGCTCCACTCTGCATGGTCTCAGCTTTACCTGTCTGTCCGCCCTGTATTCGCTTACACTGTTCGGGTGTTCACCAAAGCTCAGTCCTAAGCCCACTGCTTTTACACTATAGGCTACCTCTCAGCCATTTCATATAAATTTCCCAATCTTTATATTCTTATCCTCCGACTCTTTATCCTCTTCCGCTTGCTCAACTATTTGATTGGGGTCAATCTGATTTCTAATTGGATGGATGTACATGTACATTCGTTTATGACTTTATGTAATAATCGTCGTTTAATTAGAAAATGAGGCCAAAATGTATGTATTTTTGTTTAATTCCATAAACAATAGGCAAAACGCTATGGGTGTACATTAGCACAATAGACTGCTTAGAACTTATAGTCTAGATAGTTAGTAGGCTACATGTTTTTGAGTAGCATTCTTGGGATAAAGTTTATCGAGTCTTTATCGGAGAGGGTGACATTGTGCGCCTTTGTCTAATAGCTTGATTACTGTAATCTCTTCTTCTCTAATCACATATACAACCTCTCGCACACTTTATACATGCATAATTGCATATTCGTGATCTACGCCGAATTCGACCGTGCTTGACTGTAAAACTGTCTGTTCTATCGCTATGATCGCTTTCTTAAATTGTCCAATACGAACTTGATTTACTGTAATTCTCCTTTCCTTAACCTCGGAAACAAACCTTCGCATGTGGTATGTCAAGGTTTTTTATACATGCATAATTGCATATTCGTGATCTACGCCGAATTTGACCATGCTTGACTGTAAAACTGTCTCTGCTATCGCTATGGTCGCTTTCTTAAATTGTCCAATACGAACTTGATTTACTGTAATTCTCCTTTCCTTAACCTCGGAAACAAATCAACGCATCTACACTTAGTCTATGTGAAGTTTTTTAAAAATAAACTGCATGGGCCTGATTGACGTTGTCAGATTGACGTTGTAGTGTCTCGTGTCTCGTGTCTCGTCGTAGTCACCGCCTACAAAATTGTCGCTGAACGAAAACTCTTTAAACTAGAAGTCCAGAGCATGCAGATTATACAGCTACAGGTACGAACAAGCGTTGGACAACAATAATAATCTGGTTTTGCTCGCATAAACACAGGTTATAATATCAAACATTATTTCGTTACAATTCTTCTACCATCTACAAAGACCTACTAGAGAATAGACATATGTAGGGCCTAAAGGCACATGGATTATAACGATCAGTTTAAATGCTTATATCCTACGATGTGCCAAACATGAGCTCTGTGCTTGCAGCTCAGATAAGCCACTTCGCATCAAGTGGAAGATGGCACGGTCACTTGAGTGCAGCTGGTGTTGGAGATTTTTCAATAAGTGACGGCAGCCAATCTCCCAGCCACTCAGGCAAGGCCTGTAGGGGAAGGAAGAATGTGTAGCAATCCTTCCCAACAGGATATCTAGCACGAGGGAAGCGACCGAGTAGACCCTGTTCGTAGGCATCCACGACATCCGTGGTTCTGGAAGATGCCAGGGTATTCAACATGTTCGAAACGAACTTGATTGCTGCATTGTATAGGAGCAACATAAACAAATATCAGTTAGGTATGCACCAGGTTTAAAGAGTAACTCAGCAACCACAATTATAAGACTGAATTAAACGGATGCATATGTGATGGAAAACTTTGTTCTGTCGGGCGATGTTGCGTCATCTGAAAAGGCGTGTGGGATAAACGATTCATTGAAAAAATTTAGAAGTATTGTTAGAATGAGTTCAATAGGGAATTAAGACAATTTTTATGAGAGAATTCTGGTGGTGATGATGATGATTTTCATTTAGGTGGCGCCTGTGACTAGGTCTACCACGCAAACGTTAGTTGTGGTATTGTTGTCGTCGGGGTTTCTTGTCAGGGTCGGGTGGAGGTAAGAGTGTTTGAAATGTTGATGACGGAGTCGACGAGTGCGTATAGTTTGTCGTGACAGCAGCTGTTGTAATGGTGGTGGTGATGACGATGATGATAATGATGATAATGATGATGATGATGATGATGATGATGATGATGATGATGATGATGATGATGATGATGGTGATGATGAATGCAAATAGAGGTTGAGATATAGACAGTTTCGGATAGATGGATCGATCTATCGATGGATCGATCGACGGATAGATGGCTGAACCATTGGACGGAATGACGTAAAAAGTGTGGATTGGTAAACGAATTAATAGATGAGTTGATGCATGGGTGGACATATTGTTGGATTGATGCATTGAGAGATACGTGAGAGATATACATGTAAATAGATCGACACAGAACCCATCGATTTGTAATCCGTCATCCTGTTTAGCCGAAAATATCAGACGTTAAAGCAGAAAGGGTGAATCAGGAATACATGTACCTTCTTCCAGGAACCCTTCTCCGTATTCTGCTTTGGCCTCGGGCGAAGCACCGTTCCAGGAGATTGTCAAATGGTGGCGGTTGCTTTCCGCCGATATAATAGCAGTCGAATGTACTCCGGGTTCGATAAGCACAGCCTTCACCCCGTATGGTCGCAGTGATCGCCTACAGTTAACCAGACAATAATTGCAGACATCATCTCTGTGACTAACACCATCTTTCAATACAGTCGCAAACAACACTAACAGCACCAGTAGGCCTACTTTTTCTTTTCCTTTTGGCTTGGATTAGTCCCTCGTTGGTGAGGGGTCAGTCACTTGGATCCCACGTCTCCATAAATTATGGTTCTGTTACAGTCGGATCCACTGATAAGATTCCATGGGAACGTGTTTTTTTTGACCGGATGCCATTCCTGACGTCAACCACAGTTGTCGAATGTGGACCTAACCTTTAGTGATGATCACCCGCCCACATGGCAGAAGGGGCAACAGGCTTATTTAAATGGCGGCCTGGGCTCGCCATGTCACAAAGCCGTCAAATGACTTTTGCAGCTTTTGATTGTGAGACAAGACGCCACCCTTGTCTCACACTGCACCAGTTAGCATTTCCGCTGTTGGTCCGCGACTGCTTATTCGTCAGGTTGCCCGCTTATTTCGTCCCTGCAGACCCTGCTTATTTCGCAGCGGGCCTCTATTATATCTAGAGGTCGTTCCACTATACGCCACCTGTGGACGCGTGTGATAGCAGCAAGCTCTGTACCCACTTACGCAACTACCAAAATCATACTTTTATCATGACAAAGGGAATTAAATGTTATGATAATAAAAGGGAGGAAGAGAAACACTAAAGCGACAAGCTTACAGAATTTCAAGATTGGACAACTTCCTACATTTATAAGCGAATATCTGAACTTAACAATCACACCTGAGTCCGTCTGTGAATGCCTCCACACCAAACTTTGCGATGCAGTAAGGTGTAAATAGCGGCAACGAATACCGCCCAGCGATGCTGGCTGTGTTGACGATGCGACCACGTGCCTTCTTGACAAGAGGAAGAAACGTCATTGTGACGTCGATCACGCCGTAGAGATTGACGTCAAAAAGTCTACGATAATCGTCGAGACTGAGCCACTCTAGTGGACCTATATTTCCAATTACGCCAGCGTTGTTTATTACGCCCCAGAGTCCTGCAGCAAAACATACAAAACATACAAATATGTAAATATTATTAGGTTATTTATTTAGCGACAGGCACCGAGCCGTATTGATACACTGTCTTTCGATTTAATCAGAAAAATAATCTGTCGTTTAGGCATAATTGTAATTGTCTTGTAAATGTTCAAGTCGACAGCAGTTGGCTTACTAACTCGTTGTTATCATTAACGATTGTAACCTGCTGCGTTGTGACAGCTGGATAGGCCTAATCTATATTAAACAAGACTTAGTGATGAACTGTATTATTGTAGCCTTACATTTTGGTGAATCAACATGACCCATGTCCAAACAGTCGTTCAGTCTTTTTCATACAACCACCTCAAACAACTTATTACATTTACGTAATCAAACCTCGTCCTTTTGGAATGTTAGCCTTGACGTAATCATAAGCCTCTCGAATGCTTTCAATCTTTGTGACGTTGAGACTAATGGCGTGAAGCCGATCGGAACCCTCCTGTTTCAAACTTTCCTTTCCATTCTCCGTCAAACATCCAGCAAACACATGGCAACCCATCCGATCGAAACGCTTGGCTGCTATATTACCAAACCCTGTGTCACATCCAGTGATGAGAACATAGACGTCTGTGTATCGGTCGATACGTAATCTACTGATGAGCTTACGTACAACAAAGTACACAACGACCACAATCAACGACCAAATCAACAGTTCAGAACAACCCATTGTAACGATCCAGATATCTAAAGAAGAAAATAAAGAAAGCTTATATAGCGTCATATTTTAGAAATTGAGCTGATTATGATGATGATGATGATGATGATGATGATGATGATGATGATGATGATGATGATGATGATGATGATGATGATATTGATGATGATGATAATGATGATGATGACTATATCGATGTTAATTGTGATTCGCAGTCTCTGTAGGCGGCTTTCTAAACACACACACACACACACACACACACACACACACACACACACACACACACACACACACGTGGTGGTTCTTTTCGGAGGGAATAGTGACATAGAACGAAAATCGTCGATTATAGAGCGCAGATGGGATTTCGCTGATTTAGAAGGATGTATGCAATGGGAACCTCATCAATGTAGCCGCAGCGTATATGGTCAGCGTCTTGGTCTGTCAGCCAAATGGATGGGATTTGTTTGGAATATCTGTTTCAGTTGTGAATAATAGAGAAAACGATTAAGAAGTAGCCATATTATGCAGTGAGTGATTATTGCGAAAATATGACTTGACTCCCACCGCCGGCATTGCAATGCTAAAGGCTATGAAGTCGGTGACATTTCATGTCTTTATGTAAGCATATAGAGCTATGCCAAGGGCTTAATAGAGCCCTTGATCTTTAATTCCGGTTCCTTTTCCTCCTTGCTTTTTGCTCTTAATAAGAAAATCTTTTCCTGGTCGCGATCTTCTTATTCTATTTCAACTACTACTAGTAGTACTATATTATAATTACTATACTACTACTACTACTACCACTACTACCAGAACTACTACTACTACCACTACTACCACTACTACTACTACTACTACTACTACTACTACTACTACTACTACTACTACTACTACTACTACTACTACTACTACTACTACTACTACTACTACTACTACTACTACTACTACTACTACTACTACTACTACTACTACTACTACTACTACTACTACTACTACTACTACTACTACTTCATCATCATCATCATCATCATCTTCTTCTTCTTCTTCTTCTTCTTCTTCTTCTTCTTCTTAGGTTTCTTCATAATTTCTTTTTAAACATACTTCTCTATCTTCTTCATCCTCTTCGCATTCTGGTTCTTCGTCATCATCATTTTCTACATCACATTCCCCGCATTATTCTTCGCATTCTTCGTAGTCTTCTTCGTCTCTCGATCTACTTCGTCTTTGTCGTTTTCTTCCTCGTCTTCTCTCCTCGAACACTTTATAACTCTATTTATCAATGCTATAGGCTACTTTTCGTTGAGTTTCAGACTTCAAGTCAAGCCTTTAGTTGTGACTGAAGTGTTGATACTCGCATGCATTAGACCTTAGACCTTAGTCCTTCCCGTGCAGCTCTGCACATCGGGCAACGCAGCTTCTCCATTCCACTCTGTCCATCGCTACCTCGACAGCATCGTTCCACGTCATCTCCAGACCTCGGATTATAACAGCTCGAAATTGTAAAATCACAACTATGCAAGTTTAAGTATCTAATGAACATAATTTATCTAAGAATAATTATGCGCAGACAGACACACAATGCGTAGCCTATAATATGCAAATGATAATCAATATGAACCCATAATTATCTCATATGCGGTGTGTCGGTAGGCTACTTTAAGGCATTAGGCTATATTTTTTTTATAGGTCTACTGCCTTAAGAATTCAAATAGCTAGTACTGAAAATACTATTGTTTAACGTGTAACAATGAATTAGGACAAGTAGAGTAAAACTGGTATAAATGTTCACCTACTGAAAAGTCTGTCGATGTCGATGAATGTTGAACAGCGAAATGTAGTTCTCCAGCAATATCTTACGCAGCAAGATTGCGTACGATAGCGCTGTGTGCTAGGCCAGAGAGCAGGCCAACACGATGACATCCAACAATGGTTCATAGGTCGAAATAAGGTCTAAACTCTAAAGTTCCATTGCAATGAAACATACTGAAATGATGAATTAGGTACGGAAAGGGTACGCCAACGTGATTATTAATATAAGTATACATGTAGGCCAGGGCTACGCATATTTCTTATTAAAAATGGGCATACAATACCATTCTCAGTCAACGGGTAGCCTAACTGCTTAGGTCGAATCATTTTGTGTAAGCAACTATAGCCTATAGCCTGCGTAATCCGTCTCATGAAATTATTGCTTCAGAATTCCTCAAGTTTTTACTATCAACCACGTTTTGTATGTCGCCCTAGTAATTTATTTACGGTAGGCTATGTAGTCACTTTCGAAAATTTTATTTTCGTCTGTTAGGCCTAAGTTAGGCGAGGAAGTTAAACTGGACGGTTGATGATAAAAGTGCAAAGAATTCTAAAGCACGTGTATGAATAGGGTTACAGAGACTGTTGCTTGGGCAGCTATTAGACCCAGGGGTAGCAGTTGGCCATAATTAGAATCGTATCAAACAGTGCTAAAGGTGTAAAAAAAGGAAGTGCCTGGACGCCCCTTACATTTTCAGCTGTGCTGGAAAAATAGGTGGCAGGACGGCATAGAGATTTGAAAATAAGTGCCAGGACGCCGTCCATGACCGTCCTGCCACACTTTAGGCCCTGTTATCAAAACTGTCGTGTTCCGGACCAAGTTCTCAACCTCAGTATCCTACATGTTTAACTACAATTGAACCTTAAACTTTGATTCTGCCTGTGACCCAATTGTTGAGGTGAATTGTTGCCTCTACTCAATCTACTGTATATCATGTGTGCTTGGACGCACACAGCTCAATCGGATTTAATCTCGTTCCGCCAGATGCCGCAGGAGAACTACTTTTAACAGGTCAATGTTCGTCGACAGACTGTTTCAGTATGTGATCATTTATACTAATATTATTGCAAGTCCTAATACGTGATTGCACATGAGATGGGTCTAATAGAAGTTTTGTAATAGCAATTAGGTCATTAATAAGGCGACATTAACATAAGACGTTTCAAATATACCGACACACAGATGTTATAATTTATGTGTTTATAGGTCAACTCATTAACATATCGCGCACACGTGCTGAAGCGTACTTATATTTAGATAATCATTAGTTCGAAACCCTGTTTAGCTCTGGTTTATAATTTTTAAGTTATTGCGCATGCAACTTTTAACACTTTGACGACTAACGCAAGCATAGGCCTACTAAAGGCGACTGGAAGTGAAATTTGTCTTCAAAGTGTCAAGAACCGTTGCCTAAACACAAGTCTTGACTCTTATTTGAAGTCACCCCAAATATGTTTAGGCCTATTTATGGACCATGGCATTCAGATAGAGTTGAAGTATTTGAGGAGAGAAGAATTCGAAAAAGAAACGAGAAGCTCGTGCAAATAATGTGGACGAAGAATGTGAAGAAGAAGAAAAGAAGAAGAAGAAGAAGAATGTGAAAAAAAGAAGAAGAGGAGGAGGAGTAGGAGGAGGAGGAGGAAGAAGAAGATGATGATGATGAAGAAGAAAAGAAAAAAGAATAGGCTAAGAAGAAGAAGAAGAAGAATAAGAATAAGAAGATGCAGAAGTTACAGCAGAAATAGAAGAAGATTAACCAGAAGAAGATGAGGAGGAAAATACGAATGAGAAGAATTAGAAGAAAGAAGAGGAGGAACAGAATCTGAAACTTCTGAGCCAATCCAAATAGGCAGCCATATTTATAGGCCTATGCAATGTATGCATGTGATTTTACCAACATCTATCATATCTCTGATCCCAAGGCTTGACATGCAAGTCTTTTTCGCGGCAATCAGCGCGTATGGTAATTTCTTAATCTTATTTGACATAATAAGTCGCAAGTGAAAGAGAAATTTCGATATATTTTCCCAATTGGTTTGACAGTTTAAGACCATAAGCATTTCGTTACGATGATTTTTAATAAGGTTCACGCTGCATATCCCCTAAAAGATCGAAAATTTTCATCTGTGATCTTTTTGCACGATCAATATCATTAGCCTACCGGTAGGCCTGCTCTATATCACATTTATGCCTGAAATGCGCTGTTACAATTTCTGTAAGCATGGATTGTTTCCTTCTTTAGAATTCCGGATCGCTACCATGGGTTGTTCTGATCTGTTGATCTGGTCGTTGATTGTGGTCGCCGTGTACTTTGTTGTACGAAAGTTCATCAGTAGATTACGTATCGACCGATACACAGACGTCTATGTTCTCATCACTGGATGTGACACAGGGTTCGGTAATGAGGCTGCCAAGCGTTTCGATCGGATGGGTTGCCATGTGTTTGCTGGATGTTTGACGGAGAAGGGAAAAGAAAGTTTGAAGCAGGAGTGTTCCGATCGGCTTCACGCCATAAGTCTCGACGTCGCGAAGAATGAAAGCATTCAAGAGGCTTACGATTACGTCAAAGCTAATGTGCCGCATGGACAAGGTTCGTTCTACGCAGGGCTGAAAGTGGTTTGAAAAAATTGCCGGGTCTCTGGACCAGAGGGGCTAGATAGGCTATCTGCAGTGCTTATTCAAGGGAAAACAAAATTCATGCCTGGTCTGAAAATAGGACAGACCCGGCTCACTTTCAGCTCTGTTTCTACGTGATTGTTAGCGATATTGATATGAAAGCTTAAGGGACTGCATGTTTAATATTGTTTATGCATAATAAATAATCACACCTTGCTTCTGTCGGACTAATAACACATTTGTTTTGCTGTATAGGGCTGTGGGGCGTCATAAACAACGCTGGCATAGCTGGCAAATTTGGTCCGCTGGAGTGGCTTAGTATCGATGATTATCGAAAAGTCTTTGACGTCAATATCTATGGCTTAATCAACGTCACAATGACGTTTCTTCCGCTTGTCAAGAAGGCACGTGGTCGCATCGTCAACACAGCCAGCATCTTTGGTCGCTTCTCGATGCCGCTATTTACGCCTTACTGTATCACAAAGTTTGGTGTAGAAGCTTTCACGGACGGACTCAGGTGTGATGTTACTTTCAGTAGAAATTAACGTAGAAAGTGTCCAGGCTTGAAATTTTGCATTTCGAAGTGCTACTTTTGGGGTTTCTTTGTATTATAAAATTAAATTTTTTGGTGATGATGATAAATTGTGCTGCATGTGTTTTTAGTGGAGTGGGTATTGGAGTTGCTTGTGCTGTTTGTGACTGTATGATAACAACATATGATTGTGCTGCTTGTGTCTTTAGTGGAGTAGGTATTGGTGTTAGCGACTTTGGTGAAAACGAAAACAAATATGGCGATATGTCACATAGATAATGCCTATGATTGTCTGGTTAACTTTAGGCGTTCACTGCGACCATACGGAGTGAAGGCTGTGCTTATCGAACCCGGAGTGCATGCGACTGCCATTACATCAGAGCAAAGTAACCGCTTCCATTTGACAGCCTCCTGGAACGGTGCTTCGTCTGAGGCCAAAGCAGAATATGGAGAAGGATTCCTCAAAGAAGGTATAAACTTACTCGCCTGATACCGGCAATTCGTCTTGGGCTTGTGATATTGTGCTAAACAAGGATGACGAATCAGATCAAGTCACTTTTGGTTCCATTATGTTAGACAATCATGTAATAGAATCATTTGGTGCATAATCCATTACTTGTATCCATCCATCCAATCATCCATCCATCCATTCATCCATCCATCCATTCATCCATCCATTCATCCATCCATCCATCCGTGTGTTTACCGTTACATGTGTTCCGCTTCTCTAAGACTCTGTCACACTTTTCTCGCTCTCTTGCTCTTCACGATTGCTTTTTAGCTTACTGATATACAATTATGCTTAAGCTTATTTGTTTTTGCAGTGATCGACTATGTTACGAAAGTACTGAATTCTTTGTCATCTTCAAGAACGACAGATGTCGTGGATGCATACGAGGAAGGCCTACTCGGTCGCTTCCCTCGTGCTAGATATGTGGTGGGGAAAGACTGCTACACCCTTTTCAGGCCACTTATGGTCCTCCCAGAGTGGCTTGGAGATTGGCTGCTAACAGCAGCTGCTGTTGAAACTGCTCCAGTACCCCTTTGTCTCAAGTAACCATGCCAGCTACCACAATGTCATGCTGGCTTCTCCGAGATACAGGGGTCATGTTTTGCTTAATGTAGAAACATTTTGACACGGTTTTATTCATATGTTTTTGCTTACTAGTTGGTAGTTAATATAAAAACATTTTTACTAGGTTTTTATTCATGATGCTTATTGTTTAATATGAAAATATTTTAACTGGGTTTTTTCCATATGCTTTTGCTTACTGCATGCTTTTTTTATTAGTGCTTATGCTTTAATATGTGGAGAAATCAAAGCAAACAATAACCTGTATTCACGCTAGCAATCATACCAATAAAATATAAAATGTTAAATACCGTCTCTACTGCCGTCCAAAATTGAATGTGCTCAAACTACAATGTTACTATGATATCGTAGGCCTAATAATCGTATTGTTGCATATTGGTTGGTTGGTGTTACAGGAATTGTAGACCATGCTGCCGATAGTCATTTCAATTGCCAATCTAATAGAATATGTTACCTCATCGTCGTTCAATTGATTTGACTTGATTAGGAATTCGAAATGTATCCACAAATCGGTCAATATAATAAATTCCACAATAATTGCGCTTTAAACTGTCATTTTAATTAATATCATGTTAGGCCTACATCATAAATTAAAATCCTACTTATTTACCAATATTAGTCTAGCTTCCAAAATTATTTGTGCATGACTTATATAAATTTTTAAAATCGTGAGTTTTCCACAAACCGGAAAAATCATTCAAATCATCTACATGTAAATCATTCAAATCAACATAATAGCCTATATCATTCAAATCATCTAGATCATCTAAAATTCTAAGTCATTTAAATCGTATGAATCGTCAGAATCGTCGCTGTTTTAACGATGCTGTATCTATAGACATTGACATTTTCTGGCGAATAAAATTGAGTCCGTTCTGATTTCGGAATTTCAGAATTCAAAATCACCTGTAAATCTATATTTTAATACGACAGAGATTGAACTCATCTTGATAATAGACCTCTAATTAATTATTACACGGGGATTATACAGGGCACAGCACCGGACACATGAGCACATGGAAGACCGAGGACAAGCTGGATTGCCATTACGATAGACTGGATGAAGATGCCCTTCGATCGGATGATGAGGGAAGCAAAGAACAGAAAAAGATGGAGAAAACTTGTCTGTGGGGCGACCAACCCTAGGTCCGAGGATGGTTAAGGACAAGACAAGAGACATAGGCGTACGAGGCGGGGGTGCAGGGGGGGCAATTGCCCCCCAAATTCGGGCAAGTTTGGTGGTTTTTTCGGGCAAAAAGTCGCGGACGACTAAAAAAAAAAAAAAAAGGTCGTCAAGTTTCGGGCAAATCTGGTTTTTCGGGCAAAAATAGTCGCGGACGACCAACTTTTTGGCCGGATAAATTTTTCGGGCAGAAGTTCAATCTTTGCCCCCCCACTTCTGAAACCTCCCGTACGCCTATGACAAGAGAAGACCTCTAATAACGTGAGAGCCCGAATGTTGTCCTGCTCCGAATGATAGAAGGATCAAGGATGGATGCCTGAATGACGCTGCGCCCAAAGTGAAGCATAGGCCTCGAACGATGTTAGGCCTCCGAATAACACCAGACCTCCAAATGATGTAGGCCTAAGCCTACGAATTATGTTAGGTCCCAACTGATATTATAGCCCCAAAATATGACGATAAATGTCAGAAACACGTTTTGTTGCAAGGGAACTGATGAGAATTTCAATCGAGATGCACAAAATGAGCCAGACTCTGGTTAAGGAGTGAATTGAGATTTGAGAGACAGATGATATCAATCGATCCGAGGCAGGACAATAATATAGGCCTATGCTTAACTCTAAAAAGTTATTGGCGATAAAGTACAGGTCAAAGATAATTCAGTACGTGAGAGAATCTTTTAAAATTAATTATTGGTGGCCTTTTAAGAAAAAAGGTGTGTCTAAAGATTTTTTGAAACGAGGGAAAATTACAAGTCGACCTATGTCATGAGGAGCTGGTTTTTCTGGTTGTGATGGGAAAAGATGGAGGCACAATCTTTCAACAAGGAGGAGTTAGGATGAAGGCGTATGATCAGGTTCAGAATGCTTATTTGCGAAAACTTTTATTTATGAAATATTTCTGGTGTTGGTTAAAAGACAGATAGGTCCTAATGATTCAATGAAGGTCGATGTGAGAAGGGTGAACAGGAAGATGCGGAATGAGGAAGAGAAGCAGAGGGAGTAGCAGGAGGAGGAGGAGGAGGAATAGGAGGAGGAGAAAGGTGGAGAAGAACGAAGAAGCTAGAGATGAAGAGAAATTAGGGGAAGAAAAAGGAAGAAGAAAGCGAAAAAGGAGGAGGAGGATCAGGAGAAGAAGAGCAAGAACAAGAAGAACAAGAAGAACAAGAAGATGATGAAGAAGATGATGAAGAGGAAGGAGAAGGAAGGAGGAGAAGGAAGGAGGAGAAGGAAGGAGAAGGAGAAGATGATGACGAAGAAGAAGAAATTGTGCATCAGCCGGTAGCTCTATATCATTGGTGTTTCTGGAAAACTGTAATTCTAACAGGGGACAGAATATTGCAATTGGTTGGAAAAGAAAGAATGAAGGAGTAAACAATTGATGAAAATGAATTGGGCTGGAAGAGTTCCGACGAAGGAATTAGTTTGTGATTCTTTTCAAAGATGTCGAGGAGCGAGAATCAGGAATGAACCACGGTAGGCCTAATGATCTGATGGTATAATAATAAGGGATAAATAGAGATATCAAGACTAGTGTTAGCTTAAAACACGAGAATGTAACTATGACGTGCAGAACATTTTTATGAAAGTTAGTAAGCCTGAATATTTCTGAAACATATGTGTGTATGTGCACTTTTTATAGCGCCCCTACAAGCTCTCTACTCAGAGTCGCTCCCAACTACAGCGCGGACTTTCACGCCAAAGCGCTGAACATTGCCAGTGAAGGATTTGCTCAATAGTCGGGTCAATCTACGACATGACCCAAAAAATTGCAAGAAAACGTTTTATGACGATTTTTGGTGTCTTATAGGTCTGGTGATGAACATACTAAAAGTTGCAAGAAATCGGACCACGGCAAGTGGTCTAATTTTGGCGGGGGAAAAGATGGCTGCCAATTGGCCAAGGTTATGTCGTAGATTGACCCGACTACAAGGTTTCTACGCGGCAACCCTCCGGCTGCAGGGCAACGAACATACCCGCTACACCACAGCACCCCAGTGTGTGAGAAGAATAGCGTATAGGCTGTTAAACGCGTAAACATTAGACTAACGCGCAGGATCAGTTTCCTCTTTAGGCCTAGCCTAATGATTGTTGCATCATAGTGTCTTCTAAATATATAGAAGTCTGCCCACTTACATTAACGAGCAAATAGACGCATACAAAAAATATATAAAATAGGCCTATACTAGTGTGGTCCAAAAAAATGAAATTCAAGCTAGAATCCAAGACTAAGTCTCAGTTTGTTAGACTTGTTAGTAGTATTATTGAGACCAAATTTCAGCCCCAGATTCGGACTAGAAGGCGGTGCTTGATGACACACAAAAATTACCACGTAGTAGTATTAGCTAGAAATCTTGATACCTTTCTTCTTTGGTCAAAAACTCAACATATGTCATGTAGATGAGCTTGAAATAGTTTCTGTTGTCTATTTGTATGTGCACTTGTTATAGCGCCCCTTCAAGCCCCCTACTCAGAGGCGCTCCCGACTGCAGAGCGGACACTGCATCGGAGTTTCATGCCGAAGCGCTTAGCAAATTTTGCGAGTGAAGGGCTTGCAACTTGAGATGGATTTGAACCTCTGCCTTCAAGGCAATGACGCCACCACTACACCACTGCGCCCCACGTTGTGTTATCATACTTACCAGAATCAACACTACACAGTTAGTAACTGTTGTTAAGCCATTAAGTGACAAGTGTATTTTATGGAAATGAAACTTCTGGTGATTTGATCATGAAGGATTGAGATTTTTGGTGCCAATTTCTGCAGCACTTGTGTAGCCTACTATCCTTCTGTCCTGCGCTTTCATGGAGTACCATTAACAAGGAATGCTTAAGAAGACCAGGATGGAGCGTGCCGAAGTTGAAAGATCTGATTTTGTACCACCAGATTATCCAGTGGTAGCACACTGGATGGGAAATTCCTACCCAAGATCTTCAGAGCAGGAAATGTTAACCGCCTGCCAGTGCTGGTTTCAGGTGATGGTGTGTATAAACTCTTAGGCCCAAATTAGCTTCAGTGGCAGGATGCAATTCAAATCCAAAGCAGTTCGTTATTTTCTGGAGTTATGGAAACTCACTGATAATATGCAGGCCCAGAACTTTGATACATCATTATGCCAGCACCGGAATTTTCAATAGAGTGCACGATTTTGCATGAAATCAAGATAGGTCAAGAGTTCCTGTGGCTGACCTTCATGTGATGGAATTGATTTTGGCCATAAGCCTTCTGCAAGTTCCTGTGATTTATCGAATTCACAATATATTCCAATGTTTAAAAGATTTAATGCTGCTTGGTAAGGTGTGACACTTGGCAACATCTTAGGACTGGAAGTCACATCCGGTACTGAAGCCCTCCATGCAAGAGTATTCAGTTTTCTTAAGTACTTTGCTGAAATAAAGTCAGTTTTAGATAAATTAACAAGAACTCATTCAGATATCAATGGTTGACATTGGAAGTCAGTCTTCAATTAGAAACTGGAGTCCAATAATAAAAATGCACATTGGATGGCCAGGTTACTGTATGACATCAAAATATACCTCTTAGTGCTCAACAAAGTCAACATGATGTAATCAATCTAATTAAGAAGAAAAAACTCGGATTCATCAACTTAGGCTATGTAATTTGGTGGCATTCGTCACACAAGGGCATGGCTAAAAGACTTGCAGCTGTAGCTGTAGGACAAGATCTTTCAATATGGACATATATAGAAAATACGAGTCAGTTGCCCATGCAGGAGATCAGCTTTGCTTCCATGAAGGTCCTAGAAAACCACCAGTAGTACCTTTCAGATAAGGTTGAAAGTCTGTTATGTGGCTATTTGCCCATAACAGACAAGGTTAAATATTCCACAGAATAACTGTGAAGCTTGGTGAAAGGATGGTGAGGCTTAGTGATATGGCGCTAAAAAAGGAGATTGCATGGGTGATTTTGCATCTCAGCAAATGAGGACGCTACCATCACGCCTGAAGATTGGTGATTTCTTTTTACACTTCCACCAGAAAAATAGATCGAGAAAGAGGATTACAAAAAAGGCAGAGACTTAATTCAACAACAGAGTGTTGAACAGCATGTCTTAGAGATGTGAGAAGTTGTTTGAGGAATGAATTCAATTGGCTTATCACTGATGTTGAAAAGCCAAGTGGTCGGGGGAAGTAGGAAAGCTGTCCCACTCACTCATTAAAGAAATCTGCTGTTGACACAGTGCCTGCTTACAGTGCTTAGACTTCTGCATTATAAAGACTTTATCGGATGTTGAAGTAAGAAAACGAGAACTATCAACATTCATGGACTTAACGGTGTTTTTTGACAATTTTTAACATTTATAATTTTTCAAACCAACTCAAATTTTAGATTTAATACTGGCCAATTGCTTAAGTACCACACATATTGTCATATTACATCAATATTTGATTTATATTGAAAGAAACTACGATTGTATAGGAATGTATGCTCGACACATTATTTTTGTACAATTAACGTCTATACACTGGCCCATGCAAAGTAACACAGTCGCTTAGCACCGCCTTCTAGTTGGAATAGGAAGCTGAAATTTTGTCTCAATGATACTATTGATAGGTCTAACAAACTGAGAGGTAGTCTTGGTTTCTGGCTTGAACTTTATTTTTTACCATGTATCTGTGAACCACACTAGCCTATACCCTGTATACCCTTTCACACTGCCGTATTATGCGTACAGCTATAGTTCCCCCCTCAGTTACTGTAGGCCTAAAGCAGCTGCTAGATCTCCACCTCAGGAGGCCTATATATATTTGTTCAATTGCAAATGACTGTCGACTTTGTTTCGGCCTTTGACCCACTTAAAGAGTTAAGTCTGCAGTATTATCCTTAAAATCTCGCAGCATACATGTAGAATAACATAGTACATAAACGATTATTCGCGATCCTGCTCTATTCGAAACGTCTGGTAGAACTACTGTAACACTCAGCGGTTCAACGACACCAACAGATTGCATCAGTATGTGATTTTTCTTTACTAATTAATTACTAGTTCTGATGCACTATTGCATACTAATGGATTGTAGCCTATACGTTCATTGTTAGCAATTTAACCTTGAAATGCAGTATTTGCATACATTGCATTCAAGTACCGACACAATCATGACGCAGCTTTGACATCGGCGTAGACCATAGGTCTATACACATTAACACACCATAACTACTGTTCTCTTTATAATAGGCCTATATCTTCTTATCTCACAAGTTTTATGGCAATGCATTTTCCGCTGCAGAAAGAGAACACTGTTCTATTATATAGCATTATAGCCTATCCAGCAACGGAATTAAAATATAAATGAAACTTCTATTCTATCAGCGATATTAATATAATATTATTATTATAGATATTATATATTATAAGATGGTCATTATCTATGTGGAAAGTATTGTGATGCCAAAGAATAATTGACCGATGCATTATGAAGATTTGATGACGAATGACTGCTAAAACTACATGTAGTAGGCTATACTTAGGCCTACTTGACGCAATACAAAACTTAAATAATCACCAGTCACGATGCAGGCTTACAACCTTCACTCTACTGACTCGCCATGCAACTGATCCCTGAATCAATCTATAGACTCTCTATTATAAACATCCGCACGAGCCTCAGAATAATTAACTCCACCGCGGAAACTTTTCTAATGACAAGACATAGGGGCCGCCCATAAAGTAGCCTACGTCACGCTAATTTTGACCGTTTTTGATCCCCCCCTCTCCCTGTCACAAACTGTCACAAATCTCGGACCCCCCCCCCGAAAGTACGTCACACTTTCGAATTTAAAGAAAAAATTAACACCGCAAAGCTATACACAGGGCCTAAAACAAGACTTCGCAACAGCATTACTAGCGCTCCTAGCGAGAGGAATCGTTAACAACACATTCAGGGATATGCAGATATGCATTTCATGCTATTTTGACATAAAACTAATTCAAATGTTTCACAAAATGTTTGAAAATTATTTTTAAAGCTATTAAATTCTACTAAAAAAACTTTAAAAAATAATTAGAAATAAAATAAAATTTTAAAAATGTGTGACGTCACACATGGCCTGACCCCCTCCCCCTGTCACAAACTGTCACACTTTCTTACACCACTCCCCCTGGAGCGTGACGTACTTTATGGACGGCCCCATAGGACTATTATGTCATCCATCGACTAATCAATAAGAATCTTTTATATGGTAACTTTGATAACTTGTATGAATCTCTTTACATGATGACTTAGCATTATAGCTGGGGAGCAATGAATTATTTATTCGACATAAATTATAGCCTACATGAGCTGTGAACCCCCATATACATTGCAACCGACACGGACTCATGATTTAGTGATTTTAGTCCCATGCACTATATTAGCATAAAAATTAGTGTCTCCTTCAAACGGCAAAACATCCGCGGTATAGCCTACGCATTAACAAAATCATAATGCGCGAATTCCAATGTGCGATTAGGTTTTAGATGGCCTGGATTTCCTCATAAAAATTACACCGTCTGGTGACCGGCTTATAATTATGGTCTAAGTCTCTAAGACAAACGGGTGCGAATCAAGATCAGTTTAGCGTCTTCATCCTCCTCCTCACAACCTTATCTTCACTATTATCAATAGTATACCTAAACTTGACGTGAAAAAGCTTAGTTTGTTTCCTTTTTTAGAATCCTGAATCGTGACAATGGGTTGTTCTGACCTGTTGATCTGGTCGTTGATTGTGGTCGTCGTGTACTTTGTTGTACGCAAGCTCATCAGTATATTACGTATCGACCGATACACAGACGTCTATGTTCTCATCACTGGATGTGACACAGGGTTTGGTAATGAGGCAGCCAAGCGTTTCGATCGGATGGGGTGCCATGTGTTTGCTGGATGTTTGACGGAGAAGGGAAGGGAAAGCTTGAAGAAGGAGTGTTCTGATCGGCTTCACGCCATAAGTCTCGACGTAACGAAGATTGAAAGCATTCGAGAGGCTTACGATTACGTCAAAGCTAATCTGCCGAAGGGACAAGGTTTGTTATTATGTATGCAGTTGAGTTGTAACTGCAAGTGTCTTGGTTGAATCTTCAGTGGTTTGTGGTTGGTCTATGAATTTCCTGATTTTGTTAATTTTTAGTTCGTCGCCTCTGCGTACATGCGCTGCAGTACACATGAGTGTACATTATGCCGATTTGAGAACTGGTAGCATTAAATTCGTGACGTCTTGAGGCTTCGCTCCTGTCGGTCACTAATAATAACACCTCTGTTTTCTACAGGGCTATGGGGATTGCTAAACAACGCTGGTGTCATCGGGAAATTAGGTCCCTTAGAGTGGCTCAATCTCGACGATTATCGCAAAGTCCAGGAAGTCAATCTCTATGGCTTAATCAACGTCACAATGACGTTTCTTCCGCTTGTCAAGAAGGCACGTGGTCGCATCGTCAACACGTCCAGCAGCATTGGTCGTTATTCGTTGCCGCTATTTACGCCTTACTGCATGACTAAGTATGGTGTAGAGGCTTTCACGGACGGACTCAGGTGCGATGCTATGCGTGTTCAGAAATAATTATTAATTCTGCATAATTATTTTTATTTGATATTTATTGAATCAGGTTTATTTTTGAGTGATTATTGGTTTAGAAATGCGCCATGACGTCTATGATTCATGCACACTTTCTGTTCCTACATGTACCCTTATAGAAAGCGTCAAGGCCTTAAATTATGTATTTCCGTGTGCTGTATATTTCTGTTTCTCATTGTCCTAATAATAAATTTCGTTGATTATGATTAGCCTAAGAGAAGGGGGTAGACGATTAGGCGTGGTAGCATAATTGTCCAGTAGGTGATGGACTTACTTGTGAATTTGGTGATTATTGTATATGGTATTGTATTGAAGCATTAGAAAGCGCCGCTACTACAGGGTGAATCGTTCAGAGGCGCTCCCAGTGCGCAAGACCACGTGGAACAGAACTAGCTTTTGTGGAAAGCATATAAGGAGGAAAACGATGTTAATTATATTCTTATGTCACAGAGATGATGCTTGTCATTGTCTGGTTTATCTGTGCAGACGTTCATTGCGTCGTTACGGAGTGAAGGCGGTGATGGTCGAACCAGGAGCGCACGCCACTGGTCTAATCTCGGAAGAAAACAACCGCATCCATTTGACAGCCTCCTGGAACGGTGCTTCGTCTGAGGCTAAGCTGGAATATGGTGAAGGATTCCTGGAGGAAAGTAATGCCCACTTCCAACTTCTCTGCCTATGTCTCATCGTGTGAAATCGTGCTTGACAAAAATTTGCCGGCGTAAATTAAACTAATTCACGTGTGACCGGATGTTTTATGCTTGTACATGTATGTGCACTTGTTAAAGCGCCCCTTCAAGCTCACTACTCAAAGGCGCTCCCGACTGCAGTGCGGACACTACATCGGAGTTTTGCGCCGAAGCGCTGAGCAATTGCGAGTGAAGGACTTGCTCAAGGTCCTTACCCTGCGATTTGAGGTGGATTCGAATCTGCAACCCTCCGGCTGCAAGGCAACGAACGTAACCACTACACCACCGCGCCCCACATGTTTCGGACAATCACGAGGAAAAATCTTTTATGTCTAATTTAATAGGACTGTGGTATACTGCAAATCGAATTTCTCTTCCTCTTCTCCATCTCTTTCCTTCTTCCTTATCACCACCACCACCACCACCACCACCACCACCACCACCACCACCACCACCACCACCACCACCACCACCACCACCACCACCACCACCACCACCACCACCACCACCACCACCACCACCACCACCACCACCACCACCACCACCACCACCACCACCACCACCACCACCACCACCACCACCACCACCACCACCACCACCACCACCACCACCACCACCACCACCACCACCACCACCACCACCACCACCACCACCACCACCACCACCACCACCACCACCACCACCACCACCACCACCACCACCATTACAACAGTTGCCATGACAATCGGCACCTCTGACACCACCACACTTACCATCACCTCCACTGTCACCACTACCACCGCAACCACTAGCTCTGTTGCTATTTGAGATTTGATTTTAACTAACGCTTTTGTCATCCTTTCTTTTTGCAAATACGCAGTCACCGATTACATGACGAAAGTGTTGAAAGCCTTGACAACGATCGGTGTCACGGATGTCGTGGATGCCTACGAGCAAGGCTTACTCGGTCGCTTCCCTCGAGCTAGATATCCAGTTGGAACGGACTGCTACACCTTCTTCTTTCCCCTTATGGCCCTTCCCGAGTGGATTGGAGATTGGCTGCCATCGCTTGTTGAAACTGCTCCAACTCCAGCTGCACTCAAGTAGTCATGCACCACGCTGTCTCCTCGAAGATTTACATTACAATACATTACATTACATGCCAGCTTCCTCGTGCTAGGCTATACTACGACGCGACTTATCTAAGATGCAAGCACGAAGGTCATCATTATTTAGCATGCAACTACACTGTGTCCACGATAAAGTAGACCACACAATAAAGTGTCATAACTCGGTCAAAAATTGTAGGATTTGTCTGAACTTTTCAACACAGCAACAATTACCATATTTACACGAGATCCTAAAGCCGATTAGAAATATTCGCGATTTTGCCAAATTTATGAGCGTTTAAAATGGAGCACCTAAAATTGAACTTTCCAACATGGAAAAGCTGAAAGGAAGCGAAATTCAGCTATAAATGGGGGTAAAAATGTCTTTTTTGTTCACGAACACCCGACCGTAGACGTATTAGTGTAGTAGCTGTCCCGGAAGACACTCGGCTTCATATCCACAGCTGTGGCCGCCTAGCAGTCCAGATCTCGAACCGGGTACATGTACCGGAGTAGCGCGTTTTTCGTTCCTGTATTCATGACATCGATAACCGTAGGGCGCGTCTGATTGAAGAGTGACAGCTGTTTGACCAGGTGATCATCGACTTGACCATCAAACAGTAGCGTCTATGGTTACGGCTGTGTGTTCGTGAACAAAAATGACATGTTGACCACCATTTATAGCTGAATTTCGCTTCCTTTCAGCTTTTCCATGTTGGAAAGTTGAATTTTTCGGTGCTGCATCTCAAACGCTCATAAATTTGGCAAACTCGCGAATATTTATAATCGGCTTTAGGTTCTCGTGTAAATAGGGTAATTGTTCCTGTGTTTAAAATTTCAGACAAATCCTACAAGTTTCGACCGAGTTATGGCACTTTATTGTGTGGTCTACTTTATCGTGGACACAGTGTATAGCCGAACTGGCTTCGTATGCTTTTGCTTACTGCTCATGACTTCGTATACTTATAGCGTGAATTTGAAGCGCAAAATAGCCTATATTCATGTACGCGAATATCATACTTACCATATGCCTAATGCAGGTGTAGATAGGCACCATTACACACTTGCAACCAATGGGGTGTTAACATTGTTATGTGGCTGAAGACGATCACGATCTTGAGACTCGACAGACGTTTGAGAAGACCTCGATGTCCTTCATTGAAATGATTTTATTATTGATTGAACTTGGCCGTAGAATGCGTTCAAGAGTGACCACCAGCGATAATGTAGCACTATACAGTTATTTCATCGGATTATATTCTAAACTATTTACAAACCGTGCGCATTTGCAATCTCGGTAAACACTGAACTTCTGATGCATTGGTGAAATAATATAATTCTGATACAACAATTTTTGCGAAACTTCACGTTCTAGCCGTGCTGAAGCTATAATTAATCGCATTCTCTTAGATTTCTCAGGAGATAAAAATTTAACAGATCGAGGTCCATCAACAAGCTGCAAGAATATGTCATCGTTTAAACAAAGTACAAATTGGAATAGACTATAAATATACTATATCTCTTTCAAAGTAAGTTTTTTCGTGTTATTTGGTAGAGCAAATTTAACTAGTCAATGTTATTATCTAAGAATTTCACGGTAATATATCATGGTATTGAATGAACTTTCCAGACACCGAGTAAGTCAGGCGATCTATAGAATCGTGAAAGTTTGATTTCGCATATTGTAATTATATAGGCCTACATTGTATTGTAGACCTATCCATAAATTTACAAAGCGCCTCTCACAGTGCACGCCAATCAGAGGCGCTCCCAGTGCGAAGACCCAGAGAAAAGGAAGTATAGTTTTGAAAAATCGAGAAGATGTGCTTCTGGCACCAGCTATAATTATATAATAGGTCTATGGCTCTTACAAGAGCATTGCTGAAACTGGGGTACACGTGCAAAAATACTTACAAGCACTATAAATGTCGTGCTAATCATGCTTAGATAAAGATACTGATAATCAGACCTGTTTTCTTTTGGATTTGCAGGTTAAGTCTTATATTATAGGCATAGGCATTATTAAAATGCAAACATTCTTTGCGCGCGGAGACTCAAAGGCCAGATATATACGATTCGTGGAGTTTGGCTTAATTGCCTCCAGAGATGTAATGTACTGTAATGTAATGTAAATCTTCGAGAATTTCTCAAAAGCCACGTCAGGGAGACCAGCTTATTCACCA
>OX243815.1:10088597-10113597 GCA_945859605.1 Lumbricus rubellus
CAGAGGGGCTCCCATCCTCAGCGCGGCCAAATAAAACTGTCTTGAGATGAGTGAGGAAAGTCTGAGAAGGATTTTTATAAAGGGAGCGGAGTGTCAGAGGAAGACCATTCCAGGTAGAGGGTCCTACCACCGTGAAAGCACGGCTCTTCTTAGTGGAAGTACGAGCAAAAGGGACTGAGAGCTAGCGGACTTTGTTCAGTCGAACGAAGGGAGCGGAAATGGCGAGAACTAAGAGGAGGGCTACAAAGATAAACAGGAGCAGAGCCTAGCATGCAGCGCCAGACTAGACTAGAGATCCTGTAGGCCTACTCAATTCGCTGCTTAAGTGGGAGCCAGTGGAGCGTCACGTATATAGCTGGAGAATTTGGGTAGGCCTATGCGGCCAATAAGGCGGGATGCAAAGCGCTGGACGCGATCAAGGCAACTCAGACGGGCAATTGGTAGGCCAGCATCTAGAGAGCAGCAGTAGTCAAGTCTGGTGGTAACGAATGAATGGATAAGAGTTGCAGCAGCAGTAGGAGTAAGCGAGCGAGCAACATTGCGTAGTTGACGCAGTTGATAATAACAGGCACGGCTGAGTGAGTGAATGTGTGGAGCAAAAGTGAGCTCTTTGTCCAGAGCAGAGGCGTATCCAGGGGAGGGGAATCCAGCCATGGCGCCCCATTTAGAAATGCCCATGTATTGTACCCCTCCATGCATTTGGTTTCAACAAGCTATTGAACAATGTCTATTTTTCATAAATGCATAGTAGGCTAGATTTATGCATTATTATTTATGTATTTGAAGGCAAGTTTGACCAGATGACTAAAAAGGGTCATCAGCTTTTTAAAATGGAATTTGGTACGTTTTCAAGACATTTTGAACCAGATGACTGAAAAAAATCATCAGATTTTTCTGCCCAAGATCAATAAAAATTTTCCCGTCCCAAAGTAAAAAATTTGCCCCCCTCTGTATCCGCCCCAGTGTATCATAATCTGTAATCTGGTGGCTATTGCTTTCTGGTTTGTATGCGGAATGATGTCTTTCATCTTGGCTGTTAGGAAAATGACAAAACAAGCTATAGGCTACCTTGAATAGTCTCAATGTATACTCTTTCTTCAATCGTCTTGCAGAAAAAAGCACAACGTTCAAGTAAATGCTGAAAAGTTTATTTGTAAGCTGGCAATCCAGTTTCACAAAGCGTAACATTGCATGCAATCATGAAAATTATGAACTCATAGATTACAATAATCTTCGTTTATAGAGAGCTCACTGCAATGCGTCATCAGGTTTTGTTCATTTGCGCATGACCCTCATCCGCACATTGATCGACTTCGGCAAGGTTACGTAGTCGTTTACCCATAGTGCATATCCACTCTCTAATTTGCAGGTAAGACAGGCGTTCCAGCAGTTATTAAACCACCATCCTGCTTTGTACTTAACGGCGCATGCGCTGGTAGTTGAACTGTCCTTTAGTGCGAACGGTGTTGAGAAGTAAGCCCCGTCCAGGCGACGGCCTTGATCAACTGCTTTATCCGTCAGCGAATCGCCAGCATTTCCGCTGTATCCCGATACGTGAAGTTGGTATTTCTTGTCCTCCGAATCAACGGAGAATGAATTGTATTCTGCGTAGAATACAGTTCCGTTTGTAAAAATCTGCAACAATGCAAAATGAAAGTTACTTTCTGTAGAATTGAGGCTATTATCCTTGATGCGTCATCTTTTTCATCGCCATAACACATTTCCACTCATCCAAAACATTGGAAATCCTTTCACAGATTAAGCTGGTGCGAATATCGAAATTGACTCACTCCACAACTGCGAATCTTACACTAGGGTTGCGTAGGGCGATTTATGGTGCCATATAAATTATTGTCTCACATACATGTACATAGAATTTCTTATGAGCTTCCTATGGTGATTTTCTTGGTATGAACTACAGTTTGAGGCTCAATCGAGCAGCCACTCTGAAGACTGGTATCAAAATAATTCAGATAAAAAAGTCAGAACTGTTTTAAATGAATTTTTATAACTGCACAACCCGGGACCCCTTCTTTCCTTTCCAATCCTCCTTGGTAAATTATTTTCAATTGGAAGACAATGACGTTTTTACTATAGTTTTCAGTGCACAGAATAGAGTTGCCACCTGTCCCAATTTCTGCGGGTGTGTCCCGATTCTCAGCACAAATGTCCCGCGTCCCGGTCAGACCATGTCAAGCCTAATGTCCCGTGTTTTTGCTAATTCGTCATTTTATTTTGAAAAACAAATTTTATTAAACGTAAAAAATAGAAATATAACTTAAGCACAGCGAATTCACCAATACTTATTTATGCAGCCGCTGCAGCGCAGACTGCGCAGTAGGCCTACAGAGTACACGGGCCACGCTGGCTGCTGGCGCTGGCAGCAGTGACTATCACTAATGACGTCAGAGCATATGTGAGTCTCTTTCAGCTTGCTTCATTCATTCTCTCCATACCAGCTAGCAATGCTTTTCCGGAGAGAATATTTTCTCCAGTGATGCCACAGCTGGGATTTTTCCACTAGATCTGGGTTTTTTGGCCTTCGTCTGGGTTTCTGGGTTTTTTCTAGCAAAATCTGGGTTTATTTTGGTGAGTTGACCATTTTGTATTAAGACACATAAATATTCTTTGAAATTCAATGTAAAATGGCTATGATACATAATTTTTGTTCCACTAATTTTAATTTTAAACTCAACAATCAAGATCTCAAGTTGTCAATTCATGAATAATTTATAACCAGTCCTGGTGATGCACAAAAGTAGCTCTGCGCAGAAATTAGCCAGTTTGGCATCTCAATATAGGTCGGTTGACATCTATAACATATATATAGGTCAGGTCAATACTCCAGGAAGTGGTCTAGTAACGTTGTTGCAGAGTATTAACGTTCCATGTGATTAAAACGTTGGATTGTTGATGGCCGGAAACTTTGGACAACTTTAACCTAAAACTTCGTAAACGTAGGCCTAAGCCACGCGCGTTATGTGTTTAGGCTACAGTTCTGGTGGTCTCAACCCGATGCACATGCGCACACGAATATATCGATTCAACTTTTTGTCGATATGGATGCGGAGTCTCTGACAACTTTAACAATTGATATTTTAAAGTTGTAATTACATTTTGTTCGACTCATTTGACGAACATTTTGTTAACCTTCATCCAAAGAAGAAAGAAGCCACCTTAATTTGAACAACGAGGCCTAAAATTGCTTATATCAATAGTCTGGGTTTTTCTGGGCTTTTTTCAGAAGGAAATCTGGGTTTATTTCAAAAACCTCAGTGGCAACACTGATTTTCTCTTATGAATTCAAAATGGCGAGGTGATAGAAACAGAATGAGTGTCTCTTTGGTTAAAGCAGAACTTCAAGTTTTTACCAATTATGAGCTACCCTGTAGAGATTTTTTTTCTAGGGTTATCTGCGACCAAAAGTTATTGGCTGCGGCAGCAGGGAATGCTAAGTACACTTGGAAGAAGCGTGCTGCTACTGCAAGTGATAGCAGGACTGCAGCTGATATGTAGGTGCTAAACTAATAAGTTAGTACTTAGTAAGCTTAGTAGGCCTAAGGCCTTAAGCTAAGTAAAGCTGCTACAAATGCATATTTATTATATACATTATGATTATGATTATGTATATAATTTTTAATTTTGAAGTTTATTGAAGAGTTAGAATTTCAGTACTGAACTTGGTCCACTTGGAAGTTGGAACAGTGAACTGTTTTTGCATTTGTGAAACTTTGTTTTCATTGTTAATGACACTTAATCATAATGTCGTATATACAAAATAACTGTTTGCTTTCGTTGTTTTCATTGTGCTCTGAGCAGCCCTGTGCGTCTGTTCGAGGCTTCGTGAAAAAAACTTAAAATTTACGAGAAGGACCTCAAGGATGTCAAGGAACATAAAATTATAACTTTCTCATTAATTCTGAAACTTTCCATGGACTCCCCGGTCCCCTGGAGCTGCATTTTACGAGGAAATTATGACGGGAGGGAAGTAGAAAATTGGAAATTGGAATGGGTGTCGGATGTCCCGACTTTTGTTGGGTAAAAGGTGGCAACCCTAGCACAGAAGTGCTTCTATAACTGCACAAATCCATTAATTCAGAACTGCACTTTTTGCACGTTAAAAAAGCCCTGAAAAAAAGTATTTGGCAAAATAGATTTATTGCATAAAATTAAAAATTGCTTGGCAGCCGTAGAAAAAAACCACTTCAATTTTTCCTCAGCATGAGAAGAAGAAGGCATTCTATCAAGTTCGTATTAAATTTTTCGCTCTCACAACTAGATGTTTATAAAATAATTAGGCCTAATTAGGCCTATAAGTTCTCATTTCTCAAAAGTCCTTACAATTCAGTCTTTTAATCAAATTTATGCCTAACCTACGATTGTGGCTACTTAGTGACATCTCAAAACCACTCGTCACTGTGATCTTTCAGCAAAATTAACGATTCAAAATCTTACACCTCTGCGTTTTCAATAGGTCACCTCTCTAAAGTTCTTACAGTTCGAGATTTTCATCAATGCTTAAATTCGATACTCAGGCCTATTATAGTCTACGAATAAAACACGTCTCAAGGACACTCGCCACTGCGTTCTTTCACCAATTTCACGTCTCACAGAAGTCCTTACAATTCTGTATTTTCGTTAACAATTCCTCTCATACGTCTACACAAAGAGTTGGCTAATTTTAACCAACAACGCGCTTAGGAGTACGAATAATGTCATTGAGTCACAGTTCAAAAGTTCTCTCCATTGCATTTTTTCACCAAATTCACGTCTGAGAAGTCCTTACAATTCCGTATTTTCGTTAAGAATGCCTCTCATAAAATTAAACCCTTTGGAGTTATGATTTTCACCAAATGGACACTTAAAATTTGAATTTTGTCACTAAGTCACAGCTCCAAAGATCTCGTTGGAGCGTCCTTCCACCAGATGCACGTCAAAGGCTACTTGTTTCAAGACTTACCAATAACTTCAGTGTCTCTGGGACAGTCTTAAACTGGTTAGCTTCCTACCTGCGCGACCGGAAATCATCAGGTCGACATTGGGACCACTCGGTCTTAACCTGCTGTCTGCACTGCTGGAGTAGCCTACCGAGTGGATTTGTCCTTGGCCTCTTACTATTTTACTGTCTTTACTTCCCGAATCACGGAATCAGTGGTATTTACTTATCACTTTGGAAGTTTGGAGTAAAATTACAGCAGTATGACGATGATATCTATCTTCATATTGACCAGTCACACACTGATCAGTCTGGCAAACTTAAACTTGAAGATTGCCTTCATCGATTTACGACTGGTTCTCTTTCAATGATTGGGCCATTAACCCTGACAAGTCTGAGGCAGTTTTGTTCGGGACCTTTGGGTCACGCCAGCGATAGCGCTATTTCCCTCCAGTTTCTAGTATTACCGACCTCGCTGGCCCTGCTGTGCATCGGTCAGGTACTGTCAAAACACTTGGACTAACCCTAGACAATAAGCTCGCATCATGGGCGGAGACCTAGAGGGGACAAGGGGACGGTCCCCCAATAAAAGTGTTGGAGGGACGGCCCATGCATTGGTCCCCCCAATCGTTGAGCGTCAAGACTAAAAAAGGCATTCAAATTTGTTTGGGCGGTGAAAATATACATTTTTTACTTTTTTGGCCCGAAGAGTATAAAAACAGGTCATCAACTTTTTTGTAAATCTTTCTTGACTTTTGGCCAGATGACTTAAAAAAGTCATCAACTTTTCTCGCGGCCGAAAATAGAATTTTTTCTTGACTTTTCGGCCAGATGACTAAAAAAAGGTCATCGACTCTTTGGCAGCGAAAATATAAAATTTTGCTGGTCGTCAGAAATTTTCGTCCGTCAAAAAATCTCACGTCTTTCCTTCGGCCACTCGTTCATCCCTCCCCCTCCCCCAATCTCCGCCCAGGTCTCCGCCCATGGCTCACATTTCGACCATGCATTACAAGCATTAATTTGTAACTCTTGTTTTTTTATATCACATTTGGGCAATACGTCACATCATAAGTTCGACCCTGACTACGAATATGTCTCAAACCGTTGCCTGTTCTCTTGTCTCCTCTCGTCTTGATTATGCTAACACCTTTTCGTGGCTCTCTCAGTCATGGGCGTCCGCAGGAATTTTTCTAGGGGGGCGCAAACTTTTAAATAATTGTCACATGGTCTAAATTTAATGGGTGACAGTTTGAATTTCCACATTACCACGAGAGAATCCTGTAGCCTACCTATACATTAGGCCTATGCGCCCAAAGAAAGATATATTATAGGTTCAACTTGTAGAACGAATCGATAATCACATTGAAAATCGCGTTGTAACAATCACAATCAAATAATCTAAATTTATGTGCAACTATGCGAAAATCCAGAGGGGCGCACTTGCGCCCCCTTGCGCCCCGCTGCGGACGCCCATGCTCTCAGTCATTGACTTCAACAGGCTGCAACGCATCCAAAACTCCTTAACGCGAGAAGTGCTGTTCGTCCCAATACGAACTACCGTAAAATGGGGTAACATTGGCATAGTTTGGATGGTTTGGGGGATAACACAAAAACGAGTTGAGGAAAAGACTTGATTTTTTAAACTAAGAGCATTATAGATGGTGCCTACGACTCTGCAGAATTTGAAATTTTAGAGAAAAAATTCCATAGTTTAAAAATATTCGGAAAAAGACAGTTTTCCGGTGTTGGGGTAACTGTGGCACCATGCATTATTTCAACTAGATATTAATTTTAGACCAATACTGGGGAACTTTGGCATACTGAAAGGTTTTAAAATGTATAATTGTGCAAGTATGCCATGCAAGCACACATCGTTTTATAAATCATAAATCCTGCCAAGGAGACCGATCTTACAACTGTTTTGAGCTTGTATTGTTCAAACCCCCCAAATGTGTTACCCTGGTAACCAAAAACTGCATCATCAGTAGCACTCAAGATTCTGGTTCAGCTCTCGTCATAATCTAATTCATTAATCTGCATTGCTTTTCCGCAAGTATCCAATAGTTATCTTCATTTGTTCTTTTCTTCCCCTCAACATTTCTGAGTAGATCGATTCTCTTGAAGAGGCGCTCTGAAATCAACTTCACCATGATTTTTTAAGAGCATCTCAATCAAGCTGGCATCCAAGTTCCTTACGAGTGATACTGCTTCTGCGCCATCCATTGGACGTTCAAGGGCAATATCTGGGTTACACTTGAACAGTCCAGTGGTACGAAATGCTGACCAAGCGAATTTATATTATGGTTCTCTGTGTATAATACATCGTCTGTTCCTCTGTGCCAAAGTTACCTCGCAGTGTCAATGTTACCCCATTTTACGGTATTTCCTCAGCGAGTCTTACTCCATCAGCTGCACAGTCTTAAATTTCTGTTCAGAACAGAACAAAATTCAAATTGGCTTGTCTGACCACCAAATCCCTCAGCGCCAACGCATCTTTCTACCTTCAATCACTACAAACCGCTAACATTCCTCCTCGTTGCTTGCGATCATCGGGAACAAGTCTTTTACATGTAGGGGCCTAGCTGAACCCCGATGCAAAACAGCTATGAGCTCGCGTGCATTCCATGCCTCTGCACCAACGGGATGGAATCGGCTTCTACTCTGTCTAAGAAGCTGAAAATCACCTTCTACATTCAAAAAGCGGCTCAAAACTCACTACTTCTCGTTGGCTTTCAAGTACATACACGGTGTCCCAATTGAAGTGAGCCCCTTTTTGTTTTGGCGATATATGTGTTAATTCTAAATGAAACTCTATAAAATTTCAGAGAATGTACGAGGGATAAATGATCAATGTTTGCTGAAAAATTTATCCAATTCTACCAACAGGGTCCGAAGTTAGGCACGTTCAAATTTGGGTAACGAAAATTTTAAGTTTCCAACATGTAAAAGATAGGAAATTAGTGTTAGCGCTTTTCTTCAAAGCTGCTGTTCAGAATGTCCTCCATTAGCTCGATTGCATGCTCTAAGGCGCTTCCGCCATTCATTGATTGCATTGTCAACAATCCCTTGATCAAAACGATTCCATTCTTCCACATTTCGCTGTTTGAAGTGGTCGTATGCGACTTTCATAAGACTGCGATGGGCCAGTTTCTGTTAGGAAATTCCTTTAAAAACCTTTTGCACCGTAATGTTTTTTTCTATTAATTTTTTTTATTGAACTCAAATCATCTTTGCTGAAAATCATTTTTTTATTGTCCCCTAACATGGAAACGACGGAAATAAGGCGTCGTATTTATTAGTTTAGAAAGTAAGGCGTGCAGTTGCAAACCATAATTTCCTATCTTTTACATGTTGGAAACTTAAAATTTCCTTTGCCCAAATTTGAACGTGCATAACTTCGGACTCTGTTGGTAGAATTTGATGAAATTTTCTGGAAACATTGATAATTTATCCCTCTTACATTATCTGAAATTTGATAGAGTTTCATTTAGAACTGACAAGTATATCGCCAAAACAAAAAGGGGCTCACTTCAATTGGGACACCGTGTAGATCTCCAACTGCATTTTACTCTGACGGATCACTATCCGTGCCTCAGATTCACACTTCGGTTTAACTTTTCGCGCGGTACAAATGTTTTTCAGTGATGATGATGATGATTATGATGATGATGATGATGATGATGATAATAATAATAATGATAATAATAACGATAATGATAGTGGTGGTGGTGGTGGTGGTGGTGGTGGTGGTGGTGGTGGTGGTGGTGGTGGTGGTGGTGGTGGTGGCGGCGGCGGCGACGACGACGACGACGATCATCAGCGTAATAATAATAATAATAATAATAACAATAATAATAATAATAATAATAATAATAATAATAATAATAATAATTACCATCATCAACCGAATCACATCGGATCCCACACAATTGGACAACTGGAGATGTCTTCTGAGCTTCGGTGCAGTGATTTTGGAGCAGCCACGACATGGTGGTAAGCGTCATAATCTGACTTCCATCATTAAGAAAAGGACTACAGAGTTTCTCGACACCTGGCACATCAAAACGGAAGCTTTATTCGACGCTGGGCTACAGCCTCCCCAGCCGAGGAATAACAAAACATACGGCAGTGATCAGTCTCTTGCAGCGGCGGTCTCGGCAAAACTCGAAGATGGAAACATTAAAGCGGCCGCAAGGATTCTCTGTTCGGATGAGTCTCCTGCCGTGATCTGTGACCAGACATTCGCTGAACTACAAGCAAAGCATCCTATCCCTCCATCGGACCATCTGACTGTTCCATTACCACCTGACATTCAGCCGGTCCAACTTTCTGAGTCGGAGCTGCGTGATCTCATCCGCACATTCCCAGCTGGATCGTCGGGGGGCCCGGATGGACTGAGACCTCAGCACCTTCTGGAGATGATTAAATCTGAGGATGTAGGCCACGCTCTCGTCTCTGCAGTTACTGCACTGATCAACATGCTGCTGAAAGGTATTTGTCCGCAAGAAATCAGATCTGTATTGTTCGGTGGAACCCTGTTCGCTCTCAAGAAGAAAACTGGGGGCCTCCGACCCATTGTGATAGGATACCTCTGGCGCAGATTGGCCTCCAAGGGAGCCAACTCTCACTCAGTGCCAAAAATTAAGACCTATTTATCACCAAAACAATTAGGCGTGGGCGTTCCAGGCGGAGCGGAGGCTGCAGTTCATGCTTCACGTCGTTTCCTGGCTGAGCTGGATTCAAACGCCGTCTTCGTGAAGCTGGACATATCAAACGCGTTCAATAGTTTGCATCGGGACCGCATGCTGGAGTCTGTTAACACTCTTCTACCTGAGATCGCACCTTACTGTCATATGGCTTACGCAGAAGCTTCCAAACTCAAATTTGGTAAATACACAATTGCATCGATGGCCGGCCCACAGCAGGGTGATCCGCTGGGCCCTCTGTTGTTTTGTCTCCCACTCCAACCTGCCCTCCTCAAATTGACTTCCCCTCTAGCCTTCGGTTATTTGGACGACATATCCTTGGGCGGACCATTAGCCACGGTGGAAGCAGACATAACTTCTCTGGAGACGGAATGCGCGGAATTGGGTCTTGTATTCAACAGAGCAAAATGTGAAGTGACAGCCATTGATCTGCAGCTAGTCACACAAATAACTTTTAGACAGTTCACGCGCGTGAACCGAGACTTCATTTGTCTTTTAGGTGCACCACTTTCCACCGGGTCGGCTCTTCAAATCGCACTCGGCGCCAGGGTGGAGGAACTAGCCAGAGCTATGATTAGACTAGGCATGATAGCCCGTCAAGACGCGCTGCTTATTCTCAAATGCTCGTTGGGTTCCCCAAAGTTACTATACAATCTGCGTAGTGCGCCGTGTGTGGATCATCCTGCTTTGCTTAAGTACGACCAATGTCTTTGAAAGGGCCTTGAAGACATTTTGAACATCAACTTGTCAAATTCACAATGGCTTCAGTCCACACTTCCCATCAGCATGGGAGGACTAGGGATACGTAGGGTGTCATCGCTGGCGCTTCCTGCCTTTTTGGCATCTGCCGCGGGCACCCTCGTCCTCCAGTCTGACATCCTCGGAGAGCTCGATTATCAACCGGACCCGCAGGTGGAGAAGCTGATGGCGATGTGGCAGGAGGAAGTTGGGATCAGAATCACTGAGGACTTCTCAACTCACATGCAATCTCAATGGGACAAACCGCTACTGCATAAAATATTCTCGGAGATATCCAACCCACTCACAGATAAATGCGACCAGGCCCGTTGGAAGGCAATCACGACTAAGCACGCCGGAGACTGGCTGCATGCCTTGCCGATCACGTCTTGCGGTTTGAGATTAAGTGACGAGGCTATGAGGGTTGCAGTTGGTTTGCGTTTGGGAGCCAACATCTGCGAACCCCACACATGCACTTGCGGCTCACTTGTCACTGCAAGAGGCGAGCATGGTTTATCTTGCTCGTTGGGTTTTGGTCGTATGGCTCGCCATGGTACACTAAACGACTTGATCTACCGTGCTCTGATCAAAGCTGGATACCCGGCAGCCAAGGAACCTCAGGGCCTGGTAAGATCGGACGGCAAGAGACCGGATGGAATCACCCTCATCCCATGGAAAGCCGGCAGAGGTTTGGTGTGGGACGCCACAGTGGTGGACACGCTTGCACCGTCTTACCTTGCTGCTACAGCCACTCGCGCTGGAGCAGCGGCTAGCCTGGCGGAGGACAGAAAGAACCAAAAATACAGCGCCCTCCTTGATGCTCATGTTTTCATCCCGGTTGCTTTGGAAACCCTAGGTCCGATCAACGACAAGGGCCTAGACTTTATCTCAGATTTAGGTCGTCGTCTTACAGAAGCTACCGGAGAACCCCGGGAATCAAGCTTTTTGTTCCAACGCATTTCCATAACTATACAACGATTTAACGCTGTGGCTTTTTCAGGTTCCTTTATTAAGCCCCTGTTGGACATGGTTGAGGGCGGTTGCCCTCTTTGAAATTGATGTGTCATGTTTGTATTGTTTGTTTAAGTGAATAAATGTGTGTGACTATAAAAAAATAAATAAATAAATAAAAAATAATAATAATAATAAAACATTACTCAACCGGCCAATCTGGTAGGACCGGCATCAGTACAGGCGGCCATCCGTAAAACCCAGAAATATGCAGATCTCCCCGCTTCTTACATCTTCCAACCAGTGGCCATGGAGACCCTAGGTCCGCTTAATCCATCAGCCCTGGAATTCATCAATGAAATCGGCAAGCGCATATCATCCATTACTGGTGACAGACGCGAGGCAACCTTTCTTTTCCAGCGTCTGTCTGTCAACATTCAGCGCTATAACTTGGTGGCTTTTAAAGGAACATTCTCCTCAAACCCTGAAGACGAGGCCTCAATTCCAGACTGGTTTTATAACAGTAGTTAGGTGATAAGTCCCTGAGGGATCCTAAATACCTCGAGGCAAAAAAAAATTTAAAAAATAAATAAATAAATAATAATAATAATAATAATATAAACAAATTACTCCAGAAAGATCGGAGGTAAAAGAAAACAATAGAAATTTATTTTAATGGATTTTATTCTGACCTGCATAGCTAATTTGTTGGCATCAAGAAACTCTGAATAATAATAACAATAATAATTCATCACAGATTTGGGTCGTCACTTGACGAAGGCGACGGACGAATTGAGAGAAACTACATTCCTCTACCTAAGACTTTCGGTGACCATTCAGCGCTTTAACGCTGTGGCCTTCGCGGGATCTTTTGTTGCAGCGTGATAGTAGCCTAGTAACAGTGTTGGTTGTAGTAGTAGTAATAATTATTATAATAAAAATAAAACTATGTTAAAAATTTGACTTTAAAATTAATTTATTATTATTAGCAGTATTACTATTATTATTACTATTATTACAACTATTATTATGGTTGTTGCTTTTAAGTTCATTAAATAATAATAATAATAATATTATTATTATTATTATTATTATTATTATTATTATTACTACTACTACTACTACTACTACTACTACTACTACTACTACTACTACTACTACTACTACTACTACTACTACTACTACTACTACTACTACTACTACTACTACTACTACTACTACTACTACTACTACTAATAATAATAATAACAATAATAATAATAATAATAATAATAATAGAAATAATAATAATAATAATAATAATAATAATAATAATAATAATAATAATAATAATAATAATAATAATAATAATAATAATAATAACCTGATAACCTGATAACCTGATTTTAATTTTTTGACACTTTACAGCCTGAGGGATTATTACTATACCTCGGGCAAAAATTTTTTTAAAAAAAATAAGAAGAAGAAGAAGAAGAAGAAGAAGTGGAGGAGGAGGAGGAGGAGGAGAAGAAGGAGGAGAAGATGGAGGAGGAGGAGGAGGAGAAAGAGGAGGAAGAAGCCCTTATATTCCTTCATTTTCATTATGAATACCTCTCTGAATGCATAAAAGAGTAATTTTGCAAAATACACGTCAAAAATATTCATTCATTCATTTCAGACATTTATATAGCGCCTCTTAAAGAGTAGCTACTCAGAAGCGATCCCGACCCAACCACGGCTAAAGAGAACAGTCTTAAGAGCAGACTAGAAGGCAGTCTCGAAAGCTCGAGGCATTAGACGTAGTTCCACAGGAAGCCCATTCCAGGTTGCAGGGCCAACAACAGAAAAGGCACGGCACTGCGCAATAGAAGTGCGTTGCCGGGGGACAAGAAGCTCAGCCTGCTTAGAAGAGCGGAGAGAGCCACGGCGCTGGACGCTTAGAGTGGAGCAACACAGCTCCTGCAAATAGACAGAGGCCACACCCACGAGACAGCGCCAAACCAAGGAAGATATTCTGTAAGTGACCCTATGTGAGAAAGCCAGTGCAAGACGTCCCGCATATAGTCAGTGACATGGCCGAATTTTGGGTTGCGACCGACAAGGCGTGCCGCAGAGCGCAAGACCCGGCCCAAGCACCCAACCCGAGTCACCGGAAGACCCACATACAGGGCGCTGCAATAGTCTAAACGTGAGACAACGAAAGAGTGGATAAGCGTTAAGGCGGCGTTGAAGGTTAAGGAGCGGAGCACCACTCTAAGCTGACGCAATTGGTAGCAGTAGCTGCAGCATAGCAGGTTGATATGCCGCGTGAAAGTAAGCTCTTGGTCCAAAGTGGCACCAAGGTCCCGGACAGAGCAAGAGTAAACTGAGGGAATTCTTGAGCAAGAGCCTCCAGGTCAATTTTTGCGAGCTGTTGGCGTGTGGGAAACCAGATAAATTGGGTTTTAGAAGAGTTGAGCCGCAGGCGATTGGATGACATCCAGGCTTCCAGAGCCTCCATTGCCCGGCTCATGACTCAGACAGTGGACACTGTCACTTCATTTGAACACTGTCACTTCATATGTTCATATGAACACTGTCACTGAATGACAACTCCAAAGTTCTTGGCAATGCGTGCTTTCACAAAAAGTAACGTCTAAGAAGATCTTATATTTATGTATTTTCATTAAGAATATCTGTCATGAGGCCTTACAGAGAGTAGGCCTAATATCAGCAGATCATCGCCAAATACAAACCCTAAAATGCGAATATTGTCACTAAGTCATGGCAATAAAACACTCGACATTGCGTGCTTTCACCAAATTTATACTTCGGAGGTTGATATAGGACAAAATATGAATGCTAGAAGAAATGAAGGCAGTAAGAGACGAACAACTGATTGTAGGAAGTTATGAGGAGTGGAGGGAAGGAATAGTTAAACGGACGAAAGTGGGAGAGGATGAAGAGGGAATGAAGGAAAGAGATAAGAGAGGAAGGGTTGAGAGATAGGATGTATGAATTGAGGACTAGAATGTCATCACTCTAAAGTAAGATGCATGGCGCAAGCTTATGCATGTCAAGCGCTACCGGTTATTTCGTGACAGAGGGTGTCACAACAACTGGTTCACCGAAAACTAGTTCATGTACATACATGCATACGGTGAACGAATTGTCCGTGAACCAGTTGTCGTTGATCAGTTGTCGGTGAACCAGTTGTCGTTGATCAGTTGTCGGTGAACCAGTTGTCGTTGATCAGTTGTCGGTGAAACAGTTGTCGTGGAACCGTGACAGAGGGGTTGTCCAAAGTCATCAAGAAAGGAGAACAAACAATGACCTAGTTCATCTGTTAAAGAAATTGCAATGAATAAGTAAATTAACTGATTGGAAATTTGTGGTCTAAATTTAGAAGTAGGCCAATACCTCTACGCGAAGTTTATGAGGAACACCTGTTGTGAGAAGATGAACCAGTTCGTTTCCAAGCCAGAACTCCTTTTGTAGTCCCAACTCTCCAAATCCATTCTTATATTCGATCCAGTTTCGGTTGAAGTCGACGCTTGAGTCAAAGCGTTGCATTATGACAATCCAGCCATTAGGTGGCGGCGGCAGCGGTCGGTTCCCTTGTTCCAAGCCACCAGAAGCGCGTCCCAAGTTGGTATGACGGCCTTTGGCTGGAACACCTGTACAAGATAAAGAACGCTGTAGAAAATATGAGGTTAGGGCCCAGAGCTCTGCGCTGGTGTCACGAAATAAAGTCTCCCCCCCCGATACAAAGTCTCCCCCGAAACAGAGTCTCCCCCTGGCTGAAAATCTGTTTTGGAAGACATTTTTCTGGTGTAAAAGTATATACTTTACACTTAAATCGCCGCCGACCCAAAATATTCGGCGGCGGTGGCACCCACAAATTGTCGGCCGCGGCGGCGCGGTCGGTGTCGCGTGACAGAGTCGCCCCCCTAAAAGTTCCCCCGGAGACTTTATTTCGACATAGATTCTCCCCCGGAGGATCTATTCTAGAATATATTCGCCCCCGGAAACTATATTCTGAAATAAAGTCTCCGGGGGGAGAGAATATTTCCTTCGCCCACGAAACAAAGTCTCCCCGTTGATCGTGAAATCGGCTACAATCGCATAAAATTAATAGATAAGGTTATCAAACCGTTAGTTTACGTTGCTAACACGATAACACGTTAATCAACACGAATATAGATATACTTTTACACCAGAAAAATGTCTTTCAAAACAGATTTTCAGCCAGGGGAGACTCTGTTTCGGGGGGGACTTTGTATCGAGGGAGGGTACACTTTATTTTGTGACACCGACGTCGCCGCCGCCGAAAATTTGTCGGCGCGCAGCCAATGCCACGTTGATTTGTGTCTTTTTGTTAAAATTTTCTACTCTTGCATGATTTCGCTGAAAACATTGTTGCGTCAGTGCGAAGTAGGTACTTTTTCTTGTGTAGGCCTACTTCGATTTTTCCTGGCGATTTTGCGGCAAGTCTAGGAAACCTATGATGATATCTCGTCGTTTTGACTTTGGAACAATGCGCTTAACGTTTAAACTTTTGTTCATCTTGTGATTTGATTTGACTTACGGCACCAACAATCAGTGATATTTTCATTAACGGAAATAGAAATTATAAGTAAAATTATGCAATTCCGTTAACGAGAATAAGTACGAAAATTAGGACTTCTTTTGAGAACGAGAATAGAAATAGAACTGAAATACGCCTGAGAGAACTGAAATATGAATAGAAATAGGAATTATTTTAGAACGAAAATTATTACACTGTGATGATTTTTGTGATTCATTGTCTGTGCAAGTCTGTATAAAGTCAGGCAATCCATTTCTCAGAACCCTTAAGATCAGTAATCTTCGGATATAATTTCCCCTCCCCCCGGGCATATTGCCACAACTAACTAAGATATTACGTTTGCTTTCTTAATCATTCAAACAAAGGGGCCCTGGTACAGGTCTAAGACATAGGATCGCTAGTCAATCAACCCGACATTGTTTAATGTGACGGATGACTGGGCATCGTTGAACACAGGGCGAAGGAAGTTAATTACAGATGCATGTGATGTAGGCCTACAGCCTGTATGAGGTTACGGTAGGGGGGGAGGGCAATATTTGAACATGAGCATATAGACACATATCAAGCATCAGCGGCACGCATAGGGTTGAAATCGGGCTTGAAATTTTGACACCTCAATTCACTTGGAAATAATAATTATACAGATAGGGTAAGAGTCATAATACCTAGACTTCTATATGTACAGTAAAGATCTAACCTACCTACATGTAGATGTTTGTGGATTGGACAAATTAAAGCTGAAATTATTTCAGAACTTGAATTAGAACTGAAATTATTTCAGAACTTGAATTAGAACTGAAATTATTCCAGAACTTGAATTAGAACTGAAATAGGAATTATTTTCAGAATAGAAATAGAATTAGAACTGAAATTAGAGTCTTAGAACTGAATTTGAACTGAAATTGGGAATTATTTTTAGAACTGAAATATCACTGCCAACAATGGTAAAAAGAACTGTATGTATGTATGTATGTATGTATGTATGTATGTATGTATGTATGTATGTATGTATGTATGTATGTATGTATGTATGTATGTATGTATGTATGTATGTATTGTATGTATGTATGTATGTATGATTGTATGTATGTATGTATGTATGTATGTATGTATGTATGTATGTATGTATGTATGCATGTATGTGTGTATGTATTTATGTATGTATGTATGCATGCATGCATGTATTCATTCATTCATTCATTCTGATAATTTTTATAGCGCCTCTTCAAGATAACTACTCAAAGGCGCTCTCTGCGCTAACTATAGCCCAAATGATATTATTATTGTCATAGCGAGCGAAAAATAACAGCACGTTGCAGAACAAAACACAGTTAGCTGAAAGAGTCACCGGTGGCGAGCCCTCGCAAACACGTAGAGTTGACCATCGGATTCTCGTAGACAGCAGGTAGATGGCGTGGTTGATCGGAGTCTCTGGTAGGTGGTAGATGACGCCCGTCCGGCTAATCGTCAAATCTTAACCAAGGATACGTACAGGAGAAGGCATTCGTCGCTTGTCGGTCGGTAGTTGAAAAAGCCGCCGTTGACAACAGTCGAGGTCACTCCATGTACAAGTATGTATGTATGTATGTATGTATGTATGTATGTATGTATGTATGTATGTATGTATGTATGTATGTATGTATGTATGTATGTATGTATGTATGTATGTATGTATGTATGTTTGTATGTATGTATGTATGTATGTATGTATGTATGTATGTATGTATGTATGTATGTATGTATGTATGTATGTATGTATGTACGTATGTACGTATGTACGTATGTACGTATGTACGTACGTACGTACGTACGTATGTACGTATGTACGTATGTACGTATGTATGTATGTATGAATGTATGTATGTATGTATGTATGTATGTATGTATGTGTGTATGTATGTATGTGTAGCGAAAAGGAAATAGCGCTACAAAAACGACCTGGCCAGATAGGCAGGTGAAAAGTCAGTCAGATATGACTGGCGGAAAGGCTTGAGGCAGGCCGACAAGGGGGCGTTGTTGAGAGAAGGCAGAAGGCTGGAAGAATCTACAGAGTGAAGTTGAGCGATCGTGTATGCTAGGAAAAAGTCAGTAAATTAAATACTTAAATTTGTGTGAAGTTTGTTGCATTTAGTAAATGGAATATTGTAGTAAGGTAGTACTAGTTGTGTGGTATCCGGTCAAAACCGCGCACACAAAACCGCGCACACAAAACCGCGCACACAAAACCGCGATTCACAAAACCGCGCACCCTCAGAACCGCGCACGATCATTACCGCGCACGATCATAACCGCATTCAAGTATTTCAACATGCATCCAGCTTCCATTTTCATGCGTTATTTTCGTCAATCCAGATACTACACCAGATATAAAAAATTTAAAATACCTTCAAGGTCCTTCATCTAGCATAAGTTTCTTAAGCGTTTTTCATCAATCCAGCTTATATTTCATATCTAAAAATAGCTTCATCCAGCTTCCGTTTCTCATGTGTTATTTTCGTCAATCCAGCTTCTATTTCATATCTGAAAATACCTCCATCCAGCTTCCATTTCTCATGCGTTATTTTCGTTAACCCAGCTTCTATTTTACCTGTAAAAGAACCTTCATCCAGCCTCAATTTCATCAACCCAGCCTCCATTTCACCTCTAAATAATTTAATCCAGCTTCCATTTCTCAAGCGCTGGACCAGTTGTATGTTGACCAGTTGTCGTGACACCGCTTAAACAGATGCTCAAACAAGAGTGGTTATCAGGGCCGTCGCAACAATGAACGTGGCCCCCTCCGAGTATAATGTCCCCGAAATTTCTGACGATCTTTTTTTAGTCATCCGGCCAAAATCTCGGAAAAATTTCATCAATTCGCAGTCCGAGAAAGTTGATGACCTTTTAAGTCGTTTCATTCATTTTTTGGCACTTATAGGGGCCCCTTTCTTGCCGGGGGCCCCCTTCGGTCGGAGGGTACAGAGGGCGGTCGCTACGCCTCTGGTGGTTATGATCCTGCGCGGTAATGATCGTGCGCGGTTTTGAGGGTGCGCGGTTTTGTGAATCGCGGTTTTGTGTGCGCGGTTTTGTGTGCGCGGTTTTGTGTGCGCGGTTTTGGATAGTAAACCAGTTGTGTTAGTCATTAATGTGAATTTACGAAGGTAACGTTAGATAGGAATAATGTGAAATTAGTTGAAGGTATTGCATTTGTATCATTTATACGGATAGACCTATGGACGATAGGTTATTAGTTGATATTTGGAGTGTGATTAATGGACCTTCATTGAATTGTGTTTTATATGGATAGACTTATGAACGATAGGCTATAGTTGATATTTAGAATGTTATTAATGGACATTGAGTTGTGGTTAATATGAAAAGAATAGGCCTATGAACGATAGGTGATATTTGCGATGTAAAGTATAGGCCTATGGACGATAGGTTGTAGCTAATATTGAATACTTGTTTTGTAAATAATGTGCTTGTAGACCCTAGCGGTCAGTGTTGGGTTAAAAGAAGAATAAGACAACCTGGAAAGACGAGTGTTGAATTCATTTACATGTATGTTTCAACTTCGTAACAGTATGTATATGCATGTGTGTATGTACATGTACATGTATGTAATTATGTATGTGTGAATGTATGTGTGTGTAATGTTTGCATGCATGTTTATATGGATAGATGATTGTATTAATGTATATATGTATGCAAGTATGTATCCATGTATGAGTGTATGTACGTATACGTACTTGTATGCATAAATAATCAATCAATCAATCTGCATGCGCGCAACTATACAATGTCAGCAGATCGCGTTAAGAAAATGAGCCTCATTCGGCAGATATGTAAAGACGATATTAAAAATCCCAAAGTATTTATTTTGGACTAGCGTACCAAGCCACGCGTTGCTGTGGCTTAAAAGAGCATCCAACCACCCGTCCCTACCTCCATTCGACCTCCCATTCCTCTCACCATCCCCCTTCTCCTCCCTCTTCCCCTCCCCTCCTCCGCCTCTTTCCCTTCACCTCCCCTTCCCCTCCTCCTTCCCCTCTCTTCCCTTACCCTTCCCTCCCCTTCCACTCCTTTTCCCACTATCCCCTCCAATCCCCTCCACTCCCCCTCTACCTACCGTACCCAGCCCCTTCCTTCCCTCCACCTCCCCTGCACCCTACCTTTCTCCCCTTCCCAGTCCTCCTCCCTGCAATCCTCCCTCCTCCATCCCTCCCCTCCGATCCCTCGCCTCCCTCTTCGTCCCGCTCCCTCCTCCTCCTTTCCTCCGTCACACCGTCCCTTCCCGACAGCGACGTGGAAACGCGTACGCAACAGGGCCGCTATTGAATGTGTTGAATATCTATATAAATAAAAATGTCACTGCGAAGGCACGAATCGTTCGGTCCAAAGATCTCGGAAATGTAAAAATTGTACCAAAAACGTTCCGTTCGAATATGCGCGAAGTTGCATAATGCTTTTTTGCTAAAATCTTTTACAAAAAACAAATTTCACGTCGATTCGACCGATGCCGAGTTCAAATTCAACCCGTCCATATGCCTTCGCCGAATTCGGTGGCGTTTTAAATGCTGGTTCTGCAAGGCTTATATAGCACATATTCAACTCGGAATCGGTCGAATCGAAGTGATAGTTGCTTTTATTGTAAAAGATTTTAGCAAAAAAGCATAGTGCAAACCGGCGCTTATTCGAACAAAACGTTTTGGTGAAATTTTGAAATTAATCGGTCAAGTACTTTCCGAGATCCTTGGTCCGAAAGATTCGTGCGTACGCAGTTACATTTTTATTCATGTAGATTACTAGAGTACCCGGCCACGCGTTGCTGTGGCTGGAAACAGCATCCAACCACCCGTTCCTATCTCCATTCGACCTCCCCTCCCCCTCACCATCCCCCTTCCCCGCCCCCTTCCACTCCCACTCCCTTTTCGCTTCCCCCTCTCATCATCCTCCCCTCCCCTCCAATACCCCTTTCCCCTCCTCTTCCCACCCTTCCCCGTCCAACCTCCTCCACTCCCTCTCAACCTCCTTCCGTCCCCGTCCCCTCCCTTCCCCTCCACCTCCCCTGCACCCTACCCTCATCCCCTCCCAGTCCCCCTCCCTTCGTCCCTTCTTCTGCCTCCCTGCATTCCTCCGTCCTCCATCCCACCCCTCCGCTCCCTCGCCTCCCTCTTCGTTCCACTTCCTCCCCCTCGTTTCCTCCCTCACACCGTCCCTTCCCGACAGCGACGCGGAAACGCGTTCGCAATAGGGCCGCTATTGAATGTGTTGAATATCTATATAAATAAAAATGTCACTGCGTACGCACGAATCTTTCGGACCAAGGATCTCGGAAATTTAAAAAATGTACCAAAAACGTTCCGTTCGAATAGGCGCGGGTTTGCATAATGCTTTTTTGCTAAAATCTTTTGTTTAAAAACAACTTTCACTTCGATTCAAACGATACCGAGTTCAAATTCAACCCGCACATATGTCTTCACCGAAATCGGTTGCGTTTCAAATGGTGGTTCCGCAAGGCTTATATAACGCATATTCAACTCGGAATCGGTCGAATCGAAGTGTAAGTTGTTATTTTGTTGCAAAAGATTTTAGCAAAAAAAGCATTTTGCAAACCGGCGCTTATTCGAACGAAACGTTTTGGTACAATTTTGAAAAAAATCGGTCTAGCACTTTCCGAGATCCTTAGTCCGAAAGATTCGTGCGTACGCAGTTAATTTTTTTTATATAGATAAGGCAGGCCAAGAGTAGAATACGCATGTAGTACCACCACTGCGCAAACAGTTCTTTAACTTCCATTACTAGGTCATGTAAGCTGGCGACCTGAGTTTTAAAACTTTGTCAAGTTGTTTTTAGTTGAGTCTTTGTATAATTTTCTCTATGAACGTCTGTTCTGAGAATAATTGTTTTCTCACGGATTTTGACTAAAGACCAGATAACTTCCAAAATAATGGCTGAACACGCAAAAGTTGTTTATAATAGGTTTTTGTGTAGGCCGAACACGCAAAAATTGTATTACATGTATATAGGTTGCTTGTGTAACAACTTCTAAAATAAGCATGTGACGCTTGAACACTAATCCCACGACGCCGCGCCGCCGACGCCGACATTTTGAGGGCGCCGCCGCCGCAAATTTTTTTGGTCTGCGCGCCGCCGCCGCCGCCGACCATAAATGACCGCCGCGCCGCCGCCGACACTCTCAAGTCGGCGCATAGCTATAGTTAGAAGACCTGTGTTGTTCTGTAGTTAATGGTCATCGTCACCGAACGATTAAAAAAAAATAATTTTTTTAAAATTAACAATATTATTACTGTTTTCAATTTTCCATCCATATCTAGCCTTGTCTAAGATCTTTAATCATAGCAAATTGACTTACGGAATGCGGCTGCTGCTACGAGCATCAGAAGAAGCGACAGCGATGGCGACATCATCTTTCTTTCTTCCGTTCTTTCTCTTCCGCCCAAGTAGACGAATCTTCTGAACGGACTGAGCGGCGTGTGCGCGTCCTTAATCCTTATATAACATCGTCCAGCAATAGCTGTTTTGCATTGAAGAACAGATGAATGATTATAATCTGAACTTAAATGCCGCTCTTTTCTTATGGAGAATATATTTACCGGTCCTACGAAATAACTTGTTTTCTTTCTATCGTTCCTATATTATAGAAAATCGACTACTCAGAAATTGCAAAATAAAGACATCGGAAATTCAGGAATCTGAATTGCACTTAGTAGGTCTAGTCGATTCGTTTATGCGATGTCATAACACTACCATATGGTTTGTTATCTCTGAAGTCCTTCTATAAACATAACCGGGAGCGGAGTAGGTATACCGCAGATCTGAGAGTTTTCATGAATTTCAAATTGAAGACAGACAGTCAACGAGTTCGCTTTGTAGACATTGAATTCTATGTATGCATGTATGTACGTATGTATGACATTGTATGTATGTATGTGTGTTAGTGTGGTCCAAAAAAATGAAATTCAAGCTAGAATCCAAGACTAAGTCTCAGTTTGTTAGACTTGTTAGTAGTATTATTGAGACCAAATTTCAGCCCCAGATTCGGACTAGAAGGCGGTGCTTGATGACACACAAAAATTACCACGTAGTAGTATTAGCTAGAAATCTTGATACCTTTCTTCTTTGGTCAAAAACTCAACATATGTCATGTAGATGAGCTTGAAATAGTTTCTGTTGTCTATTTGTATGTGCACTTGTTATAGCGCCCCTTCAAGCCCCCTACTCAGAGGCGCTCCCGACTGCAGAGCGGACACTGCATCGGAGTTTCATGCCGAAGCGCTTAGCAAATTTTGCGAGTGAAGGGCTTGCAACTTGAGATGGATTTGAACCTCTGCCTTCAAGGCAATGACGCCACCACTACACCACTGCGCCCCACGTTGTGTTATCATACTTACCAGAATCAACACTACACAGTTAGTAACTGTTGTTAAGCCATTAAGTGACAAGTGTATTTTATGGAAATGAAACTTCTGGTGATTTGATCATGAAGGATTGAGATTTTTGGTGCCAATTTCTGCAGCACTTGTGTAGCCTACTATCCTTCTGTCCTGCGCTTTCATGGAGTACCATTAACAAGGAATGCTTAAGAAGACCAGGATGGAGCGTGCCGAAGTTGAAAGATCTGATTTTGTACCACCAGATTATCCAGTGGTAGCACACTGGATGGGAAATTCCTACCCAAGATCTTCAGAGCAGGAAATGTTAACCGCCTGCCAGTGCTGGTTTCAGGTGATGGTGTGTATAAACTCTTAGGCCCAAATTAGCTTCAGTGGCAGGATGCAATTCAAATCCAAAGCAGTTCGTTATTTTCTGGAGTTATGGAAACTCACTGATAATATGCAGGCCCAGAACTTTGATACATCATTATGCCAGCACCGGAATTTTCAATAGAGTGCACGATTTTGCATGAAATCAAGATAGGTCAAGAGTTCCTGTGGCTGACCTTCATGTGATGGAATTGATTTTGGCCATAAGCCTTCTGCAAGTTCCTGTGATTTATCGAATTCACAATATATTCCAATGTTTAAAAGATTTAATGCTGCTTGGTAAGGTGTGACACTTGGCAACATCTTAGGACTGGAAGTCACATCCGGTACTGAAGCCCTCCATGCAAGAGTATTCAGTTTTCTTAAGTACTTTGCTGAAATAAAGTCAGTTTTAGATAAATTAACAAGAACTCATTCAGATATCAATGGTTGACATTGGAAGTCAGTCTTCAATTAGAAACTGGAGTCCAATAATAAAAATGCACATTGGATGGCCAGGTTACTGTATGACATCAAAATATACCTCTTAGTGCTCAACAAAGTCAACATGATGTAATCAATCTAATTAAGAAGAAAAAACTCGGATTCATCAACTTAGGCTATGTAATTTGGTGGCATTCGTCACACAAGGGCATGGCTAAAAGACTTGCAGCTGTAGCTGTAGGACAAGATCTTTCAATATGGACATATATAGAAAATACGAGTCAGTTGCCCATGCAGGAGATCAGCTTTGCTTCCATGAAGGTCCTAGAAAACCACCAGTAGTACCTTTCAGATAAGGTTGAAAGTCTGTTATGTGGCTATTTGCCCATAACAGACAAGGTTAAATATTCCACAGAATAACTGTGAAGCTTGGTGAAAGGATGGTGAGGCTTAGTGATATGGCGCTAAAAAAGGAGATTGCATGGGTGATTTTGCATCTCAGCAAATGAGGACGCTACCATCACGCCTGAAGATTGGTGATTTCTTTTTACACTTCCACCAGAAAAATAGATCGAGAAAGAGGATTACAAAAAAGGCAGAGACTTAATTCAACAACAGAGTGTTGAACAGCATGTCTTAGAGATGTGAGAAGTTGTTTGAGGAATGAATTCAATTGGCTTATCACTGATGTTGAAAAGCCAAGTGGTCGGGGGAAGTAGGAAAGCTGTCCCACTCACTCATTAAAGAAATCTGCTGTTGACACAGTGCCTGCTTACAGTGCTTAGACTTCTGCATTATAAAGACTTTATCGGATGTTGAAGTAAGAAAACGAGAACTATCAACATTCATGGACTTAACGGTGTTTTTTGACAATTTTTAACATTTATAATTTTTCAAACCAACTCAAATTTTAGATTTAATACTGGCCAATTGC
>OX243815.1:10118597-10140800 GCA_945859605.1 Lumbricus rubellus
TCGTCCTCATCCTCGTCCTCCTCGTCTTCATCGTCCTCTTCCTCCACCTACTTCTCTTCCTTCTCCTCTCCTGATCATGATCCTCTTTTTCTTCCGCGTCCTCAACTTCGTCCTCGCACTCGACCTCTTCCGCTTAGTATACCTCGTTTTTCTTCTTCCTCGTCCTCCTCATCCTACTCCTAATCTTGACAGTTCGTATAACAGTTAATACGTTGAAAGATATTGGCAATGATGTGGTCTTTAGGTTCAGCTCAGATTTCAATTTGCCCACACGCAGTAGCATTCCTTTTTGTCAGACCCCAATCTCATCTTGGCTTCTTTATTGGAATGTCCAGGGCTTAAAGTGTGCCAGGACGGTCATGGACGGCGTCCAGGCACTTATTTTCGAGGCTGGACGCCGTCCTGCCACTTATTTATCTTGTGGGGCGCGGTGGTCTAGTGGTGGTGTCGTTGCCTTGGAGCCGGAAGGTCCGAGGTTCTAATCCACCTCCCCGCGTAAGGCCCTTGGGCAAGTCCTTCACTCACAATTGCTCAGCGCTTCGGCGTGAAACTCCGATGCAGTGTCCGCTCTGCATCGGGAGCGCCTCTGAGTAGAAAGCTTGAAGGGGCGCTATAACAAGTGCACATACATACAAACATTTGGCCAGCACTGCCTGGACGGTCGTCCATGACTGCATGGACGGCGTCCATGCAGTTACGGACGACCGGCCATGACCACCTAAAAATGGCTCCATTTGAGGTCGACCCAGCCAAAAATGCGCTGGTCGATGGGGCTCCGCCCCAGACGGGCCAGACCCTGCTGCGGAAGCTTACGGTCAAGACAAAAACCTTTCTCTTTTACACTAACATTTTGATTTCTATTGTTTCTAATCTCCCCTCCAAATTCAACCTCTCCTCCGCTTGCACTCACCTCTGCTGCCTTCCATTCACGACTGAAAACCGAACTCTTCAAGCTATCCTATCCAGATTCCAATCAGTTTCCAAACTTTCCATCACCCAACTACCACCATCACCGACAACCACCGTAGCACCATGCTGTCTCCTCGGCTTGACCTCCCCGGATTTTGACCTGCAGGGCACCGGAAGCATATAGGCATTCCGTACCCGATTTCGTAGCATTGCAAGCCATAACGCTTTTTCATTGGCCGGTTCCAGATTATGAATATTCATAACCAATGACGCGTTTAGTGCTTTCTCGTGCGCTGTTGTTGCTGTTATTGTTGGCATATGGGGGAAAATGGCCGATTGCGATGCGCTTAAAGTTATAAGGAGTTTCCATTCGATAGTGAAGTAATCGAAAGTGTGAAGGTAGACTTCTAATCAGAGCAAAAATAAAAATTCAAAAGTTACGCGTTGTTACGCGCGTGCCAACGAATATGTCATCCACCAACTCATCGCTTCAATAATACGCTGTGGTCAACAGCTATAGGCCTATGTGATGCATCAGGCGTCTGCTTCGTTGAATCAACCGCCTACTGCGATACCAAAAATCAAAACTGCGCTACAGAAGTCAATAGGGCCTACATTAGATTTTACTAGACTTCAGTAGCCTAACTTCGCACCAGTTGAAATTAGTGTTCCACACATTCCCAATTGTAACTTTAAAAGCTCTGGGTTTATTCAGTTTTCGTGAACTGTCTCATTTTCCATGCCTACTGTTCGACAACCAGTAATATTTCGAGTTTAAGTACAGTAGTTCATGTCAAACTCAGTTCTAGTGGAAACCATCCTAAATTTAAACCTATGTGTGGTCTATGCGCAATTGCACATAGGCCTAGGCCTAAATGCGTTTTATTAAGATTTGTGACGGTTTTCTTCATTCGAATTATTCAAATTTTATTATTTTGAATCATGAATCAGAACCCTTTGCATCCACGTTCACAGACCTTCTAATTCCACGTTCTGACTTCCTGACAGGAATAGATTTGTAGAAACACTTCTGTACAGTTAAAAACTAGCAAAGAGGTCATTGTCCTCCGATTGGAAGTAATTTACCATGAAGGATGGGAAAGGAAAAAAGGGGTTGTGGCGTTATGCAGTTCTAAAAATTCCTTAAAATAGCCCTGTAAGAGTGAACGTTACTGCTGAATTATGAATAGCCTAAGAAGGCCTACCAATAAAAGCATTAGTATGAATGCCTGTAGCCTTATGGCTTTACAAAATAGAAAGACATTTGCTAAAAACATCAGTGTTACTATCATTGCTCATCGATAAATAATATTATCTTTATTTAACAATACTGTTGACTTCCTGTGACAGTCACTGACAGGCCGCAACCTATTATAGTCTAATGACAACTTGTCACGATTGAGACATAGCGAAGTCCCAACATTTACAGCTTGACCTACCTGCCAATTGCTTACATTTTAAATACAATCATTAAACTAAAATCGGGTGTTTACATTTTTGGGTGAGGCAGTATAATAATAATTTTCATCTATTCAACAATCCGGTTGAAAGACCGCAATCAGTTACAGTGTACAATTATGCAGTTGAAACAGTTTGCAGGAACTCAGATTAGGGCCTACAGAATACATAAATCTTAACTATACTAGCTGAACAGACAGCCTGCAATAGGTTACATGGAGCTAAAAACAGTTTAATTACAAAACATATCCGCCCAATAATAAATCACGCAACGCAGCTTTTTCCCATTATGTGCAAAACTGTTTGGTGTAGGCTATCTATTTAGTAAAGCACTTTATAAATCTTAGCAGGTAACTGCCATATAGCCTACTAAGACTAATGGACGCAAAGGCTGCGAGTTATTAAACATAATAGCCTAAGAATATTGATATTGCAACGCAAGCTGCAGTCTGTAAACAAAAAGTGCTTAATGATGTCACTGGTTATGAATATTAATAATATGGGGTCGGCCAATGAAAAGGCGCTTAAGACTGACAATGCTACGAAATCGGGTACGGAATGCCTATATGCGCACCGGAACGGAAACGACAGCTCTGGCTATTGCGAACTTGATTTGATATAGCGCCGCTGTAGGTTTCAAATTCCCCCTCCTAAACATTACCCCCCTGCAAAATGTAATTTGCATCAATCATCAAATTTATTGCACTAAAAATATCGGAAAAATCATCCCGCTCAGTGGCGCAACTAGGGAGGGTGCTGGGGGTGCTTGAGCACCCCCCCCCCAGGGCTAAAAAGGTGACCCACGCAATTTTCCAAAATTCGATGAGTTTTTTGTGGGGAGGGTGGGGTCCTTTTGCTCTTTCAGTCTTTCAGATTACACAATCAAGCAAGTTCCTTCATTCTTCTGTATTATAATCTTAGTCAAATTCATGGTTCAGAAAGCACTACATTTCAGTGTTTAGCTCATCTACCTGAGTTTGTCTGGGGTCCAGGGCCGTCTTATGGTCATCGTAGGCCCTAGGCAATTTTGCATATTGATCTATTCGTAGTCCCCTAGGGCCTATCCAACTCAACTCTGCATTAATTCAAATTGCAGCACATTTACATTATTTCTTTAAATTATGCTAAACCATGTTTTGTGAACGTATTTCAGTTTTGATTTTAAATCTCAATCTACTTTATCAACTGAAGAAATAGTGATTAGAGCAAAAGCATTAATTGAGATATATCCATGTGATCTAGAAGATGCATTTATTGACGAATTTCTTTTGTTTTCTCGAATGTCTGCAGATAGTAAATCTGTAGCTGAAATTATTAGTTCACAAATAGCTGACAAGCTGGTCTCCAGTTTTCCAAATGTCAATATTGCTTTTCGAATTTATCTTTCTATCTTTGGAACAAGTTGTGAAGGTGAACCATGGGCGCCCGCAGGATTTTTTGCAGGGGGGTCAGTCGACTCGGTCGCGGCCAGAGGAGTTAAGATACAAAATAATGCCACTAAAACCAAGCAACTCACACAACTATGCATTATCTCAATGTAACGTAATATAATATTTATGAGCCTTTTATAACAAAACGAAAAAGTCTTTAAACAGTTTTCGACTTTGATATAGGCTATGGCATATTATATATATATATATATTATACATGTATATTAGGCCTATTCATAGACAAAAATCAATAACACTAACTAACTGTGCTAACTATAGTAGACTAACAGTACCACGATGTAGGAATTAACATGGTGACCTCACTCACGTCTCGAAATTGGCTAATTTAATTACATTCGCCAGATGGCAGCGGTGGCGATCTCAGGTTGGCTTTATCCATTACATGTACAGTTAACGCATATGCTCGTACGTGTTTTGAAGTGTTTGGAAGTGATATTACTAATTTACTAGTAATAAATTACTCCATCTGAGACGCTAATACCATAGTTGAACAAGTAGTATTCTGTCACTAAGCCAGTATCCTGCCAGTACTGCACCATATAAATGAAACATGACAAGACAACTGCTGCACAAAATACCACATTAATTATGTGAACTTTTGTTCCCTAGATTGCTCCCTAGCACATTCTATAAGCATTTAGAAACTGTTCTGTTTGGCCATGCTGGAGTTGGGAGCACCTCTGAGTAATGTCCTTGAACAGGTGCTATATAAATATGTGAATGAATGATCAAAGTACAGAACAACACAGTACCTGAGAAGTACAGTATTAGTCTACTGTCACAGTATTAGTACAGTGCATGTCTCATCTTATCTTATCTGACCATTTATAAAGCGCTTCTTGCAGCAAGAGCCTTTCAGAGGCGCTCCCAGTGCGTTCAACCTCGAGAAAAAAGGCAAGTTTTTAGACGAGAGGATGGCAGAGCGAACTGTTGGGGGAAGCCCATTCCATAGGTAGGGACCAATGCAGGCATGTGAAGTACATGCAGACTACAAGTACAGATAGTTAATGTTCTTAAGGCTGTTCTATTTAGCTGGGTTGGGTCGGGAGCGCTTCTCAGTAGATGGTCTCGAAGGGGTGCTGCATAAATGTCTGAATGAATGGTGTCACACGACAACAAAAGATGCTACTAATTCAAATTTATGTACAATAAAATTAAAACAAAACATTCATTGTTAGAAAAAAACACCATTAAGTGTGTCAAAACAATAACTTAAACATTCCAGTAAGCAAGTATTAGTCATTCCAATGAAGGTTTAGTCATTATTTATGAATACATGTAACATTCTAAAGCGGTATTGTCAATCACCCAAGACCACACACATTCAACTATGCATTGAGGTTAACACGTGCTAGAGGATTAAATTCCCATGAGCTGGAGCAACAAATACAACCTCATTCTAGCACAATACAGTACAACATAGTACCAATCCAGCACAGCACAGTACCAATAAATACAGTAAGCCTATAATGAGTAGGCTACAGTATTAGTCTACTTGACTATCACAGTATGACTACAATACTGGAAATGTAGGCGTATATTAGGCCTCCAAGTAGAGCTACAGCCTGTCTGTCCGTGTCTGTCTGTGTGTCAAAGACTCTACCTATTCATGTGTGTCTGCAGTCTATGTCTTTCTGTGTCTGTCTATGCCTGTATGCCTATGTCTGTCTGTTGCTGTATGTCTGTATCCAATCTTATCTGTCTGTTTGCGTCTGCCTATTATCTGTCAGTCTCTATCTCACCCTGACCATGTACATGTATGTCTATAAGGTCAGTTTGTCCGTATTATTTTGTCCGTCTATCTGTCTATATCTGTCTGTCTACGTCTGTCTATCTATGTCTGATTGTCTATGACTCTGTACGCCTATGTCAGTTTTCTGTTGATGTCTGCCTTTCTATGTCTGTCTGTCTGTTTGTCTTTCTATGTATATATATATATATATATATACAGATAGACATAGAAAGACAAACAAACATACATACATAGACACACATAGGCAGATACAGACTTCTACAGACAAATATCAGACAGACAGACAGACAGACAGACAGACAGACAGACAGACAGACAGACAGACAGACAGACAGACAGACAGACAGACAGAGACACAGGTAGATATTGACATACACACACTGACACAGACAGACATAGACAGATAAGCATACATAGATATAAGCAGATAGACACAGATAAAGACAGATAGACAGACATAGGCAGACAGACATACATAGATGATCAGACATAGACAGACAGACAGACCAGATATATATATATATATGTGTGTGTGTGTGTGTGTGTGTGTGTGTGTGCGCGCGTGTATGTCTAACGTCAACGTCTGTCTGCGTCTTTCTATGTCTGCATGTATTTTGTTTATGTCTGCACACATATACACACAGACACATATCCACACATACACACAGACACATGTCCACACATACAGACACACATGTACACATATCCACACATACACACATACAGACAGACGCATATACACACACTTGCACGAATACATACACATGCACCCATATGTTCAGTACACATGCACGCACAATCGCACATACGGTCACCAATACTCACAAACATGCACACACGCATATACACACACGCATGCATACACATACACACACACAGTCACTTACACAGACACGAAAACACATGCGCGCGCACATATTATTTAATCATTTTGGTACGATTTCAAAACAGCGTTCATATCAACTTGTAGTAAACACCTGTGATGCGCCAAACTAGGAGCGACTCTAGCGACACCATCGACAGAAAAAAAATTCTAGCCAAAATCAATACGCATGTTAGATACGAAGTGCGGTCACCATCCTATTTCTTACATCGTGACAGTACCATGCAGGGTCGTCATTTCATTATTTCCAGGATGCAGAAAATTTCTGGGGCAAAACTTCGTCAGCTTGTAATTTTGTATTTAGTCTAGGCCTACATGAGCACGAACCTGTAGTTGATTGATCAAATATTATGTTTTCTTCTTGTTCTTATATATTTCTTACCATATGTTTGATTCAGCTAGGCTATGGTAATTATTTTAAATGCTATAGTATTTGAGATACATGTACAATTTTAAATACCAGCAGAGTATATTGTACTTGCATTTATAGCACAATAGAATGACTGTAGGCCTAACAAAAGAGCATTCCTTGTCATTTTTCTGCAAAATTTCTGATGGCAGTTTTAAAAACAAGACTATAGACTCAAAGCTCAACCTGACCAGATCTAGAAGATCTTGTAAAGTTGTAATGAGACATTATATATGTGCCTTTAAAAATTAATTCTGTCATCTTCAGGCATAAATCAGGCTCTTCAGCTTGCTAAATAATCTTATGGCAGAGGTCACTTCTGATTGAATTGTCTACAGTTGGCCTGTTGTAAGCTGGCAAACATTTGTGACCCGCTATATGATAAGGTACCATAAGTCGGGGTACAGTTTCCCCAGAAATCGCGCATAAAGACGTGAAGGGAAAAAAATAAATTTTAATCAAATTTGAGTTCTTGGTATTTTTAGCAGCAGGTGAAAAGGACTTTTAAGTTAATAACACTGATAATATTACATAATAGACAACACTGAGAATTGGTCGTGAACCTCTTGTAGGATAAATCGCTCAGAAGCGCTCCCAGTGTGCAAGACCCCACGACACTCATCGATGGAAATAAAGTGGCAATTTCTCATGTTCATCATTATAAGTCGGTCATTTATCATCCGATTTTTATCTGGTTTTCAGCAAAATGTTCAGCTCACTTAGCTGGTTTGTGAAGGCATAATAACTCCAAACCCGACTTATGGTACCTTTTCATGAAGCGGGTCACATTTATAAATTACTCGGATTTAATTTTTACTATGTTAAAAAGTTATGCAGATTCAATGGGCACATCCATAATTTACCTTATGTACAGAGGGCAAATCTTCTATTTCTGTTATGAGATCCTGACCATTAAGGTCTGCTCGATATTGCTTTGACAAAGCTAAAGCTTTTCCTGCCAAATCACCTGCAGGCGTGCTTAGACATTTCCAGAAGAAATCAAACCTTTCAGCCAGAGTTTTACCAGGTAAATAAAGTATAAAAAACCTAAAACTTTGACTGCAGTAGAGCAAGATTTATGAACAGTGAATGAGCTTACCTCCACAAGCTTAGGATCACTGTATTTTTGATAATAACATCAACACTATACATATAGGCTACCGGTATAATGTCGTGACAGCTTTATCCACAAGCCGAATCACCAATGATTATTCAAAAGAGGCTGGACAGCCCTGTAAATGCATAGCCTACTACAAGTCCACAGCTGAAATTTGATATACTCTAAACTCTTGTGTCCTATGAGAATGTGTGCGGGAGAGCAGTTTGATGAGAGACATCTTCCTTGTGCATTCTTAGAAAGGAGAGCATATGGGTACAAGATGCCAGGCTGCATTAGACTGGCAGATTGACCTGCATCACAGGAAGACAATTAGGGTGCCATCAAGCTTACAAGTGGGGTTTGACGGCAACCTCTACGAGTCTACGGCTAGCTATAGTAGGCATATCCGATTACCGTATACCCTGATGACCTGAGTGGTTGAAAGACTGTTCCTCTGACGTCTGACTCTATGCAAGCCTATTGTACAAAATATACATAATTATGACTGAGTAACGGGTTAAAGTAGTACCCAATATGTAGAGATAACCACAAGATATACCCCAAAAGTTGGTGAAGTAGAACAACACAATGACTGTTGGGCAAGCTGTCCCGTTTAACCACTAACATTTGCCCAGAAAGTGCTATTGCTAATATTTTGTCATGCTTTCCAGGGGGGGGATCACGCGACCCCCCTTGACTATGCTGCGGGCGCCCATGAGGTGAACGTTCTTTTTTTAAACTGAAAATTATCAAAAATTACCTTCGGTCAACGATGGGACAGTCACGATTATTCTCCCTTGCATTCATGGGCGCCCGCAGAAATTTTTGCAGGGGGGGGAATTTTTTCCATGATCACAGTTACCGTAAATGTTTTAGCAGTACTCAAGAGCTTGAAAAACGCAAAGCTGGAAATTAAGAGCACGAGTATTTTTCAATGAGGTTTCTTAATGCAAATTTTTCAGTTTAATTTTGTGTATCAGCTTTAATATGAATAGTTTCTTTAGTGCGAAGAAATTTGTTAAAAATAAAAAAGTAGATGTTAAAAGTGGGTTCCTGAAGTGGCGCTGTAATATTATAAGTTCATTGAATGAATGAATAAATGAAAAAATATAGGTGTCAGTTTTCAAGGTGCAAGTATTCCTCGATCTAGCTACTTCTATATTGTAATAATAATTTCTAAAATTTTGGCATTGGTATTGATACTTAATTTTGTGCAGTTGTGAAAGGTTACATGACAGCGAGATTCCAATCAAGCAGCCCATAATCGATAGAAAAATACTATTTGCAAGGGCGCCTGCCGGAGGGTTAACAGCCAATGGTCACTGTTCCAGCTTTTAACAAGATGTTGATAATGCAAGGCAGAAAATTTAAGAGCATGTTTATTTCTACAGAGATTTCTAATCATAGATTTATTACTCTCACTGTGTGTATCGTTCATATCATTAGTGCTTTAATGCGAAGAAATTTGTTAAAAAATAAAAACCCAAAAGTAATAGTTAGAAAAATAAGTTTCAATTTTCCAAAGGGGGGGGGGCAAGTGCCCCCTTGCCCCGATGTGCGGGCGCCAGTGTTATTTTAGTTCCTGAGAATAGAATAAGAATAATAATTATTTTAATTTCGTTCCATGGAACGAAAACTGGAATAAAAAATAATTCTGGAACGAGAATAGAATAGGAATAAAAATTTCAATATTTTTCTGGAACGAGAACGGAATAGAAATAGAAACTTTAAAAAAATTTAATAGTTTTTCGGACTGAAAAGGCATCAGAAAAGAAAATTTAAAAAAATAATATTTTCTCTCCTATTGATTATTATTTCTAATTATTACTCATCTTATAAATAGGTCAAAAGACTCGAGACACTGTTTTGTGTGTTACTGTAGGCCTAATCATTCATGTGAGACATAACTATGAGAAGTGGAATTGGAAGTGGAACTAGAACTGGAACTAAAATTATTTCTAAATAGGAAGTGGAACTCGAATAAGAACGAAATTTATTTATAAAGAAGAACTAAAACTAGAATAAAAATTACAACAATGGAATAGAATAAGAATAGGAATAAAAATTAATGCTGGAACTAAAATAACACTGGCGCCGGGCGCCCATGCTTGCATTACTTTCAATTGAAAACGACTTAATCAGTCTTAATGCGAGAAATGACATTTGAAGACGTTATAAGCGATTTCTGGTCCTGGGCACGACGTTAAACTGCATCCATCCTCTGCCACAGGGAACCAACAACGTCCCTGTGCCGCGGTCCTAAGCCCGGACAAAAGGAGGAAGGTTTGCCAGATGGGTGGCGATACGCTGGCAGTGAAAAACCAAGACGATTGTAATCCGCCAAAACCACGACACAAGTGATATAGCTACCCAGATGCTTCAAGTTGTCATGATGTGGAGTAGACATGCACAGGCCGGTCAGGACAAACCGATGGAGAGTGTCGGGGGAGAGAGCGTGGGACACAACGGTCATTGACCCACGTTGTCCTTCATGCCTCTTTTCACGATTCTCTTCAATCAGACAAGGTGGTCTAGATGCTCCAAGATGTTAATATATGGTATGGAGCAGACCTGCTGACCGAACCGGTTGAAGCTGGGCAACATGGCACGAGACAGACTCAGACAGAGAGTGGCATCGGACTCCTACGGGCATTGAGCCCAAGGTTATTGATGATGATGATGATGATGATGATGATGATGATGATGATGATGATGATGATGATGATAATGATTATGAGGATGATGATGATAAGCGATTTCGCGAATGCAAAGAGCCGCAAAGTTAACATAATATAGCTTAGCTAATGTTACTGTTTCATTGGCTAATTCTAGCCTTGAAAAAAGTTAGCAAGTTTTCGTTTTCTGTTTGTTTTTTTCCGGTCATTGACCAATCACTGCATTTATATTTTTTTTAAATATTTTTTCTCAGGATTTCGTAGGCCCCTAAAAAGTTCGTAGACCCTAGGCACAGTGCCTACTGTGCCTACTGGATAAGATGGCCCTGCTGGGGTCTCGAGAATTTGCTTATATAGTGATGAATTTAATTAAAGCGTTAGTGATATGCCTAAGCCTTCACATTGCAGTGTCTTGCCAATTTATTTATAATAATATTATGTTACGACAAAATAATATTGATAGTAGGCCTAACGTGTCTGCTATTTTATTAAGGCCTAGAACTTTAAGAATTGTTTCGTTCAAATTAGTATTATAATAATATATAGCCTAGTTATTCAGCTTTGCTTGATCTAGACATTTCCAGCGGAGAAAGCCCCCGCGAAAAGAAAATTTTTTCCCCATAAATTTGACAAAATGATAGTTTTTAGTTGCTGTTTATTATATTGTAGCCTATACATGAACTGCCATATTTACCATTAACTCATTTCCTACTATATAATTAAATTTTATTATTTACTAGCTGAACCCGGCCACGCGTTGCTGTGGCTGAAAAGAGGCTCCCCTCCCCTTCCCCTCCCCCTCCCCTCCCCCTCCTCCTCCCCTCCCCCTCCCCTCCCCTCCTTCTCCCCCTCCCCGTCCCCTCTCCCTTTCCTCCCCTCCCCCTCCCCTCCCCCTCCCCTCCCCCTCCCCCTCCCCCTCCCCCTCCCCCTCCCCTCCCCCTCCCCCTCCCCCTTTCCCTCCCCCTCCCCCTCCCCCTCCCCCTCCCCCTCCCTCTCCCCTCCCCCTTCCCTCCCCCTTCCCCCTTCCCCCCTCCCTCTCCCCCTCCCTCTCGCGCTCCACCTCCCTTCCCTTTCTCCCTCCCCCTCCTCCCTCTCCCTCCCACTCCCCTTCCCCTCTCCCTTCCCCTCCGTCCCCCTCCCCTTCCCCCTCCCCTTGACCTCCACCTCCCCTCCCCCTCCCCCTCCGCCCCCTCTCCACCGTCTTTGTCCCGCTCCCTCCGCTCCTTTCTTCCGTCGCAGCGTCCATTCCAAGCCCAAAGGCCGCTTTGTGAAAAGGCCTAAAAGCGGCCTCTTTGGAAAATTAATCGCGACTCGCTTATGACGTCATAGCACCGCACCTCATTGATGTTTCGTTGCTGTGTTTGGAGACGGCGTTTATTAAATCTCTGCAGCCGTGTGGGACGTGTTTAGTTTGCAAATGGCGGACGAAGGGGACGAAGGGATTGCAAAGTTCACTTTTTGTGGAAACGGTTGGGTTTTTTCGGGTGAAAACATTTTAACATGCGGTTGAATGGGAATGGAAGGTGTTGTAAAATTTTCAAAACAATCGGTGGGTCACTTTCAGCGTGAAAATGCGACGAACATTTGGAAAGTTCATTTTTATATATATAGATTATTATAATACAATTATGATACTATCGTATGAAATTAGGATATAATGTGCACAACTTACTGTCATGGGCGGATATTTAGGGTGATAAGGGAGACGTAAGTAATTGCGAGGCAACACTGAAGTTTTAAACCGATGTTGAAATCTGAAATCACTCTTTTTTTATCAGCCTTGAAGTAATCATGGGCGCCCATGAAAGTAATATAGTTATTTTTGCTGAGTTGACATCTTAAAATGGTACCATAATAAAGGTGGAACTCACAAAAAAAAATTTTTTTAAAATTATTTTGAGTAGGGGCCTATATTCATTGAAGCTTAGATCACTCTTGTCAGTAGGCTACTGAAATAGTATAGTGCTCAATTTTGCTTTAGATGGCAGCTTAAAATGCTGCCGTTGCAGTGTGGAAATTAGAAAATTTCTGTTGTGGGTGGGCACATCCACGACCGTCTGAATCCCAGGCCGTACACAAGGGATTGTGACGTCACAGAAGGCGGCTGAATGCATGGAGCTGTTGCTGCTTGGTATGCATTCAGATACACTGCTTTCTAGCTTAAATAGTTAATTAGCCTACTAAAAATTCTATGCTAAGTATGTACGCATACAGAAGTATGTATTTGTGTATATGGACATTTATATAGCGCCTTACAATAACTTCACAAAGGCCTGTAACACAGTTCTAAACAAGGGCATCTTAGGTGACTCTGAGACTGTTTCATGAGATACATGCAGTGCAGAAGCGTGAATAGGAATACAGAGGTGTATAAGTAGTAGGTATACTATTGGTTCTGGCGCAGCAATGATATAGTATCCCCAGTACAACTATTGGTTCTGGCGCAGCAATGATATAGTATCCCCAGTACAACTATCGGTTCTATATCAACCATTAATATTCATGTGACCTAATTCAGTGCAAAGTCCAATCCATTGTCTGTAAACTCCAAAGGTCGTCTGGCTCTAGCTCAGCCATTGTTCTTTGTTCGTCTGTCTGTCCGTCTGCCTGTCCGTCTGCCTGTCCGTCTATGTTCGTATATGATTAAGAGATCATTAGTGGCGTCAACAATCTCCACTATCTGTAAACACCAAAGGTCGTCTGGCACTAGCTCAGCGGCCTTATCAGCACAAAGTCCAATCCATTGTCTGTAAACACCAAAGGTCGTCTGGTCCTACCTAAGCATCCAATCCATTGTCTGTAAACACCAAAGGTCGTCTGGTCCTACCTAAGCATCCTTATCAGCGCAAAGTCCAATCCATCTTCAACACTGATATAGTATACCTCATTAATATTCATGTGACCTAATTAATATTCATGATGTGCAGTGTCGTCATAGGCTAAGTTCAATCCATTGTCTTAAACTCCAAAGACTGCTGAGCTCCCTACCTTCCTCCATTTTCCAATCCGTTGAATCTTGCACTGCAGTGTGTCTTCAAACATTGAAGCGCTAAGTATTGATGAAAATATGAACAATGCAACTATAATGATGTAATTTTACTCTTCCTTGCATGCACCCTCCCTCCCTCCCGCCCTCCCTCCCTCCATTGCTCATACCACCGAATCTTGCATTACACTATATTTTTAAACAATAAAATGTTAAGTATTGATGAAAATATTAACAATGCAACTACATTGACTCAATTTTATTCTTTCATACCCACCCTCCCTTCCTCCGTTTCACCTCCATTCATTTCTCATTCCATTGGATTTTGCATTACAGTGTATTTTCTAACATTGAAACGCTAAGTATTGATGCAAATACGAACAATGTAACTACATTAGCTCAATTTTACACTTACTTGCATGCACCCTTCCTCCCTTCCTCCATTTCTCATTCCATTGAATCTTGCATTACAGTGAATTTTCAAACATTGAGTATTGGTGAAAATATTATCATTGCAACTATTATGGCTCAATTTTATTCTTCCATACTCCATTCTCCCTTCCTCCCTCCCTTCCTCCCTCCACAAATAACACAGAAGTATGTACCTTTATCCTCAAAAATGACACATTTCCCGCATGCACAGCACCAACAACTGAAAAATCGCAAGTCTTACCCTCCAAAAATGGCATATATTCCACATTTCACGCATGCACAAGACCAAAAACCGAAGAATCGAACAAACTTACATACCAAATATGGTGTCCTTTCTAACTTTCACGCACGTCCAAACTCGAAAACCGAAGAATTGCACAGACTTGCATTCCCAGTATGATGCCCACGCTGTCAATAATGCTAGGCGCCGATCACTTTAAAATTTGGAGGTTATCAATTCTACAGGTATAGGTGTATTTTGGGAAGCAAAAACAGATAAACATGAAAGACGAATGTAGGACTTATTCGCAATTATTAAATTCCTAGTCTTACCCTCCAAAAATGGCATATATTCCACATTTCACGCATGCACAAGTCCAAAAACCGAAGAATTGAACAAACTTACATACCAAATATGGCATCCTTTCTAACTTTCACGCACGGCCAAACTCGAAAACCGAAGAATTGCACAAACTTGCATTCCCAATATGATGCCCACGCTGGCAATAATGCTAGGCGGCGCCCACTTTAAGAAAATGTCAGCCTTGCGAAGCATTCGAACTTAGAAATTTTTGCTCTTGTAGTGTGTTGGACTTAGAAAATTTCGGTCTTGCCAAGCATTCGAACTTAGAAATTTTTGCTCTTGTAGTGTGTTGGACGAAATTTTTGCTCTTATGGTGTGTTGGACGAAATTTTTGGTCTTGTGGTGTGTTGGACTTAGAAAATTTCGGTCTTGCCAAGCATTCGGACTTAGAAATTTTTGCTCTAGTAGTGTGTTGGACGAAATTTTTGCTCTTGTGGTGTGTTGGACGTAGAAAATTTTGGTCTTACGGGGCATTCGGACTTAGAAATTTTTGCTCTAGTAGTGTGTTGGACGAAATTTTTGCTCTTGTGGTGTGTTGGACGAAATTTTTGCTCTTGTGGTATGATGGACTTAGAAAATTTTGGTCTTACGGGGCATTCGGACTTAGAAATTTTTGCTCTAGTAGTGTGTTGGACGAAATTTTTGCTCTTGTGGTGTGTTGGACTTAGAAAATTTTGGTCTTGTGGGGCATTCGGACTTAGAAATTTTTGCTCTTGTGGTGTGTTGGACGAAATTTTTGCTCTTGTGGTATGATGGACTTAGAAAATTTTGGTCTTGCGGGGCATTCGGACTTAAAAATTTTTTGCTCTTGTGGTGTGTTGGACGAAATTTTTGCTCTTGTGGTGTGTTGGACTTAGAAAATTTCGGTCTTGCCAAGTATTCGGACTTAGAAATTTTTACTCTTATAGTGTGTTGGACTTAGAATTTTTTGCTCGTGCGGTGTGTTGGACTTAGAAAATTTCGACCTCGTAATGCATTGGGACTTAGAAAATTTCAGCCTTGCGAAGCATTCGGACTTAGAAATTTTTGCTCTGGCAGTGTGTTCGAACTTTGAAATTTTTTCATTCAGTGTGTTGGACTTAGAAAATGTCAACCCTACAGAGCATTGGAACTTAGAAATTTTTGCTGTGGCAGGGTGTTCGAACTTTGAAATTTTTTCATTCAGTGTGTTGGACTTAGAAAATGTCAACCTTACAGAGCATTCAGACTTAGAAATTTTTTCACCGAGTGTGTACGGACTTAGAAATTTTACTCTTGTAGTGTGTTGGACTTAGAAAATTTCGACCTCGCAGTTTTAATCATATGATGGCAAAGGAGCACGAATTGAATCTTGTCAGTGACAAAATGGTAAGTATGATAGCTGTGTATGCAGGCAGGACTTGTAATTTTCTATTCTTTTCAAAGTAAGACACGAATTTTTGCAATTGTACGAAGTCAAACTTGTAAATTTATAAAATACGAAGCATATGAAACGTATGTTGAGCGAAGTAAGAGGTGAGAATTGGTGCGGGGAAGGGGTTATTCTTAATTTGTAGGAAACAAAGGTGTGCAATATTTGCAATATAACAATTTTTTAATAAAATTCTAATAATGGTGAGCGAAGTAATTCAACTTAGGGAGCCAAGCAAAACATTACAAGACTTTTTAGGGGTGAGTGTGTTAAGTTGGTGAAGTAGAGGGGTGGAGGAGGAGTGCATATTCTTAGGTTTGTGTTCATACAAAAGAGTTCAATATTTGTGAGATGCCAGAAAATTTAGTAAAGTACGAAAATAACATGCAAAGAAATGCGTGTTAGCGTTACGAGCGATGCGTTGCAACGCTTATTAGGGTTAGCAGACACGCGAAACTTAGCAGAAATCTGAATTCGTCAACTCTATATAAAAAAAAAATATCGGACATAGCTAAGTCCGAATTTTTATTTTTCGCGATGAAAATTCGGGCGGCAGCATTTTCGAGCGACGAGGCGGCGGCGGTGGCGGCGGGCGCCCCTTCTCTCACGGACGACCTCGGGCCCTGGGGTGCGGCGACGACGTGGCACGCTTTCACAATTAGATCAGGCTTTGACTCGTAGAAGTTAAAGCCGAATACGCTCCGACACAGCTATTTCAAAAATTTCCTTCACCCGAAATACGCATGAGTCTTTAACTTCATACGAGCCAAAGCAGGATCGATTGGGAAATCGTGCCACGTCGTCACCGCACCGCAGGGCCCGAGGTCGTTCGTGAGAGAAGGGGCGCCCGCCGCCACCGCCGCCGCCTCGTCGCTCGAAGATGCTGCCGTCCGAATTTTCATAGCGAAAAATAAAAATTCGGACTTAGCTATGTCCGATATTTTTTTTTTATATAGAGTTGACGAATTCAGATTTCTGCTAAGTTTCGCGTGTCTGCTAACCCTAATAAGCGTTGCAACGCATTGCTCGTAACGCTAACACGCATTTCTTTGCATGTTATTTTCGTACTTTACTAAATTTTCTGGCATCTCACAAATATTGAACTCTTTTGTATGAACACAAACCTAAGAATATGCACTCCTCCTCCACCCCTCTACTTCACCAACTTAACACACTCACCCCTAAAAAGTCTTGTAATGTTTTGCTTGGCTCCCTAAGTTGAATTACTTCGCTCACCATTATTAGAATTTTATTAAAAAATTGTTATATTGCAAATATTGCACACCTTTGTTTCCTACAAATTAAGAATAACCCCTTCCCCGCACCAATTCTCACCTCTTACTTCGCTCAACATACGTTTCATATGCTTCGTATTTTATAAATTTACAAGTTTGACTTCGTACAATTGCAAAAATTCGTGTCTTACTTTGAAAAGAATAGAAAATTACAAGTCCTGCCTGCATACACAGCTATCATACTTACCATTTTGTCACTGACAAGATTCAATTCGTGCTCCTTTGCCATCACCTGGTCACCTGGTGCCGTCAGCTTCTGCAGCTCTGGCGATATCCCTGATGTATACTCTCCAGTTGATCCTCTCCCTAGTCGCCTCTCTTAGCTCCTCCAGTCTCATGCCAGACTTTTCCTGTACCTCATCCAACCATTTCTTCCTTGGCCTTCCACATCTTCTCCTTCCCTCACCGCATGCCGTCATCAGCTCCTTTTCCAAACCATTAGATCTCATCACATGGCCGAAGTAGCTCAGTTTCCTCCAAGTTGCTGTTTGCTGCAGTGTCTCCTCCCTCTCTATTCCGAGCTCCACGCGCACCGATTCGTTAGTTCTCTTCTCCGTCCATGAAATCCTTAGCATCTTTCTCCAAATCCACATCTCACATGCATTGATTTTCTTTTCCATATCCCGTGTCTTTGTCCATGTCTCGCATCCATATAGGACCACTGGGAAGATCAGTGCTTTTACCAGTCTTTTCTTTGTTTCCCTGCTCACGTATTTATCCTTCCAAATCTTTTCCAGACCGTTCATTGCCGTTTTCCCCATTGTTACCCTCCTCCTTATTTCCATATCACTTCTTCCCTCCTTCTCTATCATAGATCCCAGGAATGTGAAGCTCGATACTACCTCTATCGTTTCTCCATCCACCTCAAAGTTTTCCCATGTTGCAGTTGTCATAACCTTTGTTTTCTTTACATTGAAGTATAGTCCCGCCTTTTCGCTTTCCTTCCTGACTCTTCTTATTAACTCGACTAGGTCGTCCCTCTTACCCGCCAATAATGTCGTATCATCGGCGTACCTCAGATTATTCAGTATTTTCCCCGCTATCCTTACCCCCTCTGTTGCCTCCTCCAATCCAGCTCTCCTCATAATTCTCTCGGCATACAGATTGAACAGGAAAGGGGACAAAATGCACCCCTGCCTCACTCCTTTCCTTATTTTAAATTTACTCGTATCTCCATATTCAGTTCTTATCACCGCCTCTTGATCCACATAAAGACCTTTTAGTAGTTTTACCAGATGTAGCGGTATTCCCATCTCAATCAATGTCTTCCACAGTAACGTATGGTCTATGCAATCAAACGCTTTGCTGTAGTCTATAAAACACATATGCACCTGTTGACCGTATTCCCTCTGTCTCTCCATAATCCACCTTATATTGGCGATGTGATCGCGCGTTCCTCGCGCCTTCCTGAATCCCGCTTGGTTGGCTGGTAATTCCCTTTCGATTGTCTTCTCCATTCTTTTGTGTATTATTTTGAGGAGTATTTTGCTCGTGTGCGATATCATCGCTATCGTTCGATAATTTTCACACTCTCTCGCGTCTCCTTTCTTGAATATTGGTATGAACACGGACCTTTTCCAGTCCTCCGGCCACTCCGCAGTTCTCCAGATTTGATTGCATAGTTTTGTAATAGTCCTCACCACTGCTTCATCTCCCGCTTTTACCAGTTCTATAGGTATTCCATCATGTCCTGGCGCTTTGTTGTCCTTGAGTTGTTTTATCGCCCACTCCACCTCTACCTCCAATATCTCTGGTTCGTTTTCAACTTCCTCTATTTTGACGTTTTCCTTCTCGACACATTCATCTTCCATGTACAGCTCTTCCGTATACTCTCTCCATCTTTCCTTTATCTCCTCCTCATCTCCTATTATCTTCCCACCCTTCGTCTTGAGTGAACCCATTCTAGGGCCTGCTGTCGTCGTTATTTCCTTCATCTTTGCGAACAGTTCTTTAGTTCTTCCTTTCTTTCCTTCTTCCTCCAGCTCCCTGCACATTTCCTTGAGATGGTTTTCTTTATCCTCCCTTGCCTTCCTTTGGAAGGTCCTATTCAACGTTTTTACCCTATCTCTGTTCCCTTCCTTCTTTGCTTCTCTCCTTTCTATTGCCACCTCAATGGTCTCTTTGGATAGCCATGAGGTAGTTTTCCTTGACGTTTTCTTTGGTACATGTTTCTCCGCAGTCTCCTGGATCGCAGTTTTCATCTTTGTCCATAACGTGTTGGTATCTTGCTCTTCCATTGTATTGTCTCTCTCTAAGATCTCAAACCTATTCTTTATCTCTACTCTGTATTCTGGTGTTATGCCTTTGCAATCAAAACTGGTCAGTCTTTTATCTCTCTTCATCTTCTTCAACTTTAGCTGCAATGTAGCCACTAATAGCTCGTGGTCTGTTCCGCAATCCGCCCCCGGTCTTGTTCTTACGTCTTTTATCGTGCTCTTCCATCTTTTGTTCACCACCACGTAGTCGATCTGATTTCGATGTTTTCCATCCGGCGTCGTCCATGTATAAAGTCTTCTTTTCGGTTGTTCGAACCATGTATTCATTATTCTTAGCTCATTGGAATAACAGAACTCCACCATTCTTTCCCCCGCCTCATTCCGTACACCCAGTCCGTACTTACCCACTACTTCTTCCTTTCCATTTCTGTCCTCACCAACTTTCGCGTTAAAGTCACCCATAATCACCATTATATCTCCTCTCGGTGTTGTGTCAATTGTTCCTTGCAGGTCCAAGTAAAAAGCTTCCTGCTCCTCCTCCGTCGCCATCGCTGTAGGAGCATATACTTGTATGATTGTTGTGTTGATCTTTCCACCCCGAAATCTTACACTCAGTACTCTGTCACTCACTGTATTGTATCCCATTATCGCATCAGCGCTCGTTCTATCGCACATGATTGCTACTCCGTTTCTTCTCCTCTCATCCTGCCCAGACATTACTATCTTAAAACCGTTCCAACTAAAATGTCCTTTTCCCTTCCATCTTGTCTCACATAATCCCAGTATCGCTATATCCATCCTTCTCATCTCTTTTTGGATGATGTCCATCTTCCCACTCTGCATGCTTCTGACGTTCCATGATCCGACTTTCATAGCTTTTTTACAGCTCATGTCAAGTCTTTGTTTTCTGGCCATATCCGCCGCTGGACGTCCTTTCGGCTTTGGTCCTGTGGCTTCATTAGAACCTGAATCTTCCGACTCGTCACTGTGCTCATCCCCAGTAGCCATTAAGTCACCCTCAGGCCTGAGGGTCTCACCTTTGGTGGCTATCGTTGATTTACTCTTTGGATACATCATTTCAATTTTCTTGGCAGAAGATAAGGGGTGGTTTGCCATTGCCTTCCCCCTGTTTGCCATCCGTGCCCGTTCGTTCACCCTTCCATACGGAAAGGTTACTAACAGGTCGCACCACGAGAAGGTGGGCACGGTGGACTTTGGTTCGCCAGCCCAGGTCGGTTCCGAGTCTACGCTCCAATTGGAGTCGTCGGTCGGGTCTCCTCCCCGCTTTACTCAATTTAATGAGTGACTGACAAACCTTTGCGACCCATATGATTAAAACTGCGAGGTCGAAATTTTCTAAGTCCAACACACTACAAGAGTAAAATTTCTAAGTCCGTACACACTCGGTGAAAAAATTTCTAAGTCTGAATGCTCTGTAAGGTTGACATTTTCTAAGTCCAACACACTGAATGAAAAAATTTCAAAGTTCGAACACCCTGCCACAGCAAAAATTTCTAAGTTCCAATGCTCTGTAGGGTTGACATTTTCTAAGTCCAACACACTGAATGAAAAAATTTCAAAGTTCGAACACACTGCCAGAGCAAAAATTTCTAAGTCCGAATGCTTCGCAAGGCTGAAATTTTCTAAGTCCCAATGCATTACGAGGTCGAAATTTTATAAGTCCAACACACCGCACGAGCAAAAAATTCTAAGTCCAACACACTACAAGAGTAAAAATTTCTAAGTCCGTATGCTTGGCAAGACCGAAATTTTCTAAGTCCAACACACCACAAGAGCAAAAATTTCGTCCAACACACCACAAGAGCAAAAAATTTTTAAGTCCGAATGCCCCGCAAGACCAAAATTTTCTAAGTCCATCATACCACAAGAGCAAAAATTTCGTCCAACACACCACAAGAGCAAAAATTTCTAAGTCCGAATGCCCCACAAGACCAAAATTTTCTAAGTCCAACACACCACAAGAGCAAAAATTTCGTCCAACACACTACTAGAGCAAAAATTTCTAAGTCCAACACACTACAAGAGTAAAAATTTCTAAGTCCGAATGCCCCGCAAGACCAAAATTTTCTAAGTCCAACACACCACAAGAGCAAAAATTTCGTCCAACACACTACTAGAGCAAAAATTTCTAAGTCCGAATGTTTGGCAAGACCGAAATTTTCTAAGTCCAACACACTACAAGAGCAAAAATTTCTAAGTTCGAATGCTTCGCAAGGCTGACATTTTCTAAGTCCAACACACTACAAGTGTAAAAATTTCTAAGCCCGAATGCTCCGCAAGGTCGAAATTTTCTTAAAGTGGGCGCCGCCTAGCATTATTGCCAGCGTGGGCATCATATTGGGAATGCAAGTTTGTGCAATTCTTCGGTTTTCGAGTTTGGCCGTGCGTGAAGTTAGAAAGGATGCCATATTTGGTATGTAAGTTTGTTCAATTCTTCGGTTTTTGGACTTGTGCATGCTTGAATGTGGAATATATGCCATTTTTGGAGGGTAAGACTAGGAATTTAATAATTGCGAAGTCCTACATTCGTCCTTTCATGTTTATCTGTTTTTGCTTCCCAAAATACACCTATACCTGTAGAATTGATAACCTCCAAATTTTAAAGTGATCGGCGCCTAGCATTATTGACAGCGTGGGCATCAT
>OX243815.1:10141000-10191000 GCA_945859605.1 Lumbricus rubellus
TGGCAAGACCGAAATTTTCTAAGTCCAACACACCACAAGAGCAAAAATTTCGTCCAACACACCACAAGAGCAAAAAATTTTTAAGTCCGAATGCCCCGCAAGACCAAAATTTTCTAAGTCCATCATACCACAAGAGCAAAAATTTCGTCCAACACACCACAAGAGCAAAAATTTCTAAGTCCGAATGCCCCACAAGACCAAAATTTTCTAAGTCCAACACACCACAAGAGCAAAAATTTCGTCCAACACACTACTAGAGCAAAAATTTCTAAGTCCAACACACTACAAGAGTAAAAATTTCTAAGTCCGAATGCCCCGCAAGACCAAAATTTTCTAAGTCCAACACACCACAAGAGCAAAAATTTCGTCCAACACACTACTAGAGCAAAAATTTCTAAGTCCGAATGTTTGGCAAGACCGAAATTTTCTAAGTCCAACACACTACAAGAGCAAAAATTTCTAAGTTCGAATGCTTCGCAAGGCTGACATTTTCTAAGTCCAACACACTACAAGTGTAAAAATTTCTAAGCCCGAATGCTCCGCAAGGTCGAAATTTTCTTAAAGTGGGCGCCGCCTAGCATTATTGCCAGCGTGGGCATCATATTGGGAATGCAAGTTTGTGCAATTCTTCGGTTTTCGAGTTTGGCCGTGCGTGAAAGTTAGAAAGGATGCCATATTTGGTATGTAAGTTTGTTCAATTCTTCGGTTTTTGGACTTGTGCATGCTTGAAATGTGGAATATATGCCATTTTTGGAGGGTAAGACTAGGAATTTAATAATTGCGAATAAGTCCTACATTCGTCTTTCATGTTTATCTGTTTTTGCTTCCCAAAATACACCTATACCTGTAGAATTGATAACCTCCAAATTTTAAAGTGATCGGCGCCTAGCATTATTGACAGCGTGGGCATCATACTGGGAATGCAAGTCTGTGCAATTCTTCGGTTTTCGAGTTTGGACGTGCGTGAAAGTTAGAAAGGACACCATATTTGGTATGTAAGTTTGTTCGATTCTTCGGTTTTTGGTCTTGTGCATGCGTGAAATGTGGAATATATGCCATTTTTGGAGGGTAAGACTTGCGATTTTTCAGTTGTTGGTGCTGTGCATGCGGGAAATGTGTCATTTTTGAGGATAAAGGTACATACTTCTGTGTTATTTGTGGAGGGAGGAAGGGAGAATGGAGTATGGAAGAATAAAATTGAGCCATAATAGTTGCAATGATAATATTTTCACCAATACTCAATGTTTGAAAATTCACTGTAATGCAAGATTCAATGGAATGAGAAATGGAGAAAGGGAGGAAGGGTGCATGCAAGTAAGTGTAAAATTGAGCTAATGTAGTTACATTGTTCGTATTTGCATCAATACTTAGCGTTTCAATGTTAGAAAATACACTGTAATGCAAAATCCAATGGAATGAGAAATGAATGGAGGTGAAACGGAGGAAGGGAGGGTGGGTATGAAAGAATAAAATTGAGTCAATGTAGTTGCATTGTTAATATTTTCATCAATACTTAACATTTTATTGTTTAAAAATATAGTGTAATGCAAGATTCGGTGGTATGAGCAATGGAGGGAGGGAGGGCGGGAGGGAGGGAGGGTGCATGCAAGGAAGAGTAAAATTACATCATTATAGTTGCATTGTTCATATTTTCATCAATACTTAGCGCTTCAATGTTTGAAGACACACTGCAGTGCAAGATTCAACGGATTGGAAAATGGAGGAAGGTAGGGAGCTCAGCAGTCTTTGGAGTTTAAGACAATGGATTGAACTTAGCCTATGACGACACTGCACATCATGAATATTAATTAGGTCACATGAATATTAATGAGGTATACTATATCAGTGTTGAAGATGGATTGGACTTTGCGCTGATAAGGATGCTTAGGTAGGACCAGACGACCTTTGGTGTTTACAGACAATGGATTGGATGCTTAGGTAGGACCAGACGACCTTTGGTGTTTACAGACAATGGATTGGACTTTGTGCTGATAAGGCCGCTGAGCTAGTGCCAGACGACCTTTGGTGTTTACAGATAGTGGAGATTGTTGACGCCACTAATGATCTCTTAATCATATACGAACATAGACGGACAGGCAGACGGACAGGCAGACGGACAGACAGACGAACAAAGAACAATGGCTGAGCTAGAGCCAGACGACCTTTGGAGTTTACAGACAATGGATTGGACTTTGCACTGAATTAGGTCACATGAATATTAATGGTTGATATAGAACCGATAGTTGTACTGGGGATACTATATCATTGCTGCGCCAGAACCAATAGTTGTACTGGGGATACTATATCATTGCTGCGCCAGAACCAATAGTATACCTACTACTTGTATATATACCATATATGCACATGGGCATTTATATAGCGCCTTACAATAACCTTACAAAGGCCTTTAACATAGCTACCCCACAGTTCTAAACAAGGGCTTCCTATAGGTGATTCTGAGACTGTTTCATGAGATACATGCATTGCAGAAGTGTGAATAAGCATACAGAGGTACGTACATGGACATGGACATTTATATAGCGCCTTACAATAACCTCACAAAGGCCTTTAACATAGCTACCCCACAGCGCTAAACAAGGGCATCTTAATCTCCCTTGATATAATGTGACAAAAGAAATAGTAATTAATGAGCGATTATTTTACAAGACACATGCATAATAAAATCACAGACAATTATAAATCCCAACAAGCCAATGCACTAGTTTTTTAATTTTCTCTTCATCTTCTACTTCCTCACAGTTACTTTATCTGAAGCTCTCTTGCAGTAATTATATAGAAATATGTTCGCAACACAACTCAATGATGTCTGTGCTAGAGATAGCATAGCAAATTCGAGACATTCTTTTGACTGCCTACAGTCAAGAACTTTGCCTCACATTCTTTAGTTACAACAGTTTATTTCCAATATCCTGCAATAAAAACTAAGGAGTCACAGACTCAGACTCTGTAATTTCAACGTCATCACATGCAACTAGACAATAATTCCTGGACAATGTCATCATTTACCTCATTACTATGGCTAACAATATTAGCTCCCTACAGAATTAAATCTTTCACTGTAATATTGCCATGTGAAGCAAATACAACATGCAGAAGAATAACTATTTTCAATTTTCTCCACATTGCTTATTTATGCCGTTGCTGTCTGAAATCACACAAAATATAAAATAGCCTAAAGCTACCTGGCAAAGTATAATCTTTTAAGTAGGCTGCAGTGAGATTTTTCACTAGCACCATAGCTGCAACATCTTTGTTTGGCGAGAAAGTGATGATATTATAAAAGTCTGCACTGTAGTTGCCTCTTGCAAAGACTGCTGGTGCCCTCACCTGTAATGCATCCAGAAGTAAGATAACGAGCTTTAACTGGTAATATGCGACTCACCTCTTTAAACTTCAACATTCAGAGTCCTCAGTATTTTAATCACTGTAGTAATGCGTCAACAGTATAAATACATAAACAATAATATTGTAATCACGAAGTGTAATCCAACGAGAATCCGACAATTTTTAACGAAGTCATCAGTTCTTAAGAGCAGTTCATCATACGAAGAAATTCCATCGTGTTCTATCCATTTATGAAGTTCTTCGTTTTAACGTGCAGACAGTTCAGGGTCAAAAGTCAAACAAGAAACACTGACATTCTCCTCTGGGTGTTCTTTCATTTCATTGTAGTTTCTACGTCAGATGGGATAGCATGTCTGTGGCATTCTGAAAGTCTGTAAAGAAATCATTTAAAATTGAATTGACCCTCACGGTGCTTAACTTGAACTAACCGACACTCACGACAAAGACTACCCTCGGGATAAATAGTCTGTATTTTTGGTATGCAACAATGACAACTTCGACAGCGCTATACAAATAAGGTTACAAACTTACAATAAGCCCATATAAAATAAATACGAAATTAATTCGGGTGAATTAAAATTATAGTACCAAACTGAGGGTAAACATTTAGGGTAAACCCGAAGACTGCGTGCATATCCATGCAAAGAGTATGGCCGAACGAGACATCGCTGGAAAAAAACAGCGCTACGGCCTTAGTTTGTCGTTGTCAAGGCGCCCTTGTAGCAGCATGGCTGCGTTATGGCGCCATAGAAATTGTCGTCATAATTATTAGTTTCGAATTTATATTTGCTCATATTTATTGCATATTTCCCCTATCTATAATTTTATTAACTTGGCCGTTTTACTTAGATCTCGCGTTGATTGCTTACTTACTGAGCGCATTGTATCGTGAAATGCGGCTGATAGGTCGGAGCGCTCTATTTTAGCTAAGTCTTTGGCAACCATAATTATTGTTTGGAGGAGTCTGAATGTTTTCGCGATTTCCGCGTGTCGCTTAGCATAGTAAATTGTTTGCCCATTATACCAACGTTATTTTTCATCAATCCTACTTCTATTGAAGCAAAAGTTAGGCACTCAGTTTTCGGGATTACCCGTATATCATAAGTATTGCACTGCGTACATAATATTACCACACAGAGACGCAATATCCGTTTTATATACGGCTCATAGCCTATATTCATTTAAGCAGTGCTGACAAATAATAATTATAGCCACTGCAATAGCGATATATCTAGCAGTAGCAGACGGCGAAGATAATCAGGTTTTGTAGGGTGTCAACATTACGATGGGCCGTACTCTTCCGATTTATAACTTAAAACAGTTTTTAGCGTTTTCGGTGGTGTGATACATACCTTGAGATATTCCGACGCATAAAATACAAATAAATTGCAGCGAAAATGCAAGATTTAACGACGATTTAAAGTAAAAATTAAATTCGAATCAACCTCGAAATCAAAATATTGATGTTGCAGCCGACTCTTCGTGACGTCACGCGCAGTTTATTTCCGTTGTGTACGGCCTTCAGTAATCTCGATGGTGGGATCACGTGGTTCCTGCTGAACCATCTTGGGGACTTTCTCGTAGTCTTTATGACACATACTATTTTTAGCTCAACCAATCGGAACCTTTCTCGTAGTCTTTGTGACACATACTATTTTTAGCTCAACCAATCGGAAGCTCATGACACATAACCTATTTTTAGCTCAACCAATCACAAGTTTATGACCGTTAATCTATTTTTTTAGTTCAACCAATCACAGTTCATGAAATAAAAACGGTCTTGTTTCTTATTCGGTTTCGACGTCACTGGGCAGCTCAACATAGGAAGCTCTGTCTAGTAATATATATAAGGTCGTTGATGGTCACGGCACATCCCATCCTAAAGCCCCTGCCCTTTTCCGTCGGATGCATAGGCGCAACCACGTCCTAAAAGTTGGGGGGGGACCGGGACCGATGGAAATTCTTAGTAGGAGTAATTATAGCAAGCGCGAAACGCGCGGAGCAGCGATTGCCGAAGGCACGAAGCCCTAACGACTATGGGGTATGTGGAACGTCGTAAGCTCCCCCCCCCCGCATCGGGGTCTGGGGCGGAGCCCCAGCAACTGACGCAATTTTGAGCATTTGATGCCAAATCGAGTGCATTTTGGGTTCTAGTTTATCTGAAATTTTGCAACGATGATAATATCCAAATAGAAGTACCTAAACCACCTCAATCTGTGAAAGTCTAAATCTAAATCAGTCAATCAATCACTTAATGAGCCATCAAAATTGACAATAATTTTGACATTGCTTTGCAAATAAAAAATTCACAGCTTCTGTGGATGCAAAGCTTACCCTAAATGGACAGAAGTCATGCAACAAATACTCAGTAATTTTAACAGAGAGTCTAAAGACTATAAGATCATTGATTTTAATGTAGCCTACACATAAATTAAGACACAATGAAACCAAAGAATGAGAATCATCAGTGTTCATTTCCATCTAACCGGAAAAAGGGACAGAAGTCCCGCTTATTTTTAGAGAAACCGACTATAAACGGTAAAATGGTAATTTTTTATTGTCTTACAACAAAATTAATATCCATAGGCCTAATATTCATTTATTCAATTGCACAATGTCCATATAAATCAGCCCAGAGTGGAACTAAATATTTAGAAACATTATTATGTGTCCATTTCTATCTCCTGACTGTATAAATCATAAGCGAATGCTTGGTGTTGACTTGGAATGGGGTGAATGAGCGGCCGAAGGACGATCGGCGAGGTGCCAAGCGCCGAGCAGGGAAATTTTTGAATTTCCACACTGCAATGGTAGCATTTTAGGCTGTCATTTTACGAAATTGCTCATCATTTCAGTGCTGACTTCAGTGGTTGAAGACTTAACAAGCATCTCCTCAAATTGTCATTTTTTCAAATTTCCATGATGTAAAATTTGGTGACCTTTCTAAGCTGTCATCTGAAATTTTTTCTCATAATTTCCCCCACATTGTTTAAATATTTTCAGATTTCTTAAGTCATCATCTCAAACTAATTTCTCATAATTTATTTGAAAAAATTGCATGATTTAAGACTTCAATAAATGTCTCCTCTCTTTGTTTAATTGTTTAATTTTTTTATACTGCTATGGTAGGTAGCATTTAAAGCTGCCATCTTAACTAAATTGATCATTACGTAGATACAATGGATAACACTGCAGAAGGTTACGATGATATTTATTAAATATTTCTGAAATATTGGAGATGGATTTAAGCACCTCCTTCCCCCGTCAGAAACGTTGAAGAGCAAGGCCGCAGCAAGGATTTGATTTCGGCGGGGTTTCTTCGGCGGAGAATTTCTGTAGACTTTATTTCTAAAAACACCATTTAGTCGTCAAAATGTCTGAAGACACCTTTGTTTAGTTGTCAAAATTTCTGAAGACACTTTATTTTAGTCGTTAACTTTTCTGAAGACACCTTTTTTTAGGTGTAAAACATTCTAAAGACACCTTTTTTAGTTGTCAAAATTTCTAAAGACACTTATTTTAGTTGTCAAAATTTCTAAAAACATCTTCTTTTTGTTGCCAAAATTTCTGAAGACCACCTTTTTTAGTTTTCAAAATTTCTGAAGACATCTTTTTTCAGGTGTCAAAATTTTTGAAGACACCTTTTTTAGGTAAAAAATATTCTGAAGACACCTTTTCTTAGTTGTCAAAATTTCTGAAGACACCTTATTTTAGTCGTCAAAATGTCTGAAGACATCTTTTTTAGGTGTAAAACATTCTGAAGACATCTTTTTTAGTTGTCAAAATTTCTGAAGACACCTTTTTTAGTAGTCAAAATTTCTGAAGACACCTTTTTTAATCGTCAAAATTTCAGAAGACCATCGCAAACTGCTTTCTTAGTATCTTTCACTTAATTTCATGGTTTTTCATTATGTGCTAGTGAATAATATTCTATTAAATTTTACATTTTCCATTTCGGATGGTGTTTTCATGGTTTTATTTCATGGTTTTTACATCATGTGCTAGTAAATGCATTATATTATTTTTTCCATTTTCCATTTTGGGGGTGTTCAAACACCCAAAACACCCCCCTAACTACGGCCTTGTTGGAGGGGACCGTCCCCGATGTTCCTCTGTGTCTACACCCACGGTGTAGACATACAGTAGGCTACATTACCACAGAAACAAAACTGTAAGAATAAAATGAGTAAGCTTAATTGAGAAACCTAACTAAATTAATTCTATGTGCATATAATTATTATGATAATTTCTGGCACATTGGACTGCAAAAGACCTGGCATTTTGCATTTGAAAAGACAAAAAAATTCAAACCAGACTCGAAAAAGGCCTTATAAAAGAAAGTCAAGACTGAAGAGTCACTTAATAAATTATAACCAAATTCAGTATCCGTGATTCACACTTAGCAACACACTCATGATTGTGCAATCTGTGGGACGCCAACACTTTTGGGGTAATCCAGGTAAAAACGTTATTGACTCAGCCTTAATGCTGAGAAACTATGTTTTTAATATGCCAATCTGTATCCAAACGGCTATTAGCAGCAGTCACTGGCAAAAGTTGGATAGGACCTCCCAAGCCTCGTCGAAAGTTGGGGGGGACCATCCCATTGATGGTCCCAAACCTCTCAAAAGTTGGGAGGGACGCGTCCCGTGGGTCCCATAGGGTGGTTGCGCCTATGGTCGGATGCTCACTTTTCTCCAGAAACCTTGATTCACAGAGAAGAGACTAGATAAAACAATGGTTATTGGGAGAGGGGCTAGATTAAATAGGTCATTAATTCAGATAATTCTGCCACTCGCGAGCTATAGGTCTAATACCATTTGTCTCATCTAAAAAATGGGAAAGGAAATTCTTTAAATCTTAAACCATGGTTTTTCATAAGTTTTCATGACTTTATCGCTCAAAAAGCAGCTGGCAAACAAGAGCCTGAAACCAGGGTTGCCAGATTTCGGAAAAATTTTGTCGCGAGATTTCGAAAAAAAGTCGCGAAAATCGAGAGCTCGTCGAGCTTTTCTATTTTGGTCGCGAAAATTTCTTCTGACGACTAAAAAAAAGGTCAAAAAGGTCGTCAAAATTTCTGACGACCGTTTTTTAGTATTTCGATCGAAATCTCGTGAAAAATCTCCCTTTTTTCGCTCCAAAAACAAAAAAAGTCGCCCAAAAAAGTCGCCGTCGCGACCGCGAGGCAATTCAAAAGTAGCCCAAAAAAGCGCGAGTCGCGAGGACGAAATTTTTAGTCGCTAGCGATTTCAAAAGTCGCCCAATTCGCGCTTTCCGCGACGACCTGCCAACCCTGTGGAGCCCCAGAAACCAACGCATTTTTACTTCTGACAACAGTAGTCCGGGATGTTAGCGTAACATTGTGCATTTTGGTGCTACAAGCAAAAAATTGATATTTTTGAGTTCAATAAGAAATTCTAAGAAAAATGTGATATAGTGCCAGTTGGAAAAAACGTGGAAAAAATTTCCAGTTTTTTCCCACTAGATGTATTCCAGGAGTATTGGCTCAAAATGCTGAAAATGCTCGTAATAAGTTGAAATTTTCAGGATAGGTGTAGAAATATGAGGGGAATAACATGTCAAAAGTCCAAAACGATTTCTCCTAGAACTTTTTCTCAAAAGCAAGATGGCGTCCAAAATGGCCGTCATTTTCCAAAATCATTGATTATGACCTGGAAATAGCTCGTACGAGTCTGAATTTTTCAGGGAAGGTGCAGGAATATGAGTGGAATATTATCCCAAAAGTGCCAAAAGATCCCTCTGCAGCTCTGACCAAAAACCAAGATGGCGTCCAAAATGGCCGTCATTTTCCAGTATGTTGATTATGACCTGGAAATAGCTCGTATGAATCTGAATTTTTCAGGGAAGGTGCAGGAATATGAGTGGAATATTATCCCAAAAGTGCCAAAAGATCCCTTTCCAAAAACCAAGATGGCGTCCAAAATGGCCGTCATAATTCCAGTATGTTGATTATGACCTGTAAATAGCTCGTATGAATCTGAATTTTTCAGGGAAGGTGCAGGAATATGAGTGGAATATTATCCCAAAGGTGCCAAAAGATCCCTTTCCAAAAACCAAGATGGCGTCCAAAATGGCCGTAATTTTCCATTATGTTGATTATGACCTGGAAATAGCTCGTATGAATCTGAAATTTTCAGGGAAGGTGCAGGAATATGAGTGGAATATTATCCCAAAAGTGCCAAAAGATCCCTTTCCAAAAACCAAGATGGCGTCCAAAATGGCCGTCATTTTCCAATATGTTGATTATGAATTGGAAATAGCTCGTATGAATTTGAATTTTTCAAAGTAGGTGCAGAAATATGAGAGGAATAACATCCCAAAAGTGCAAAAGGACCCCTCTGGAGCTCTGTCTCAAAAACAAGATGGCGTCCAAAATGGCCGCCATTTTCCAAAGTGACATGAAAATAACTCGTATGAATCTGAACTTTTCAGGGTAGGTGTAGGAATATCAGTGGAATAACATACCAAAAGACCCACGGTTATAAAAAATTCTGTAATTGTAATAATATATTTACATATTTTATTTGTATTTCACATTACTTTATAAGACTACAATGTAATTGTAATTCATGAACAGACTGAAGTAGGCCTACCGGTAAATGAACAGGAAATCAACACAAAGTAAATGTAGAAACACTATAGAGTCTCTTAGGCTTACAGTTGACATTGCAGTTCACCATCACCTTTTATGACAGCATATTATAGCTGTTCATGAGCTTGATCAATTGCAATAGCGCAAAATGTATGGGTTTTTTAAATTGTAAATCTGCCATGTTGAAACTCAGATGCTGTTTCTGGGTGACTGCTAGAAATTGTTAACATGTTATGCAGATGAACTGTTACCCATCCAGCATAATGCGTATGGTCCAAAGCAAAAAACCAAGGCACAACATCTTTCACTGCCTCCACAAAAATTAAGAAATATCCCTGCCTAATTGATTGAACAAATCGAAAAGCAATAATTCAAGTTTTGAGGCTATATTCCAGTTTAGAGCTGGTCTGATACAGAAGCTTTCTTCATAACACCAATTATCAAAGCTTTGGATCTCATTCTGTGATATGTCATCAATTGAAAGCAAATAGGCACGCTTCTGTAAGACTTCAAGTTATATAAAGCTCATGCAGAAACTGCATATCTTGAGCGCTTTACATGAGATGCATACATGAAAGATTCAGTTATGCCTGAAGGTGCAATGCCAGATTGGAATATGACCCGAACCCAGACTAACCAGTGATCTAGTGTAGACCTTCATTACAGCCATTTCCAAGTGGAGCTCACCCATCAGAATCACAAACTGATTTTCTCCAAATTCTGCTGGCTAGTGCCACTGTATTTGTTTTGCCAGTGCACAGAGAGGTTGATAAAAAGTGAGAACTGGGATCTGACCTGGATTTAAGGGTACCACAGCAGCCTGAATGACTACCATGCAATTATTGATTATTGACGAAAATATACCCAAACGCAAGAGAACCAACAAGAGGAGGCCATGGGTAACACGCGAGGTTCAAAAAAAGAGAAGGGCGAAGAATAAAGCTTGGAAGAATTATCATAAGTTGAAGAAGGAAACAAAGAATGAACTCGAGGGTGAGAGTGTAGCAAGACTCGAGGAATTGAGGGTGAACTATGTGAATAAAAGAAACGTCTGCAATAAAACAAATAAGGAAGCAATAAAAATCTTTGAGCAGAAGTTGTCGAGAAATGTTAAAGAAGACAGCAAGAGTTTCTACAATTATGTTAGAAGCAAGCAAAAAAGGAAAGACAGGGTAGGGCCACTAAAAAAGGAAGAGGGGGGTAGAGAAGTTGTTGTGGACGACTCGGAAGCTACTGAAGTGCTGAATAAATTTTTCAGCTCAGTGTTTACTTTGGAGGATTTAGGAAACATTCCTGAGCCTAGCCAAGCATTTCTGGACAGTGGTGGTAAAGGATTGACGCAAATAATGTTTACTAGGGAAAAGGTGGTGGAACAACTGAAAAGATTAAAAGTGGATAAGAGTCCAGGAAACGATGAGTTACATCCTAAGTTCTTACATGAAGTGAGGGAAGAAATCGGGGGGACATTGGCACAGATCTTCAATAAATCGATACAGAGCGGAGATGTTCCACAAGAATGGAGGGATGCTCTTATAGTGCCATTGTTTAAAAAGGGAAACCGAAGTGAGCCAGGTAACTACAGACCAGTCAGTCTAACCAGTGTGGTGTGTAAGGTCATGGAGAGGATTGTTAAGGATAACATAGTTGAGCACTTGAATGTACATGATATTATAAAAGGTAGTCAACATGGATTCACTAAGGGACGCTCGTGTTTGACAAATCTGTTGGAATTCTTTGAAGTGGTCTTTGAGAAGTTAGATGAGGGAAAGCCAGTGGATGTGATTTACCTAGACTTTGCAAAGGCATTTGATAAAGTACCCCATAAAAGACTAGTTAAAAAGTTGCAAGCTTGCGGGATTAGTGGGCAGGTACTCAAGTGGATTGAAAGCTGGCTTTCAGATAGAAGACAAAAAGTGGGAATAGGAGATAAACACTCTAGGTGGACAGCAGTGCTAAGCGGAGTGCCACAAGGATCAGTGTTGGGGCCACTGTTGTTTGTACTTTTTATTAATGATATAGATGATGGGATTCTATCAAAGATTTCTAAGTTTGCGGATGACACAAAATTATGTAGAGCAGTGGGTAATAAAGAAGAAGCAGATATACTACAGGAAGATCTAGGAAAAATGTTTAGATGGTCACAGGACTGGCAAATGCTTTTTAATTTGGAAAAGTGCTCAGTGATGCATATGGGAAAGAGGAACCAGGAGTTTGCATATGAAATGGGGGGTAAGGCACTGAGGGTGAGTGATGAAGAAAGGGACTTAGGAGTGATCATGCACAAGAGTGCAAAGCCTTCAAGGCAATGTGCTGAAGCATCAAAAAAGGCAAATTCAACATTAGGCATGATAAAAAGGACAATAGTTACTAGAGATAAGGATACAATACTGAGGCTATATAAATCACTGGTTAGGCCACAGCTGGAATACTGCATTCAGGCATGGAATCCATACTTAAAGCAGGATATTGAAAAACTGGAGAAAGTGCAGAGAAGAGCTACGAAGATGATTTGGGGTTACAAAGATATGAGCTATGAGGAGAGGTTGGAAAGGTGTGGGCTAACAACACTGGAGAGACGGAGGAGCAGAGGAGACCTAATTGAAGCATACAAGATCATTACTGGAAAGGAAGCACTATGTTGGGAGAAGTTCTTTGTATTAGCACCAAACAAAGCAACTCGGGGTCATAGGTACAAATTATTTAAGAAGCCGAAAGGATCATTAGGGCAGAAATTTTTCAGTGCTAGAGTTGTGGACATGTGGAACGGATTGGGGGACAGCACTGTGTCGGTGGACACGGTCACAGCATTTAAAAGGAACCTAGGAAAATTGGGGTATTAAAAGTTCCAGGTCAATTTTGCAGTGGTTCTAACACAGGCCTAGTGTCTTCTGAACCACTTAAAACCCATGTTATGTTATGTAATGACAAATCACTGCCTTACTGGAACATTGGTCAAACAAGAGTAAATGTGCTGCAAATGGCAAAGGAGACTCACTTAGCTGACTGTGCATGATAGAGGCTAGAGGAGATGTCAATGCATTCCAAACCACTGAAGTTTAGGCTTGGAAACTGAAATAATGATAATGCTATGCCATGAAATGAGGATCTAGCTGGTTCTAGCAGTAGATGAGCCTGGATTGTGATCAATGTTATCAGCAGCTGCAATAGTGAAAAAGTTACATCGAAGAACTGGTGGACAAACTAATTGTTGACCAAACAAGAATACTTTCAGGTAATCCCGAAGACTGCGTGCCTGTCCATAGTGAGTATGGCCGCCCAATAAATCGCTAAAATAGAGTGCTGCCGCATTAGCCTGTCGAAGTTTAAATTGGCACGTAACTACTGAATATTTTCCCTCATTTATAAGTTGGTAATCCCAAAGACTGCATGCCCGTACTCCAAACAATATGGTTGTCGACGATTTCACTAAAATAGAGCGCAGACACCTATTGACTGTATCCCAACATGCAATACTAACGATATAGCTACGATAAAGCTACCGACTTAATAGAAATAAACCCTTGAATGCCATGTGAAATAGAATCTAAATTAACCTATGCTATATATTTATTTAAATCGTTGGCAACCATATTGTTTGGAGTACGGGCATGCAGTCTTCGGGATTACCTATAAGTTTATTAACCTGACCGTTTTACTTAGATCTCGCGCTGATTACCTACTTACTGAGCGCATTGTATCCTGCGATTCGGCTGTATGTCGCAGCGCTCTATTTTAGCTAAGTCGTTGTCAACCATATTGTTCTGTGTGTATACAGGTACGCAGTCTTCGGGATTACCCACTTTCACTTAAAACATCTAGCATTGCCACACAGCTAATTAAAACAAATCTGTCACAGGTATTAATGTAAATAAACTAAAAAGCGCAACATAAATTATGAACGATCACAGCGAAAATTAGATACCAAGTATAAAAGTTAAATTTGCAATATTATTGGTACTGAAACCTACATTCAACTTTTCAAACATTGTCTTATTATTATTTTTACATCAACACAAATATTTGTATTTATTTAACAGAAAATAAGCATTCATATGCGTGTTTACAATCCCAAATCATGACGAAAATAAGCTCTCCCGCATGTAGTTAACGTGGGTTGTTAACGTAGCTTGCCAAAACAAGCCCAAACCTAGCCCACTTATGTGCATTTTAAAATTGCTTTTTAAAAATACTTACAAAATTCGCTTTAACTGGCACTATATCAGATTAATTTTTAAATAAGTTCTTCTACAAAGTCCAGAAAAAATTACGCTTGTAGCACCTAAATGCACAATTGTGATGTTTTTCAACGCTAAGAGTTCGGACTATCAGAAGCTTCCGTTCTTTGAATCTTCTTTTATTCTGCCATCGGATTTGGAAATGGCTGCCATGAGCTGTTCAACAGATGAGGATGGTAAGGAAAACGTTTGGTATCGGCGTAAAAAAAGTAATAAACATGTACTTTCCTGAGCCACATGCTTGCGCTTTGCATGAACATCCGATAGGAAGTTAGTCCTGAACAACCTAAAATGTGCAATAAAAATAATCATAATATGCAATTATAAAACTTAGATGTCTTCGCAGCGCAAGATGCGTTGGTTTCTGATGGTTGTAGGACATTATCCCCCCCTGGACATTATCCCCCCGGACACTATCCCCCCGGACATTATCCCCCCCGGACATTATCCCCCCCGAAGTAGGACATTATCCCCCCCAGTCTATTACCCAAAAATGATTGACGCTAATAAGTCTACGAAGTTCAAATCACGTTAACAAACCTTTGTGGGCCTACTGACTGTATACGATTCCAATTCGTTCATTCATCTAATGACGACACTAACCCTAACACTAACCCTAACCGACCCTCACGACGCTTATCCTGACCCTAACCGACCCTCACGACGCTTACCCTGATTTGTACATGAAGGGGGGGATAATGTCCGGGGGGGATAATGTCCTACGAAAAACCGGGGGGGATAATGTCCGGGGGGGATAGTGTCCGGGGGGGATAGTGTCCAGGGGGGATAATGTCCGTTTACCTTTCTGATAGACCTCACACGCGGTATCTTTTCGCATGCTGTCTTGATTGGGCCGCACACCCGGGAAATAAATTCAGTAATTTTCTATGACCAGCATTTGATTGAGCAAACGACGCATAACGTCACACAGAAACTCGAAAATTTATGGAAATGACCCAAAAGCAATATAACGTCAATTTGGCACGAGTGTTAGCAAAGTTGTCTTCTAGTAGCAGAAATTTGCGCCCCCTCTGACACAATGGTTTCTTAAAAGTGTGTGATTATACATTAAATTAGGCACTTCAGGTTACCTGGTACCAATGACTGCAGAACCTAATAACAGGGGACCTAGCATAAAAAAATGTCTGAAGGGGTGACTAGACTGTTATTTCATGTTCATTTTACATGAAACAGAAAAGTGTATTAGTTCTTGCAATTATTCTTAACTAGTGTCATTGGTTAGTTTTTAAGCTTAACTTCGTACATATGAGCATTCTTATTTTAAAATATTCTCTTTTTAAGGCAAATTCAAGCCTATCTTGTGGCACAAGGCTAACACAGATGACAGCAACGCGGTTACAAGTCGAGAAGAGATAACCGAAATCTTGTCTCTTCTTCCAGATGTCAGTGGAAAGGATGTCCTTGAACTTGGCACTGGAAAAGGGTCAGCAGTCACAATAATATCATGTGGAATAGATCTATACCAGCGGTTCCCAACCCGTGGCCCGCGGGCCAAAAAATATGGCCCGCCAGTCCTCAAAAGTGGCCCTCATCTCTCAAAGAATTAACAAAAATATATGAAAAAATTACAATTTGAACACGATATAACATATAATTGTTTTCTATTACAAATTATTTTTTTTCACGTCTATAAATAACATCGAACATTATTTTTAAAGCAATTATAACAACTTTATATGCTTTTAGTCAATTAAATTTTAGCCTTGTGGCCCCCGCATGTCCTCCGACTTAGAAAAAGTGGCCCTAAAGTCCAAAAAGGTTGGGAACCACTGATCTATACAGTTAGCAGTCTATCAATTCTATAAATTATCCAGTTATCATGTTCACACCATTCTACAACCTCTCGACCAACCCTTTGCATTCGTATTGACGAGCGGTGTTCATCATGAATTATCTGCTTGCTGTGTGTCGTTATAACAAGCGCTGCTTACCTATGTTAGCTGCTTAGTGTGGCACTGGAGGCACTGATTATATTTCAAAGCTAGGCAAAAAGCTACCTTTTTCAGTTGTAGGGCCGTCCATCTGTAATGACGTCGCTTCAAAGCTACATTTATTACATCTGACGAGTCGACCTTGTTTCATAAATCTCTGAAGTCTATCTCTATGGCTGGGCTGGGAGGGCCAATGAGTAGTATTATTGATGGGGCATTATGTAAATCCATAGAGTGAATGAATGAACCTAAAAGTCAATACAGTATTTTCTGAATTGTTTTGGCTGGTATTGGGCTATTTTTGTGCTCAGTTTCTAATATATTATATATTAACTATGCCAAGGCTTAACGTATTTATGTCTTTTATCAGAGATGTTTTAAGGTCACTTTCAACGTTGTTTTGTGATAAATTTAGACTTTTAGGATAACGTTTTACATTCTTACATGGCTGCAAAGAAGTTTGCTAAGGATCAAGTTTTTGGTAAGTTAAGATTTTATTGCTCTAAGTCTAAGCACTATAGCTTCTTCAGTCCGTCTCCAGGTGGTTTGCTGCGCAGCTGCAGAACTGAAATGTTTTCATCATGTAAGCTTACAGCACGTTCTATGTAGCTTTTGCTGTACATTTTTTAGACGATTTACTGGGCACCTGGCGACTAAGGCAAAGAGCGTCGAATGTGTCGACTTTGTGCAGGAATTTCTGCTTGCTAATCAGGAACAGAACAAAGGTCTTGCAAACGTCACGTACAAATGCGCTGATGTAACCCACCTGGACAAATCTCCAAACAAGTTAGTGTATTCTGTAGCTAGTACAATATTTGGAATATTCATTAATGTTTTTTCAACCCCCGCGAGCAGAGCTGTCACTGTGAATTTTAAAAAAAACCTGCACCTTGCCTAAAACGACCTAGAAAAACCTAGATATGTTAAATTATGTTTAAAGGAGTATGCTTGATTTGTCCAAATTGCAAAATCCGGGAGTAGCAGGGCATCAGTTACATGCAAAAAGACAAAAAAACCAAGACAGAATTTATCAGTCCCACCATTGAATACCAACATTTACGCATCTCATATATACATGATACGAATTGAATATTATATATAAAATTTTCCACAGAATGGAGTCATGTCTGAATTTGCTTATTAAGTATGTGTAAGTGTAATAGTGTATGTATATAACTTGCATGAGCAGAATATGATTTTAGTGTCAATCTTTACAAATGAGATGTTGAGTTTTATGTTTTCTTATGTAGTGGCTTAGAACTATGTTTGTTTTTTGTCCAGGTTCGATCTCATTTTTTCAAACGGATTGTTTATGTATCTCGAAGAGACAGTTGTTCGAGAATTGTTTGAAAGGATTCTTATTTCACTTCATCTGGGAGGACATTTCTTCTTCTGTGAATGTTGCTTCAGTGCGCCAGGTAATTTGTAATTTGGTAAAATTTCGTAATTTTTTGTAATTCATAATTTGGTTATCTATACATGTAATTTGGTTATTCATAATTTGGTAATTTCTGATATGGTAATGGGGTAGATCTTGTAATTCATAATTTGGTAATTCACAATTTCTTAGCTCATATTTTTTGTTATTTCATAATTCATAATTCCCATTTCATGATTTGCGATTTGGCAATTCACTTTTTTTGCATTTGGTAGACTTTCTGTTCTTACAGCGGCAATCCACTGCTATAATATAAGGACAAAAGATCATTTACCTCTGTGAACAATCTTTTCTGGTTGATGTCGACTAGACTTTAGTCTTGTAATTATAATGTTTGCTTTTGCTCAAAGATTTGTATGGCACCTGTTCAAGGGAGATGAGCTCTTCAGAACTAATCCAAACCAAACATGCAGAACTGCAATCAAGCTACGGTAAACTGCTGTTATATTTGAATAAAAACTCCTTAAACTTGTGCCGTCATCTGTTTTAGATGGGAGTGAGGAAAGTCCTGTCATCTACCGTCTGCCTGATATCTACAATTCGCTCTTCCAGTCTGTTGCCATGCCAACCGAAGATGGCGAGGCCTTCTATTCATTTGAAATTATCTGTTCAAAATCGATTCAGGCATTTATCAAGGTAACAGTGTTTCAATGCTAATTTATCAAGGTAACAGTGTTTCACTGCTAATTTATCAAGGTAACAGTGTTTACTGAGATGCTTTACAACAGACATGTGAGATAAAACTCCAGCAGTGCTGAAAATGGATCTATACCAGATCTGACAAAGTCTAAGTAATTAATTGACCCTGTTACTGGTCAAGCCGAATTGAAGCCAAATAATTAAACCATTTGTGTTTGCTGCCTAGGGTTTGTGCTCTTTTTGCTGGTATCTCAGGACTGTCCTTTCTTGCCTGGGCTGGATTGAAAGTGCTCTTGAGTAGTTGCCTTGTAGAAGTAATGTATTGTGGTGGTGGAGTGGGAATGTTCATCACCTTGCAGGTTTGAATTCACCTCAAGTGGGACCTTGGGCAAGTCCTTCACTCGCAATAATTGCTCAGCGCTTTGGCGTGAAACTCCAATGCAGTGTCCGCTCTGCAATCTCTGCACTCTGAGCAGAGAGTTTGAATATAATAAGTGCACTTACAAACCAACAATTAAATTCTCAACTTAATGTTCAGGTTTAACAGTGGAGCCAGTTGTTTAAAATTTGCTTTTTTTTGTAACTTTTCAGCTCCATTCAAACTGCAATCATATCTGTTGGCTTCTGACAAAAATCCGAATTGCTAAGAGCGAAAGTCATGGTTACAAGACGTTCCAAGAATTCCTTGATAATAAGCAATACTCACGGACAGGAATCCTGCGCTACGAGCGAATTTTTGGGGACAATTTTGTGAGCACAGGAGGAATGGCAACGACAGAGGTATATGATCATTGATCATATCTTTTTTTAAAAACTTTTGGAGTTTAAAAAGAGACCATTTTGATCACCTTTGATGCAGGCCAAATATGAGTATGCAAATAGTATGGTAGGGTAACATGGATTATATATTAGCCTATTAATTTATTACATACTGCCAACTTGGAACAAGGAGTTCATTGGTAAGCAAAATTTCATGGACAAAGGAGAATTTTTCCCCACTGGTGGGCTTCATCATCCATACTTGAAGGTGTGCTATATAAATCTCCACCATGAATGAATGATCGAATGAATGTTCTGAGGGTTGGAGGAATGAAATACACGCCAAAATATGACGCAGCAAACTTACCGTGAGATAGAATCACGACGTTAAGTTTGTTAGATTTGTGCATTGATTTTGTTAAGCTCAACATAATTATGACTGTTAAAATAAAATTTTAGGAATTTGTGAAGATGTTGAGGCTGAAACCGAAGGAGTATGTTCTTGACGTCGGATCGGGAATTGGTGGCGGCGACTTCTACATGGCTAAAGTACGTTGAACAATAGAAGACAATTTTTGTTCCAGCATTTATGGCTGCTTCTTCTTTATGACCTTATCACTGTATTGGCAGTGTATTGCTATGTTTATAAATCTTTGTGCTTAATCAACAAGCGAGCATGATATTTGGAAAGACTGATTCTATTTTATTCTATTCACGGACTTGTATGCAATGCAATGCATCACAATGCAACCTAATCAGAGTCGCTCCCAGTGCAAAGAATCCTGGGAAAAGAAAATTTAATGAGAACATGCAGGATTTTTTTTCCAAGATAAGATCTCGGCATGAGTGATAGCAGGAAGGTTATTCGACTGCAAAGAGCCAACAGAGGACATTGGCATGGCGCTGTGCTGTGGTAGTCTGAAGCTGTGCAGTGGCAGTCCGAGGCCGTGGTGCTAGAAGATCATGACGGTCTAAAGAGTGGAGAGGACATTCAGACAGAGCTGAGATACACCACAGTTGTTGCAGTTCTCTTTGGCGTAGTTTTTTTATACTCGTGCATTGTTCTTGTCTTGTTTGTTAAGATGAGATTTTTTCTTTTTGATGTAGTAGGACAAAACTGTTTGACAGTGGCAATGAATTCCATTTGACAGTACAGTCACTTATTGCATATGTTGGTTTTACATTCTTGGAAGTTGTGTTATAAAGGAAATGTCACTGATTGCCATAATGTTCTTGAACTTAATTGTGAAAGTAAAGCAATGTGGCTAATAGTCAGACACTAATAAAAAATTTGTGCAATTTGAGAAGACTAGCAATGTAATTAGTTACTTAATGTTTGCCACATTAATAAGTAATGTTAGGAGACATCACTGGCATTTCCAAGAGTGTTCTTAAGTCATTTGTTTATAAAGACATGCTTTTTAATCATTATTTTGTTTTCCTAATCACCATAAGCAAATTTTCATTGGATCTTGAGCAGAGTAATTGCATGGTTGGGATGCGTGGAAGTGACCTTCTTCATTGCTTCACACATAATATTTCTGTGATTCTTTGTTTTGCAGGAGTATGATGTCTTTGTGACTGGTATTGATTTGTCTTCAAACATGGTGTCCATTGCTTTGGAAAGAGCAAATAAAATCCAAGATATACGGGTAGGTGTCTTAGGTTTCTTAGTTAGCAGAGATACAAAGCACTTTGTACTCTGACCAGACTTTAGATATCTTATTTCTATGATATCAGGGCAATACGCTTTATAAATTTATAGATTATAATACAATAGATACAACATCTTAATCAGAGTTTTATCAGGTCAATGAGCATTACCAGCATCATGTCACAATTTACCTCAGTACTCTCAAATGTCCATTCCCGTCTTGATTTTACCAGTGATGTAGTCGAGTCCACCTGAGCCGAGTCCGAGACTGAGTCCGAGTCCGGCTAAGCCGAGTCCGAGTCGAGTCCGAGTCCAAAAGGGTTCGAGTCCGAGTCACTAAGGATCGAGTCCAAGTCCGAGTCCAGTAAAACCAAGATCCACTGAAACACTCAATACGCCTATTATGGCATAGAAAAATATTGATACTATAATTATATGCAAAAAATTAATGTAATTTATCTAAATTGAACTTTTAAAATACTGAATTAGATAAGTTTTGTTCGATAATTAATCTGGCGAAATGGAAGGGATGCAAATTCTTCCACTGCCATACACAAGTTCTTGTGCTGACTCTTATGTTGAAATTTGCGGCCAAAACTACCACCCATCAGCAATGCCTTTGCTTTGAAAGTAGCCTAAAATGTTCGGAGTCTGTGGCATGGGGAAATGGGGTCTATACACTGTGTCAATATAATCTGCCTTCCAATACCCCAGCACAGACCAACTAAGTGCTATGACATTGCCTGCATGATGCAATCGACAAACTTGTATAGTAGGCCTATCTGATCTATTAATGGAGATGTCAATAAACCTCTGCGCCCAGTTCCAAGATCAGAGAAGTTCTAATAGCCACCAGCCACAAACAGCCAATGGACACATCCTCATTTGTCTTATCCATAAACATCCAGACGAATTAGAAGTCTATAGATGTCCTATCTGATCAGCATAATAATGCAGTTTATTGAGGTGTCAATATATCAAATTCGATTTCAACCGTATGCATGCCATGGGTGCCTGGTTAGTGGTTATGTTTGTGTAAGCTCAAGTTCAAATATTTCCAATCGTGCCTGAGTGCCTCCCGTAACCCCACACCCACCATGCACCAAATACACCTGTAATTAACTTCGCTCGCCCTGTGGTGAGCGGTGCCCAGCCATCCGTCACATTACTTCAATGTGTCTTAAACCGTAGGCTAGAAAGGCTCCTTTGTTTGAGTTGAGTGATGAAGAGCGCAGACGAAATGTATTAATTGGTTGTGTCAGTAATCAATGGCCTGTTCCGCGGAGAATTTCGTGACTCGGAAGCCGAGTCACCGAGTCAAATTTCGAGTCAAGGGCTTCGAGTCTGAGTCCAAGTCCGAGTCCTGACTGTCCGAGTCCAAGTCCGAGTCCGAGTCCACAGAAAATCGGTCTCGAGTCGGACTCGAGTCTTTTGCCGGACTCGAGTCCTACATCACTGGATTTTACCAATCTCAATTTCTGCAGGTGTAGAAGATTTTAATTAAGCTTGACAGGCTTTGATCCTTTTCATACATATTCCTCATCTCTTCGGTCTACTGGGCTTCATGTACAATTCAGAATTCGGTTAATATTAGCTGGCGTGACTGACCTTCAGGATCCTTACCATGAACTCTCCTCCCTACCTTCAACAACTCTTTGTATCCTGTGGTCTTTTTTAAAAGAATGATGCAGAACGGTCCAGTCTGTTTATGCATTCTACTCCACTCTCCACAAGGAATTGAACCAATGCAATTTTTGGCTTCCTTCACGAAAACCTCAAAACTCATTTTTCTCATGTATTTAAACCAGTTGACTATTTCACTGGGTGATCATATTCACTTTTCTGTTCGGCTTTACACAGTATGATTGTAATGGTGAACGTTATTCAGCATTAATTAGATTATGACTGTCTTTATGTGCATGATTCAAACATTGATGTTGATTACTACTTGAATTTTTAAATCTTGTATTTTTTGCCATTGAAGTATTCTATCATTTTATATTGAAATGTATGCGTTTCTGATTAGGTTCAGTTTGAGATCTGTGATGCAACAAAAAGGTGTTATCCACCGGGAACTTTTGATGTTGTCTACTCCAGGGACACAATTCTACACATAGTGAACAAGCATCACCTCTTTGCAGAATTTTTTGTACGTTTCTTAAATAGATAAAGTTGTCTTTCTGATTTTAGCCGAGAAATAATTATCAGTCATTCTAATTACAGATATTATAGTCTATTTAGGAGTTAATTGTTTCTTTTTAAAGAAACTACATTTATGTTTTGACTGTCAACTTAAGAATTTTTCAAAACTGTGATTTCTTGCCGTGCTAGAGTCGGGAGCACTTCTGAGTATAGTAGTTGTCCTTGAAGAGACACTATAAAATTCTTGAACGAATGATGTATTTTGAACATGTAACTGACAGCACAACGCTGATATTATAATTATTTGATGATCAGAAATGGCTGAAGCCTGGTGGCCGGTTGCTCATATCTGACTACTGCTGCTGTGAAGGTGTGTGGCCAGATGACTTTAAGCAGTACGTTGAACAGCGTGGTTACGCACTTCTTTCCGTCAAGGACTATGGAAAGGTAACAACACCAGAAAATTCATTTCAAGTTCGTTTTGAGAACTGATATAAATTTGAATCAGTCGTTTGACAACTGACGTATGTACAGAGCACAAGTGTCTGGTTGCTGTATACCTATTTTACACCTAAATTTACTTGCACAGTGTAACACGGTTTACACGTGCACCAATAGCATGCAAGTCTGGTATAAATACATGATGACACCGCGCTCACAACACCATTGTTGACATCAGGGTGATTAATTAAAGTGGTTGTGATAACATGGCGATGTTGAGAATGCTAGGTATTGATAGTGGCCACTGAAGTTCGCCTTTGATATACCTCCTTTTAAAAATGATATTTCTATGCATGTGTGTATGTACAGTGGTCCATACCACTGTGTGTATCACTGCTGAGAGGTCCTCAAAGGCGCTATGTAAATTTTTTATACATAGTACACACCTAATATTACATAAATGCCAGTAAAGATATACTATATGGTGCTCCATTTTTATCTCTTTTTGAGCCAATTTGAACCCTTGTTCTTTTACTGTAGGTTTAAAATGCAGTCCAGGTTTGGGGATGTGGTATCCAGTCTGTAAATTCGTCTGTTCTTTGTTTGGCACGGTTTTCTCTGGCACTTAGGTTTTAGAAGACGTTGGTTTTGTGAATGTGCAAGCCAAGGATCAAACCGATCAATTCGTGAAGATGCTCAAAAGAGAGCTAAATCACATTGAGAAGATCAGAGAAGACTTCATCAAGGTGAGTCATTGCTTAGATATAAGATATCAGGTATTAATTGCTTTTTAAAAATAATTAAGCAAATATATATTTATATATTTATTATATGTATATTTTTAATGCAAAGCACGAGATGATGGTGCACAGTTTCACACTGTACAATGCAAGCTCGATACACACAAAGAATTTTTTTTATATTTAAAAGTCAAGAATTGAATGAGAAAAGTTATTGTATATCTAGGGGACATTGGGAAGAAGGGTTAGGGTTAGTCATAGGAGGAGGAGAACATGGGGAGGAAGGTCTAGGGTTAGTCATAGGGGACAAATTAAGAGCTTATATAGTCGAACTAGGGAAACCTTATTTGATGAACACTGATGTAGTAGTTGCAAAGAGAAGGAAAAATTTGTCCATGCTCCCAGAGTAGCATGACAAAAATATAAATATTTTATTTCCATACGTCTTTCATTGTCATTTCACATTTTTCATGTCGCCGGTTTAAAAGTCATTTCTCATTTTTTCAGCTGCTTGTTAAAATCATTTCAATTTATTTAAAGGCACCTTTTAAAAGGAAATTTCAAAAGATTTTTTAGATCATAGTGGTTAGTTATTTCAAATTATTTACTTTTCGTCATCATTTTAGAAAAATCATATTACTTTTAAATTTTTTATTCCAAGTACTTTGACCTGGTGGCTGATCAGTAACGTGCTTGCTCACGAAGCGGGCGGTTGCGAGTTCGACTCTGGGTAACGACCTTGGGCAAGTTGTTTACGCACACGTGTCTCTGTCACCAAGCAGTATGATTTGGTACCGGCGTATGCTGGAAAGTAAATGGCAATTCCTGTGAAAACACTGGCCCCGTGTCCAGGACCTTGGGATTCATCCATTGTCGGCTTAAGGGCCAAGAAAAGGAGATGAGCGCTTCACCAACGGGTCTTCGGCCCAGGGACGACTTTACTTACTCTTACTTACTTTGAAATTGTATTAGTAAAGTTATTTCATATGCTTTCAGGTTGAGTTTTTTGAGGTCATTCTCATCTCCATTCGGTCTCCATCAACCAACTTTTTGTTTAATTTAACTTGTAATTGTAATAATTTTTACGATTGTTTTCATTTGTTTGTGCGGTGTAGGAGTTCTCAGAGTCCGATCATAGCTACTTGGTCGATGGATGGAAGGATAAGCTGGAGCGGTGTGCCAGTGGAAGTCAGAAATGGGGTCTGTTCTATGCAGAGAAAGCATCTGATGACTATTAGCAATGAGGAGAACTAAGAGGCTTTTGTTGTTTTCTTCTGTTGATTTGGGTTGTTAATGGTTGTTCACAGATGTATTTTTCTTCATACTCAGAAGCCTTTGCTTTACTTTTTTGAGGTAGAAAAATACAAGCCGCATGTGATGTAATTCTCATTTTGCATCATGGAGTTTATCGTTTAGTTGTCTCATTTGTAACATTTAAATTTCTTTAAAAAAATTGCGAATTTTCATTAGCCCGTGATGAACCTTTAAAAGTTTGTTGTTAATCATTCCTAGATATACTTTTCTGCATTGTACAAACTCCAAATACAAACTTCATGATGCTGATAGGAGATATTGGTCGTTGCTAATTTCTGTTCATCTTTTTTGACCATCGGTCTTAATCCAGACATTGACATAAAACTCCTCACTCTGAGTTTATGAACATGACGTCAACAGTTTCATTCCTGACGATAATCGTATGATTTTTGTGGTTCATGGTCATTGTTTGTATTTGACGCAAGTTTATATTGTGTCACATCGGCAAGTTATTAATTCAAAGTGTATGTGAGAGTTATGCAGAATAAATGACCTTTATAACTGACCACTTCAGTGGCAGTATATAATTGTTGAGTGCAGAGTTCAGTTTTTGTTATCAAATAGTATGATATTCCAAATGATGTTTGTTTGTATGTAATAATAATAATGATAATAATAAGACGATTTATATAGCGCCGTAGCTCAGCCGAGGCCGAAGGAAAGGGCGCTGTGCACTTGTTATAGCGCCCCTTCAAGCTCTCTCTACTCAGAGACGCTCCCGAATGCAGAGCGGACACTGCATCGGAGTTTCACGCCGAAGCGCTGAGCAATTGTGAGTGAATGACTTGCCCAAGGTCCTTACACCGCGACCTGAGGTGGATTCGAACCTTCCGGCTCCAAGGCAACAACGCCACCACTACACTACCGCACCCCACAATGGTAGCTAATTAAGTTTAGATGTACGTCATTTAAGGCAATAATTATGTCTCTGATTATGTGTTTATTTTAGTTGTGGATCATTGTTTTGTAGTAAGATTAGGCCTATGTGTCTTAATGTCGCTGGTGTTGTTTGGGCGTAGGCTGTGCCTGTGGCTTTCACTGTATCTTAGTTCGTGGTCAGATTGCAATCTTTTATGTTACTGAATGACCTGATTGATTGATTGATTGATTGATTGATTGATTGATTGATTGATTGATTGATTGATTGATTGATTGATTGATTAATTTATCAGTAAATTTATTGATCAATTGGCCAGCCAAATATGGCTTTGTTGAAATACGAGATCTGGGGTATCCGACGTTGCCCGGTAATTTTAGGAATCGGCTCGTTCCCGGCCAATCCCTCTGTTCCTCCCTCATTCCCTCCCTCCGTCCCCAAAAATCCTACTGATTTATCTAAATTGGGCTTTGATTAACTTATAATCAGTGCGCGGCGCGTGGCAGTTGAACATAGCAACGACGCCATTGGGCGCAGTGATTCCGTTAGTGTGCGTCCGGGACGCACAAATTTTGTCACCGGACGCACAAAAATAAAGGTCGTGCGTCCGTGGACGCACCGTAGTTATGGATGGACGCACAAATAAATTAACGATGCGTCCATGGGACACCAATAAAAAAATAGCGCGGGGTCCGTAACCTATAATTAATGTGTCACTAACACAGTAACACCAAAAGGTAACACTGTCTCAGTGTATGCATTGCGACAAACTGGTGATTGGTGAATAATTTATGCAATAACCTATTTATGAATATTTTATTTCTTTGCTATAGTGACTCAGTGAGTGACGTACATAGCCTATGCATATAGGCTATTTATAGGCCAACATATATCATCAATAATAAATTATTATACTAGAGCTGGAGCGTCCTATGAGCCTGGCTATAAAATGGAAAATGGTATATTTTTGACAAATTTCGGCCAGATGACTAAATAAAAGTCATCAAACTTTTTTGGCAGGGAAAATGGTATACTTGTGACAAATTTCGGCCGGATGACTAAAATAAGGTCATCAGATTTTTTGGCAGGAAAAATGGTAAATTTTTCACACATTAAAAACGGTCATCAGATTTTTCCGGCAAAGATCACCAAAAATTTTGACCGCCCCCTTCACAAATTTCTGTATCCACCCCGGTATACCGGTACGTAATAATAAGGGTTGGGCCCTTTGTCGCCTATTCGCCTACAGAGCCTAATAGCAACTTAAAGGTCTTTGCTAATAGCCTTTAAGAATTTCGGAATATTTTGCATTTAGCCTACTGTGGCCCGATGGGACTCCAAAAATGGATGGGCCCGGTGTGGAGTCCCCATCCATTATGCGTGGACTCCAATTTTTTATGTCATGCATCCATGACTCCAAGAATTCAGACCTTAACGGAGTCACTGATTGGGCGATATGCAGTGCTTAAAGTGTCGAAAAAGAAGTGCCTGCATGGACGCAACCGCCTCTCGTGGGAGATGTCTCGTGAGCGAGGTTTTTGGCGTTTCTGAACATGATTACATGAAGATGGTGTTGGCCGAGATCGCCGACCTCCCCTATTGCCTGGCCAGGTCGACCCCGAACCCCCTGCGAAGGTTATGGTATTGATCACTTCAAAACTTTCTGTGTTCATCTAACAAAGGAACAAACAAACGCACACGAAAATATACAGGGTGGCCCAAAAAAGTGATAACACCTCGTATAATGTACTATAATTAGTTCAAATCTGTTTAGACACAGAATAAAGAAAGCGTGTGGTTTAGACTAGGCCTATATCCATAATAGCTTATATAGATCACTCATTTACTTACTTACCTGCATGGTTAGTCATATGACATCATTCAAAGCCTTTGACATCATTATTACGACAATTTCCGGTCGACATTTTAAATTTTTTTGCCAATCGTCAACTTCTGCGTGTTTTGAAGATATTTTAACCAGAATGACAAAAATCACAACAGAAGACCGTATTCTGATTAAAAAATTTGCGAATTGAGAAACATTGGAGTGCAAGGCAAATGAAAAATGAGTTTCCACACAAGGCCTATTATAGACTAATAGCCTAGCTATACTGCTATAGTGTCAGTCGGGTTATTAAATAAATTGGCATACCTGGGAACGGCGGTCCCAAATTATAACATTAAGTAAATCAACATGACGTGTCGTAATAGTGCGGCGTAGGCTATTGGATACGGCGCATAGAAACGGTTTCTTTTGCACTCCACACTTATAAAATGACCAGCTGCAGGGGCGCCGTTAGGCGTACGCACTTACGCAAGTGCGTACAGCGCGGAAAGGCTAAAAAAAATTTTTTACAAATTGTAAATTAAAGAATTAAAGCGTGAAATATTATATTTTTAGTCCAATAAATGCGATGATTGATGCAAATTAGTTTGCGGGGGGGGGGGTGTGTAGTGTTTAGGAGTGGGGTTATAATTTGAAGCCTTTAGAGTTTAGACCTACACCGGTTAGGCTCTATATACTTTATAAATAGGTAAAATGTAACTGGCTTGCGGATGAATTTTGAAACGCTTTGTTGGTAGTTAGGCCTGTTTAAACTGTGAAAAATTGCCTGTATGCGTACAGTGGCGGCGCCAGGGGGGCTAAACCCCCCCCCCTAAACGTGGCCCAGCCCCCCCCCCCCCCCAAAGGAAAAAGCTGAAAATGTCTAAAACGGCTTACTTCGTAATAAGGAAACTAGACAATGACCAACGGCAACGAAATCAACTATATTATCATAGTGTAGATGCTTATGCCATTGGCGGCACCAGATGAGGGGGTTAGGGGCTAAGCCCCTAAGTGTGACTCAGCCTCATCTCAAAGCAAAAAGCAATGAATCTCCATGTATCGGCTTAAAAGTTATTATTATCTTGTTTTCGGACCTCAACTGCGGCGGACGGTCATACATCGACTCACATGTGAGACATCAATTGCGACTGGGCTCGACTCCCGGAAATTGATTCTCTCTGCGACTCAATATTAGCAATTTAGCATGCACACAGTCCTCTTATTTATACCCTAATGGAGCTGCAGGGGACAGAGGGCTGAGGTCCGGGCCGGTCTGAGAACCGGTCTGGCGGGGGGGGGGAAGCAGAGATCCGCGATGGCGGACCAGCTGGTTGAGGTACCGACCGGTCTGAGGTCCGGACGGGTCTGGAAGAGGGAAGAGGACTGGAGGGTTTGAACTGGCGGGGAAAGGGGCTGAGATCCGGACCAGTCTGAACGCGTGCTAGCGGGGGGAAGGGGGCTGGAGGTCCAAGGCGGCGGGGGGCTGCATGAGGTCTGCGCGGGGGCAAGGGGACTGAGGTCCGGACCGGCGTGAGTCCGGGTTGGCGGAGGAAGGGGCTGAGGTTTGGCCCGGTGTGAGTCCTGGCTGGCGGAGGAAGGGCTGAGGTTCGGCCGGTGTGAGTCCTGGCTGGCGGAGGAAGGGGGCTGAGGTTTGGCCCGGTGTGAGTCCTGGCTGGCGAAGGAAGGGGGCTGAGGTTTGGCCCGGTGTGAGTCCTGGCTGGCGGAGGAAGGGCTGAGGTTCGGCCGGTGTGAGTCCTGGCTGGCGGAGGAAGGGGACTGAGGTTTGGCCCGGTGTGAGTCCGGGCTGGCGAGAGAAGGGTGTTGAGTCCGGGTTGGCGGAGGAAGGGACTGAGATTCACAAGGACAGCAATTTTGAATTTCGCTACAATAGCGCGTCGATGCTTATGCTAATAGAATGCGCCGCAGACCGTGATGAGGTTATGTGCACCATGTCCGGCCGGCCTTCTGAGGGGCTACGCCGGTAGTCCTACACAACTATTCATTGGGAAATGGGTGTTAATTTAGCACCAGCAGTAATGGGCGGAGACTTGGGAGCCAGGGGACGGTCCACGAGACCCCGAAGTTTGTGGTATTTCAATGTTTCAAAAATATCTCAAAAATGTCAGTATAAATTTCTAGAGTGTTATCTACTGTTTATCCATCATGAACAATTTTTTTAGGACGACAGCAAAACTGGTATACCCTAGCAGTGTGGCATTCAATAATTTATACAACGTGGAGGACCATTATTGAACTCATAAACCATTTCTTTCAGCAATAAAATAATTATGAGAAATTTGTTGAGATGACAGCTTAGAATGTTACCATTAAAGTGCTTATATCCAACATTTAAACAATGGCCTACAAGGGGACACTTTTGAAGTCATAATCCACAACTTTCAGCATTGAAATGATGAGCTAATTAGTAAAAAGATGACAGCCCAAAATGCTATTATTGCTATTTGGAAATTCCCAAAACATTTCATGACTTTATCGTTCATAAACAGTTAGCAAACATGAGCCTGAAACGCGCTCCTGTCAATGTCAACAGCGAAAAACGCGCTGGTTTCTGGGGCGCAGCCCCAGACCCCGCTGGGGGAGCTTACGACGCTCCCCCAGACCCCTAGTCGGTATGACCTTCGTGCTTTCGGCACTTGCAGCTTCGCGTCTCCAGCGCATGCAAAAATACCGCCCTTAAGAAAAATATTCTATTTGCGTTCCTGGGAGGAAGGGCTTGGGATTTCAGCCCCCAAACCGGAAATCCGGGCGCCGCCACTGATTGTACCCGTAAAACCCCCCTATACAAACGACATCTTACTTAAGTTGTCATGATTTTATCGTTCATAAATAGCTGGCAAAAAAGAGCCTAAAAGGGCTCAAGTTGAGGTCAACAGAGCTAAAAATGCTTTGGCGGCTGGGGCTCCGCCTCAGACCCCGCTGGGGAGCTTACGACGCTCCCCCAGACCCCTAGTCGGTATGACCTTCGTGCTTTCGGCACTTGCAGCTTCGCGTCTCCAGCGCATGCAAAATTACCGCCCTTAAGAAAAATATTCTATTTGCGTTCCTGGGAGGAAGGGCTTGGGATTTCAGCCCCCAAACCGGAAATCCGGGCGCCGCCACTGATTGTACCCGTAAAACCCCCCCCTATACAAACGACATCTTACTTAAGTTGTCATGATTTTATCGTTCATAAATAGCTGGCAAAAAAGAGCCTAAAAAGGGCTCAAGTTGAGGTCAACAGAGCTAAAAATGCTTTGGCGGCTGGGGCTCCGCCTCAGACCCCGCTGGGGAGCTTACGACGCTCCCCCAGACCCCTAGTCGGTATGACCTTCGTGCTTTCGGCACTTGCAGCTTCGCGTCTCCAGCGCATGCAAAATTACCGCCCTTAAGAAAAATATTCTATTTGCGTTCCTGGGAGGAAGGGCTTGGGATTTCAGCCCCCAAACCGGAAATCCGGGCGCCGCCACTGATTGTACCCGTAAAACCCCCCCTATACAAACGACATCTTACTTAAGTTGTCATGATTTTATCGTTCATAAATAGCTGGCAAAAAAGAGCCTAAAAAGGGCTCAAGTTGAGGTCAACAGAGCTAAAAATGCTTTGGCGGCTGGGGCTCCGCCTCAGACCCCGCTGGGAGCTTACGACGCTCCCCCAGACCCTCTAGTCGGTGTGGGCTTCGTGCCTTCGGCACTCGCAGCTTCGCGCCGAAGGCGCGACATAAAAATGTTCCAGTTGGGCTTGGGGCTTCAGCCCCCCCAAACCTGAAATCCTGGCGCCGCCAATGCATGCGTATACCCAAAAGGGAACAAAAAGCATATGCTGGTGATACCTCATAATCGCCAGTAGGCATATACGGTATATACAATTATACATACATACATACATATATAATACATAATTATATATATAAGCTCGTATCGATCGCTGTTCGCTTCATATTATTTTGTGCAAGTTGTGCATACAGAAAAAAATCCTGGCGGCGCCGCTGACCAGCTGGCCCACCGAAATAGAAGCCGGAATAATGAGAAAGCACTTGAGAAATGGAAGCTGAATGAAGATGGATTGATGAAAAAACGCAAGTGAATAATAAGCTGGATGAAGGTATTTTTAGATCTGAAATAGAAGCTGTATGGATTAATTGAACGGTTGAGAAAATAGAAAATAATTTTAACAAAGTTCACACCATTCATTGTATTAGAAGTAAAAACAATTTTTATGACAGTAACGCATAACAATAAATAATAACTAAGTCCATACAAATGGCAAAAGGAATATGCTGCATATAAATTTATAATATAAGTTCAATTATTTAATATACTAATACTTATGAAATGTAAAATTATCAATCATTTATTTATACAAAAGACCTTGAAATCAACATTGCACTCAGAGCAAATTCCACATATTCTCGTAATGCAAAAGCTTATCCTAGAGACTGGAGTTCAGCTAAATTAGGGCAATACAATTCATCTTAGAAGCAATCAAATGCAATCAAACAATAGTCATAGAACAAATATCCAGTTGTTAAAATGCAGGAAACAATCATCTTTATAATTATTAGCAAACGTTGAATGAAAAATTATGTGTGAAAATTGAATTTATTTGTGTATTTTTAGACCTACTTGAAAAACTAAAGTATCAATCTACTTAAAAATTAGAATGTTAAATATTAAATTTCAAATGTTTTCCAGAAATGACTACACACACAGAACAATGTTACACAAAGCTTACTTGCCTTCTGTTTTAAACCACACAAATTACACAATGCAGTCCAAAATAGTATCCTTATAGTTAAAATTAGGGCTATATTATAACTCTATCTCATTACTTTTATATTTAATGTGGCCGCATGGTTTTAACTTTCTTCAGTACTAATAATAAACTAATAAAATGTCTTAGCAGACCATTCTTAAATACGCATTTTGTCCCTTACAAGATATCAAATTGATTATTATTTCTAGTTATCGGAATATCCTTTCTTAAACACAATAGGATATAACGAATAATAATTCCGATTAAAGCAACATCTTAATGATTGCAAGAAAAATACAATTTCCCGCTGAAATATATTTTCAGCAAATCATCAGAACCATTGCACTCTAAGCAGATGGCTTATCTAGTCTGATATAAAACCCACACATGGGCAGTAACACAAACATAATAAATAAGTATCCCATCTCAAATGAAACGAGTAACCACGTGCAGAAACATAACAGTAAATGGATAAAAATGAGAAGTAGCAACCTTAACCATATTAATCCTGTGAAAACGTATTCATAATTTTATATTACTGCAGAACGTAATCATTACACATTGATAAACTTTGGCACTACTATTAACAATGAAAACCTGTTTCTTAATTAAATATTAAACCACATAAATAATACCAGTTGAGGGGTTTTAGAATATCTTATGGTAACATTCTAGCATAAAGAGTGCAAAAACAGGATATCTTCCAACCACCCACCCAAGTCGGCTTAGCCTTACATTCGGCAGATGCATTGGTAAAATGAGCAGGACGTTACACACACAGACAGAAATTGACAAAATACATTTACCTATACACAATTAAAATATTTGAAAATTAAAATAAATATTAAGATATGAGGCCATACATAATATTCTATAATACAATAGATTATTGGAATGCAACTAGATATAATTATAACTTCACTAAACAGTATGTACAGAGAATAAAGTCCTATGCTGTAGCACTCCCAGATTTAACATGTTCTCGGAATACCAAGGCCAGAGAGCATTATAATGATAACTGCCTTATGCATCAGTCGTTTAGGCTGTCAAGGGCATGTGAATGGAGGGACAGCGGGTGGGTTTGGTCCAAGGTTGGAAGATAAGTCACTTAATGTGGATGATAAGAATTCGACGAGGATAATGCCACTCCATGTGGATGATAAAAATTCGACGAAGATAATGCCACTCCATGTGGATGATAAGAATTCAACGCTCCTCTCCTGTGTCTCGATGCTCCTCGGAAGTAGAGGTCTTCGCTGCTTAATGGGCTTTGTTGTTCCTCTTCAAGATCACTGCCATGCTCATTGGAAGTGTGAAACCATCACCAACCAATGACCGCTGTAACACACGACATTTCATAACGTCTCTTCCTGCCACCCGCTCTATGTCTTGTCTTTCGAAACCACGCTTTAATCTTTTCTTTCACTGCCAGGTAATTTGCAGAGGTAGTGGGTTCATTCGTGTGAACAGCATCTACAGCAGTAATGACAAAAGCAAGTAAGTTAAAAGAATTTAGCTTTCCTTGGGTAAAAATGAGCAATGTAATTATTATTCCACAAAAAGATTTCCTCTACCTATACTGGCTTAACCATCACAATACTTTAGTGAGGTGATCAAAGGTTGCCACATAGCAAGCTTTTAGATACATGCATACACATTCAGAATGGCCAAAAATATAAAAATAATAATCTTTTCTTTATTGAATTCATACTGGCAAACGCAGTATGATTACGTGAAGCAATCCTAATTAACATCAATCTTAAACACTAACAGAACAAACAGCCTGCGATGACATTAATAGTATCCAACAAGGCACAGCGATCAAATAAGGGGCTCTATGTACATTCATTACTGAGACACTGGCCTCTGAGCTAGGCACCACGTCTAAACATGCTGTGAGTGCTTCACCCCTGCCCTGCCCCATTATCCGTCATAGACATGTAAAACTCTGAATATGATGCACTAACATATCAACTACAAAATAGCAAAATTACAGCCAAATCTGAGACAGGTTAGTTACAGGCCCTTGGTGATTTCACTTGGACTGACCCAAACTTTTTACATGTATGCTGCAAAGAAACCTAGCTGAAATTACTTTGACAGACCAGTCCGGTTTCTGTAACTCCTCCATCTAGTGCTTAAGGTTAACAAAAATGCTGCTTGAATTTCCAGCCAGCTTGGCTTTCGTCAATTCAAGATATTTGACCTCAGACATTTTTCCTTCAAAGCAGATTTTCTATCATCCTCTTTGCAGCTTTGCTTGCAGTTATTGCTAGAGCTTCATACTCAAGAACCCTGTACATACTGCAGCATTCAGTTTGTAAATAGCCATTTCTGTGACACAGGTCAGCATCATTGATGTAATCAAAAACCATGCACTTAGCAACTACTGATGTTTTGTTAACATTTTCCTCCAGCATGTCAGCATTTACACTGAAACCACTTTCTACTGCCACATTGCATGACAACACAATAATGCAAAATGACTGCACACTTATGGTAGTTCAAAAGCTCAAAGGAGCATTTGTTGAATCTAGAAATTAATCAGTGCCATCAACGTTCTGTCGTATGGTCGTGTAAGTAACAATAATAAACAAAGCGAGGAAACGTGGATGCTCATTTCTAGAAAACAACTGCAAGCAGCAAAGCTATTCAGTCATCATTATTATAAACTTCTATGTTGCCGGTGTAAAGGTTTTAAATTACCCCCTCCTAAACATTACTCCCTTGAAAACTGTAAATTGCATCAATCATCGCATTTATTGCACAATAAATATCAGAAAAATCATCCCGCTTCTTGTTTTGGTCTGAAGATTTTCATCCGTCATCCCACTTCATGGTGTGTTTTCAATATTTTCATCTGTAACTAAAATACTAATCGCCGATGAAGTTACAATGGAGAAATGGCTTCGAGGCTATTATTTTTTTTCGGATAAAAAATTGATAACATACCACAAAGTGGGATGAGGGATGAAAATCTTCAGACCAAAACAAGAAGCGGGATGATTTATATGATTTTTTCTGTGCAATAAATGCGATGATTGATCCAAATCTAGTGTCCTGGAGGTAATCTGAAACCGGTTTCAAGTTACAGGGGGGTAATGTTTAGGAAGGGCTAATCTGAAACCTTTACACCGGTGTCTAATGCACAAGGTCATAACTGATGACACGCACGAAAAACTAAATGAAACCAGACCAATGTTCAGAAGACAAGTCTGCTAAGACAGAGACAGACTAAGGTAGATAAACAATTTGAAAAAAGAAAATTTTACATAAACACTAACAAACTGACAACCATTCAAACGACAACAAAATGACAGACTTGCAAATGATAACAAAATGCTTAACCTGTTTGAGAATAACAACAAAAAGGCAAGTACATACGACCTTGAGGAAAAGTGATATTTAACCAAGATGAAAGTATTAAATTTTCTGAATTGTAAGTGGATAGAATTTAGTTTCTCTACACATTGAACCCAAATCAAGACATCATTTGAGATGCATTCATTCTTTGTTTAGCAAGAAGCCACTGCCACAACTTACATTCAACATAGCATACTTGATAGGACAATATAATTACAGAAAGATGCTTACCACAAACAATAACAGAGTTTGAAAGCAGAGAAGTTCTGCTCGTTACGACTTCCTTTCCAGTTAAACTTCGAGGCCAGAGGATGCATCATCAGTGCTTTCATGACAAATGGTCTCGCTCAAACATTCCACCCGATGATGAAAAACTGACCTGCAACATATAACAGACAAGAGCCAGTGCTTGCATATCAGAAATGCAAAATGTTTGCATATTTCTGTAAAACAAGTACATTAGTATCCAGAATTGTTAAAACATTCTTTAATGCACTCTCAATCTGGCCACACCAGGGTTGCAAAGTATGATCATCATACAGTCGCACATTATTTGCAGAAAACACTGCCACAACTGAAAAAACAATATTGCACGAACAAGAGGAGACACCATCACAATATTTGGTGAACTTAGAGTATCTGAGCTCCTCTTTCCAATGATGCAAATTTCATTGCTCTATGACCTAACATACATGATGATCTTCGACCTTGAAAATTGTCTTCGGAATACAATTTTCCATTTCTGGAGGGCCATGTGGCAGTAGGCATGCATCAGAAATTAAATTTTTTGCATATTTTTGTAGAGCAAGTACATTAGTATCAAGAGTTGTTAAAACATTCTTTAATGAAACCTCAACCTGGCCACACCATGGCTGCAAAGTATGATCATCAGACAGTCGCAAGTTATTTTTGACCATTTTCAGTTGGGTCATAATATCAGATTTTTCAACAATGATCTTTCATCTCTTCAGCATGTCATTTAAACCACAAAGACTAAACATCCTGAAAATTTCATAAAGTTATCTGCGATATTAATGAAGTAATGAGCTTCTGAATGTCGCTACAAATTTAGACCCTAGTTCCAAAACGTCAAAAACGAGGTCACCCCAGACGTCTTTAAAATTTAATATCTTCAAAACTACTTAAGATATTGATCTAAAATTTGGCATAGTTTCCTCTAATACCCTAATAAACATTCTGTAAAATTTTCATTGAAATCTGAGATGGTTGACCTGGAGCCATTTGTTGAATTGAGGTGGAATGACCCTAAAGGCACCCGTGCCACAAGTTGAAATAACCCACAAGAAATGAACCATAAAAAAACATCCATCTTGGCCATGCACCAAGACTTTCTATTTGATCTTAGGTTATCTTAGGTTACTGATATTGATTTGAATAAGTAACAATTTACCAGATTTTTTCTTTAGGTCAGCTTGACAAGAACGAGTCGGGCAGTCATGTGGCAAACAACTCTCGTACTGTCCAGGGGTACCCTAGGTCAAGGCCTTCTGGCATGGTTAGAACGTGTATTCAGGTCACCTGTCAAGCAGAAACATGGCAAAGTACACAGGTTCATTGACAATTATCAAGTGCTGTAGGCGGCCTAGTGATGACTGTCCTATCAAAGATCAAAATGCAAAAGAGAAAAAAAAACAGTCATCCAAATATCATTCACCATTATCAGAATTGTAAGTCTATTATTGATGCAACCCCACAGTTTTTGAGCTGAGAATGCTGAAAAATAAGCTTTGCTTAAATAGTAGACGTATATTTTAGCGTTGTAAATTGTTTGCTTGTTGCAGCATTCTGGCAAGCATTATTATTTTTAATCAATCCTAATTTGCAAAGAACCTTCGTTTCCCACCAGTCTCAGTTTGGGCAAGAACTCGTTTATCTAGAGATCCCGCATCCATTTAGGCAGTGCTCAATTTTTTCAACAATTCAACCCTTCCATTTTAGTAAAAAAAATTCACCCATCCAGCTTCGATTTCAGTTAGATTGTTTTCATAATTTATGCCATTGCTATTTGAATAAAAATTATTTTCACCAATCCGACTTCCACTTAGAAAGAATTCTTAAATATTCTTGGCATCAATCCGACCAGCGATGCCCCATACAATGACGAATGATTTATGACGCCAACATAAATGCTTACCTTCGGAATGAAACGATTCTTGCTTACATTAGTTAGATTGAAGAAAAATTTATTGTTTAAATGGAATTGGATTGATGACACGAATTCTTGCCAAAATGGAAAATGGATTGGCGGAAAGTAGGCTAGGCCAACCTATTTGAATCGCCACAAGAGTAGACCAATATATACAACACAATTCTGCGGTGAAATCTTTTGCCTCTGTGCAACCGTCGGCGCAGGAACACTCTTGAAAACGTTCACGCGAAAACGTTCACGCATTACTTCTGATCAATAAAATTATTGGCATCATGAGTAAGACTAAGAGCAAGGTTTGGCATTTTGGGGTCAACATGAATCTCGAAACCAGAACCCCCAAAACGTTAAAAAATACACAAGCATCCGATTTCCCGAGGCTAGCTTTTAATAGAATCTTGGACTAATATTATATTTGCCCCAAGTAGAATAATGGGAACTCGAGCCGCGTGGATCAAAGTGTGTCCTAATTAGATTCGCATCAGAAGTGATATCTTTATGCAACAAAGCAAAGACAAACAAAATATTAACGGTTATTGTTACTGAATTCTCGGTAGATCGTAAACAATATGGCCGCCAACGAATGCAATAAAATTAGAGTGCCGCCTATGGACGTTATCGCAACATGCATCCCAACATGCAAAGCGTGAGGGTCGGTTAGGGCTCAGGTTAGGCGTCGTGAGGGTCGGTTAGGGTTAGTTTTAGGGTTAGTGCAGTCATTCTGATGAAATTGAAGCGTGCTTTAATTTTCGCGGAAATATTGGGCCGTATGTCGGGCCGCTCTCTTGTGCACGCATCTACCGCGGCCATACTGTTTACGATCTACCGAGACTTCAGTCACAATAACCATCACATTGACCGATCGTTTCTCTCAAATCCCGCCATTGTTACCGTCCTTACGGATGCTCACCATAGACATGCGCACTCGCTTAATTTAATTAAGTAAGTAAGGGTGTTCCATTAAACGCAAGCGAAGTCTAAGAACTTTACATGTCGATTTTTTTACTAGTGACGGTAAAGAACGGTAATTACGAAAACATCATACACTGCCATTTGCCCTAAGTGATGCCTCTTATGATTCGACTCTTGCTGAAAATGTTGGCTAAACCTGAAATTTAAAATCTCACTATTTTTACTCTGAACCTTTCAGAACAGTGTCAGACCATCATTTCGCATGATACTGCATACATTTTATGCATCTCTAACAATGCTAGCAGATGGAAAATATAATTTTACGTCAAGGACAAAAGCATGCCAAATTAGGCTATTAAAAATATGAGATGAGTTGTAGGCCATTTATAATTATTTATGTCTGTTCATTTCACAACAAAATTATTTTTTAAATGATAATTAGGCTAGGCCTACGTTTTGCACGTAGGCCTATATCCGGATAATCTATCCACGTGAAAAGCTGCGTTGCCAATGTGCAGTCATCACGGGAAGGACCAACTTAAGAACGGTTTATACGCTGGATCCGGTCCTGTGTGAATCTTCCCATTGTACATGTTTTGAACGATAATCGGTGAAATTTTCACATCTTCTTTACACAATAAAGGCGTTCAATAAATTAATATAAATTATGAAGGCAGATTGACGACTAATTATGTTTGCTGAGTTAAACAAAAACATTTGGAGATTCAAAACATAATCTTATAGCATTAGAAACGGAATTTTATGTGGGGCGACATCTGTTGCTGAAAGTGAAATGGATGGCCACAAAATGATCACGATCACCTGTGATAGGCCTATTAGGCCTATAGAGTCATTGCGTCCTTGGCGTATAACTTATAAGTCCTTTGGGTCTATGGTAATTATAATATGTCTGTATAGACAGACATCATGATCCATGGACTGAAAACCCGTAGGTGTCCAATGCGCATTTCATCACCATATTCCATAGTCCCATAGATAGACATTAACCTAGGGGGGGGGGTTAATGTCCGTTCTCCGCTGACATACCATAGCCAGTATAGTACAGTAAGTGTTATAATGAAAGAAAATCTGCTTATACACTGTACAAGAGCATATTAGACCCTTTAGGCCTGATTTTTTTGGCATAATTATGTCAAGGCTTACAAGCGTAGGCCTACATGCATGCCTCAAATGTTGTATGTAGGGTTGCCAGGCGTCCGGTAATGAACCGGACAGTCCGGTATTTACACAATCAGTCCGGTCAGAAATTTCAGACATTACCGGACATGGCGGTGTCCGGTAAATTATTATTGCTAGCAACAAGTGTTAAAGTGTAGTTTCTTGGGGCCATGAAAAAGATATCTGTTAAAAGAATTTCCAACGTATAATGAATTGCCTTGTTAAACAGAACCAAATATACACCGATCATCGTCGAAATGACTGCGTCCTTAAATAAAATGTTATAACAGAGCCAAATATAATGATGCACGGATCATATAGCCTATACCTTGTGCATAAAGTTGGAGGCTTGATGCAGAGTTCAAATTGTAGTTGAACCGAATCTCCGTATGTCTCTGTGTGTCTGTTTGTTTCCTCTGTCTTTCAGCACAATCGCTCTTTCCCTCTGTCTATCTCCCTCCTATCCCTTAAACAGGGACGTTTATTATGATCTGTCTGTGCTTATCTGCCTCTCTATCTCTGTCTGTCTCTGTCTGTCTGTGTAAATCTGCCTCTCTACCTCTCTCTCATCTTTGTAGCCTGTCTCATAGACCCCACACTGAGTAGGGATAATAATTTGTCTCGTGTACAAAGAGCCCTAATGATGCGTTCACATTTTGCAACGCAGGTCAGCTGGGGTTATCTACGGAATGGAACTGAGTGATAAAATCGTTAAATGTGTTTTCATAGGCCCAATGCCCATTGTTTAATATTTGAATTCAGTCATTCGTCCCAACGCGCCAAAATATCAAATTAGCCACCAGTCAAGTCTATAAATTTTACCACCCTATATAGGCCTATACATGTATAATAATTGTATATATGCCTATATTTGGCTGAGTTTCCAAACGATGTCTATAAATTTGAAAAGCCAGTTGATCCAGGCGTTTGTGGTTTGGCTCGCACGGAGCAACTTTGAAACAGTCCCCGGCACCGCTACTGCCTTATATATAAAATTTATATATATAAATATATATAGGCCTATATATGCATATATATATACACATACACACACGCATATTATGCATATATGTCATACATATATATATATATATATATATATATATATATATATATGGCCATTGTCCGGTAATTTCCTCAAGGCCACCTGGCAACCCTAGTTGTATGCAACAATTCAACCTGCAAAGATATACTTGCTTACTTATGCACAAATCCAGTTGATATATGCGACAATCACTCGATGTGGGGCGCGGTGGTGTAGTGGTGGCGTCGTTGCCTTGGAGCCGGAATGTTCGAGGTTCGAATCCACCTCGCCGCGTAAGGACCTTGGGCAAGTCCTTCACTCACAATTGCTCAGCGCTTCGGCGTGAAACTCCGATGCAGTGTCAGCTCTGCATTCGGGAGCGCCTCTGAGTAGTGAGAGAGCTCTAAGGGGCGCTATAACAAGTGCACATACAAACAACAGGTATTTGGCGCCAAGACAACCGTCGTTGCGCTTGAGAAACGACAGCCGTTAGCCTATACAGGGCGCCATTGTTTTAAGCCAGCGAATTTGAAACACGATGTCACTTTCTTTCCACGCCTACAGCGATCGAATTCATGGCAGCGCCTTAATTACCCCTCCAAACTCCCCACCCGGACTCTGACTGATTTATACGCACCCGGCCCAGTTTCGTGAAGTCTGTGCTACGCGAGGCCCACTACTAGCCCTCCATCTGGCTAGATCTCGAGCTCGTCGTGTGCAAGACGCGATTGTGCATGGCAGCCAGTGGCGTAACTAGGAACTCGGGGGCCCCTACACAAAATATGAAGGTGGGGCCCTCTCCCTACGGTACTTATTGAAATGTATTATTACTTATTAATTTACTGAAATGCTGATGTATATGAACAAGATACAAGTACAAATTACAGTAAACTGTAAGTTCCTAACAAGGCTGAAATGACAATTAGCCTATGACATGTGCGACTGAAGTTAAGTAGGCTGGTTTTAACGGCATATGTAGGCCTAAGGTTTGATTGAAGTTCTTTGCTATAGTGTGAAGTCATTCAGTCAAAATCCAGAACTCTTTTTTCCAATGAGATGCGCAATTTATTTCACGGAAATAAGTTTCTCTAAAATAATGTCAACACCATGCAAATGCAATGACGCCATGTCCGGGACCAGAAAGTTATCACTAATTAAACATTAGGGCTGTGCACTGCTGTAGCTGGGCGTCTCCGAGTTCGACTCGTCGCGTCGTGTCGGGTTGACGGAACTTGACGGGTTCTCGGGTAACCGTACTGACTACTGAGAGTCTGACACGGTTACGGTACCGTCTACTTAGTCTACTACAATATTTATTTAACATAATTTGATGCGATCTTGGAAAATGGGGCTCATGTCGCACGGTAGCATTTTGAGATAGCCTAATGGCCGATTTCTGTGAACAGGGTATCAGAGGTTGATTTTTACTTTTTTGCATTTTCATATAGTACACTGTATTATGTAATTATTCGCCAAGTATCAAAGCTAAAGCTAAAATCCGTCTGCAAATGTTTTGTACTAATTTTATTTGTGAATGTTGTATCTTTTCAAAATATCAAAATCGGACTTTGTAGCCTAGTGCGTATTCAAATCATTGCCGTCGGTCATTATGACCTTTCACCCTATTGAACTTGGTATCTTCTGAAAACTGAGACTCTGGGCTAACAAATGGTGGTCAAATAAATTATGCTAATTATTTTCCGGCCATGATAATAAGCAGAACATAGAGGCAGCCCTAATAAATAAACGAAACTAGGGTGATCACCTTTGCCTCGCGTTTCCCGAAAACTGCATTATCACAGTTTCGGACACTAAAATATTCACAATTCGGTCAAACATCAAGATATTTGATCCAAATAAGGCTTGTTTTAAAGGGAAATATCTACTGTTTAACACGGTATAAAAGTGTCATTTTAGACTTTTACGACATCAGCTTCCTTTTGACGGATCGCAAACTCGGGGGCCCCTCTGGGGCCTCTACACTCGGGGGCCCCTATACTTTGTGTACCCAGTTTACCCTATTGTTACGCCACTGATGGCAGCGCCTTAATTACCCCTCCCAACTCCCCACCCGGACTCTGATTATTCGCGCCCGGCCCAGTATCGTCAAGTCTGTGCTACGCGAGGCCCACTATTAGCCCCCATGTGGCTAGGGCTCGTCGTGTGCAAGACTAAGGCCCATGCGATTGTGCATGGCAGCGCCTTAATTACCCCTCCAAACTCCCCACCCGGACTCCGACTGATTATACGCGCCCGGCCATGGAGGTCTCTGTGCTACGCGAGGCCCACTACTAGCCCACCACGTGGCTGGGGCTCGTCGTGTGCAAGACTAAGGCCCACGGGATTGTGCGCTTGTAGGAGATCGTCGCAGAGTATGGGAAGAACCGCGCTCCGCCAACCCCCTAAGAGACAAGACGGTTGGCCATAGTGGTTAACCACGGGGCCGATGAGGCTGGCTGTCTGGGATAGGGTTTCTGTGTGTGGCGGTGAATTAACCGACAAGTAGCCTACCAAAAATTCCTTTGATTGTGATTAAAAGAAGGATAGACGATTGGACGTCTCCGTTTATGTTTCATCGTGTGAGATCAGACTCAAACGAGCGTGACACTGGCGTAAACTAATTCAAGTGTGACCGGGTGTGTCAGATAATCATGTGGAAAAATCCTCTCTGGCCTTATTTAATTAAGTTGTGATATCCAGCAAATCGATGGTTTAGGTTACTGGGAATCTCTCTTCCTCGTCTCCGTCTTTTTCCTTCTCGATTATCACCACACCGTTACAACAGTTTGCATGACAATTTGCGCATCATTCTGACACCAACACCATCACCACCATGGCACCACCACCATCATCAATACCAAGCAATCCACTCCCGTATACTCAAAGTCCCAACTATGGCAATAAAACCACTATTACTGCATCTAAATACATGCCAGGTCTATTGTGTGATAGCCTACTGACCAACGCTACATGTATGTAGTAGCACTCAAACTATAGTAGGCCCTAAAAGCAAGACGAAAACCACCACATAATTAATCATAAGCTTACAGATATTATAGGGTCCAACTCTTCAGAAACCTCTTATAAAATTGTGTCTCTTTAAAAGAAAATTATTTCGAATCAATGTTAGGCTACCTAAAAGCAATAGGCCTACTCAAGCCTTTTTACATGAATGCGTTCTGGCCTTTGCGAACATCCTCAGTAAATTCAGTGACCGATCTTTTTGCGCATGTCTATATTTAAATTTTATGCTATGATCCATACTGTTCTGAGTTGGCCATCGTTTCTCATTAGGCAAATACGTGTTCATCTGCTAATAATAGCACACACACACACGCATAGGCCTAACGCCGACGCTTCTCTTGATCTTATGTGGCGATTCATGCTTTCATCGTCACTTGATTACTATACATGTTTTTATTACATGTATTTATGTAGCGCCTGTGCTTTTTAATGCCCTGTCTAGATTCCCTTGGAGTTAGTCATCCACCCCCCACACACACCCTCCACACAAATCCCTGAGGTAGGTCCCGCCCGACAAAGCTTCCTTGTTATGTAATTAGTTGCTCTGCCCCAGCCGTCCGCATATCGAAGATAACTGCAGATCCCAGCCTCAAAGAACCGCTGGGATGAAGACGAATGTATTATTTTGAATAATGAGGCGTTTATGCACGGGTATGGAACCGACCTCATCGGCCCTAAATTTAATCGTTTCCAGACCCGGCGGTCTGCTGGGTGCATATAAGGAACCCCCTGAGATCCCTCTGGGCTCTCAGTCGAAGATGTTGTCCTAGGAAGGGGCACTCGCCAGAATTTCTGTGGAAGAAGGACTGAACCCGGCAGTCACGACCGACTGGCCGTAAGAAGGAGGAAGAGCGATCGAGGCCGGCGGTTAACCAAGGACGAGAGCTGTCTGCTGCATCGTCCAGTTTCTGCCACTGTTGCCTCCCGTCTCTGCTCCGTCGTCAGAGGTAACATGCCTGACGACGGCCTCCGCCAGGATTCCCCGTCGTCCAGGAAGGAAGACATCCACCGTCCCGTCTGAAGCAAGAGACAGTCCACTCCCCCCCGTTCGTCTGAAGGAAGACATCCACCGTCCGTCTGAAGCAAGAGACCGTCCACCCCCCGTCCGTCTGAAGCAAGAGACCGTCCACCCCCCGTTGGTCTGAAGGAAGAGACAGCCCCGTTCGCCCCGTCCGTCTGAACTCTGAAGGAGTCGCCGATCTTCGTCCAGCTCGGTCCGGATTCCGCCCTTGTTCGGCCCTTGATTGACGTTACCCTGAACTTGAAGGTATGTGAGAAGCTAGATTAAGAAGCCCGAGATTTAGTGTCCCTGGCCTAGTAGTAGCCCTGGGGAAATTCTTGTTTCTTTTCTTTATTCCAAATTATTATCGATATTATTATTCTTATTATTACGATTATTAACGATTTCGCATTTCTATGTTTCGGTAGTAGCAAAGCTTATAGTTGCATCAGAATTGCATATTTTATGTGTTTGAACTATTGTTTGCTTTATATTAAATCCTTAAACTCAATTGACTGTTTCTGTGAATAATGGCTCTGCTAGGAATTAGCCGAGAAGAAGAAGAGGCTCTTGAGAGTTTAATGCCGATTTTAGAAGGTATGCTTCGGGAGGTGCAGGATTTGACCCGGCGTCTGAGGCTGATAGAAACCCCTCCGACCATGTCCACCACTCTAGCTAGAAAGACTGTTGCTGAACGACATGAACCTGTTTGTGGTCAGACTTACTCGAGCCAACCAGGACCTCTGTTTCGCTGTCGCCTAGGACAGACTGCACGAGGCCACCCTTACTGTAGACCTCCTAGCATGCATTCACGTTTATGTAGCGCCTTATCAGATCACCACCAACTTTCCTCAAGACCTGCAGTTCAACAACAGCACGGAACGCCCCTCCCGGTGCCCAGGTCGAATGTACGGCTTGGCGCTAGGGGGGGCGACCGTTACAAATGGCGCAGCCGACAGGGTGTTAATCAATTAGGGATTAACGACGCAGGTGATGAAAGATTGGTTCTGATTGAAGGAGGAAGATTTGATTTTGCATGTTCAGATGATAGCGAAAGTGAAATTGGAAGAGAAATGGAACGAGGAGTGGAGAAAGATTGGATTGGAGGAAGAGGTTTTGATAGGCTTAATGTTTTTAACGTTAATGGCTGTCATTCTCAATCATTTGATTTGATGCATGATTCTCTAGGGATAGAAACAGAGCTTAGAAATAGTGAAATGCGAACTCGTGTTGTTAAAGGGCGAAATTGTGGGTCCTTTGTTGATGATATGGGTACCACGTTGGGTTATGGGTCCGACCCGGAATTTCCCAAAACCCATGCCACCAGCTTTCCCCCTGCCCAGCCCAAACTTCTGCCTGAGTCGCACCTGCAGCCGTCGACACCCCTTGTCTACAAGAAAACCGCACGGAGTGGAAGTTCAACCGAAACTTTCCGCTCATTCCAACCGAGAGACACTGAGACCGTTCATCGCCATTCGTCCCACTCATCTCCAACTCCCGTCGCCACGGTGTACCGAGAAATCTACGAGAATCCGAGTTTTTCTGAACGTGAAAACTGTCGCAGAACTGTGCATCCAGTGCGATCATCTGATATACGGACCCAGCCGCATCAGATGCTGGGTCAGGCGCAAAACCCCGCCTCCGCCTTCCATGCGTGCGAATCGACCGATGCTGCAAGAGTCGACCAATTCTTCGTTCCAAAATGGCCGCCAACCGCATTTGATCATTCCTCCGAATTCACTCACCCGGGTGAACAAAGATGTGTTGTCCAGCGTGACAGAACAGTGCAACAAAGAGACATAGACGAGTTCTATGCACTTCCCGCTCCAGCTTTTCAACGCCAGCCGGACTTCAAACCGCGCATGCCTCTGACGTCACCATCAACACAACCCTCTTTGGTGCTCCATAGCGCGTGTGAAGAGATCGAGTTTCCGCCTGCAACCACCATCTCAGCCTCCGCAGCTTTCCCTACGGCTGAGCTTCGAACACCCCCGCCCACCGCCACTGGAACAACCACGTCGCCTGCAGCGCCTGCAGTCGTCGTCGTCTTCGCTATGGCCTGCTTGTCTCAGCTGGTAAAGACAGGGCATGCCTACGGTGCTTCGGCTGAAGTCTTTGAAGCCCCGCCCACTGCCGCTGGATCCACAACAACAACTTCGTCTGCAGTCATCGCTGCGGCTGCACCTAACCAGCCTCCTCTGCCTACAACCACTCAACCCCCAACCATAACCACGTCGTCAACAATCAACACTGCTGCCGTCCAGTCATCCCCCTCATGTTGTCTTCTGCCCGATCCAGTGGATCCATCATCCAATCCAGAACATTGCAGCCGGTTCATCTTTCAACTGAGTCCCTCTGCCCATCAACAATTCGCCTCCAAGACAATGATACGTGAACAGTGCAGTTTGGTTTCCACGCAGAAGGAAATCAAGAGTATACCGGTGGACTCTGATGAGACTCTGCCGATGCGCAGCTGTCAACCCAAGTCGCCACCGCCTGTTGCTGATCAACGCTCCACACGAGACAATAACAGTTACTGTGCGGTGAAAACGAAAACGAAAGTGAAGGTGAAGCAAGGAATTTCACAAACGTGTGAAAGGTACAGATTGAAGTTTATGTTTCGGTTAATGATTATCCTGATCTTTGCTGCCCTGAAGGAAATAAGAGCAAGATTGTTCGAACAAGAAATGCTTGCATTTGCCCTGTTGAACTGTTTTGTTATAGTGATGGTGTGTGGACTTCAGACATTAATTGGGTTGCAAGACCAGTTTGTCTTTGTCTTTATATGGACACTTTTGAAAGTGTGGAATAGAAAGTTGATTGACATGAGAAGAGGAATTGGTTAATTATTTTGTCCTATTTGTTGAAAGACAATTAAGCCATGATTGATTTGAATTTGACCTTTGCCTAACTTTGATGATGAACTTTGATATGAGCTTTGTGTCTAGTATTTTTTAATTTTTGCTTCTTGGAAGATTAAGAGATATTCTGTACGTGTGAAGTAAGTAAGCAGATAGTAGAATGCTATTTTGTTTTTGAGACTTGCCCTGTGTATTGGATTGATAGCATATATTATTTTGTGTGTGTTTATTGGTTGTTGTGCTTTCTTTGATTGAATAGTTTTAGATTGGAACTGATTATTAAGAAGGATGGTGTATGATCTATGCATTTTGCTGGAGCGTTTGACCTCTGTTCCTTCTCCCATAGTTAACAGATGAGATTGCTGAAAACGGATTTTGTTTGTAAGATTTGGACCTGTTTGTCTTTTGCATGTGTTGGTCCACATGATCATTTGTTGCCATTGATGCTTTTGAATGTGCTAAGCCGTTGCTAGACACGAAGTGTGCCTTGTGTAGTGCCTGGATGGTACGCGAAGCTAAGATGATTTCCCCTTTGTGAGTTGTTGCAGCGAGTTTTGAGTTTTTAGTCTGGGTAGGATGGTTAGCTGGCTCCTAAGTGAGACTTGTAGCACCATACCAGATAGGCCCATGACGAGTTTATGAGAGATGTTGTTAGGAGTTTGCAGGTGTGCCTGAAACCCGACCGAGCATCCAAGAGACCTGATGTGACGATTATGTGTTATAGGAACTGGCTTAGTATATTTTGAGTGTCCAAAGACTGATGGTTATAAGTGACTAACCCTGTGACTGTCTGATGATTCAGATTTTGCTGGAAGCAGTTGTTTATTGTGATGAACAGTGACCTAGTTTTGTTTTATTTGTTGTGACTGAAGAAGAAGATTGGACCATTAATGCCTTGGTCAAGAGTTGGTCCCGTAGAGTGATTTTCCCTCGGATGAGCATTAACCAGTGAACATTGTTTTAATTGTAGCAGTTGTTGCTTTGATGACTGGAAGTGGATGTCGTTTTGTACTTGACCGTGTTTTGGAACATTTGAACATTTTCGTGCGATGCTTTTAATTTGCATAGGAATGACGTTTGTTTTAAGTGGACACTGATAAGATTCTCTGAATAACTATTTGTATGTTGATAACCATTTTTCATTGAAAGTTAAGATAGGAATAACTTTTATGAAAAAGGTTATGTTTTGGAACGGATATTGCTTCTAAACCGTAGCAATATCCTTGTCCGGGGAAGACGAGAGTGTGGCGATTCATGCTTTCATCGTCACTTGATTACTATACATGTTTTTATTACATGTATTTATGTAGCGCCTGTGCTTTTTAATGCCCTGTCTAGATTCCCTTGGAGTTAGTCATCCACCCCCCACACACACCCTCCACACAAATCCCTGAGGTAGGTCCCGCCCGACAAAGCTTCCTTGTTATGTAATTAGTTGCTCTGCCCCAGCCGTCCGCATATCGAAGATAACTGCAGATCCCAGCCTCAAAGAACCGCTGGGATGAAGACGAATGTATTATTTTGAATAATGAGGCGTTTATGCACGGGTATGGAACCGACCTCATCGGCCCTAAATTTAATCGTTTCCAGACCCGGCGGTCTGCTGGGTGCATATAAGGAACCCCCTGAGATCCCTCTGGGCTCTCAGTCGAAGATGTTGTCCTAGGAAGGGGCACTCGCCAGAATTTCTGTGGAAGAAGGACTGAACCCGGCAGTCACG
>OX243815.1:10196000-10355242 GCA_945859605.1 Lumbricus rubellus
AAGCTCAGTAGCCTATGGCCTTGTTGGTCGGGTCCTGCGGCAACTGACCCCACATTAGCAGCAAGACTTGCTTCAGCTGGCCAATGTTCTCCAACTTGGGATGAAATGTCTTGCAGCGTTCCAGAATAGTTCACCAGACGTGATAAGCAAGAGGACTAAGGTCTGGCGAGTTTGTTAGTCACCTTTGCCAATAAATTTACTGCATTTGATGGCAAAAATAAGGTAGCGTCATCATAATCAGCCTTGCCGTGCGAGCAAGCAGGCGCACCGTCCTGCTGGAAATTAAAACCAGATGTTAGAGCATGCCTGGTCTTCAATGAGTCTGGGTAAGAGAGTTCAGCGATGAGTTTGACATTTAGCCTACTGAATGGTATTAAAATGCAGTCTTTTCTTGCAGCTGTAACACACGCCAGCATAGCTGATACTGAAATCATGATGTGCTTTGCAAACGTAACCCTTTCGAATACCAAGCGAATTTCCTGAACATGACATTTTCCCCCGTCAGACCAAATGACAACTTCCTGCCTCTCTTCCAGCATCTGACCTTCGTTACATAAACACGTTTGCAGATAGCCTTCAAAGTGCTTCAGGCTTCACTTTTCACTGGGTCTTTTGCTATGACCGCGCGATGTCCCAGTCTCTGTTCACGTAACGTCCGAGTTCCCATTTTATCCTCTGCAGAAACTTTGCCCATGACGTTCAGTAACGGATTCACAAACTGAGGCCTTAATATACAAAATATGACCATATACTAACAGCTTACATAATAAACAGCTTATCTACAGCTCTTAGTGAGGTTGTATGACATTGTCATCATTTTATGTGTTGCAATTTGCCAAAAAAATCGTAATGAAATCACATGTAATGGAACAAGATTCTCCGGATATTCAAAAAAACGAAATTTTAAGTTTGAACAGCTGTAACTTTTGCAAACATGAAAAGTTTCAACTGAAACTTTCAGGGATTGTTGAAAATTCATTCCCCTGCAAATTGGAAACTTTTCGGAGAAAAAGGTCAATCGGTAGCGAAGTTATCGCATTTTTTCCGGTGGTACGTTTTTTTTGAGCCACCCTGTATGCCCAATTGGTTGCTCTAGAAATACCTAAAAGCATTTATGCAGATCCCTAGCCTTTAAAAAGTTATCCGAGAAAAACAGGCCTGGGGTCCGGTCGGACCCCCCCTCTTGGGCACTCGAGGGTTAAACAAAGTACAAATTGGAATAGACTATAAATATACTATAATTATCTCTTTCAAAGTAAGTTTTTTCGTGCTTTTCGGTAGAGCAAATTTAACTATAATCAATGTACCCGGTAATGTTTTTATTTTAGAATTTCATGGTAATATTTTGTGGGGCATTGAAGGAACTTTCCAGACATCGAGTAAGGTGATCTATAGATTCGTGAAAGTTTGATTTAGCATATTATATTAATCTATATATTGTATTGTATCCATAACTTTACAAGCGCCTCTCAGAGTGCACACCAATCAGAGGCGCTCCCCGTGCGAAAGACCCAGAGAAAAGAAAGTACAGTTTTGAGAAATCGGAAAGATGTGCTTCTGGCACCAGCTAGGTCTATGCTTTTGAGTACAGGAGCATTGCTGAAACTTAGATAAGCTTACACGTGAAAAAATACTTACAAGCCCCCATAAATTTTGTACTATAATCATGCTTAGATAAAGATATTGATATATAATTATTCAAACCTGTTTTCTTCTGGATTTGCAGGTTAAGATTTATAATGTTAAAGGAATAGGCATTATTAAGAGTCTATTGCAAACATTCTTAGCGCGCGGAGAGTCACACAGATAATATTATGGGAATCCGAATAATAATGATGATATGTTGATAGGTCTAATAATAATTAGGTCTAGCCTACGCTTAGGTCTCATAATAAGCTTAATAATGACTAGACGATTTTAATAGCGCCGTATAGCTCAGTCAACGCCGAAGGAAAGGAAAGAGCGCTGCATGTACACGAGTTAAACAAATTAATATGAGCGCTGCATGTAGGCCTACACGAGTTAAATAAATTAATATAAGATACGATTGTTTGAACAGCTAGGTCTTGGGTTTCGACTTAAATGTCTCCAGAGATGACGCGTTCATCAGACGGTCGAGAAGACAGTTCCACGCATTGAGTCCTGAATCAGAGTAGGAACAGTCGCCAGACCTACATACATTTATTCGAGAGATTTTCAAATGTATTGCAATGCAACCATTAGCACTATCACAATAACTATCATCATCATCATCATCATCATGGGCGGAGTTTGGCTTCCGTTATATGGGGGGGGGGGGGCTAAAAAAATAACTGTGAGATTTTGGGGGCGGAGACATAGTCCAGAACGAGAGGCGCCGACATATTTTCTCGGGTCAATAAGTTGATGACCTTTTTTTATTGAAGTTTCGTGAAAAGATCCATTTTCCACCAAAAACGTTATGACTCTGAACCTTCTTGGGAAGCTAGCACATGCATGAAAAGATACCATTTTCACGGTCAAAAAGCTGAGTACGGGTCTACTTTTGGGGGAGGGGTCAACCCCTGATAAACTCCGCCCATGATTATCTCCGTCTAAATTTTAACGCTTCGTCATAAATTTGTTTTAGATATCTGGATCGCTACAATGGGTTGTTCTGAACTGTTGATTTGGTCGTTGATTGTGGTCGTCGTGTACTTTGTTGTACGTAAGCTCATCGGTAGATTACGTATCGACCGATACACAGACGTCTATGTTCTCATCACTGGATGTGACACGGGGTTTGGCAATGAGGCAGCCAAGCGTTTTGATCGGATGGGTTGCCATGTGTTTGCTGGATGCTTTACGGAGAAAGGAAAGGAAAGCTTGAAGCAAGAGTGTTCCGATCGGCTTCACGCATTCAGTCTCGACGTCGCAAGAACTGAAAGCATTCGAGAAGCTTATGATTACGTCAAAGCTAATCTCCCGCAAGGACGAGGTTCGTTCTACGTGATTGTAATTGTTAGCGATGGTTGTGTGACAAGCTTGAGCGACTGTATGTTTAATTGTTTATGCATGATAAAAAACCAAGCATTGACTTCTGTCGGACTAATAACATAATAATTATTGGTTTTGCTGCAGGACTATGGGGCGTCATAAACAACGCTGGCATAGCAGGGAAATTTGGTCCGCTGGAGTGGCTTAGTATCGACGATTATCGAAAAGTCTTTGACGTCAATATCTATGGCTTAATCAACGTCACGATGACGTTTCTTCCTCTTGTGAAGAAGGCACGTGGTCGCATCGTCAACACAGCCAGCATCTTCGGGCGCTTCTCGATGCCGCTATTTACACCATACTGTATCACTAAGTTTGGTGTAGAAGCATTCACGGACGGACTCAGGTGTGACGTTACTTTCAGTAGAAATTAACGTAGAAAGTGTCCAGGCTTGAAATTTTGCATTTCGAATTGCTACTTTTGGGGTTTCTTCGTATTATTAAAATTAATTATTTGGTGATGATGATAAATTGTGCTGCACGTGTCTTTAGTGGAGTGGGTATTGGAGTTGCTTGTGCTGTTTGTGACTGTATGATAACAACATATGATTGTGCTGCTTGTGTCTTTAGTGGAGTATATGTATTGGTGTTGCAAACGCTGTTAGCGACTGTGGTGAAAACGAAAACAAATATGGCGATATGTCACATAGATAATGCCTGTGATTGTCTGGTTAACTTTAGGCGTTCACTGCGTCCATACGGAGTGAAGGCTGTGCTTATCGAACCCGGAGTGCATGCGACTGCCATTACATCAGAGCAAAGTAACCGTTTCCATTTGACAGCCTCCTGGAACGGTGCTTCGCCTGAAGCCAAAGCAGAATATGGAGAAGGATTCCTCAAAGAAGGTATAAACTTACTCGCCTAATACCGGCAATTCTGCTTCGGCGTGTGATATTGTGCTACACAAAGGTGACGAATCAGATCAAGTCACTTTTGGTTCCATTATGTTAGACAGCCATGTAATAGAATCACTTGGTGCATAATCCATTACTTGTATCCACCCATCCATTCATCCATCCATCCATTCATCCATTTCATCCATACATCCATCCATCCATTCATACATCCATCCATTCATTCATCCATCCATTCATCCATCCATCCATCCATCCATCCATCCATCCATGTGTTTACCATCACATGTGCAGCTGTGCTCCGCTTCTCTAAGACTCTGTCACACTTTTCTCGCTCTCTTGCTCTTCACGATTGCTTTTTAGCTTACTGATAAATAATTATACTTATTTGTTTTTGCAGTGATCGACTATGTTACGAAAGTGTTGAATTCTTTGTCGTCTTCAAGAACGACAGATGTCGTGGATGCATACGAGGAAGGTCTACTCGGTCGCTTCCCTCGTGCTAGATATGTGGTTGGGAAAGACTGCTACACTCTTTTCAGGCCACTTATGGTCCTCCCAGAGTGGCTTGGAGATTGGCTGCTAACAGCAGCTGCTGTTGAAACTGCTCCAGTACCCCTTTGTCTCAAGTAACCATGCCAGCTACCACAATGTCATGCTGGCTTCTCCGAGATACAAGGGTCATGTTTTGCTTAATGTAAAAACATTTTGACACTGTTTTATCCATATGTTTGTGCTTACTAGTTAGTAGTTAATATAAACACATTTTAACTAGGTTTTATCCATGATGCTTTTGCTTGCTGTTTAATATGAAAATATTTTAACTGGGTTTTATCCATATGCTTTTGCTTACTCTTACTGCATGCTTTATATTAGTGCTTATGTTTCAATATGTGGAGGAATCAAAACAAACAATAACCTGTATTCACTACTAGCGATCAGACCGATGAAATATAAAAATGTTAAATACCGTCTCTACTGCCGTCAAAATTTGAATGTGCTCAAACTACAATGTTACTATGATATCGTAATAATCGTATTGTTGCATCTTGGTTGGTTGGTGTTACAGGAATTGTAGACCATGATTATCATTTCAATTGAATTTTTTACCTCATCGTCGTTTAATTGATTTGACTTGATTGGAAATTCGAAATGTATCCACAAATCGGTCAATATATTAAATTCCACAATAATTGTGATTCTTTTAAAAAATGTCGATGGTCGAGAATCAGGAATGAACCACCGGTAGGCCTAATGATCTGATGGTATAATAATAAGGGATGAATAGAGATATCAAGACTAGTGTTAGCTTAAAACACGGGAATGTAGCCAGGGCCGGCCCTAGCTATAGGCAAAGTAGGCAGTTGCCTAGGGCGCCGAAGCCTTTGGGGGCGCCGCGGCACCGGCGAATTTATTTTTTTACACTATATTGTTTTAAACTCAAGACTTTTGCTAATGGAAAGAATTTAAAACAATGTCTTCAAGAAAGGGGCAGTAACTGAGGCAGGGCCGACCTTAAGCATAGGCAAAGCAGGCAGTTGCATGAGGCGCCAAGTTCTAGAGGCACCATTTCCATCAAAGAGGGCGCCATTTTAACAAGAGTTTATTTTAATATTTTTTAAAACTTATAAACCGTATACCATTCTCCACAAAATTGAATATTATCCAGCCTTCAGTGTAATAATAAAGAAATTAGAATGAATTACTCAGTTGAGCGTACAAGGCCGTAGTTAGGGGGATGTTTTGGGTGTTTGAACACCCCCCAAAATGAAATAATGTAAAAATGAAATAATTCTGCATTTGCTAGCACATGAGTGCCAGTGTGTAATGTAATTTTGAGCAGAAAATAGTCGAAAATCGCGGAAAAGTGTTTTTGGACGTCAAAAATTTCGACGACTAACAAAAGTCGTCAGAAAATTTCGCCCCAAAAAATCTACCACAGCGTGTACGCACCTCAAAATTCACGGTCAAGAAAACATCCCCCCAAAAAATCCTGACGGCCTTGTGAGCGTATACCGGTTCTGGCTAATTCATCTTTAGATTCTGACGTGGGCTGAACAATTGAGTGGTAATCTAAGGGCGCCAAATGCATGCCTATGCCTGGGGCGCCAAATGTATGCCTTACCTAGGGCGCCATTTGGGCTAAGGCCGGCCCTGAATGTAGCCTAACTATGACGTACAGAATATTTTAATGAAAGCTAGTAAGCCTGAAGATTTCTGAAACAAATGTGTGTATGTGCACTTTTTATAGCGCCCCTTCAAGCTCTTAGCTCTCTACTCAGAGTCGCTTCCGACTACAGCGCGGACACTGCATCGGAGTTTCACGCCGAAGCGCTGAGCATTGCCAGTGAAGGACTTGCTCAATAGTCGGGCCAATCTACGACATGACCCCCGAAACATTACCAGAAAAAATTTTATGACGACTTTTGGTGTCTTAGCCTCTTAGGTCTGGTGAAGAACATACTAAAAGTTACAAGAAATCGGACCACGGCGAGTGGTTTAATTTTGGCGGGGAAAAAAGATGGCCGCCAATTGGCCGAAGTTATGTCGTAGATTGACCCGACTACAAGGTTTCTACGCGGCAACCCTCCGGCTGCAAGGCAGGGAACATATCCGCTACACCACAGCACCCATAGGCGTAGGAGACGGGGTGTCCAGAGGGGGCAAATGCCCCCCCAAATTTCGGGCAAGTCTGGTTTTTCGGACAAGCAGTCCGGGAAAAGTAGAAAAAATGTATAAAGAAAGTAGAACAGGATGTAGCAATTTGACTCATTTGACCAATATAGCCTTCAGTTTCGTCCATTTGACTAATATAGCCTTCAGTTTCGTCCATCTGACCAATACCAGCCTAAAAAATTGAGTGCCCGCGCAGTTTGACCAATACTAGCCTTACTTTTTCGTATTCATGGAATATCCAACTCGGCTTAAAGACAAGATATCCCAATATAAAATGGTTTACCCGATTAAAACTAAAACTGAATTACGAAAAATCGCCAGGCAGCTCGGCTTGGTTGCATATACAACAAGACTGCTGAGATCGGAGTTGATTGTTGTAATTGACGCCCACAACCGCGAATGCTACGACGATGAATGTCCATGCAAGTATCCACGGCCGGATCGTCAACAACGTCCATGCACGATTGCCGTCGTTCGTCGTCGGCGCAATGTCGGCACGTCTTCATTTTCAACCCGAGAATAGTAGAAGAGGCCGCAAGTGGGGGTAAAAACCGTAATGTGCTGAAATAAATACAAGCCTATAATCCTGGCCACATTAAAAGTAACGTTTTAATGTAGACACGATACTGTGCGACGTAAACACAGCGGGTTCAAAGTCCGACGAGCGAAGATCTGCGCGCAATTAACCGCCTCCTCAAAGCTAAATACACCGCGAACGTAAAAAAAGAGAATTTATCAGCAGAAATTTTGGAATATTATTGCGAGATAGACTAATTTATTCCTTTGCTGTTCCATTTACAACACCAACAGTAATCTGATTCAGGGCCTCCAAACTGAGGTTTTTCCAAGTTTTATCAAAATGTACAAATTATTGCAGCTATAGTAGAGGTTCAGTTTTTAGGAACACCGCGTAAAAAGTTGGAAATTTCCCGCAGTATTGAGGATGTGCTATTAGGTCCACAGTCTTTTCATTCACTTTCGTTATCGATATCAAACACGACATAGGCTATTTTCATAATCGTCTCACAATGTCAGCAAGTCTTCATTTTCGATCCATGAATTAAACGAGTCTGGGTAGCCCAACCACTTCACGAGACATTTCTTCCCGCGTTTCCTAATCACTTTTTCGATTCTAAATATTTCTTGAGTTGTTTTCTGTAGCTCCTGTTCATAGAATGAGCCTTGTATTTCCTCGCCAACAGAATCAGTAATCTTGTAAGTTGGCGGATCCGTATATTGAACCTGAGATACTGTGAAGACTTCCTCCGTCCATCTCGGCAAGTAACCCTTCTCAAAAATATTCTTCTTCCTAGTTATTCTGACTCGATCGCCGACTGAAAACTTTGGTGTAATAGGCTCTGAAATCTCATCACCGTATAAATTCATAAATACAGTCTTTTCGTTCACCTTCATACTAGCCTTCGCGGGGGTCATTTTAATGGAGGAATGTCTCGTGTCATTATAATTACTAACCATTTCGTCTAATACATCGATATATCTTCTAGTTGAATTAGCCGTAAAGTACTTGAACATTTTATCTTTCATCGAACGCACCCATCTTTCTACGATACAACTTTTGCCCTCGTTCTCGGTAGAATACAACTCGACTAAATTCTTTACATTTTTGTTATAAAATTCTTTCCCTTTGTCGCACCAAACTTTGACTGGCTGTCGACCACCCCCGAGTATCTTCACGAACCCATCAGCTGTAGACTTCCCACTCTTGTCATGTAATGGAACGATCCATCCGTATTTCGAAAACACATCTATGACGGTCAATAGAAATTTCACACCATCATTATCTCTAGCGAAAGCCTGCATGTCGATTAGATCAGCCGCCCAAATCTGGTCAATCCCGCCAACACGGACCCGCCTCGTCCTAAAATTTCTCACTACTGGTTTGTGTAATTCATTCGCTAATTGATTAGTCCATTTCAGGTCCTGCTGTAATTCTAGGCTTTTTTTAAACCTAGCCCGAGACTCGTTTTAGCGGATAAAATAGGTTTTACTATCGCCCTCTCTACGCGTTCCCGCAAGCTTGGATTAGGTATATTATTCAACTGGTTTATCATTGCTCTATCAGCGACATTCCTAGAAGCCGCATCAGTGTGTTGATTGTATGCCAGGTCGTGAATATATGCCGCGCTATCTACCCTGTTTATAGGTTTGCTCCAATCTTTGGGGGTTTCGTTGGAATTCAGACGCAAATCTAGTCTAGTACCGGGGCCAGTAAACTGATGGCCTGGCAAATGTAATTCGCCTGGAAATTTAGCCCAAGGTAATTTAATGTTGCTAGTGGCAGCGTTCAGTGAACTAACTAGATCCCCGCCTTGCACAGCAGCTGCAGACGCCTTCACGAATTGAGTTTTTGTTTTCCCGCATACGACACAAACACCTCTGAGCATCGCTCTTCCATTATTAGCCACGGCGTTCTGCACATCTCTCGTCTCGGTCTGTTGTTTACATTTTACGCAATACATTTCGTTTTTTAATAATATATATTTTTAAAAATGGAGATTAGAGATATGAGTTGGGGCACAGCGCTCTCGAAAAGATTCAATAATCCGTTGTTACCAAAAAGCATACGCGGTTTGATAGTTGGGAAATCGGCGTGTGGAAAAACAACGCTTCTTCTCAATCTTTTACTCAGGCCAGACTGGTTGGATTATAATAACTTGCAGGTATTCGGTACTTCTCTGTTTCAACCGGAATATCGCATTATTAAAAAAGCATACGAAGAAAAATTGCCGAAAGAAGCGATCGTTTGGTTGTTCGACCACCGAGATGAAATCGTGGGCCGAAATGCGTCGCCAGACCTCGTTATGGAGGAAATAGCAAAAAACATAGACGCTAAATCCGATATAATTGCAAAGTTCTTTGAGAGCGCCGACGATGTACCAGACCCAAGAGATTTGAGCGCCGAAAAGAAGAACCTGATGATATTCGATGATCTTCAATTGGAACGACAAAACAAATGTGAAACGTATTACAATCGAGGGAGGCATAGCAATGTAGATTGTTTTTACCTCGCCCAGAATTATTTCAAATTACCGCGCCAAACAATCAGAGAAAATGCGAACTTTATTTGCCTGTTCAAACAAGACCTGAAAAATTGTAATCATATTTACAACGATCATGTGAGTACAGACATGTCGAAAGATGAATTTAGAAAACTATGCAAAACAGTATGGGAGCAACCTCATGGATTCGTGGTTTTAGACCTGACTAGCGACAAGTACAATGGCAAATACCGAAGCGGACTCGACGAATTTTATATAATCGAGGATCCGCCATTGTAAAATTGTATTGTATAGTAAAAATGAAATCATCGCTTCTCAAACAGATATCAGAAAACACGGAAAAGACGGCCTGCAACACGGAACCAAAAACATCATTTTCCATTTTTCTCAGCGAAAAGAGCACGCGAATCAGAACGAAGTTTAATCCACTACTTGAACTGGAGAAGAATAAGAAATATGAAATGGCCTTAGTTGCCCTCGAGACGTACTATTCTTTTCCAAATATCGACGCGACAAACAACGTCTTTCGGTATTCGCCAAATCGCGACACAGATTGGGTGCGCATTGAAGTTCCCGAGGGTTGCTATGAAATAACGGATATCAACGAATATATACAGAGAGTGATGAAGGGGAATGGGCATTACGACGGGGTAAATGGAGAATATTGTATCTCAATAGCACCAAACACCAATACGCTGAGGTCTGTGGTAAATATAACGGCAGCAGGTTATATGGTTGACTTTACGCCAAAGAATTCGATAGGAAGGGTTCTAGGGTTTGAGAAATGGATCTATTCGGGCGGATATAATGAATCGGAGGGCTTGGTAAATATAATGAGTGTAAGCAGCCTGAGAGTGACCAGCGACATTATCGGGTCTTCGTACACTAACGGAACATCGGAAAACGTGATATATTCTTTTTTCCCAAACGTAGGCCCGGGTTACAAGATTATCGAAGTGCCACATAATTTGATATATCTCCCGATTTTGCTATCTACAATTTCAACGATGGAAACGAGGCTCACAGACCAACACGGGAACCTACTAAATCTTCGAGGTGAAGAATTGGCGATTCGATTTCACATCAGAGAAGTTTGAAAGTTTTTGTAATTTATTAATAAAATGAATCGTTACATGGGCGTAAAAGTTAATATTTCAGAAGCGCAACAAGACAAAATTAAAAGATCACTTGAAGCGGGAACCGGCGTGAGTATCAAACTATCGCATGATGATTTGAATGGCGAACACGTTTTGGCTCTCACCCAGGCGCAAATCAATAAAATGGCGGCAGCCTACCAAAAAGGAACTGGCATGATTATTAAAATGAGTAAAACGCAATTGGAGAACAACAAGAAAGTCGAAGGTGGATTCATAGGCGCTATACTTCCGTTTCTAGCGACAGCGGGACGGTTCCTTCTGTCTAATGCACTGCCAAGTTTGGCGATGGGAGCACTAAGTGGTCTCGGCTCCGCGGCGACTACTAAGATTGTAGACAAAATCAGCGGTTCGGGTGTAATGTATGTCAAGAAAGGCGACATGGCGTACAAAATAAGAGCAGCCGGATCTGGTTTGTACTTGTCTCCGTGGCAAAAAGGTAGCTCAATAACGGCATCCGGGCTGTACATGAAAACAGGGTCGGGCTATGCGAGGGGCGAAGGACTTTTGTTGGGCCCCAACTCTCCGTTTCAAAACATTCCGATTCTCGGCATGATATTATAAATTATTCTATTATAAAATGTCGAGACCAATACACAAATTTGGAACTAAACCAACTAGACCGGTAGAGGTTAGAACGCAGCCCGTTTCAGTCTTTTGGAAGATTACGAGCGGCGTTACTCGCACCCCAGTAAGACAACTAGGAGGTCTGCGAGGGGAGATTTTTGCGCAAAATGATATCACGATACAACCAAAGACAGCAAATACGCTAAGGCTTGGACTAGGTGTAGAAATGGCGGCGGGTCTTTGTCTCGTTTCCCTCAGACAGGCTATCAAAGAACGGCGATGCAGCCTACTAGACGGAGTGATTTCAGAAGATGTGGTTGATGATATTATAGTTTCCATTCAAAACAACTCCGATTCGGCAGTAACGATAAACGAAGGAGATTCGCTATGCTGTGTAAATTATCAACGGTAAAAAAATATATATTGCTAATAAATAAAAGAATGGAATACGAAGGCATCAAACTCTATCCAAACCTAACAAATATAACGCCCTCTGCGCCAGAAGGTGAAATACAAATAGCCGCAGGGTCCGCACAAACGTATCGACTTCAGAAGATTAGCGAAATCAAAAAGGAGATCGAGCAAGAACGAGACAAAAGAGCAGCGTTGAGTAAAAAGTACCATAGAAGTGTGAGCGTAATCGGCGTAGTAGACAGCTTCCTCATGGTGGTCACGATGGGGCTCGGAATTTCGGGAATCGGTGTACTAGCCACCATAATTGCAGCCCCCATCGCTATTGCTATGGAAGGGACGGCGCTAGGTGCGGGGCTATTGAGTATAATTGGCAGCCGAATCTGTAAAAAGCTCGCCCTCAAGGCGGAGAAGCATGAAAAGATCAAAACGCTAGCTGACGCGAAGCTCAACACGATCAGCGACCATATTTCAAAAGCACTCGTGGACGATCACATTTCAGATGAGGAATATTCTCTGATTCTAAGCGAGATTGAAAAATTCAATGGCATGAAAGAAGAAATCAAAAGTAAGTCGAAAGTTGCGGCGGCCGCGATGGATGAGGAAACGAAACAATCTCTCATCGACCGAGGAAGAGAAGAAGTCAGGCAGTCCTTTCAAAGCATGTTTGAGAAAAATACCGAATCTAGTAGAAAGACGACTAACGCGAACATGTATGAAATCATGTAGAGTTTTGTAGACCTATGTAGACGTATGTCGCTATGTCTGAAAATACGTCTAACTTGTGTTTTTACACATGTCGAAAAACATGTAGAAAAACACGTCGAAAAACATGTGGAGAAACATTATTTTTTTTAATTAAAAATGTCGTTTCTAAAGATAGATGACCCGGCGAAAAGAAATTTCATAGTCGAAGAGTTTCTGAAATCCAAGAAGAATATTCAACAAAACTTTTTATCGGAGAGATTGGGGGATTCGGGGCTGCAACAAGAATTAACCAAGCTGTACAAGCCTATCGTCGAGTCGCAATCCGCAATTTCTAAAGAGCAGAATGTCCTACTATCCGCCATCAAAGAAAATTCGATAGCCACATCAAACGCGCTACAAACGCTTCCCGCGTCGTTGAAGGTTCAATTTCCTCAGTATCCCTCGATAGAAGCGTATAGTGACGATCCGACCGAGGATATTAGAACTTTAGAATTAGGTGATGTAGCCACCAAGTACCTTCATCAATACGCCTCCGATAGAAAAATCGTAGACACGACGTTCGGAATACGATCAAAAAATGGACAATTCTACATCGGCGATACTCCGATTTTTATTCAAGGAGACGATGTGACGGTTGGAAATAAGACGTATAGCGGAACACCGGGGCTTTGGGAGTTGTTGACGATGAAACAGCCGAACACGTCGATATACGATAATAATGATAGAGACGATTACGCCGAGATTCTACTCGCGTCGGATGCTATCAGACAGCCAAAAAATCCCAACAAACCGAAAGCATCTTCGAGCGTCAAATATAGAGAAATTATCAAGCCGATATGGGAAAAGAGGACTCGTAATGCGGTGGGTAAAGGCGTGGGTGGTGTAATCGTTATTTCCGAAGATCCAAACGTATTAGCGAAACAGCTAGAGCTAAGATTTCATAGCTTCAGAGCAGGCAATACCGGCGTGAGAAACGAGATCGTGGCGATGTGCGACGCGTTATTGAGGCAAGGAGTGCTGAATAATGATGCTTACAAAAATATAATGATGACATTGTAAAATGCAGGTCATTAATAGAAGGAGGTATAGGAAACAATACGTTATCGGAGGATCGGGAATATTCGATACAATTTCGGGATTTTTCAAACGACTAGTTACGTCGAACGCCGCCAAACAATTAGCAACGACTGCTCTCAGCGCGAGTAAAGACGTGGCGAAAGAAATTGGAAAAAAGGCGATCGATGTTGGGAAAACAACCGCAATCGACGCCGGCAAACGATTAGTGGACAAAGCAGTGGCCAAACTGTTTACTCCTGCGACTACTCCCACCTCCAAGAAAATTACGCCAGAAACTAGACAAATTTTAGAGCGGCTGAGTGGCGTAAGTAGCGTCGGGTCGAACTCGAATATCCCGAATATCCCAAATATCTCGAATATTAATAATCTGATGATGGGGGATGGTCTGAAGAAGAACGGCGTCATATCGATACAAGATTTAGTACGCTCGCTAAACGGCGCCGGAATGAAGGTCGCGTAAAAAAATATATTATCGCGTAGTAAAAAGTAGTAAAAAATGCAATCATCCGATATTCTGAGATTTACCGAACAACCATTGAGCGATGAAAGCGTCGAACGCTACGAATGGTACGAGTATGAGCCGATATCGGGGGCGAATCTAAACACCTCCGGCGAGATTAGAATAAACATCGAACTTCAAGATCTATTTTGTCATCCAGCAGAATCTTACCTGTTGCTCGAGGGTAGATTGACGAAGGCGGACAACACCTTCTACGTTAATGCCGATGAAGCAACGCTTACGAATAATGGGCTCATGCATCTTTTCAGTCAAATTTCGTATTCCCTGTCGAATCAGGAAATTGAATCGTTATTTTACCCAGGTCAAGCAACGACAATGCTCGGATTACTCAAATACCCGAATGATTTTCAACTAGCTCAAGGTTTGAATCAGTTGTGGTACAAGGACAGCGGAGCGACGGCTGCTATCGCGAATAATCAAGGTTTCGCCGTGAGACAGTCGTATATAATTCAAAAACCAAATGCCAAAGGTACTTTTAGCTTTGTAGTTCCATTGAAGCATATTTTCGGATTTTGCGATGATTACGACAAGGTTGTTTTTGGTGTGAAACATACGCTAACTCTGGTTCGTAAAGCCGATGATGACGCAATTTTTAGACTCGCCGCCGCGGGCGCAGGGAAAGTTAGGCTGGATAAAATCTCATGGTTCATGCCGCACGTTATTCCCGCGGATATGGAGAAGATGCAATTGTACAAAACGATCGAATCGAAAGCGTCGCTGCCAGTTGCGTACAGAGCCCGTCAATGCGATACCACCTCCGTCGCACAGTCGACTAATTTTAGCTGGAGACTTAGCGTCAAGACATTACCTGAGAAGCCTAGGTACATCATCTTGGGCTTTCAAACCGACAAAAGCGGCGATCAAGAACACAATCCATCCGTTTTCAATCATTGCGATCTGAAGAACATGTTCGTGATGATGAACCAGGACCGATATCCAGTTGTCGACTATAATCTATCATTTCCGAATCAACAATTCTCGCGGGTGTACCGAGCAGCAGCCGCGTTTAGTGAAAAATACTATGGAATGGACGAACTAACGACGCAATGCAATATCACACCCTCGGACTTCAAAGATTTGTTTCCGATTTTGGTGTTTGACGTGAGCAAGCAATCCGAGCGTCTGAAGTCATCGGTGGTCGATATCCAGATCAAAGGCACGTTTAATACGGCGCCGCCGGCTAATACGGAAGCGTACGCAATGGTGATTTCAGACAAGTTACTGAGGTTTCAATCGGACGGCCAGAAAATGAGTGTGGTATATTGAAGTCCATGATAGAATGGTCGATGAAGTGTAGAAGTGTAGTATTCAAATTCAAAACTTGATTCGGTTTTGAATTCTATGGTCGTAAGTATGCTGCTGAAAAATCGCGAACTAAAATATTTACCGGATTAGGCGAAGTAATAAATATCTCGAGATAATCGGTATTAGTTAATCGAACTAGGTTAGTGTTCGATACATGTTTGTTCGATACAGCCATACCTCCACCGCCGGGAATCAACGTGTATACTCCCCCACTTTTGTACAAGCCAATACTTTCGTAATATTTACCACTACTGTCGCGTACTTCCAACCACGTCGTAACCATGTAACAACCGGCTTTCCGAGGAAGGAAACGGTTCGAATTGACTAGACAATTATCCGAATCGAATTTTACAGTTCCAAATGTTACTTGCGTTACTGTGTTAGCGGGGATAGCTTGAGCCGAGAGGGCGTAAACACTAAACGCCGGGCCAAATGCGGCCTCAGCAGTGAAGCAAGCCACTATCGAAGCAATTCGTTCGTCTACGTATTTTTTATTCGTCAAATGATTATCGTTTGACGGAGAGTCGTCGTGATTCGTAATCAAATCTATAGCTTGTCCCCAACTTAGCGCTTCATCCATTCCCGCATCCGGATTATTCGTTATTGGCAGGCCTTTGATGCAGTTGCCATTCATATTTAGATTCCCAGCCGCCGGATTTGCTCCATCTAACCTTAGAAAAGTACTGTTTACTTGGGACAGCGTAACGCCCCCTGCAATTATTCTTTGAGTAGATCCTGAATCTGTATGGCCAAATTTATCAACAGGCATTTTGAATATAATAATTTTTATTAATTTAGGGTCGTAAGAATGCCGCCGAAAAGTCCCTACACAAAATGTTCGTAGCGATGGATGAAAAAGCGTGTATGCTGAGGTAATCGAACTCGTCTAGAAAAACTATGTTACTACCGATTGAATGGTTTTGCGAACCTTTCGTGCTCCCTCCGCCCGCAATTTGCATGTACGATGCCCCATTTTTATACAGGTGGACGGTACCATACGCGTTATTACTATTGTTACAAAATTCTATGTACGCCGAAACGATATAGTACCCGGCTTTACTGGGGAAGAAAGAAGTCGTTCCGATACCCTGTTCAATACCGTGTTTTGCGGTACCACATCTTATTACGTCAAAAGTAACTGCAGTGTGAGTTCTAGCGAGTATAGCCTGTTGAGTTGAACTGTAAGCGCTAACCGCGGGTCCTACCACCGTCGCCACTTTCGAAGTAAGTTGTTCATCGACGTATTTCTTATTCGTCAAATGATTATTGTCGGTCGGGACGTCGTCGTGATTCTGCAGTAAATCTATTACTTGTCCCCGACTCACAGCCTCATCTATTCCCGCTTCCGGAGTATTCGCTGTATTCGCTGTATTCGTTGTAGGCAGACCTCTAATAGTATGACCACTCATATTTAGATCTCCGGTCGCGGGGTTTGCTCCATCCAGCCTTAGAAAAGTACTGTTTACTTGACTTTCAGTAACTCCGCCAGCAATTACTCTTTGAGTAGATCCTGAATCTGTATGTCCAAATTTATCAACAGGCATTTTTTACATCTGAATATAATTTTCAATGCAGGCTGTTTATAACTTCTTGAAAACTCACCCCATCTTTACATGTTTTTTTCAGGACGTGCAGGCATAAATGACCGCAAAACACTTCGTTGTCGGGCTGTACGCGTTCGCTATTGTAGTACACAGGACTCTGTAAATACTCTAGCAGTTCTGTAGGAGGGGGCAGGCCATAGCTGTCGAAATATATTTTATCCTTGCCGTTTTTTGAAAAAGCGACCCAGTGCGAGCCGGTTCCATTAGAATCGTCTAGATTCAATATCCCGCATTCAGTCCGTCTAGGTTTCTTCGGCAGCTCGTCTCTGAGAAATACTCCCCGGAAATTAGGGATATTGAGCTTTTTCGCGGCATCTAGTAGTTCAAAATTCGTCAACGGATGATTCGGGAGGACTACGCCTTCGACATTTATATTTTTCACAGTTGTATAGCTCATTTTAATATTTCATCTAGATGTTTCACAAACTAATGAGCTTTCGAGCTTCTACGCAGGCGAGATAATATTTATGTCTGCAATTTTTACATTCATTCGCCTTTCCATCTTTTTGAAATCGATTGTTGTCGTATCCCGATATGTTCTGATTTACCTTACACCGACTGCAAACTTTTGTGTCTTTTGTCTCCCTATTTTCCTGTCTTGCGTATTTGTGTGCAAGCTCCTTTACTTTGGCATTTTTACAAAGTTTGCAGCTCGGATAGATTCCGTTCTTTTGCGTATGATCTTTGTGAAATTCGTCCAAGCTTTTTTCTATTTTGCATTTAGAACACACTTTTTTTGCCGCATCCATTTTATATTAGTGTAAATTATTCTTTATTTTGTTTAGTTTTCAGCGTGTAGTGCCCATAGGCTAGGGTATGGATCCCGTCGTCCGTTATTACTCTTTTGTCGTCGTAGGCGGACAGAGCTATTTTATTTACTTCTTCGGTGTAAATTTCATGACGATAGGATCGAATGACGTTCATCGCTCTCGACTGTTGTCTTTTCGTAAACACGCAGTCTTTGTAATCTGCGTGAGTGATTGATTTCTTGACAACGTTCTTTTTCACACCCTTACATTTCTTGTAGTCTTCACCCGCCATCTTGTAAGAGTACAACTTAGATCGCAGTCCGACAAATTCTTCAATCTGTTTTCCCGCGGCCTCGTCTTTGAACATACCAACCACTTTTTTATTAACGCCAGATTCTATACCCGATGGATGGTCTTTCGGATAGTCTGAAGTATCGAACATACTTTGGACGTCAGGGGAAATATCTTTGTAGAAGTCTTCCGTTTTAATTTCATACGCCAAAGAATCAGTATCGGTGAACAATAGCTTGGCCCTATCTCCGTACTTGGCCTTGATGTAATTATAATGAAAATCATACATGAGCGTCTTACTAACGTCTAATATACACATCCCTAGATATATCGGCTTGTTGTAAAACAACTTGGTCTTTTTCATGTGAACGGCGATGAGGTTTTCGTCGAAAATAGTTCGTCTGTCGTAATTAGTTTTCGCGGCTAGCTTGATAGCTTCCTTCTCATCACTCACCAATCGTATGTCAACTCGATTCTCGATAGCCTCCATTGTTTTACCGAAAACGCTATTGTTCATCAGCTTGAAAAAGTCTTTCTCAAAATCGTTAGTAGCTTTCGTTCTCAGGTTGGTATTCAGATCGATATACTTTTTCAGCCAGGCACTTTCCACGAATTTTATTCCTCGATGTATTTTTACGATTTTCAATCCGAGACGCTCGTACAATTTTAAATTTCCGTAATGAACGACGTACTTCTTTTTATCGTTCAAGTTTGGAATGAGTTTCGCTACATTCGATCCCGCGGGTTTTACACTCTCCGGAGCGAGAGGATAATCATTATGCAGGTCGTGCAATTCCTCTGGATATTCTAAGTCGACTTCTAACACACATCCCACTCCATCTCGTTCGGTAATGTTCCTCCAATCATTCAATTCGTCATCGTTCATCCATTCAAACCCATGAGTTGGTAACGGTTTGCTCATCGCCCATCCGTACAAGTTGTTCGCGTCCAAGTATGGGATGAATACTGAATGCTGGGTGGGATTGAAAGCTTCCCCCATGTACTCGTTGTTCGCTTTCGCGTATCGATGCGAAATCGTGCTGACGCCTCCTCGTATTCCCTGCTTGATCATCAGTAACATATCGCAGTCGCTCAACAACTCCAACTCTACGCCAGTCGTCTTCAACGCCGCATCCCAAGCAAGTCCCGGCGAAGTATAATACCACGCAGGATCTAGGTTGTAGTTCTTCAAACAGACGTCTCTAAAGTTTTCAAAGACATCCGCTAATAATAGAACATCCGATAAATTGTACAAGTCGTGATATTGGCGTAATGTTTTGCATTCAAATTTGTCCCATACCGTTTTCGCGTGCGCGTAATCTTTTTCACTAATACCCGAATCGTTTAGTTTTGAATAGAAGGCATGTTTCGGCGGCAATTCGGTTTCGTTTAATCTTTCAACACCGTCGACGTAATCATACGGGTAAACGCCTTTTCTGAGTAAAAGATCCAGCTTCTCACCTTCAAAAAATTTCCCTAAATTCTTGCACTGATCTTTCTGAAGATTTTTCGATAACGCATCGAGACTCTGGGGCATGAATCTAAAACTATCGATGAAACGTAATTCGCGCTTGACTTCTCTCTCTTTTCCATCTGCGTCTACAAACTTATCGACGACGACCTCTCTGCTGAATGAGATATACTTTTCTTCGTTGCAGGGAATGCATTTGATTTTCTCACCGTGTTCACCTCGTAATTTCTTGATAAATAAATGGCTGTCATAACCTGTCAAATTGTGAAATATGACAGGGAAGAACTTGGGGACTTTGTATTTCAGATTACAAAGGTTGTGAGCGGCACCTCTAAATTTTCCAGTCAAATGACAGTGATCTCGTACTCGATCTTCACGCAACTCCCCTCCACAGATATGGCAGTTGACAGCTTCGTCATAACATTTCTGTTCAGTTTTGCCGAATATCATCTTCTTGGGGAATTTGAACTCGTTGTATATTCGTTTTACATTTTCTTCGATAGAGTCTATGAATAACTGAGCAACATCATCGTCTTCGTTTTCAGCTGTAAAACGCACCGGCTCTTGGGAATAAACTTCATCGTCGAAGCATTTCAAGTGATAACAAAACGAGCTGGGCGTATGTTTTTGATACTTGTTGGTGTAAGACGTGCTAGGAACGGGTTGGCATGTACCGATAGGTTTGATGAACGATTCAAAGTCGGCAAAATACAAAAACGGTACACGCATCTTCCGATAATAATGTGTAAAACTTAGCATAGTCCCAGGTTCCGGAAGTTCTATTCGTTGGGCGTCCTGCTGCGAACAGTACTCAGTATGTTTGTGAAGCGATTCTTTTCTACTGAATCCTATTAGACATCTTTTACAATGGTACATTGATGTACTAGTATGTTCTGTTTTCACTGCCATCAGTCTATTGAAATTCCTGATCCAACAATAATGCTTCTTTTCTCCATCAGAAATGAGTAATAGATCTACACACCTATCGTTCTCATGCTTTGATATATATAGTGGGAACAGATTCACATCTTTCTCGTAACCAAAAACATTAATACTAATATTATTATTTCTCTCAAACCTACCTATCACATTAGCATCTGCTGCTACTGGGAATTCAATACCAGACCAATTGAGTTTCTCAGACTGTCTAATTAATTCTTTCGTAATTCTTTCTGTATTTTTATCGACTGGGTTTACAGCTCTCGTTACACACCACTTGAAGCATTCATCGTCTTCGTTCTTCATATTAATAATAGCCTGTTTATTCGCTAAATAATCAGGAAGTGGAATATAAGAACTTCCTTTCAATGGTTTATATACCACTGTATCGATATCCAACTTCAAAACGGTTTTGAATCTCCAATTACTCCCCCGCATCTGAAAACTGGCCATGCTCTCCTTAATTTTATCCGCTGCGTTGGTATATATTTCCCTCACATCGGTTGCTTCTAAAATAATATCACTCTTTGATTTGAAATTAGGCTCAGCCGTTACTACTTCGCCGGTTTTCATATCTACTTTCTCCATTACGCACATGAGATCGAGTTGAACTTTTACCCCGCGATTTTTCCCTAGTAGCCTAACTACCTGCGGTCTTACCGCCTTGAGAAAAGTTGCAACATCGATCCTGTTGTCGCCGTCGATCGTGTATCTTTTTGTAAACCCTTTGATAGCCGTCGCAGTCTCTCGAAGTTTGAACCTATGAATGGGCGGTTTTATTTGCGGAGGTAACTGACTAATCTCGCTAGTCAGCCAATCCGAAAAAACTATTTTATTTTTCCCCGGATGCAAAAATTTCCAAGTAGTAGTCAAGAATGTCGTAAGTTCCGCTTTTGCTAATCTCGAGTATCCTCGCACACCTCTCTTTTTCGCAATTTCGCGCAATTCTCGTACAGTGGCGGGAGTATGCGCCGGTGTTTTGGTGACCTGGGCCCGAGCGCCTAGTCGATCTCCCTGCAATATGTACGCTATGAGTTCCGCTTTTCGCAAACTCGAGTATCCTCTTTGTCCTCTCTCTTTAGGAATTTGTCGTAATTCTTTCAGATTATACGATGAGTAGTCCATTTTATATTGGGATATCTTGTCTTTAGGTCGAGCCGTATATTCCATTTTTTCAGTCATTTTATATACGCCAGAGAAAAATTTTTTTTACTTTTTTTTGCGCCGGACGTCTAATTAAAAAAGTAAGGCTAGCATCGGCTGAATACGAAAAAGTAAGGCTAGTATTGGTCAAACTGCGCGGGCACTCAATTTTTTAGGCTGGTATTGGTCAGATGGGCAGAGGAGAAGGCTGTATAGGTCAGATGGACGAAACTGAAGGCTATACTGGTCAAATGAGTCAAATTGCTACATCCTGTTCTACTAAAGAAGTTTCGACAAAAAATTTTTTTTTACCGGATGACTAAAAAAAAGGTCGTCAAGTTTTTTGGGCGGAAAAGTAACGGGAATTTTCGGGCAATTTCGACCGGACGACTAAAAAAATGGAATTTTCGGGCAATTTCGACCGGACGACTAAAAAAAAGGTCGTCAAATTTTTCGGGCTAAATTTTTCGGGCAAAAGTTAAAGTTTTGCCCCCCCTCCCACTTTTGAAATGTCCCCTACGCCTATGACAGCACCCCAGTGTGTGAGAAGGATAGCGTATAGGCTGTAAACATATAACGCGCATGATCAGTTTCCTCTTTAGGCCCAGCCTAATGATTATTGCGTCATAGTGTCTTCTAAATATATAGAAGTCTGCCCACTTACATTAACGAGCAAATAGACGAATACAAAAAATATAAAATATACCCTGTATACCCTTTCACACTGCCGTATAGACCCAGGCGTACAGCTAGTTCCCCACCTCAGTTACTGTATATGCCTACAGCAGCTGCTAGCTCTCCACCTCAGGAGGCATATTTTTTTTCAATTGCAAATGACTGTCGACTTTGTCTCGGCCTTTGACCCACTTGAAGAGATAACTCTGCGGCCTTACCACAATAATCTCGCAGCATATAGACTAACATAGGGCCTAGTATAACCGATTATTCGATCTTTGCTCTATTCGAAACCTCTGGTAGAACTACACTCAGCGGTTCAACGACACCCAAAGATTGTTTCAGTATGTGATTTTCTTTACTAATTAGCCTACTAGTTCTGATGCACTATTGCATAGTAATGGATTGTAGCCTACACGTTCGTTGTTAGCAATTTAACCTTGAAATTTGCATAAATTGTATTCAAGTACCGACACATGACGCAGCTTTGACATGGGCGTAGAGCATAGGTCTGCACATTAACACACTATAACTACTGTTCTCTTTGTATATCTTCTTATCTCACAAGTTTTATGAAAATGCATCTTCCGCTGCAGAAAGAGAACACTGTTCTATAGATATGCTATCCAGCAACGGAGTTAAGATATAGGCTAGGTGAAACTTTTATTCTATCAGCGATATGAATATGGTAGCATGGATTAGCATGTATAAGATGTTACTTATCTATCTGGGAACTACAGCGATGCTAAAGAATAGTTGACCGATGCATTATGAAGATTTGATGACGAATAACTGCTAAAACTAGTAGACCTACTTACGTGACGCAATACAAAACTTAAATAATCACCAGTCACGATGTATAGGCCTACAACCTGCTGACTCGCCAAGCAACTGATCACTGAATCAATCTAAACACTCTATTATGCTATACATGTACATGTAAGTATCCATAATTTATGAGCCACAGAATACTTAACTCCACCCTAGCAACTTTGCTAATGGCAAGACATATGCCTATTATTTGTTTGTATGTGCACTTGTTATAGCGCCCCTTCAAGCTCTTTCTACTCAGAGGCGCTCCCGATGCAGAGCAGACACTGCATCGGAGTTTCACGCCGAAGCGCTGAGCAATTGTAAGTGAAGGACTTGCCCAAGGTCCTTACGCAGGGAGGTGGATTCGAACCTCGGACCTTCCGGCTCCAAGGCAACGACGCCACCACTAGACCACCGCGCCCCACCATTCATCGACTAACCAATAAGAATCTTCCTTGATATGATATCTCACTTAGCATTGTAGCTATGGAGCAATGAATTAATTAGACATATATTATAACCTACATGAGTTGTTAGCCATAGATTGTAACCGACGCGGACTCAAGATTTAGTCCCATGCATAATATAAAAATTAATGTCTCCTTCAAACCGGCAAAACATCCGTGGGATACCCACTAACATAATCATTATGCGCGAATTCCAATGTCCGATTATTTTTTAGATGGCCTGGATTGCCTCATAAAAATTACACCGTCTGGTGACCTGTTTAATTTGGTAAAATGGACAAAAGGTCCACTTTTACCCCGAGAACTCCGCCACGTAAAGCTACCGAACCATTGGGTTCAAATCTACGGACACCCATACTTAATATGTCAGGTACAAAAGCAGGCTTGAAGAAAAACATGGATGTCATTGACTCTTTCCTTTTCCAGAAATTACCACACACTTCCCATTCTAATTCTAATCCAAAAAAGAGGAAACCTGATTCACACAGTGCGGAATCTCCTATTGATCTGAAGAATTTGAATGAGCGGTTAAGCCGAATTGAAGATACAGTCAACACTTTAGTAACTACGATTAACAAAAAGAACACTTCTAACATCGAATCATCTATGTTGAACATGGAAACGACTCATGAGGGCGAACTATTGGATGGTACAAACCTTGAATCCTTGAACCTTACTACAAAAGATACAAGAAATAACTACTATCATTTATATGGCCAACTGAAAACTAAAAAGGCTACCTTCACGAAGGAGCAATTAAGTCAAAGACTGTACTCTAACGTGGATTTTGATACCTTTAAGAGACAGCGCACTGACCTTACCCTTTGGCTTAAAACGGGCCTAGTCCTTTCGAGGCAACTTGAGGACCTTGCCCGTCCTTTTGTTGGATCAGATTGGGTTTCACCCTTACTTACCATCAAAGTAATAGCTTCATCTTGCGAACAGGATTTCGAGCAGTTTCTAACTAACATTGAGACACAAAGGAGAGCCTTTCTCGGGAAAGTCATCCTCATGGCTAATTCCAACTTAGAGACACTCAACACTAAGATTCGCAGTATATTTGATAACTCTTTGAATGACACGAATGCTACCCTCATCCTAGCCAAAGCATTCAGGTCTGCGACACAAGCAGGTAGCTACCTCTTTAAATCAAAACCCAACAAGATGAGCTCCTACAAGGGAATTGTTACAGAACCTTCATATATGGATACAGCAGCCTCACAGGCTCCACAATCTTCAGACTTATTGGAACAAGAAGTCTCAAACATCCGACCACTCCCGGTTGTCAAACCCCTTTTCAGTCAAGTTGTCATGAATCATCCACCGAGGACCTATGGAAGAACCAACCCTAAGCCTTACTTTTCTCCAGCACAAGGGAACTTCAAAAACATTCGACAGGGTCCTCACAGAGACCCAGTTTATCATAACACCAGACCTAAATATACAGTTCCGGATTATTCATTCGGTCGCCCTTTGCCACACTCTGCTCGAACTTCGAGCACCGTTCCTAGAACCCCGGTTCCTACCATACGCGGCATTACTACGCATCGTTCACCCATAAGTGGTTCTTCGACTTCAGCAATACCCTCAATTGGTTCTTTGACTTCAACTCTACCTGCCAAGTCCCTCGACACGATTCCAGGCAATGTAACGCTACAACCCATACCAATGTTAACCGGGCAAGCGCCAGACATGTTTAAAGAATGACGACAAACAACTAATCTTCGAGAAGATGCAGTACAAACTTCACACTTTGCTATGAGAGCCAATGTATACCTGTTGCGCGCGTGCCCTCAGCCAAAAGACCACCCCCTGTCAGTGTCAATTCTACCTCCTTAGCACCCTTATTCTCAGAGGGGTCCCCTGGCCAAAAAGCAAGGCGGGGAGGGGCTACATCTTTAAGTTCCAGGACCCTAGTTCTGTTCCCTAGGAAACCAGGCACCACCGAGGCCCACTCAGGTAAGGATTCGAAACCCTCTTCTCTATAACCAGGTACCAAGGATGGCTCTAATCGGCGACTTATGTCCACGGCTCTCTGTGGGAGAGCGACAGCCCCTATTTCAGACTGCTCTGGGTTCGAATCCCCTCCACTTACTGTTCGGGTTTCCTTACCTATGGATAACTCAGTTGCCCTCTGTTTGTGCAAGTTCAGGTCCCTCTCATATTCTTGTAAGTTCTGTTCTAATTCCTCTTGTTTTGCTATCAAACTTTGTATTCGGTTTTCTTGGCGCTTCATAAATTCTCGAACATGGTCAGGAAGTAGCTGTGGGGTTCCTGACACTTCAGCTACACTCTCATTATCCTCCACCTCACTTCCCATCACTTCTCCTTCCTCCTCCTCAGATTTAAGGGAAGACATTTCTAACTATGAGAGGGTTTTTACAATATTTCCAGTTAAGTTCAACTAATGCAATCAGTTTGTAATTATTTCCGTGATAAATAATTATTCATTTACGACACGCTTTTCTTCTTAATCTGGTTTAATTATTCACAAAATTACTCGACGGGTTCTCTTATCCGTCGTGACAAATACAGTATGATTCACACTAATACAACCCTTAGTGGATAACTCCACTGAAGGAAAACTAATTAGTTATTCAATTAGTTATTTAATTAGTTCTTTAATTAGTTATTTAATTAGTTCTTTAATTAGTTCTTTAATTAGTTATTTAATTAGTTATTTAATTAGTTAACAGTGCGTTCAATTTGCATTTCTCTTAATTATCGGCATTAATCATCGCTTTGCATTTACATTAATTATCAGTGCGTCCAATTAACTATCAACTTATTCACAGCAAAGAGCAAACAATACTTCTCGGTTTTAACTACAACCACCACACTCAAAAGGGTATACTTCCCTGATTCTCCAGATATAGTTATTGCAAATGTCTGCCAGTGAAATTCCGTCCGGACATCAGTCGCGACAGCGGATGAAATCAAAGTTCCGACAATTTGGATACATATACAAATTTCTCTTCTTGCAGACACTACGGTCTTAACGGAAGGAAAACCCACTGCTCGGCCTCCAAAACAATTTCTTTCAACAGCTTACTTCACGGCAATCAGCCTACCAAACTTCGGGAATTCTTCCACAATTTCTGCCACTCGAGTGCGTAGATGTTACCCGACCAAAATCTTGCCTCGCACTGACGAGTTCAGTGCTCTCGGCCAATCACAGGCCAGATCACGTGACTCGTTCGAGTCCCGTGACCGAGGCGGTCCAATCAAAGCTGTTGCGTTGCCGCCGATCTAAAAATAGAGTCTCGCAATGCGGCACTCTCCACTAAAAAGGGATTACTGCACCGGAGGTCGGTTCCAAAAGTGGCTAAACTCCGAAGGCCGGTCGCAAATCTAGCAAGGCCGTAAATTTAGCTAGGCCGTAAATTTAGCTAGGCTGCAAAGTCGTTTAGGCCGCAATTTATAATTAACGATCGCAATTTCCACGATCGTTACATACCCTTCTTCTTTAAAATGGTTCAGGTTATTAAGAAATAAATATGCACTAAAAAGGAGGATTAGAACTGGGGCATGTAAAAGATTTCTAATTAAACATTTGCCTAATCTAGATAACTCTTGCATAACTAATTTATCAAAGTATAAATTAAGTAATTGCGAAAATATAGTTTTAAATAGAGGTCTAAATTTCATGTATACAAATAATTACACTAACTATATGAAAGAGAATATTGCCCTAATTGATAGCTTTGAACGAAAACTTCAGATTAAACTTTATTTTGACAAACAAAAAGAGAAAGGTTATAGTTTAGAAAATAAACACCATTCATTGCACAACCCATCATTAAATAAGACGAAAGTAGAACCTATTAAAATCCCAAGCTTTTGGTACCCTACTAAAACTAATTCTAATATAAGTGCTTTTTGTAACAGATTTAAGTATGAAATTAAACATATTTCACATAAATTTAGTAATACTCCTAATATTAGTCAGAATGAAATAAAAGCTTTAAAATGTCTTAGAAATAATAAAGCCAATATCATTAAACCGGCGGATAAAGGAGAAGGTATTGTGATCATGGATACTATTGAATACGAAAGTAAAATTATTGATCATCTCCAGAGTTGTTCCACCTATATAAAGGTAACAGAAGAATATTCTATTATAAAAAAGGTCTAATTGTAAAATACCTATCATTGATAAATCAACTAAAACCTTTTTAACGAAAAAATAATACAATTGGCTTTGTGATACTAACAATGAACCGGGAATAATTTATGGGCTCCCGAAAATCCATAAAACTAATAATCCGATTAGACCTATATTTTCCCAATGTAATAGCTTAACTAATAAATTACACATTTATCTTCAGCAACTACTGAAAATTGGAGAGTTACAAATTCCCAACTTAATCAAGGATACCACAGATTTTTTGAATAAGATTACAAAATATAACGACCAGATTAGAGAAGGAACGATATTAGTTACTTTAGATGTTGAGTCACTATATACTAATATACCCTTGGATCTAGGGATAGAACTTATTACGGAGCATTATTCAAAAACTTTGATTTACTGGAAACATTTTGATATAGATATTAAACCAATTCCGCCAATCCTACTTAAGAAAATCCTAGATTTTGTGTTGAGAAATTGTTTCTTTACATTTAATGATATACTATATAAACAAATACAAGGTCTCACTATGGGCGGATCGTCCTCAGTGCAAGCTGCAAACATGTAGCGTCCTATGAGGCCGCTACAATTTAACGTCCTTTTAGGCCGCTTGGCGTACTTACTTGCTAATTGATTTTATTAGATATCGCGGTTCTATTTTTAGATCATCACATAGAAGTGATATTTTTGCGAAGGCCGGAGCCGTGTTCGGTAGGAAACTACTGTACGAGGCTTCTGTCGAGGCTTCTGAATCCTTCTGTGGTAGTCTGAGTCCTCTTGTGGTAGCCAATCGCAGTAGTTTGTCCGTCCTATCAGAGGCCGAGGTTTGCGGCCGACGGTCGTTTTTGCGAGGTAGTCGTTGATTGGTCGATGCGGCCCACGTGACCGCTGCAACCGCCGAAAAGCGCAGTCGAGTCCAGGTTTCCATCAGGGTAAGAGGTCGGCTCGTGAAGACAAGAATTTGTGCAGTTTTTGGGTCTGAAATTGTTAGTTTGGTGGCTGATTGCCTGATTTTATGAATAAGAAAATATCGCCGACGGAGCAACGGGTTTTGGCACCGTTTGCGACTGGTTCTTTGTGAATCTTTGATGACATATATGCATATATTCGGCAAGAAGTGACCTGATCTTCTTTACATATTCGAATTTCGACTCTGACTCAAAATTGCACGGAAAGGAAGGGAAGTATAAAATAATCTAATTGCTCCATAACAGAATCCGAAACCAATTAGAGTTAATTAATTGAAATTAAAGATAATATTCGATAACTGATGATAAGAATTGAAATTTATGTTGATGTGGAATAACGGTCGATACAAATCGAACCGGAATGTAATTGTTGAGCATAGTGTTAATAATCGAGCGTGATTACTAGAAACAAGGTTACGCACGCCTGTTGATTATCTGCTTTAATTCCGCTGGAGTGAAAAGACACTGAACACTTAGTAAAGATCAATATTTAGGCCTAGTCACGTATGTTAACTGTTAACCCTGTTTGTCAGTTATAATCAGTTGAATTGCTTAATTAAATATATCAAGTCAGACGTTAATAAATCATTGAATGATGGAAACTTCTATAAGGCCTGAGGATGACTCTGATGAGGATTTAGAGGAATACATAACCGAGCGGGAGAAGGGAGGAACCCCTGACAGACTCGAGGAAGGTGAGGTAATGCAGGAAAAGAGAAGGGAAGGGTCGATCGCACTTGAGGATTGGGGATTTAAACAATCTGTTGAAGGGGATTTGAACCCAGACGGACTTCCGCTAGGGGAAGCCGTCGTCCTCAGACCGAGGACCGCTGACATATGTCGCCACTCGACCGAAGCCATTCCTGGTACCGATAAGAGATATCCCAGTCCTGAGGTGGAAGACCCAACCCTAATCTACGACTTTACCGCAAGGAAAGCGATGGGTCCCATAGATCTTACCTACTTAGATGGACCTGTAGAATTACCTGACGACAGAGAACCCCTTCAACAGTGCGGCGCCTCGTTTGAAATCCTAGGGCGGGCCCCTACCACTTGGGAGGCTGAAGAGCAACACCAGGAGTGGGACCCAAGGTCACGTGGTTTTCTTACGAGGGGGCAGCAGGCCGTTACAAACATAGTGATGTACAAATTCTTTGAGAAATTTGAGAGGGCCTACCCTGAATATATATGGGAACACGATAGGTTTATAGATGACCTTTTTGGGATTTGGAACAAGACTTCAGAAGAACTTAAGGAATATTTTAATACTCTTAACAGTTTTCACCCTAATTTTAAATTTACCCTTAACCAATCAAATATTGAAATTCCGTTTTTAGATGTGAGAATTATAATACTCAATAAAAGCCTCAAAACTACTTTATATTCTAAACCTACAGATAAAAAGCTATATTTGACCTTTTTAAGCTGTCATCCCCCGCACACAAAAAAGGCCATACCTTTTAGCCAGCTTCTTAGACTTAAAAGGATAATTTCGAACCCACAAGACTTAGATGACCAAATTATTAATATGGTTAACGCATTTAAATCTAGAAACTACCCAGAAACAATTTTATGCCACGCTTTATCCAAACTTGGGGAAGTTAATAGAGAGTCTTTACTTAAATACAAAATCAGAACTAGAACTTTAGACAGACCTACGCTTATTGTCGTATATGAAAATAAATATGATAAGAAAAATGTGCTTAAAAAAACTTTCTATAGACTTTGGAAAGAATTGATAGCTGAAAACCCTGAATTAGGTACACACTTTAAGAATAAACCTATGAGTGCATTTAAAAATGGTAAAAGCAGTATTAAAAGAACTATAATTAGCACTAAATTTCCAGCCCCTTGGCATTTTAAGAGGACCCGTCAAATTGATAAAGATGCATTGGATCAACAGAACTAACAAAACCTTATAGCTTTATTTCTTTAAGATTTACGGTATTTGAGTTGGATCCAAATGTGGTTGTCTACCCTTATTGGACCTACATGTATTTGCGAGTATTATGGAGTTAAGTTTCATATTTGCTTTTGCTAATGCATTGATTTGCTTGGTGCCATTGTTTTTAGATTTAGTTCGCTTGTATAGTTTAGGTGTGTCGGTGTTTATATATATATATATAATGTTATTTGGCATGAACCTTTGTAGATAGGTTTAGTTTTATTTCATTATCTTAGTTGGTTGTACATATATGTTTCCTAATATTTTCATCCGTTTAATGTTTAGCACGCTTCGATTTGTGTGTGTTTTTTCTTCTTTTCTTTTCCATTGGCCCCCACCCCCTTTACCTCACTGTCTTGTTGATTGGCACAACTGTATTTTATTTATATTTTAACTACATAGGCAATATAAATGGGTTGGCTTTACTAACCCGCCACCTAGCGAATCAGTTAAACACTGGTGTGAAACTGGATAACGCTTAAATGTTCTGATCTATTATTTCTTACTTCAAATTTATTTACTTGATTCTTTGCTGTGTCTTTTAGTCACAATATTATACGCACTAAACCAGGACCCATTTTTGTTAGCCTTTATATATTTTTATTCTGATTTGAATCGTTCTCTAATATTAAGGGGTTATGCTACTAAAATAGTTGTTTTCAACTATTAAAACTGGTCCAAAGTACGGAATACATGAATAACTTCAGGGCCTTGGCGGAAAAGTAAAGCAGCACGTCAGAAAAATTTCTATACCAGACACTATCCTATGCATAGGAGCAACAAATTAATATATGCCAAACATGATCCTTTCTCGTCACTACACCCTAATAAAAGTAAAGCAGCACGTCACGACGCATAACCTGATCCTGACCGACCATCACGACGCCTGGCCTGAACCATAACCGACACTTACGACGCCTAACATGACCCTAACTGACTCGTCGGTCCCCGATACTATAGTTATGTTGGTCAATAAGAAAATACTACTGAAAGTTATTTACATTTATCATTTAAACTTAATATCACTATAATTAGACTATGCATTATCTTGCATTTATCATGCGCTAGGTATAAATTTAAAGAGAAGGCATAAATCGAGCAATAGGTCTAATTATTTGTGAGTAAAGAACTTGCACAAGGTCCCTGCAGAGTAGGCTAAGCGTCTCTCCGATTAGTCTTAATTAAACCTGGATACGATCTGCAAAAACAGAGCCCAGGTAACAGAACTTGACTTCTTCACTTGTAGTCCATGACCAAGTAGGCATACGAGTGAGGGCGAAACTATAGTATCGGGTACCGAATGACGACACTAACCCTAATTTCTAAACCTAACCGACCCTCACGACGCATAACCTGATCCTGACCGACCATCACGACGCCTGGCCTGAACCATAACCGACACTTACGACGCCTAACATGACCCTAACTGACTCGTCGGTCCCCGATACTATAGTTATGCTCGAGTGAGATTAGACGTACGGAATTTGAGCGAATTGCGCTGTATGGTTGTGAAACAACGAACCACTGAATGGCAATGTAAGAGTAGACTACACGTAGGCTACGCATGACAGAAAACGACACGGAGACTTCTAGTAGCCTACCTGGTACCGTATAGTTGTGAATAGTTTTTTTTGTTCATTCAATGTGAATTTCTTCAGCCAGTGTAGCTTCGATTAGGCCTAATATCTTTACTAAATGATGCATTCCATTGGATGTTTTAATACAAACTTCGAGTCTTTATTTTCTGATAATCGGATTCTGAATTTCTGATCAATTAATCGATGTCTGAATGCTAACTGTCTCTTTTTCGCCATCATCTGTATCCATTTTCAGCAACACAGTTGCTCTGAGATTTCATTATAATATTATAGGTAAGACTAAGATCAGTTGAATACACGGATTTGGTCCACGATATCTCAGTTATCAGATAAACAAAATGATGATTGAGAAACCTTTCCGTGAGTAAAACTACGAATCCAGACTCTGCGGAATCCTCACCGGAAGTGGTTGAGTTCTTCTCCGTCCTGGCACCACCCTTGACCACCTTCGCCATCCAAATAGTAGGGAATCAGATGAAGCAATTAGCATCCGTTAATTATCTGATCACGAATTCGTCATCCCATTTTGTAGCGAGAGATCGAAAAGTCGTCGCCCTCAACTAGACAACCTTTGCTCAGCCACTTTCGTAGACTGCCGGATGGATTAATTATCCAGTCTACTTCAGATACTTCAGAAGCTCGATTGATAGGTTCTGATCTGGCTTCTGAGTTAATAATTATTATAAGAACAGAGAACTTGTTTCCAAAAGACTGCCATTTACATCTGCTTTCTGATATAATTATTATCATGCTATAGTACGGGTAATGAATATTTGTTTGTTTGTATGTGAACTTGTTATAGCGCCTCTTCAAGCTCTCCTTACTCAGAGGCGCTCCCGAATGCAGAGCGGACACTGCATTGGAGTTTCACGCCGAAGCGCTGAGTAATTGTGAGTGAAGGACTTGTTCAAGGTCTTTACGCGGCGAGGTGGATTCGAACCTCGAACCTTCCGGCTCCAAGGCAATGACGCCACCACTACACCACCGCGCCCCACATTATTGTATTGGTAAATAGCCCCACTGTCGGGATCACTCTCTTCGGACGGCCTATTGTTCCCTACCATTACGCAGTAATGATTAGGCTATATCATCATAATTGTCGACTACGGTACATTAATCACTGCGTGTAATATTGTGAATGTATAATTGTACGCATTTGGGGCCAATAAACACATTGAATTAGAATTGAAAAGCATACGTTTCAGTGTGCGTGCGCTGAACTGCCATTGCAAGTCGTGACCCTTCGAAAAGGCTTCCATAGGCTATTACTTCAGCAGTGTCTGCTAACAGACCTCAGCAATGTCTGTTAACAGACTACGGATCAGTAGGCTACTCACTACTCAGTGATATCCGACATAAGCTTAAAATGGTAAGGATAGTGCAGTGTGCACATTTGGGCTCAGTAAGGTGGATTGTCGAATTTCAGTTTAATGTGCCTCGACCACTTAGTCAACGCAGTGCATTAGTCTACCAACAGATACATCCCAAATACATGCATCTTTTCAACGCTCATTTGTCTCCGTGACGAACTGGCGTCATCTTCTATACCAGGAAACGATGGTAAGGTTGAATCGCATGTTTCGAGACAGTCATAATGTCTTCACACTAACCATGATTAGAGTGGGTACAATCTGTCGACTGTGTGGACGGGAATCTCTTATTTGGGCTCAAAGTTTGTGCGTGTGCTCGATACTGGAGAGATGTTTTGTTTCTTTTAATTGTTTCATAAATGACCACTATTCCTTAATTATAAGAACAGAGAACGTCGTTCGTTGGTTTACCCTTTGAGTGACGCCCCACAAATTCTTATTACAACTTGCAATTAAAACTGTTTGGAACACGTAGATCGAGTTGCCATAATATTACTCATTTAATCTTACAGCTTTATTAAATGTCAAAAGATTTTGTAAATCATTATTAAAATGGCATATGAGAGTATATTGCACTGAAAATCCATTATGCCAGAGTTCGATATAGTGCACCATACTTTATCAAAACATTCAAGCAAAGGTAAGCTTACATTTTCGCATAATGAAGAGTATGAAGTGACAAAATTAGCTTTTATACTCCAAAATCTACAAACAAATTCTCGATGCAGATTTTAAGGAACTGAAAGATAACAGTCCTTTTATTAAAGTAGACAGGACTATAGTTCGAAATAGATCTTAGTTCAGAGCAAAGCGGCTATTTTTTACACACTAATGTCAAAATTGTTTTACTCGAATTAATTATCCTCATTGTGAACATTTTTCACTGTAGTCTTATTTCTCAGTGAAGCGGAGGAAAGTTAGAACACTGCTGCTATTCCCAACCGACGAAATACTCACTACCTCATTCCTCTCGGAACTGTAGTGCAACTTGCTCCTATTCAGCTGTGAACCAGTGAAATCCAAGAGATTAAACTCAGAATCTAACAGCTTGATTCCGAGGCCTCGCTCAGCTATCATATACCTACCGGAGCCATCTGCAAAATGAATGCCATGTTGAATACCAAGTGATGACTTGTATTTCCTTTCAATACTCCCAGTCGCATCGATTTCCAATAATTCTGATTCATACTTGTAGTTTATATAAGCCAATACAAGATTTCCATTTGATTTTAGAATTGCATTGTGCCAAAAACCGAACCCACGAATACATGAGGGCAACATTATTTTGCGTTGCAAGAAGCCATTCGCGTCATATATACTTGCTTCTACAGGGTTGTCTCTTTGTCGCCATGAAACGATTATTAGGCTACCATTGTCTGAGACGGATATAGACGGATGAAATGGCATACTTGGAATATTATTCGACGGTGAAATGTTGAACTGATGATGATTCTCGTCTTTCGTTATGCGTAACATTGAATAACCATTCTTGTCTTGGCTTAATACATACACGCAGTTTGACACGCTGCAGCCTGCTATGTCCAGCAGAATTGTTCTTGGAGGCGGAATGACATCTTTCAACGGCGCCATATTGTTCCGATTGTACACAATGATATTATACACTTCGCTGCAGAGCATAAACATCTCATCCTTCGTTGTCGTTATTTTGTAGACGGGAAATGGAATCTGAGACTGATGCAAAATTTCCAAACGAATCTTCTGCTGAGCTAAATTACAACAAACGGCGTTTAATAGGCTATAGCTTTATTGAGCAAATGAAATGACATAGGCTAATTAGCCTAATGCCAAGCCTGATGTTCGAAAAAGGTAAGTAGGTAGCACTGATTCGTCAAACTTACATTATTCATTTTAGCGTGAAAAACTAAACTATGAAAACTTAGTAGTAGGCCTATGTTTAAAAAACGCTAGTGTCTTTTTTCATACCATTGGTGTCTGACCGTTCTCTTATCCTGTCTACATGTATGCTTCTGATCTGCAAACCCATCATCCGACCAACGTGATTACTAAACGATATGCAGACGATAATGATTCGTTGATGGGATCTACATCAAGAGCCATAGTTTGGTTAGCGTCAGAAATAACAAACAAGGCTGCATGGAATCGTGCGATTAGTAAGTAAGTTTAGGAAGGTTCGGACAGAGTGCGTTGGATTAGTGGTTGGGTGGAGAAGCTGATGGAGGCGATGTGAGGGGGAGGTAGGGCAAGGTGGGGCAAAACCCGAAATATACCGCTTACAATGTATGTTAGGAATGAGGCGAAGAACTGCTGAACATATTATATTCACTTAGGCTACATAACTGTTTTATGTTGGTCTAACAAACGAAATAAATTCAATTGAATTGACACAAGTTGGAATTTTGTGTTCAAATAACATTCGAGTCTGAACTTACATTGACATAGTCTTGCATATATTTAAACACTTTTATATTAATGAAAGTGCGTGTAATGCGTCGGTGTATGCGCTTGGATGAACAGGTATTGGATGTACTGAGTCTTGAATCTTGCCAAACTCAATTGGATTAAGTGTGGAAATGTCCTATACTTTGACAATTAGGATCAATTCTAAATTTTAGGTCTTTGCCATGCTCAAAAATTTAGGCGAATTTGGTTATTTAACTAACTGACCAGTTGTGTCTAGAGTCCTGTGAAGTTCATTTCGAAAGAAGTCGGTCGCAAGTATGCTGCTCCAATACGAACATACTGTTCCAAGTCTGTTTATCACAAGATCTGCTTTTTCTTTCCACACGCTTTTCGCCAGCTTCATTCCCTTCACTTCCATAATTACGACTTTAATGAGGATGAACTCAATTAGCTCCATCGGAAGATCTTGTAGCTGCAAGGGAAATGCAGCATAATATTATGTAAGGTTCTACAGAATGTCATAGCTCAAATTAAGCAACGTCGAAGGATCAATGGTCTGATATAATATGTTTTAATACTTCTCTAGAATTCCATAATACAAATTACACAGCGATGAAAGATTAATAGTCCGATATGTAAACGTCTGAGCAAGCCAAATTGCGAAATACGCTTCACTTTTAACTATCACCTTAGTTTAGCAGGCCATAGTAGAAAATCCGCTTCGCTGCTTTAAGCTGTATCACAGAATCCAGTCCTCCCACTGACTTGTGGTCTCAGCTCAAAAATATCATCATAGAATCGGCGAAAAAGATTGTTCCCAAAGACTCAGAGAAGCGTAAAAACTGGATCTCGGATGACACTTTCGCGCTTATTAAGAGGAAGCGCAAAGCCAAGACGAAATCACCGGAGGAATACCAGACTTTGAGAGGAGAAGTGCAAAGAAGACTGAGGGAAGACAAACAAGCCGAACTTGATGCGCTCTGCTGCGAACTGGAAGAAAATGCAAAGCGTGGAAACTACAGACCGGTTTACAAGACAGTCAAAAATCTAACCAGGTCGTTTCAGGCGCGTAAAATAGCTATCAAAGACGTCTTTGGAAAGAAGTTAGTTGATCCGGTGAAGGTTAATGAACGTTAGAAGGAATATTGTGTAGGACTTTAATATCCCTTTACCGTAAAAGGGGATCCGCTCTGTTGCGAGAACTACAGTCTACAGGACCATAGCGCTAGTTTCGCACGCCAGCAAAATTTCCTAAGGGTCATCCCGGAGCAGTGGCGGCGCCAGCTCTAAAATTTCGGCAGGTCGTGTCGGGGTCATGGGAATTATTTGGCAGGTCGAAGAAATTGATGATTGAAATTGAAGCAAATAGGCCTTCTTCTCTTCTTTAAAATCTCTGCCCCTCCTATTAGCCTATTTAGTTGATCCATCAATTTCTTCAGCCCTCCTGTGTAGTCGTCGGCAAATCTTGGGGCTACTGGGCGATTACAGTGTATTGTTCAACTCACTTTTATACCCTCTCCTGTCAGTTCCATTGCGTCTTGTATTAGTTCTTTTATGTTTTTATGTATAAAAATTAGGTTGATTAAAGAGGAGTGGTGATATAGTGGGCACCAGTGTTGTTGAAAGTATCGGGCAAATGTACTTAAGTAAAAGTAAAAGTAAAGTGGATTATAATTACTTAAGTAAAAGTAAAAGTACTCATCACAAATTTTACTTAAGTAAAAGTAAAAAGTATCTCCTTCCAATAATACTTTTAAAGTAAAAAGTAAAAGTACCGAGCCTTTCTATAACTCAATTAATTATTAGGCCTAACCTTCAAAAATACTAAATTCTCGAAATTGTTATCATTGAGTCTAGTACGCACGCTTCTGTTTCATTTTAGCACGATGCACAGCTGAAGAGTCATTCTGCTGCAGAAATTGCAGTGCATCACCCATCGAAAATCTATTTTTAGGCATGCAAATTTGAATAAGCTGTCTTAGCTTAGCGAAACGAAATGTTAATTAACGCTTTGAAGTAACGAACATTGTAACGAGTGTCGCATAAATTGTAACGAAGTAAAAGTACTGAAATATTGGTAAAATTTTACTTCGTTGAAAGTAAAAGTATTTTATTTTTTCGATACTTCGTTACATGTGAAAGTACTCAAACTTTTACTTAAGTACAGTAACGCGTTACTTTTACTTCGTTACTGTACAACACTGGCGGGCACCCTTGCCTTGCCTCATTATCCTACCAATTACTCTTTCCTCTGAGACTCCCCTCCTATTCTTATTCTTTCTGTCTGATTCATATAAATATAGGCTTTGGGCCTATTTACCTAGACATAATAGTTAGTTGGATATAATAATTGCACCACAACACTAGTGATCTTTTGGGCGAGAAAAAAAGTAGGCCTAATGTTGATTTTTCATTTAAATCTCTTAAATAAAAGAATGTAAAATATATTTAAAATTCCAAAGTTTTTTTAGGCAGGTCATTAGGCAGGTCGTGAGCAAAATAGGCAGGTCAAATGACCTGCCGCGACCTCCCGTAGCGCCGCCACTGTCCCGGAGCGCATTCAAACTAAACTTGATGGTATTTAATACCATCCATTATAACCACAAAGCAAAACAGGATCACCAAGACGATTGCAGAGTGGATACTTCACGGATATTACTCGCCGTGACACAATAAACACATTAGGCCTATAGCTGCTGTAATATTCTGAAATAAATTCTGCTGAGACCATTTGACTTGACAGATAAACATCTAAGGTATCAGCCTGAAAACCACACTGTTCAAGCAAAACAACAATGTTCAAAGTCTACCGAAACACTTGGGACATGGAAATTTACATCATGCAGCTCACCGTTGTGTCGCTCAATGACCCGAGTTTTGCACCCTTAGCGTAGTTTTCTTGTTGGAATAATGCTACAGCAGAAATAAGCCTGTAAGTACGTAAATTCAGCAAATGATTTGTTTCAAGGTGTAACTAAGGCTGTATTCATTTGTGATACACGCGAAATCAGGCTTTATGTGTCGTTTGTTGTGTCAGAATATCCTTGGCAAACGCAATGATTTCCAGTTGCCTAAATTACTGTAGGACTAACTCGTATCTTTCACAATTCTTTCTGGTATCGATAAGTCAAACATGCATGCTGAAGTAGTAGGGTGGTCAGAACCCGTTGGCCAGAGCCATAACTAGGCGGGTGGGGCTGGGTGAGGGCAAAAATTGAAATTTTCCAGGCAACGTCGAGTACCCAAGCTATTACAGTTGAATCGGAATTAATATAAATTTTAAATAGGTCTGGAATAGGTCTAAGTATGGAATTGATGTTTGAACAATCCTGAAAACTGCGATTTTCAGTTTTGCCTATTCTCTGAATTATAACTATTGAAGAGAGAAGAGGTTCCAGTGCTGTTTGGGAAGTGTCCAATGACCGTTACCGGTCGACGCTGCATTGTCAAAGCGTTTGGGGAAGGAACAACTCCAAGTGCATGGAGAGGTAAAACTTTCTCTATTCATAAATCAGATTATAAACAGCAATTCTATACTCATTGCGCTGGGAGACTACAATGAATTACTTACAATCTGAGCCTTCATTCAGCTGCTCGTCATCATTGGATTCAGCAGATGTTCTTTCCTTAGACATGGCGTTAGGAATGACTTAGGACCTGCAGATGAGCAAATCACAATCGACATGAATCTAATTTCATTTTATGTTATAATGGCCTGCATGAAGGCTAATGTTTTATTAAGTACCGAATAAAATTATGTTTCGTTTTGCTTTAAATCAAGAGAAGCAAACTGCTGTCGGGAGCCGCTGAAAGGATACAACTAGCGCAAAAAGTAAACCAAAAACACTTAGGCCTACATGTACAACAGATATAGTAAATTCTCCAGAAGTAGACAAATCAATTAAAATTATCCTGGAATTAAATGTATAGTAGAAACTTTGAAATGGTTGATGGCGTCCGGAAATATAGGTCTATATAGTGACGTCACACAATCTACATTGTGACGTCACACAATGGAGTGATGCCTGTCACTTCATGTTCATGCCTTTCACTCACTCACTGAGCCATTATATTTTCACTCACTCAGTCATTAATTCTCTCTATTGCTCAGTCACTAGCTTGTTCAATCGCTCGCAGACTGAACTTTTCGATTGATCAACTCACAATTGAATATCTATAAAAATATGATTTTATTCCGTTGTTAGCTTGAAGTTTAGACCGATTGTAGTTAATTTTTCTCAGCAATAAATATTACATTTAAAAAGGCATAGACCATAAACTTTTCTATGCATAGAAGCATACTTAATCCGGGCCACTAGAAGTCTCGCCAATGCTCTGGGCAGTGGCGTAGCTAGCTTTTCATGGGCCCGTGTGCAGAAGTTCCACATGGGCCCCTGGTTGACCTTGTTAGGCCAAGATTTCAGTTTTGGGGGGCTGAATTTTCGGGAAATTTCCATTTTTATCTGTCAAAATTTCTGACGACCTTTTTTTAGTCATCCGGTCGAAATCTTGGGGGAAAAAATCCATTTTCCCACCAAAATTTCTGATGACCTTTTTTAGTCATCAGGTTCTATTGGGGGGGGGGGGGCTGAACGTCGAAATTTCCTATTTTTGCATGTCGAAAAATGGATCGTTTATTTTGGGAGGCGGCTTAGACCCCCCTATCCCCTCTGCCGCCGCTATTGTTTCTATGGCGCTTCGTTTAATTACAACATACGCAGGGCGGATTAAGGCTTGTTCAACATGTTCGGTCGAACAGTGGCCCCCACACTTTAGGGGGCCCCACACATGCGAAAAAAAATTTCAGACGAAATTTCTATATTTCGAGCAATTTCCGGAAAATTTGGCCGGATGACTAAAAAAGGTCATCAACTTTTTTGGCGGATGAAAGGGTATAATTTTCCCGAAAATTTGGCCGAATGACTAAAAAAGGTCATAAACTTTTTGGACGGATACGAAAGAAATTTTTTCCAAGAAAATTTCCCGAACAGGGCCCCCACATTTCTTAATCCGGCCCTGAACATACGAATTTGACAGACAGACGGACATGATTATCACGTGCACCTATGATAGATAGCACAGGCACCATGGGTCCCATGCATGCCACTTGCATAGAAAAGTGAATCAGCGAAATAAGAATCTTATGCTGCATGGTATGATTCGTTTCTTGTTCTCAACTTAAAACTAGGTATGTGTGAGACCTTTTTCATGACTCGAGACAAAAGCACAAGTTAAAAAGGAGTTTAGTAGGGCCTACAATTTTCCTGTCAACAGCACGGCAGTTGACAGGCGTCAGTTCATCAGTAATGTAAAGAAGTAATGCGTGTTCACAAAAACTACATTTGTCACAAAATAGTACAAATTACTAATTAGGTTCGATTGATAATTAAAAACATTTTTTAGCAATCTCTGTGGGCCCCTGGAGGTCGTGGGCCCGTGTGCTTTGCACACATTGCACACATGGTAGCTACGCCACTGGCTCTGGGCATCATCCCCCTACCCTCTGTTGCACCGTTCAGGAGAGTAACAATAAAAAATGTATTTGCCGTATTAATCATACATAGTGCAATAAGCATAAAATTTCTTCAACCGTTGCAGTCGAGATGGCGATGGACAGAATGGACTGGAGAAGCTGAGTTGCCCAATGTGCAGAGCTGCACGGGAAGGACTAAGGTCCTAAGGTAAGGTTTATGAATTCGTTCCCCTCATCGACGTCTCATGCTCAGTCTCTGCATCTGGATGTGTTGTGTATGTTCTGGCATGCATCTATACATGTTTCAGATTATTTTTGCAGCACTTGAAGAATAGTGTCTGCAATTTTTTTAAATACGTCTGATGCTACATTTAAACAAACAAATAGGCCTACACCACAGTTGTATTGTCTAGGTTACCTATTGTCTAGCTTAATCTAGTGAACTGTACAATTATTAGTTTTATTTATAAGCTGCTATAACGCTGAAAATACCCCATCCATCGAAGCCTGTTTACAGGCCATACTAACTTATCTAACTCCCTTACTTATTATCAAGTTACAGTAATCATCTAATGCTTCATTATTCTACCTTGCATAATGCAACAAAGTAACTCAACCAAACCCTATTTATTTACATTCTATAACTCATCTAATAATTTTCATAACACTGCACTAGTCCTCAAGTAGGCTAATCTGAAATTGTATTTTGTACCCTTAATGTATAATTATAGGATATTGCCTCTAAAGGTTTTCAGCGTGTGTTCGTGAAACTGTCTCCGGTGACTCCACTAATTAGGCTATTACTTCAGCAGTGTCTGCTAACAGACAACCGATCAACGTACTGTTCTTATGTATTAATGACATTAATTTGAACATTGTGAGGATAGCGCAGGGTGCACCAATGCATAGGCTTTGTACGTCGGATTGTCAAATTCCAGTTGCCTTATTGATGCGGATGTTCTTGTCTTGGTGGAAGTCGACGACAAGAGGTTTATAAACTGACGTTGACCATTTCCGGTTTACCCAAAAAAGTGTTTCAGTCTACCAACCGATACACCATACACCATAAATATCTTGTCAACGTTCATCTGACACCTCGACGAACTTATAATGATGTACGTCATCTTCTACCTAGAAAAAACGATGGTCAGGCTGAATCGTATGGTTCCATCTCTGTCATCTGTCGTCGCTCTAACCATCATAAGATTTACATGTATTACCATGATGAGAATGAGTAGGATAATAGTTCTTTTTCTTCTCCTTCTTCTTTTCCTCCTCCTCGTCCAAGTCCTCCTGCTCCGCCTCATCCCACTTCTCCTCTTCCTACTCCTAACCCCTCCTCCTCCTCTTCATCCTATCCCTCCTTCTTTTTCTACTTTTCTTCCTTTTCTTCTTCTTCGATCTCTTCCTCTTCTTGGGCTGAATCGTATGCTTCGAGCTGTGTCATCTGTCATCGCTCTAACCATGTTAAGAGTGAAAACCATCTGTCGGCTGTGTACGGTAAGTCTGGAACCTCTTCGTTGGGGTTAAAGCTCTGGCGAGGAGTCAAGGACCGTAAAGATACTGGAGACCTGTCTCGTTTTCTGTTTGTTGCTTTCGTAAAAGACAGTCTCAATTCAATAATGAAAGTAGATATATTATAATTAAGCATCTGGCAGATTTGTCTAATTAAGCTAAATCAGTTCAAATAGTCAGTTAAAATTCTTAGTCTTTTGTATAAACTGGCGTGGAATAATAATTATATCAGCTCATGTCAGCAGACCTTATCTTCTCAGCGTTCGTAGCCTACAACTACAGATCAATACCTGGCCTACTGCAGCAGCCTCATTCACCCACGCATCTGACAGTATTGATCCCAGTTCCGTGCCAGCGCTTTTGATAACTTGACGCTCTTTCTATATAAGCTATAAATCAGTTAAAATGGTGCTAGAAACTAGTTAAATTCTCAAGCCTATAATTAAGCATATGGCAGAGTTTTAATTCAATCTAAAATCTGTGAAAATGGTCAGTTAAAATTCTTAGTAGTTTGGATAAGCCACGCCTTTTCTATAGGCAGTTAAAATGTCATGCATAAGCAAAGCCAGACTGGCCTCTAGGACTCAACACAGCTGGCGCAAAATCAGCAAGGCTGAGGTCGTAAGAATGCCGCTGAAAAGTCTCTACCCAATATGCTTGTAGCGATAGACGAAGAAACGAATATCTCGAGGTAATCGGTATTGGTTAAGAAAACTAAGGTACTACCGGTTTAACCCATTAGTGCCTGACGTCCGTTATAACGGACGCTCAGAAAACATGTTGCCAAAATTAGAGCTAACTGTATAATATAGTCATGACTATTTTTTTAAATTGGTGGGTCAATTGGCTATAGATTCCACTATTTTGATTGCCGGATTATGTGGATTAGAAATATTTTATTGCGTGTGCTAATGTGTCTATTGCAGCATGTCTAAAATCCTCGCTACCCTTAGCTATTATTTTTATGTTTTGTATTGAACGAGGAGGAATTTAGAGAACGAAGTGACTAGCGGACCTCCAAGCGGCCGTCGAATCTCAAATACTAGCGGACCGCCAGTCACGTGTAACATGTCACATGACGAGTCTTGAAATACCATGCAGGGTCAAGCGTATAGTTCTTCATACACACATCTCTAAAGTTTTCGAAAACATCGGCAAGTAGCAGAACATCCGAAACGTTATACAAATCGTGATATTCTCTGAATTTTTTACATCCAAATTCTTTCCATACCGTTTTTGCATGCCCGTAGTCTTCATCGCTAATATTCGAATCATTTAGCTTAGAATAGAAAGAGGATTTTGGCGGTAGTTCGGTTTCATTAAATCTAGTAAATGAATCGATGTAATCATAAGGATATACTCCATTTCTTAGCAAAAGATCGAGCTGTTTTCCTGTATATCGTTTCCCAATGTTTCTACGCTGATCTTTGTGAAGATTCTTCGATAAGGTGTCGAGACTAGAAGCCATAAATCTGAAACTGTCGATAAAACGCAGTTCTCGTCGGACTAGTATTTCTTTTCCATCTTTTACAAACTTATCAACTATGACATCTCTGCCAAAAGATATATACTTTTCCTCGTTATTAGGTATGCAGTTAATTTTCTCTCCATTATCACCTCTCAGTTTCTTAATGAACAGATGAAAATCGTACCCGGATAGATTATGAAACACTACGGGAAAGAACTTTGGACATTTATAGTTTATATTACAACTGCTATGGGCAGCCCCTCAAAACTTTCCACTAAGATGACAGTGATCTCTCACTCGGTCTTCACCCAACGTTCCTTCGCAGATATGACATATATTAGCTGCATCAAAACACTTCTTGTCCTCTTCGGTAAATATCATCTTCTTTGGAAATTTAAACTGATTATATATTCGTTTTATATTCTCTTCGAGTTTATCTACAAATATTTGAGCAACATCGTCATCTTCGCTTTCAGCTGTAAACGTCACAGGATCTTGTGAATATACGCTATCGTCGAAGCATTTTATGTAGTAACAAAAGGAGCTAGGAATATGCTTTTGATATTTATTAGTGTACGAAAACTCTGGATTTGGTTGGCAAGTGGCTATTGGCTTCACAAAAGACTCGAAATCAGCATAGACAATAAACGGCACTCTCATAGATCTGTTATAATTTGTAAAACTTAACATAGTTTCCGGCTCTGGCATTTCTATTTTTTGTGCGTTATGTTGTGATCAGTACTCGTTGTGATTCTTAAGCGAAGCTACAGTTCTATAGCCATTCAAACATCTTTTGCAGTAATGCATAGAATTGTGGGATTTGTCTGTCCGTAAGGCTACCAATTTATTAAAGTTCTTAATCCAACAATAATGCTTCCTATATCCATCAGATATGAGAAGTAGATCAATACTACTTTCACACTTGGACAGATAAAGCGGGTAGACATATTTTTCGTAGCCATATGTGTCATTTTCTGCTATTAGATTACTTTGGCTTTTGGAGTTGGATGATTTTTTTTCTTTCAAACCGATAATTTCTTTATCTTATTTTAATCATCAATGTATGTCTTTAAGAAATATGGGTGGCGTTGCGCACTAATATTCTAGTTTAATATTTTTTCCCAAAATATTTGACAGCACCAAAGCAGCAATGTCCACTCCGTTACCCAACTTTCTTATGCACAAATTTTATTGAAAACTAAAGCAACATCAAATAACTGCATGTTAATCTTAACTTCATTGTATCACTTGTCTAGAATTTGAGTAAACTTGCATTATCAACTCAGTAACACGCTCTGCGGAATTTTTTTAAGCCCCAAAAATTGTCCACTCCGTTACGGTCAATTTTATTCAACAATAAAAGTTCACAAAACTTAGCGGAAATGTTTCAAACACGTATAGTTTTGAATATACATGAATGAAAATGTATTTCTATAACAATACAAAACAGAGTAGGAAAATATATGTTAAGATAATTGTAAAACATTCAAGAATTTCAAGACACCCATTAAATGTGCACTCCGTTACCAAACTTGCTTCTCCATAAATTTTATCGAAAACCTAAGTTATTATCAAATAACTGCATGTTAACCTGATCTTCAATGTACCACTTAGCTAATATTGTTTTAGTAAACTACTCAGTAACATGCAATACGGCATTCTTTTATGCCAAAAGAAATGTCCACTCCGTTACTGCCAATTTTGCTCAACAATATCAATTCATAAAACTCAATGGTCATGTTTTAGGCATGTCTAGTTTTGACAATTCATGAAGGAAAGTATTTCCATCTTAACAAACAAAAGAGTAAGCACATATATGTGAATATATTTCTATTATCTACCGTAATTCGAATAAATGTCCCCTCCGTTACTTCTAAAAGTCCACTCCGTTACCCTTTCCGAACGTATAAATAGGCACCAAATGTAACGCAGTGAACAGGTAACGGAGTGGACAATTTTAAAATAATATAACATCCATTTTGTAATTATCCACGTTTAAGACAAATTTTTTCTACATATCAATTTTGTTCATTATGGAGATGAAGACTGGTAAATGATGCATACCTGAGCATCTTTAATCTATACTAATTCTTGGTAACGGAGTAGACACCTATTAAACGTATCATTCGCAGGTAACACCTTTTAGAACATATTATTGCGGTTTAACTTCGAAAAGTCCTTATGTAAAGACTAGTATACATAAACAGAGACATGACTAAATGGTTTGACTGATCTGCAGTGCGCCTAGTTGCTGATAATTATGCAGTAGCACACGGATTTATGTGTGGTAACGGAGTGGACAATATTTCAGGTGACAGCTAAAAATATTTTTTTCACCCTTTATAATTATTGTTTCATTCAATGACAAACTTATTAAATGAAAGGCCTTTCAATTTTGTATATGAGGAACATTAAGTTTTGTGAAAACTATCATTTGTGGTCACAATTTTTTAATGATATTGTGGCGAAAGTGTGAAAAGGACAGTAACGGAGTGGACATTTTGGACAATAAAATGCAATAGATAAAATATAAGTTGTGGTATATTTCACAAATAGCCGTGAAAACAATAATCTCCACAATATTAAATTTATAGAAACATCTGCATTTAAAATAAATTTTGGCGAATATGATTTTTAAAATCGCTGGGACAATGAAAATGTCAAATTAATCTAATAGCAGAAAATGACACATATACATTAACACTGATATTATTATTTCTTTCAAATTTACCTATCACATTAGCATCAGCAGCAACTGGAAACTCAATGCCACTCCAATTAAGTTTTTTCGATTGTTCTTTCAAAGCCTTAGTTATTATCTGTGGTTTTTTTTCTATTGGGTTCAACGCTCTAATAATACACCATTTGAAGCATTCTTCGTCGTCGTTTTTCATGTTAATGTTAAGGTTTTGGCACAGCTGTTCACAGCTGGCGTGCTGCCTGCTGCGCTGCTGTTGCTGTCTGCTGCGCTGCTGTTGCTGTCGCTGCCCGCTGCTAGGCGATGGAAGCTTTTGACTCCGCCCACTAGGCTTAAGTGGTTTTGGCCTGCTAGGCTTAAACTGTTTTGGCCTGCTAGGCTTAAACTGTTTTGGCTCCGCCCACTAGGCTTGAACTGTTTTGGCCTGCGGGGCGCGAGCTGTCTTGGCCTGCTAGCCTTAAACTGTTTTGGCCTGCTAGGCTTAAACTCTTTTGGCTCCGCCCACTAGGCTTGAGCTGTTTTGGCCTGCGGGGCGCGAGCTGTCTTGGCCTGCTAGCCTTAAACTGTTTTGGCCTGCTAGGCTTGAACTGTTTTGGCCTGTTAGGCTTAAACTGTGTTGGCCTGCTAGGCTTAAAGTGTTTCAGCCTATGTTGTACAGTACTTAAGGAGTTTTTGTTTAGGAATCCGTCTGTCTGCAGAGGGTCAGTTATTATTGTAGCGAGTTGTTGTCTGTCAGAGTGATTATTATGGTAGAGTTGAGTGTTGAGTTATTATAGCGCAGAGAAGAATTCTTTCGTCGGCAGTTAGGCAGAAAGACAGTCGGTTTCAGTTAATCAGTTAGTGAATTGGGCGATCATTTACTCGGTTTCAATTAATCAGTTGATCGGACGTGCAAAACTTGTCGAGTTGAACTACTGTTTAAGACGTTGAACTTGCTGAATAAGGAGTTGTTAACCGGACTGAGTCGAGTCGTGGAGATTGTTTTACTCGAGAAGAGAACTTATTCCTGAACTAAACGCTTAAGCCTCATAGGCTAGTCCTTGGTCCCCAGCCAAGGCCTTATCCAGCGGACACGTCTTTGGTACACCTGACTGGGGCTGGTATTCGGCATCCTGGTTCATCTCGCCCAGCTCTGGTCCGCAACAACTGGCACCGCGAAGTGGGGTGTTTGAAAAGGACGACAACTCGTAGAACGTCTACAAACTGATTCCGCGGAAGTAGTAAGTGGAAAAATTCGCTGCACTTCTACGAACTGGTGAAATATCGACAGAACGGCAACGATGTGGAGTTCCGTGTTCGGTGACAGGAACGGAGATGCCGCTGGCCCCCCGACGACTTCCCCACCAGCCGTCGGACGAAGAAAGGACGTATTGGTCGACTACGAGGTCGAGTCCAGCCGATTCCTGGAGAAAATCGACTTCGACGACGTGCCGAAGAAGGATCGCCGAAACTTCCTGGTTCCCGAAATGGACGTCGGCAAATTGGAATCGGAAGTCATGGAAAAGGTCAGTCGCTTGGCCAGCGAGAAGAAGAACCCCATGAAGCCCGGAAAATTCGACGGAACCGGATCCCTCGAGTCATTCCTGGCACAATTCGACGTGTGCGCAAGGCACAACCGATGGACTGCGGCCGAGGAAGTCGACTTCCTCCGTTGTTCCTTGGAAAGGGCGGCAACGCAGCTACTCTGGGACTTCGGAGCCAGCACCGAAGTCACGTATGAACAGCTCGTCGAGAGACTACGCCAACGGTATGGATCGGAGGGTCAGGCAGAGACCTTCCGAGCGCAACTCTACTACCGCCGGCAGCGAGCTGATGAAACTCTCGGCGACTTGCTGCACGACATCCGGAGACTCGTCGTTCTTGCCTACCCGGTTCCGTCCAATGAAACGACGGAAATACTCGCGAAGGATGCCTTCCTTGAAGCGATCCGCGACCGGGAGCTGTCTTTCAAGGTGAGAGAACGCGAACCGAAGACCATCGACGAGGCGTATCGAACAGCTCTACGCCTGTTCGCCTATCAACAGACGTCCGACTTGGAGGATCGTCGGAGACCCGCCAATCGAGTGCGAGGGTCTCAGGAAGTCGACGCCGGTACACAGCTCCAGTCGCAACTGGACGGCTTCTTCGCTTCGCAACGTAAGTGGCAACAGGACATGGAAGGAAGGATCTGCCGGCAATTGGATGAACTCCGAGGCTCGCATCCGACGAGCTTCGACGTCGAACGGACGGTTCCATCTACCGTCCGTACTCCTCCTCCGCCGCCGCAAGGGAACGCCTCAGGTGGTCCCGGACGCGGGATAACCTGTTTCAACTGTGGTACAGGTGGGCCACGTGGCTCGCCGATGCCGCCAGCGTCAGCAGTTCTCCAACCGCCGTGACGACACGCACACGTCGGACCCACCGATGTCGGAACAGGACGGAACAACCGTCACCAACCATACAACGAGAGTCAAAGCTTCGAAGGTGACGAACAACGCGATCTACATCCGCGGAACGATCAACGGACAGCAAAGAAATGCCCAGTGGACACTGGGTCGGAGGTAAGCCTAGTTCCCTCTGCTGATGTTGATGGTTTGACGCTCCAGCCCAGCGCTCGCATTCTTTTGGCTGCTAACGGAACACAGATTAGAGTTTTGGGCCAGATTGATGTTCCAATAGGGATTTCTAGAGGATTTTCCATCGCCACTAGTTTTCTTGTCTCTGACCAGATTGGTGAACCAATGCTTGGTATTGATTGGCTAAGACAGCATCGCTGCCGACTGGGTTTCGGACAAGGCGCACTGTTTATTGGCCGACGCCGCATCCCATTGGTTATGGGCAATGGCTCGCTTTGGTGTCGCAGGGTTATGGTAGCCGAGGAGACGACCGTTCTTCCTCGTTCGCAGTGTGATATACCCTGTAAAACTCAGTATCGTGACTTCACAACCTTCACTCAGGCATGGATGACTGAATCCAAGGAGATCCAGCCTGGTGTGCATGAAGCCCGAGTTGTGTTGGATGATGATGCTGATGTTGCTTGCATTCGTGTGGTGAAATTAAATGAACAACCTGCCCTGTTGACGACCGATCGAATGTTGGACGACTTGCACCCCGTAGAGGTCGAAGTAAGAGACGACAACGAGAGACAGACGGTTGCTACTGACGACAACCCTTTGATCAGAAAGCTGGTGGACGACATCTCTGAGGATGTCCCAGTGGATGTGAAGGAACGACTGAAGGAGTTATTGGTCGAAAAGGAAGGCATTTTCTCGACTACTGACCATGACTTGGGGAGGACCATGATTTCCCAGCATAGAATTGATACTGGAAACTCTCGTCCGATGAGACCGTCTCTGCCTAGACAACCGCTTCCGTGTCGGGCTGCTATTGACGCACAACTGGACCAGATGTTGACTACCGGTGTTGTTGAGCCGGCTGTTAGCGAATGTTCTGCAAATGTGTTGGTCGCCGAGGAGACGGAGAAGTCTTTGCAGTTTTGTGTTGGAGACGATAAATTGATTAGGTCTCATCTGACACGGAAGGATTCTAATTCTTTTTCCGGATTTGTTGCCTGTCTTTGGGTTTTCTATGGCATAGTATGTTTCTGCACAATTGATTTGTATTGCGGATATGGCCAGGGTTGGATGAGTTGTTGTCATGAGAACGAGACCGGTCTGTCTACACGTGTGTTGGTTCTGTATTGTGGATGTCTCCTGGGAACGATGAGTTTTGTTCCTGTCGACAGTATCGGTTTCGCTATCTGTGGTTGGTTTTTGGACTGTGGATTTGTGTTCTTTGATCCCGGAGGATTTCGATCAAATTCTAATAGACTGATTTGGGAGAGACTCGTCTATCTAGCTGATCTGTTAGAAAGGTTTCAGAGGTCGCCGATGGCTAAACCCTTCGTGTCACACTTCGACAAGCTCCGCCACTGCTTCGGGCGGACGAAAGGACAATTTAGGGAGAAGGCAGCTGGGATGAATAACGGATCTCCCACGGAAGCAGCCACAGCTTCTTCGAGCCATCGGCCGCGACACCGCTGGAAGGGAACGCCTGCCAAGAAAAAATCTACGGAGGATCGACAGGGCACCGTTAACGACGACGCTACGACCGATCGGCCGAGGATCCGGACTTCCGCACCGAGAGGAGACGGAACACACGAGGGCGAAACGTCGGAAGGAGATTCGCACGATGGAAATTTGGACGGAGCGGCGGCACCTTCAGGCCGACCTCGACGCAACGTCGGCCGTCAAGTCCGGTTCCAGTAGACGGAGCTTGGTTCCGCGCGCGACGGCGTACAGGCTCCACGTCTGTGTACGTTTCAACCCCCGCGCGTTTGATCTTCTCCTTGTCGGCATCAGATTCCTCGTCGGTCCTTCGTCTGTGTACAAGGGTCTTCGGCGGGCGAGTCCGCGTCTAAAGGTTCCGCACGTTCACCTGCGGAAAGGAATTCAGAGTGTGTAGTTTTTCCTTAGCGCACGACGACAGCGACTTCGGTCGCTGCGGACATTCCGTGCCTAGGAAAAAGGGATCAAGTTTTGATAAAAAGCAATCTCATTTTATTGTAGAAAAGAGGATTTTTATTTTTATGGAACGAGGAAAATTGTTATGGGGAGAAGACGCATTTTCTCTTTATTGTGAAAATCATTATTTTTGTGAAAAAGAAGCAGCTTTGCAATTTTCGAGAAAAATTCCTATTAAGAAAGAAGCACTTTCTTGTGCGAGGCATTTATTTATTTTTGGTGAAAAAGAAGCATTTTTCATTCTGAAAAGAATCAATTTTCGTTTTAGTACAAAATATGGACTCTTTATTTTATTAACGGGGCCAATATTTTTATTGAAAAAATAAGCATTTTCCTTTACGAACAGCACCCCTTTTTGTAGAGAAGAGACATTTCTTCTTCTAGGAACTGTCATAATCGTTTCATTAATCGTGCGGTTATTTACGATTATTTGCATGATAAATTAGTATGAGGGCGCGGATCCTAGAGCATGAATTTATGTGTTAGAGGACTTTCTCTTGTAGGCGGCTCTGGGATGTTGATGGACTTGGGTAGATGATTAGTTAGATTGTGTACGGTTATAGGCCTAACGGTTGCTAAATCCTTAAATAATCGTATAATTACTCGTATGAGATTATATTGCCTTACTGGATGTTGCTAACTAACCATTAGGCTTGTGCAGCTAATATTTCATGTAAAGGCTTAGGCCTACAGGTGTGTTAACGGGTCATACCTGTAATGTTCAACAACTGCACGGTGATTAATCATTGTAACATTCCAGTACTGCTACTGCGACGGTTCATTAACGTGCTAAGGTTTATCGACTTTATTGGATTAATGCAGTGGGCCTATATTGTACATTCGGGCCTAGAAAATTATATATGTTTTCTTTTCGCCGGACCAATATTGTCCGTTTCTGTATTCTTGTATTGCGTGGCTCCGAGGGGGCCTCGGAAATTCGGTCAGAGGGGGAAGTTAAGGTTTTGGCACAGCTGTTCACAGCTGGCGAGCTGCCTGCTGCGCTGCTGTTGCTGTCGCTGCCCGCTGCTTGGCGATGGAAGCTTTTGACTCCGCCCACTAGGCTTAAGTGGTTTTGGCCTGCTAGGCTTAAACTGTTTTGGCTCCGCCCACTAGGCTTGAACTGTTTTGGCCTGCGGGGCGCGAGCTGTCTTGGCCTGCTAGCCTTAAACTGTTTTGGCCTGCTAGGCTTAAACTCTTTTGGCTCCGCCCACTAGGCTTGAGCTGTTTTGGCCTGCGGGGCGCGAGCTGTCTTGGCCTGCTAGCCTTAAACTGTTTTGGCCTGCTAGGCTTGAACTGTTTTGGCCTGTTAGGCTTAAACTGTGTTGGCCTGCTAGGCTTAAAGTGTTTCAGCCTATGTTGTACAGTACTTAAGGAGTTTTTGTTTAGGAATCCGTCTGTCTGCAGAGGGTCAGTTATTATTGTAGCGAGTTGTTGTCTGTCAGAGTGATTATTATGGTAGAGTTGAGTGTTGAGTTATTATAGCGCAGAGAAAAATTCTTTCGTCGGCAGTTAGGCAGAAAGACAGTCGGTTTCAGTTAATCAGTTAGTGACTTGGGCGATCATTTACTCGGTTTCAATTAATCAGTTGATCGGACGTGCAAAACTTGTCGAGTTGAACTACTGTTTAAGACGTTGAACTTGCTGAATAAAGAGTTGTTAACCGGACTGAGTCGAGTCGTGGAGATTGTTTTACTCGAGAAGAGAACTTATTCCTGAACTAAACGCTTAAACCTCATAGGCTAGTCCTTGGTCCCCAGCCAAGGCCTTATCCAGCGGACACGTTTTTGGTACACCTAACCGGGGCTGGTATTCGGCATCCTGGTTCATCTCGCCCAGCCCTGGTCCGCAACAACTGGCACCGCGAAGTGGGGTGTTTGAAAAGGACGACAACTCGTAGAACGTCTACAAACTGATTCCGCGGAAGTGGTAAGTGGAAAAATTCGCTGCACTTCTACGAACTGGTGAAATATCGACAGAACGGCAACGATGTGGAGTTCCGTGTTCGGTGACAGGAACGGAGATGCCGCTGGCCCCCCGACGACTTCCCCACCAGCCGTCGGACGAAGAAAGGACTATTGGTCGACTACGAGGTCGAGTCCAGCCGATTCCTGGAGAAAATCGACTTCAACGACGTGCCGAAGAAGGATCGCCGAAACTTCCTGGTTCCCGAAATAGACGTCGGCAAATTGGAATCGGAAGTCATGGACAAGGTCAGTCGCTTGGCCAGCGAGAAGAAGAACCCCATGAAGCCCGGAAAATTCGACGGAACCGGATCCCTCGAGTCATTCCTGGCACAATTCGACGTGTGCGCAAGGCACAACTGATGGACTGCGGCCGAAAAAGTCGACTTCCTCCGTTGTTCCTTGGAAAGGGCGGCAACGCAGCTACTCTGGGACTTCGGAGCCAGCACCGAAGTCACGTATGAACAGCTCGTCGAGAGACTACGCCAACGGTATGGATCGGAGGGTCAGGCAGAGACCTTCCGAGCGCAACTCTACTACCGCCGGCAGCGAGCTGATGAAACTCTCGGCGACTTGCTGCACGACATCCGGAGACTCGTCGTTCTTGCCTACCCGGTTCCGTCCAATGAAACGACGGAAATACTCGCGAAGGATGCCTTCCTTGAAGCGATCCGCGACCGGGAGCTGTCTCTCAAGGTGAGAAAACGCGAACCGAAGACCATTGACGAGGCGTATCGAACAGCTCTACGCCTGTTCGCCTATCAACAGACGTCCGACTTGGAGGATCGTCGGAGACCCGCCAATCGAGTGCGAGGGTCTCAGGAAGTCGACGCCGGTGGACAGCTCCAGTCGCAACTGGACGGCTTCTTCGCTTCGCAACGTAAGTGGCAACAGGACATGGAAGGAAGGATCTGCCGGCAATTGGATGAACTCCGAGGCTCGCATCCGACGAGCTTCGACGCCGAACGGACGGTTCCATCTACCGTCCGTACTCCTCCTCCGCCGCCGCAAGGAAACGCCTCAGGTGGTCCCGGACGCGGGATAACCTGTTTCAACTGTGGTACAGGTGGGCCACGTGGCTCGCCGATGCCGCCAGCGTCAGCAGTTCTCCAACCGCCGTGACGACACGCACACGTCGGACCCACCGATGTCGGAACAGGACGGAACAACCGTCACCAACCATACAACGAGAGTCAGAGCTTCGGGGGTGACGAACAACGCGATCTACATCCGCGGAACGATCAACGGACAGCAAAGAATTTGCCTAGTGGACACTGGGTCGGAGGTAGGCCTAGTTCCTTCTGCTGATGTTGATGGTTTGACGCTCCAGCCCAGCGCTCGCATTCGTTTGGCTGCTAACGGAACACAGATTAGAGTTTTGGGCCAGATTGATGTTCCAATAGGGATTTCTAGAGGATTTTCCATCGCCACTAGTTTTCTTGTCTCTGACCAGATTGGTGAACCAATGCTTGGTATGGATTGGCTAAGACAGCATCGCTGCCGACTGGGTTTCGGACAAGGCGCACTGTTTATTGGCCGACGCCGCATCCCATTGGTTATGGGCAATGGCTCGCTTTGGTGTCGCAGGGTTATGGTAGCCGAGGAGACGACCGTTCTTCCTCGTTCGCAGTGTGATATACCCTGTAAAACTCAGTATCGTGACTTCACAACCTCCGCTCAGGCATGGATGACTGAATCCAAGGAGATCCAGCCTGGTGTGCATGTAGCCCGAGTTGTGTTGGATGATGATGCTGATGTTGCTTGCATTCGTGTGGTGAAATTAAATGAATAACCTGCCCTGTTGACGACGGATCGAATGTTGGACGACTTGCACCCCGTAGAGGTCGAAGTAAGAGACGACAACGAGAGACAGACGGTTGCTACTGACGACGACCCTTTGACCAGAAAGCTGGTGGACGACATCTCTGAGGATGTCCCAGCGGATGTGAAGGAACGACTGAAGGAGTTATTGGTCGAAAAGGAAGGCATTTTCTCGACTACTGACCATGACTTGGGGAGGACCATGAGTTCCCAGCATAGAATTGATACTGGAGACTCTCGTCCGGTGAGACCGTCTCTGCCTAGACAACCGCTTCCGTGTCGGGCTGCTATTGACGCACAACTGGACCAGATGTTGACTACCGGTGTTGTTGAGCCGGCTGTTAGCGAATGTTCTGCAAATGTGTTGGTCGCCGAGGAGACGGAGAAGTCTTTGCAGTTTTGTGTTGGAGACGATAAATTGATTAGGTCTCATCTGACACGGAAGGATTCTAATCCTTTTTCCGGATTTGTTGCCTGTCTTTGGGTTTTCTATGGCATAGTATGTTTCTGCACAATTGATTTGTATTGCGGATATGGCCAGGGTTGGATGAGTTGTTGTCATGAGAACGAGACCGGTCTGTCTACACGTGTGTTGGTTCTGTATTGTGGATGTCTCCTGGGAACGATGAGTCTTGTTCCTGTCGACAGTATCGGTTTCGCTATCTGTGGTTGGTTTTTGGACTGTGGATTTGTGTTCTTTGATCCCGGAGGATTTCGATCAAATTCTAATAGACTGATTTGGGAGAGACTCGTCTATCTAGCTGATCTGTTAGAAAGGTTTCAGAGGTCGCCGATGGCTAAACCCTTCGTGTCACACTTCGACAAGCTCCGCCATTGCTTCGGGCGGACGAAAGGACAATTTAGGGAGAAGGCAGCTGGGATGAATAACGGATCTCCCACGGAAGCAGCCACAGCTTCTTCGAGCCATCGGCCGCGACACCGCTGGAAGGGAACGCCTGCCAAGAAAAAATCTACGGAGGATCGACAGGGCACCGTTAACGACGACGCTACGACCGATCGGCCGAGGATCCGGACTTCCGCACCGAGAGGAGACGGAACACACGAGGGCGAAACGTCGGAAGGAGATTCGCACGATGGAAATTTGGACGGAGCGGCGGCACCTTCAGGCCGACCTCGACGCAACGTCGGCCGTCCAGTCCGGTTCCAGTAGACGGAGCTTGGTTCCGCGCGCGACGGCGTACAGGCTCCACGTCTGTGTACGTTTCAACCCCCGCGCGTTTGATCTTCTCCTTGTCGGCATCAGATTCCTCGTCGGTCCTTCGTCTGTGTACAAGGTCTTTGGCGGGCGAGTCCGCGTCTAAAGGTTCCGCACGTTCACCTGCGGAAAGGAATTCAGAGTGTGTAGTTTTTCCTTAGCGCACGATGACAGCGACTTCGGTCGCTGCGGACATTCCGTGCCTAGGAAAAAGGGATCAAGTTTTGATAAAAAGCAATCTCATTTTATTGTAGAAAAGAGGATTTTTATTTTTATGGAACGAGGAAAATTGTTATGGGGAGAAGACGCATTTTCTCTTTATTGTGAAAATCATTATTTTTGTGAAAAAGAAGCAGCTTTGCAATTTTCGAGAAAAATTCCTATTAAGAAAGAAGCACTTTCTTGTGCGAGGCATTTATTTATTTTTGGTGAAAAAGAAGCATTTTTCATTCTGAAAAGAATCAATTTTCGTTTTAGTACAAAATATGGACTCTTTATTTTATTAACGGGGCCAATATTTTTATTGAAAAAATAAGCATTTTCCTTTACGAACAGCACCCCTTTTTGTAGAGAAGAGACATTTCTTCTTCTAGGGACTGTCATAATCGTTTCATTAATCGTGCGGTTATTTACGATTATTTGCATGATAAATTAGTATGAGGGCGCGGATCCTAGAGCATGAATTTATGTGTTAGAGGACTTTCTCTTGTAGGCGGCTCTGGGATGTTGATGGACTTGGGTAGATGATTAGTTAGATTTTGTACGGTTATAGGCCTAACGGTTGCTAAATCCTTAAATAATCGTATAATTACTCGTATGAGATTATATTGCCTTACTGGATGTTGCTAACTAACCATTAGGCTTGTGCAGCTAATATTTCATGTAAAGGCTTACAGGTGTGTTAACGGGTCATACCTGTAATGTTCAACAACTGCACGGTGATTAATCATTGTAACATTCTAGTACTGCTACTGCGACGGTTCATTAACGTGCTAAGGTTTATGTTTATCGACTTTATTGGATTATTGCAGTGGGCCTATATTGTACATTCGGGCCTAGAAAATTATATATTTTTTCTTTTCGCCGGACCAATATTGTCCGTTTCTGTATTCTTGTATTGCGTGGCTCCGAGGGGGCCTCGGAAATTCGGTCAGAGGGGGATGTTAAGGTTTTGGCACAGCTGTTCACAGCTGGCGTGCTGCCTGCTGCGCTGCTGTTGCTGTCGCTGCCAGCTGCTAGGCGATGGAAGCTTTTGACTCCGCCCACTAGGCTTAAGTGGTTTTGGCCTGCTAGGCTTAAACTGTTTTGGCCTGCTAGGCTTAAACTCTTTTGGCTCCGCCCACTAGGCTTGAGCTGTTTTGGCCTGCGGGGCGCGAGCTGTCTTGGCCTGCTAGCCTGAAACTGTTTTGGCCTGCTAGGCTTGAACTGTTTTGGCCTGTTAGGCTTAAACTGTGTTGGCCTGCTAGGCTTAAAGTGTTTCAGCCTATGTTGTACAGTACTTAAGGAGTTTTTGTTTAGGAATCCGTCTGTCTGCAGAGGGTCAGTTATTATTGTAGCGAGTTGTTGTCAGTAGTTGATAAGGGAAGAGGGGTATCTCAAAAATCCCAATAATGAGTAAGAGTTCTATATCAAACTCCCCCCTCCAACGCCGTTACTTGTGCGCTAGCCAATGGCAAGCCGCCAAATTGTCACGTGACCTGTCAATCAATTAATTGTCCGTGTGCTTGTCTGTCTGGCCAACTGTATGGATATCCCTCTCTTTGTATGTGTGTCCGACTGTATGTGTGTCCGTGTCTGTGTATGTGTGCGTATGTCTGTTGTTAATTAAGGACGAAAGACATGCCGCTGCCCGGCCGCCCCCCGCTGACACTCGTCTAACCAAATTCAACACCCACCAACGCTTGCGGCCGCCCACCCGCTGGCCCTCCCCTGACCAAATTCAATTTGACAGCGTCAACACCCCCCAACGTTTGCCTGATATGAACTTTATAATTAAAGATATAGGTGTGGTATACAATAGGTGCACGTAAAGGTGTGGTATGCCAAACGTATGAATGCAAAAATAGGTCCGGCACATAAATTTTACTGTAACAAGTGTATTTAGAAAATCAAAAACAGAACTTTACAACCATTGGTTCACATTTGAGATGTGCAAACACGCACACGCGAGAGGCGAATGTGTTAATTAGCAGAATTTTCAGAACTTTACAATCATAGGAACACATTTTTTGTGATGTGCAAACACGTGAGTGCGAGAAGCGAAGGTGACACTTAGCAGCATTTTCAGGACTTTACACCCATAGGAACACTTTTGAGATGTGCAGACACACACGCGCGATAGACGAAGGTGACACTTAGTCGAATTTTCAGAACTTTACAGTCATAGGTTAACATTTGAGATACGCAAACATGCACGTGCGAGAGGTGATGGTGTCACTTAGCAGCATTTTTTCAGAACTTTGCAGTTATAGAATCACATATGAGATGCGAAAACATGCGCGTGCGAGAGGCGAAGGTGACACTTAACAACATTTTTCAGAACTTTACAACCGTGTGATCACATTTAAGATGAGCAAACACGCACATGCGAGAGGCGAAGGTGACAATTCGAGGGTTGAGAATTATAAGACTCTATGTCCATTGCATTTTATAATATTATTGTCATGAAGCCTTATAATTCCCAGCCCTCGTCTTAGCCACATTTTTCAGAACTTTACTCTATAATGCAAGTATTTGCATAGCCTTATGTATTGACTCACCTGGATGAAAAATTAGCAAACTTTAACATTTTTCAACTTTTCACCAAACATATCTTTAACGCAAGTAGTTGCATAACCATATGTATTGGCGCACACACGTGACAAATTTAACAAACTTTGAAATTGTTCGATTTTTCCAACAAATCTGTAACGTAAGCATTGTAAAACCTTAGGTATTGAATCACAAGGATGAAAAATTTAGCAAACTTAAAAAATTTAATTTTTCTGCGAACATTGAAAGCGTTTATAGGAGCAGTGGAAGTGGTGGTAGGAGCGTTGGGAGCAGTGGGAGCGGTGGTGGGAGCTGTGGGAGCGACAATGGGAGCGGTGGTAGTAGTAGGAGCGATGTGGAGATGACTATGATGGTGGGAGCATACATACTTACTCACATAATTTCTTTAGTTCAACAACTTTTCACTTGCAGAATCATACAATTATTTCTTAGTTCCCAATTTCTTCACATCTTCAACTCACAATTCTTTCATTTTCCACTTTTGAATGACACAAGTGTACAATTCAACAGATACTTACTTACTTACTCTCATAATGTCTGCACTCCAACAACTTTGCACTTGTAAAATTCTACACATATTTCTAATTTCTTCATTCCTTCAACTCTTACTTTATACATATTTTAGCATCTCAATCATACAAATTCTACGCTTCCTTGCATACTTACTTACTTACTTACACACAAAATTTACTTACTTCATCAACTTTTAACATGTAGACCTACAAAGCTGCACATATTTCTCATTTCTTCACACCAACAATTCTTAATATTTACATATTTCAACATATCAATCGCACATTTCTACAATTTCACGTATACATACTTGCTCACTCACATAATTTCCACAATCCAACGGCTTTCACTGGTACAATCTTGCACCTATTTCTCATTTTTTCAAGCATTCGACTCTTACTTCTTGCATTTTTTCCCCATCAAATCAGTCGTACAATTCTTCAATTCCTATGCTACTTACTTGCTTACTCAAATAATTTCTGCACATCATAACCTTTACACACGCGCATATTTCCCATTTTCTCAATGCTTCAATCTTTCGACTCTTACTTCTTACATTTCTTTTTTCAACATCTCAGTCGCCCAATTCTACAATTCCTATGATGCTTACTCAAGTAATTGATATGTAAGCTTTACAAAGGTGTATATTTTTCATTTTCTCATTTCTTCATTCCCACAGATCTTACTTCTTACATCTTTCAAATCCACAACCTCTCAATTCTACTATTCCAAATAGACTTACTTACTTCATGCATAGAACTCTTCACATACAAAATCATGCAAATGGTTCTCATTTCTTCAATTCTTCAACTCTAACCCTTAATTCGTACATGCTTCAACTCCACAATTCTGAAATTGTTCAATTACTTACTTCTTGAAGTAAAAAAAATTGTAAAGTAAGAAGTTGAAGAGCCGAAAGAGATACAGTTTTCTATCATATCAAAGTGAAAAGTATAGGCAGCGTTGAATGTTTTATGATGGTATGCGGTAGAGTGGACTAAGCATAGGATTGTAAGCAGATGTTGGTGGTTGTGAAGGATGAGAATGAGTATGAGAAGGTGTAGGAGGAGAAGAAAGTTGTCATTTTCCCATTATCACCATTTTTTCTTCACAAAGTTTCTAAATTCGCACATTTTCTGACATGAAAGGTTTCTAAGTTCGAAAATTTGATATGACATTGTGACTACAAATTTTTCTTCACAAATTTTCTAGGTGCATACATTTTCTGTCATAAAAAGTTTGTAAGTTCGTGAATTTGATACATGACTGCCAATTTTCTAAGTGCATACATTTTCTGTCATGAAAAGTTTCTAAGTTCGAGAATTTGATACATGAATGCCAATTTTTCTTCGCAAATTTTCTAAGTGCATACAATTTCTGTTACGAAAAATTTCTAAGTTCGAAACTTAGATACATTTCCGCAAACTTTTCTTCACGTGAGGAGGAGTAGGAGGTGGAAGAAGGAGTATGAGGAAGAGGTGATGGAAGTGTAGGTTTCTTTAAATTGCTTCAAATAGGTCGTAGAATGTAGAGTATCATGATTTTGAGTTCTACATATTCGAATTCATAATATGTAAGCTGAATATTTTAGAATGTATATTGGACATATATGTGCAAAGTCATGTTTGTATGAATTTTCAGCATTTACAAATTACAATTGTTGAATGAAACAAGTGATACTTAGCGTTCTGAATTGTTTCAATTACATTACTTTACAATACTTTGTACAGAATTGCAAATTTCGGATGCATAAGATGATCAAGTATACAGCCCTTAGTCATCAACATTAAGTCTTTTAGTTTACAGACATAAATGTGAATTTAGCTGAGTCAGCAATATGTAAAAGACTGACAGTTTGCTATAGTAGAGTTCTCACAAAATGACACCAATACTTGAATGCTTGAAATGATGATGTTCACGTTTCTTAGATATAGGAATCTTATGCATTTTCGATGGTTAGACATATGCAATTTTTAGCTGAGTCATCAATTTAGCAAAAGTATACGTTCGAAGGAATAAAATACCAGGTTTGAAAGGTTCTATATGGTGAATCATACACCATTTTTAGCTAAATGTACGTCTTTGCAGTTGCTAGCATTGACAATTTGATAGAATTTAACGCGAACGTTGGTTGCAATTATAAGTTTCACAAATTTCTACCACGTAAAAGCATGGACATGCTTAGGAATGCGAGGCTGGGTGACAAGGCGACACGGACGTCTGTCGCTGCGGTCACAACAGCTCCGGCGGCGGCGGCGGTGCTAGCGATCCGATCCGATCCGATCAGTCTTTGGTGCGAGGAATACGAACGATCGTGTGCAGCTTTATCTCATACTCCACTATTCATACTTTACAATTGCACACGATCGTCCGTCTTCCTCACACCAAAGGCTGATCGGATCGAGATCGCAAGCATCGCCGCCGCCGCCGGAGCTGTTGTGTCCGCAGCGACAGACGCCCGTGTCGCCTTGTCGCCCAGCCACGCATTCCTAAGCATGTCCATGCTTTTACGTGGTAGAAATTTGTGAAACTTATAATTGCAACCAACGTTCGCGTTAAATTCTATCAAATTGTCAATGCTAGCAACTGCAAAGACGTACATTTAGCTAAAAATGGTGTATGATTCACCATATAGAACCTTTCAAACCTGGTATTTTATTCCTTCGAACGTATACTTTTGCTAAATTGATGACTCAGCTAAAAATTGCATATGTCTAACCATCGAAAATGCATAAGATTCCTATATCTAAGAAACGTGAACATCATCATTTCAAGCATTCAAGTATTGGTGTCATTTTGTGAGAACTCTACTATAGCAAACTGTCAGTCTTTTACATATTGCTGACTCAGCTAAATTCACATTTATGTCTGTAAACTAAAAGACTTAATGTTGATGACTAAGGGCTGTATACTTGATCATCTTATGCATCCGAAATTTGCAATTCTGTACAAAGTATTGTAAAGTAATGTAATTGAAACAATTCAGAACGCTAAGTATCACTTGTTTCATTCAACAATTGTAATTTGTAAATGCTGAAAATTCATACAAACATGACTTTGCACATATATGTCCAATATACATTCTAAAATATTCAGCTTACATATTATGAATTCAAATATGTAGAACTCAAAATCATGATACTCTACATTCTACGACCTATTTGAAGCAATTTAAAGAAACCTACACTTCCATCACCTCTTCCTCATACTCCTTCTTCCACCTCCTACTCCTCCTCACGTGAAGAAAAGTTTGCGGAAATGTATCTAAGTTTCGAACTTAGAAATTTTTCGTAACAGAAATTGTATGCACTTAGAAAATTTGCGAAGAAAAATTGGCATTCATGTATCAAATTCTCGAACTTAGAAACTTTTCATGACAGAAAATGTATGCACTTAGAAAATTGGCAGTCATGTATCAAATTCACGAACTTACAAACTTTTTATGACAGAAAATGTATGCACCTAGAAAATTTGTGAAGAAAAATTTGTAGTCACAATGTCATATCAAATTTTCGAACTTAGAAACCTTTCATGTCAGAAAATGTGCGAATTTAGAAACTTTGTGAAGAAAAAATGGTGATAATGGGAAAATGACAACTTTCTTCTCCTCCTACACCTTCTCATACTCATTCTCATCCTTCACAACCACCAACATCTGCTTACAATCCTATGCTTAGTCCACTCTACCGCATACCATCATAAAACATTCAACGCTGCCTATACTTTTCACTTTGATATGATAGAAAACTGTATCTCTTTCGGCTCTTCAACTTCTTACTTTACAATTTTTTTTACTTCAAGAAGTAAGTAATTGAACAATTTCAGAATTGTGGAGTTGAAGCATGTACGAATTAAGGGTTAGAGTTGAAGAATTGAAGAAATGAGAACCATTTGCATGATTTTGTATGTGAAGAGTTCTATGCATGAAGTAAGTAAGTCTATTTGGAATAGTAGAATTGAGAGGTTGTGGATTTGAAAGATGTAAGAAGTAAGATCTGTGGGAATGAAGAAATGAGAAAATGAAAAATATACACCTTTGTAAAGCTTACATATCAATTACTTGAGTAAGCATCATAGGAATTGTAGAATTGGGCGACTGAGATGTTGAAAAAAGAAATGTAAGAAGTAAGAGTCGAAAGATTGAAGCATTGAGAAAATGGGAAATATGCGCGTGTGTAAAGGTTATGATGTGCAGAAATTATTTGAGTAAGCAAGTAAGTAGCATAGGAATTGAAGAATTGTACGACTGATTTGATGGGGAAAAAATGCAAGAAGTAAGAGTCGAATGCTTGAAAAAATGAGAAATAGGTGCAAGATTGTACCAGTGAAAGCCGTTGGATTGTGGAAATTATGTGAGTGAGCAAGTATGTATACGTGAAATTGTAGAAATGTGCGATTGATATGTTGAAATATGTAAATATTAAGAATTGTTGGTGTGAAGAAATGAGAAATATGTGCAGCTTTGTAGGTCTACATGTTAAAAGTTGATGAAGTAAGTAAATTTTGTGTGTAAGTAAGTAAGTAAGTATGCAAGGAAGCGTAGAATTTGTATGATTGAGATGCTAAAATATGTATAAAGTAAGAGTTGAAGGAATGAAGAAATTAGAAATATGTGTAGAATTTTACAAGTGCAAAGTTGTTGGAGTGCAGACATTATGAGAGTAAGTAAGTAAGTATCTGTTGAATTGTACACTTGTGTCATTCAAAAGTGGAAAATGAAAGAATTGTGAGTTGAAGATGTGAAGAAATTGGGAACTAAGAAATAATTGTATGATTCTGCAAGTGAAAAGTTGTTGAACTAAAGAAATTATGTGAGTAAGTATGTATGCTCCCACCATCATAGTCATCTCCACATCGCTCCTACTACTACCACCGCTCCCATTGTCGCTCCCACAGCTCCCACCACCGCTCCCACTGCTCCCAACGCTCCTACCACCACTTCCACTGCTCCTATAAACGCTTTCAATGTTCGCAGAAAAATGAAATTTTTTAAGTTTGCTAAATTTTTCATCCTTGTGATTCAATACCTAAGGTTTTACAATGCTTACGTTACAGATTTGTTGGAAAAATCGAACAATTTCAAAGTTTGTTAAATTTGTCACGTGTGTGCGCCAATACATATGGTTATGCAACTACTTGCGTTAAAGATATGTTTGGTGAAAAGTTGAAAAATGTTAAAGTTTGCTAATTTTTCATCCAGGTGAGTCAATACATAAGGCTATGCAAATACTTACATTATAGAGTAAAGTTCTGAAAAATGTGGCTAAGACGAGGGCTGGGAATTATAAGGCTTCATGACAATAATATTATAAAATGCAATGGACATAGAGTCTTATAATTCTCAACCCTCGAATTGTCACCTTCGCCTCTCGCATGTGCGTGTTTGCTCATCTTAAATGTGATCACACGGTTGTAAAGTTCTGAAAAATGTTGTTAAGTGTCACCTTCGCCTCTCGCACGCGCATGTTTTCGCATCTCATATGTGATTCTATAACTGCAAAGTTCTGAAAAAATGCTGCTAAGTGACACCATCACCTCTCGCACGTGCATGTTTGCGTATCTCAAATGTTAACCTATGACTGTAAAGTTCTGAAAATTCGACTAAGTGTCACCTTCGTCTATCGCGCGTGTGTGTCTGCACATCTCAAAAGTGTTCCTATGGGTGTAAAGTCCTGAAAATGCTGCTAAGTGTCACCTTCGCTTCTCGCACTCACGTGTTTGCACATCACAAAAAATGTGTTCCTATGATTGTAAAGTTCTGAAAATTCTGCTAATTAACACATTCGCCTCTCGCGTGTGCGTGTTTGCACATCTCAAATGTGAACCAATGGTTGTAAAGTTCTGTTTTTGATTTTCTAAATACACTTGTTACAGTAAAATTTATGTGCCGGACCTATTTTTGCATTTATACGTTTGGCATACCACACCTTTACGTGCACCTATTGTATACCACACCTATATCTTTAATTATAAAGTTCATATCAGGCAAACGTTGGGGGGTGTTGACGCTGTCAAATTGAATTTGGTCAGGGGAGGGCCAGCGGGTGGGCGGCCGCAAGCGTTGGTGGGTGTTGAATTTGGTTAGACGAGTGTCAGCGGGGGGCGGCCGGGCAGCGGCATGTCTTTCGTCCTTAATTAACAACAGACATACGCACACATACACAGACACGGACACACATACAGTCGGACACACATACAAAGAGAGGGATATCCATACAGTTGGCCAGACAGACAAGCACACGGACAATTAATTGATTGACAGGTCACGTGACAATTTGGCGGCTTGCCATTGGCTAGCGCACAAGTAACGGCGTTGGAGGGGGGAGTTTGATATAGAACTCTTACTCATTATTGGGATTTTTGAGATACCCCTCTTCCCTTATCAACTACTGTTGTCTGTCAGAGTGATTATTATGGTAGAGTTGAGTGTTGAGTTATTATAGCGCAGAGAAAAATTCTTTCGTCGGCAGTTAGGCAGAAAGACAGTCGGTTTCAGTTAATCAGTTAGTGACTTGGGCGATCATTTACTCGGTTTCAATTAATCAGTTGATCGGACGTGCAAAACTTGTCGAGTTGAACTACTGTTTAAGACGTTGAACTTGCTGAATAAAGAGTTGTTAACCGGACTGAGTCGAGTCGTGGAGATTGTTTTACTCGAGAAGAGAACTTATTCCTGAACTAAACGCTTAAGCCTCATAGGCTAGTCCTTGGTCCCCAGCCAAGGCCTTATCCAGCGGACACGTCTTTGGTACACCTGACCTGGGCTGGTATTCGGCATCCTGGTTCATCTCGCCCAGCCCTGGTCCGCAACATTAATAATAGCCTTTTTATTAGCTAAGAAGTTGGGAAGCGGAATGTAAGAACTACCTCTTAAGGGTGTATATTTTACTGTATTGATGTCTAATTTTACAACAGCTTTAAATCTCCAATTACTTCCTCGCATCTGAAAACTAGCAATAGACTCCATGATCTTATCCTTTTTTCTGCTGTATATTTCGTTCACGTCGGTTGCTTCTAAAATAACTTCTGTCTTAGAAACGATTGGTTTATTCTCAGAATTTACTTCTCCAGATTTCATATCTACATCTACTCGTTCCATAGTATAAGTAATAACTAAATTAGTTTTTGTCTGGCGATTGTTCGATAAGAGATTAACTACCTGAGGTCTGACGAAATCAAGAAACGACGATGCATCCATTCCATTAATTCCAGCTATTTTGTATTGCTTGGTGAATCCTTTAATAGCTGACGCTATTTCTAGAATTTTATTTTTATCAAATATCCTGGAAACAGTTGACTTCAATGATTCCAGTTTTTCATTAACTGTTTTATTGTCTCGTTCAGGCACGTAACTAAGTAACCAATCCGCAAAATCATTTATTTTGTATCTAACCTTATTTTTGTATGTTCTCGTAGGCACTACTGGTTTGTACTTTCTAGGTGTAAGCGTAGGAACCTGAATGTCAGGAACCGACGAGTCTAGCAAGTGTTCAACATGGCTAATGTTTCTTAAACTACTTTTCTTTAAATCCATTTTATTCTTACCACGCAAAAATATTAATACACTATCTACACTTTAATTGCGTGTCTATCTCTCATACACTTTAATTTCGTATCTATCTCTCCAGACAATTCCGTTATGATAAGTTATTATGCCAGCACTTTGACCATACGCCTTAGCGGCTTTATACATCGATGGATACGCGGTAACAACGCCAGTCTCTCGATCTACTATTAGGCCTACTGTTTAATGTGATTTTATCCATGAGCAAAAACATGTTTTTGCTTTTTGTTTAATAGCCTATAGAAACATTTTAACTGGGTTTTATCCATATGCTTTTGCTTACTGTTTAATATAAAAACATTTTTACTTTATTGTATCCATATTATGGTTTTTGCTCATGGATAAATTCACATTAAACAGTAGGCCTAATTATGATTTTGTTGTCTGCTTAATTTTTTATTATGCTTAAATATGTCGAGAAATCAACGCGAACAATAACCTGTAGGCTTATTCATGCCAACAATCAGACCATTATGATGTAAATGCTAAACATCGTCTCTATAGGCTACTGCCGTCCAAATTCGAATTTGCTCATATCAAAGGTTACTATGACACCGTAATTCTGATCTTGGTTGGTTACAATGGTTAGTGTTGCAGGAACCGTACATGTAGACTAGCTTTCGATAATCATTTCAGCTGCCAATCCAATTATAGAATTCGTTATCTCATCATCGTTCAATTGGTTTGAATTGATTATAGGAACTCGAAATGCATCCACAAATCGGTCAATAGGCTATCATGCGATTTCGTGCTTAATCGTGTTTAATTGCAAATAATTATGAGTTTAGCACTCTAGCACCCAACGCCATTCGTGCGTAACCTATACAAGTGTTTTTGACCAACCGGAAAAATCATCAAAATCATCTCAATCATCAAAATCGTCTAAATCACCTAGATCATCTGAAGCCCTATACGATCAAGTTCTGGATGCTTGTTTGAGAAAATTGCTAATAATGGAATATTTCGGATGTTGGTTAAAAGACAGATAGGTCCTTATGAAGATTGATGTGGGAAGAGTGAACAGGACGATGAGGAGGAGGCGGAGCAGGAGGGAAAAAAGGTGAGAATGAGGAAGAGGAAGATGAGAAGAAGGAGGTGGAGGAGGAAAGGTGGAGAAGGAGGATGAGGAAGAAGAAGAAGTTGTCGCAGAAATAGAGCATGCAGCATCAGCCGGTAAATCATTGGTGTTTCTGGAAAATTGTAATTCTAGCGACAGGAAGAATGTTGCAATTGATTGTGAAAAACAAGAATGACAGACTAATTAACAACAGTACTGATGAAAATGGACGAGAATTTGGAAGAGGGCTGGAAATAGTTCCGATTATGGATTTGGTTTGTGGTTTTTCAGATAATTATGTCGAGGTTCGAGAGCAAGGAATGAAACAACGGTAATGATCTGATGGTGTAATAAGATGAAATAGAGATACCAAGACTAGTGTTAGCTTAAAACGCGAGGATGTAACGATGACGTGAAAAGCGTTTTTGTGAAAGTAAATAAGCATGAAGATTTCTGAAACAAGTGTATGTAGGCCTATGTATGTGCACTTTTTATAGCGCCCCTTCAAGCTCTCTACTCACTACTCAGAGTCGCTCCTGACTACAGCGCGGACACTGCATCGGAATTTCACGCCGATGCGCTGAACATTGCCAGTGAAGGACTTGTCTAAGGTTTCTACGCGGCAACCCTCCGGCTGCAAGGCCACGAACATAGCCACCACACCACAGCGCCCCAGTGTGTGAGAAGAATAACGTAGGCTTTTACACGCGTAAACATTAGACTTAACGAGCATGATCAGTTTCCTATTCAGGCCTAGCCTAATGATTGTTGCATCATAGTGTCTTCTAAATATATATACGTCTGCCCACTTACATTAACGAGCAAATAGACGCATAAAAACCTTATAAAATATACCCTGTATACCCTTTCACACTGCCATATAAACCTAGGCGTACCGCTAGTTCCCCACCTCAGTTACTGTATATGCCTACAGCAGCTGCTATCTCTCCACCTCAGTAGGCCTATATATAGTTTTTCAATTGCAAATGACTGTCGACTTTGTCTCGGCCTTTGACCCACTTGAAGAGATAACTCTGCGGCCTTACCACAATAATCTCGCAGCATATAGACTAACATAGGGCCTAGTATAACCGATTATTCGATCTTTGCTCTATTCGAAACCTCTGGTAGAACTACACTCAGCGGTTCAGCGACAACAACAGATTGCTTCAGTATGTGATTTTCTTTACTAATTAATTACTATTTCTGATGCACTATTGCATACTAATGGCTTGTAGCGTACACGTTCGTTCTTAGCAATTTAACCTTGAAATTTGCATAAATTGCATTCAAGTACCGACACATGACTCAGCTTTGACATGGGCGCAGGCCATATATAGGCATAGGGCATAGGCCTACACACAATAACTACTGTACTCTTTGTATAATCTTCTTATCTCACAAGTTTGATGGAAATGCATCTTTCGCTGCAGAAAGAGAACACTGTTTCGTAGATAGCCTATCCAGCAACGGAGTTAATATATAGGCCTATAGATGAAACTTTTATTCTATCAGCGATATTAATAACTATGGTAGGCCTAGCATGGATTAGCCAATAGGCCTACACGTCTACGATGTTAATTATCTATTTGGTATTATAGCGATGCTAAAAAATAAGTGATCGATGCATTATGAAGATTTGATCATTTTGACGACGAATAGGTCTGCTAAAACTAGTAGACCTACTTACGTGACGTAATAAAACTTAAATAATCACCAGTCACGATGCACAACCTGCAATCTACCGACATCATCATTCTAGCAGCTGATCCCTGAATCTAATTAGGGTAGGGTGGGGCAGGACGCCCCCTTTAACGTTTGACATGACCCACAGTAAAGTTGCGCAATCTGAAGTCAACAAAAATTGGTGACAAGTAGCTGAATTATATGCACTATTCAGTAGAAATGTTGATTTTACTTAATGTTAGTCCATTTCGAGAAAAACTTAATTTTTATTCAACTAGTGTAAAAGAGCTTCTTGCCCCATACATGGGGCAAGAAGCCCTTTTACATGGGGCAAGAAGCCCAATGGCGTACATCTGCATTCAACTAGTGTAAAAGTGCTTCTTGCCCTTTTACATGGGGCATTATATACCATAGAAACATTCTTTTAGCCTACACAATATTGCCCAAAGCAAGGACAGTTATATGAATAGGCCTGTATATTTTGTAACATTAAAAATTATATGAAACTAACCAAATTTATTGATGAAATTGGCGTTTCCATCTGTATTGGGGGAAAACGCCCCGGGCGGGGCGTTTTGCCCAGCCCGCGTATGAGGCCTTTTACCCCATCCATGGTTGTCTGCTATTATTGATTTTGTCGGTTCTTTATTAAACTGAATTGATAACTTTAAGCTATATTTATGTTGTGCATTTAGTTAGCTAAATAATGACGTAAGGCTCATGCCGATCCCTTAAACATGAAATTAATTACAGCTGAATGAACTGCATACGAGAATTAGAAAATAGACACGAAAACAAACTTTTATTTCCTGTCTTCCACCGAAACAAGAAATTGGTCACGTTTTAACTTCTTATAATTCTTAATGACGTCTGCTGTCATGGGCAGCTATCAAATCCCACCAAAAGTCGCCAACTGCAAAGATATATATTCAGCGGGGGCGTATTCCCCACACTAGGCGTTATGCCCCACCCTACCCTACTCTATTAATAAACATCCGCATGAGCCTCAGAATACTCAACTTCACCCTATATAGCAGCTTTGCTAATGAAAAGACATAGATAGGCCTATTATGTTATCCATCGACTAGCCAATAAGAATATTCTTTGATATGATGCCTCACTTAACATTATAGACATATTATTATAGCCTACATGAGCTGTGAACCCCATATAAAATTGTAACCGACGCGGACTCATGATTTAGTCCCATGCATTCTATAAAAAGTAATGTCTCCTTCAAACCGCAAAAACATCCATGGTATAGGCTACACACTAACATAATCATTATGCGCGAATTCCAATGTCCGATTATTATAAGTCTTATTTGTTAGATGGCCTGGATTGCCTCATAAATATTACACCGTCTGGTGACCTGTTTAAATGGTCGAAGACAAACGGGTGCGAATCAAGATCATTAGCGTCTTCACCCTCCTCCTCACAATCTTATCTTCACTGCTATCAATAGTATACCTAAACGCGACGTGATAAAACTTTGTTTGTTTTCTTCTTTAGAATTCTGGATCGCTACCATGAGTTGTTCTAATCTGTTGATTTGGTCGTTGATTGTGGTCGTCGTGTACTTTGTGGTACGTAAGCTCATCAGTAGATTACGTATCGACCGATGCACAGACGTCTATGTTCTCATCACTGGATGTGACACGGGGTTCGGCAATGAGGCAGCCAAACGTTTCGATCGGATGGGTTGCCATGTGTTTGCCGGATGTTTGACGGAGAAGGGAAAGGAAAGTTTGAAGCAGGAGTGTTCCGATCGGCTTCATTCCGTAAGTCTCGACGTAACGAAGATTGAAAGCATCCGAGAAGCTTATGATTACGTCAAGGCTATAATCTGCCGAAGGGACGAGGTTTGTTATTATGGGTGCAGTTGAGTTGTAACTGCAAGTGTCTTGGTTGAATCTTCAGTGGTTTGTGGTTGGTCTATGAATTTCCAGATTTTTTTAGTTTTTAGTTCGTTACCTCTGCGTACATGCACTGCAAGTACACATGATTGTAGGCCTATACATTATGCCGGTTTGAAAACTGATAGAATTATATTCGTGTCGTCTTGATGCATCACAAAATACTAACACCGCTTCGCTTTTGTCGGTCACTAATAATAACACCTCTGTTTCTGTACAGGGCTATGGGGATTGCTAAAGAACGCTGGTGTCATTGGGAAACTAGGTCCATTAGAATGGATCAATCTCGATGATTATCGCAAAGTCCAGGAAGTCAATCTCTATGGCGTAATCAACGTCACAATGACGTTTCTTCCTCTTGTCAAGAAGGCACGTGGTCGCATCGTCAACACAGCCAGCATCATTGGTCGTTATTCGTTGCCACTATTTACGCCTTACTGTATGACTAAGTATGGTGTAGAAGCTTTCACGGACGGACTCAGGTGCGATGTTATGCATGTTCAAAAATATTAATTTTAGTCTACATAACCATTTTGGTTCGATATTTATTGGATGAGATTTATTTTTGAGTGAGTATTGGCTTATAAATCACCATGACGTCTATGATTCATGCACACACGAATGGACTTTCTGTTCCTACCTCCGTAGGAAGCGTCAAGAATTTAAATTCTGTATGTCCGTGTGTTTTCTATTTCTGTTTTTCATTATCTATATAAATAAAAATGAACTTTCCAATAGTTCGTAACATCACCACGCTGAAAGTGACGCACCGATTGTTTTGAAAATTTTACAACACCTTCCATTTCCATACAACCGTGTGTTAAGATTTTTTTTCACCAGAAAAACGCAACCTTTTCCACAAAAAGTGAACTTTGCAATCGGTTCGCCCGCCATTTGCAAATTCAACACGTCCCACACGGCTGCCAGATTTCATAAACGCGGTCTCTAAACACAGCAGACGAAACATGAATGAGGTCGCGTGCTGTGACGTCATAAGCGAGTCGCGATTAATTTACCAAAGAGGCCTTTTCCCAAAGTGGCCTTTCATCATTATTGGGCTTGGAATGGACGGTGCGACGGAGGAAAGGAGCGGAGGGAGCGGGACGAAGACGGTGGGGAAGGAGCGGAGGGGAGGGGAGGAGAGGTGGAGGTCAGGGGGAAGGGGCAAGAGGAGGGAGACGGAGGGGGAGGGGGAGGGGAAGGGGGAAGGGGGAGGGGGAAGGGAAAGGGGAGGGGGAGGGGGAGTGGGAGGGGGAGGGAGGAGGGGGAGGGGGAAATGAAGGGGAGGGGAGGGTGAGGGGGAGTGGGAGTGGGAGGCGGAGGGGGATGGGGAGGGGGAGGGGGAGGGGAGGGGGAGGGGGAGGGGAGCCTCTTTTCAGCCACAACAACGGGTTCAGCTAGTCCTAATAATAAATTTCTTTGATTGTGATTAAAAGAAGGATAGGCGATTGGACGTGGTAGTAAAATTTGTGAAGTAGGTGATTATTGTATATGGTATTGTATTGAAGCATTTTAAGGCGCCTCTACCAGGGTGAATCGTTCAGAGGCGTTCCCAGGCCATGTGAGACAGAACTAGCTTTTGAGAAAAGCGTATATTCTTATGTCACAGAGACGATGCTTGTCATTGTCTGGTTGACTGTTGTAGGCGTTCATTGCGTCGTTACGGAGTGAAGGCGGTGATGGTTGAGCCAGGAGCGCACGCCACTGGTCTAATCTCGGAAGAAAACAACCGCATCCAATTGACAGCCTCCTGGAACGGTGCTTCGTCTGAGGCTAAGCTGGAATATGGTGAAGGATTCCTGGAGGAAAGTAATGCCCACTTCCAACTTCTACGTTCATGTCTCATCGTGTAAGAGTATGCTCAACCACAAATATGCTGGTGTCACTAAATAGAGTATTCCCCCGTTTAATTGTATCCCCCAGATGAAGACAAGTTGAAAAAGGCACTTCCGCATGTATTTAAAGACCCACATACGCGTGTGAGTTAATATAACTTCATTGAGTCACAGTTTTGTTGGACTGTTGCTATTTTAAGATTGGATTTTAACTAGGCCTAACGCTTTTGGTCATTCTTTTGTTTTTGCATATTATGCAGTCACCGTTTATATGACGAAAGTGTTGAAATCCTTGACAACGATCGGTGTCACAGATGTCGTGGATGCCTACGAGCAGGGCTTACTCGGTCGCTACCCTCGCGCCAGATATCCAGTTGGAACGGACTGCTACACCTCTTCTTTCCCATTATGGCCCTTCCCGAGTGGCTTGGAGATTGGTTGCCATCGCTTGTTGAGACTGCTCCAACACCAGCTGCACTCAAGTAGTCATGCCAGCTTCCTCGTGCCATACTAGGCCTACGACGCGACTTATCTAAGATACAAGCACGGAGGTCATCATTATTTAGCATACAAATAGATGAACTGGCTGCTTCGTAAGCTTTTGCCTACTGCTCATGACTCCGTATAGCGTGAATTTGAAGCGCAAAATAGCCTATAGCCTATTCATGTACGCGAATATCATACTTACCATAGGCCTAATGCAGGTGTAGATAGGCACCATTAAATACTTGCAACTAAGGTTGTGTTAACATTGTTAAGTGGCTGAAAACGATCACGATCTTGAGACTCGACAGACGTTTGAGAAGACCTCGATGTCCTTCATTGAAATGATTTTATTATTGATTGAATTTGGCTGTAGAATGCGTTCAAGTGTGGCCACGAGTGATCAATCAATCAATCAATTTTCGTTTAATCAACATTTCAGGCTGGCAGAACGCAGCATGTTACATAATATTATAACTAATTTTGCAATTGTTTATGTATAAGTATAAATAGGCTATGAGTATAATGTAGCACTCTACAATAAATTATTTCATTGGATTATGTTCTGTAGGCCTACTATTTACAAACCGTACGCATTTGCAAATCCCGGCAAAACTTCACTTCTGATGCATTGGTGAAATATAGGTCTAATTCTGATACAACAATTTTTTGCAAAACTTCACGTACTAGCCGTTAGTCGCTTATAAAATATTATAGCGTATTTCTCAATAACGGTTTTAAATGTAGAATAAAACAGGCGACAAGAAATTCGGATTTTTAAATACAAAGTTGTATTGCTCAATACATTTGTTGCTTTGTTTTAACGCATATAGAAATAAACGTATCATTAACATAGTTCAATGCGCTACCTTTCCGTCACTTTTAAAGTCCATAAATCCATGGGTCCATAAAAATTCTGCGGTTGCCTATTTCATTTGATTTACTCGATGCTGACTCGCTCTCTGTAACCCTGAGCTATTGTTTTGGTTCTGATATCGGTTGCTATGTATTTCCTGTGTTTTGGAACCGCAAGGTTCCAGGCTCGAATCCACCTCAAGACGCCACGTATATGGACCTTGAACAAATCCTTCACTCGCAATGGCTCGTAGCCTACGCTTCGACGTGAAACTCGGATTCAGTGTTCGACCTGAAATCTGGAGCGCCTCTGAGTAGTGAGTAGTGTCCTTGAAGGGGCGTTATAGCAAATGCGAGAAATATATTTAAAGAAAATAAATGATGAGTAGTTAGATCAGACAAGCATTGAAGTTTGATCAAAATTCATTGTGCGACGCTACCATAGGGAAGTAGCCTACTATAGAATAATAGAATAACTATTAGTAAAAACTGAATGCGATGCTATATACATGTACAAGTATTATTTACATGTAAGTATATGTATAGGCTAATCGTCGTTCATTATTTTCAGTCTGATCATAGGAGCGGCGTGAATCTTTAGAAACGTTACAATCACAAGACTAAGATTTGCTATCTAACAATGGCGAATGGGTGAATAAAATACATGTATTGTAGGCCCCATTGTCGCGATTGACTTCCGTGCTAGTTTTCCACTTCACTGTTTACTTTAAATGATATAGGCCTATAGCCTACACTGAAGCCGTGAACTTTGTCTCGACCTGTGGCCAACATTTTAAAGTTATTCTGCGGGTCTTTACATAACACACACAGTCAAACACGCTCACAGAGTGAGAAAACATGACATTGGGGGAAGTAGCGGCGCTAGGCCAGAGCATGGCAGGGCAAATGCCCTGCCAAAAAAGTCTTTGCCCTGGCTGTTGCCCTGGTCATTGCCCTGCCAGAAATTTTCCCCATCTAGAATTTGTTCAGGCATATTGTTTCTTACTGTTTACGTCCGTTAGCTCTATGGAATGACAAAAATTCTGGCAGGGCAAATTGGCAGGAAAAACTTCTGGCAGGGCAATAGTTCTGGGAGAGAAAAATTCTGGAAGGACTAAAGTTTTAGCAGAGAAAAATTCTGTCAGAGCACAAATTCTAGCAGGGCAAAAGTTCTGGCAGGGAAAACTTCTGGCAGGGCGAAAGTTATGACAGGAAAATTCAGACAGGGCAAACATTCTAATAGTTCTGGAAAGCAAAAATTCTGGTATGGCAAAAGTTCTGACAGGGAAAAATTCTGGCAAGAAAAAGTTCTGGCAGGGCAAATGTTTTGACAGGGAACGTTCTGTGGCTGTGGTTTACACATTTCCATACAACTAACAGCATATAGGCCTAACTGTCGCTTTAATGTTTTTAATATGAAAGGTAAGCATTTACGTAAACAATAATACAATTTACCAGACTCAGTTATACTTTAGGCCTATTTGTTGATCTTTTTGCTTTCGGAATGCTACTCGAAAGAGGATTTGCAAAACTTCACTAAGTTACTACTTACTGAGGCTGGTCTAAAAGATTTAGAAGATTTGCTTTCCAAATACCAAAAGTGTTCGGTTTATGGCTTCGCCCATCTGATCCTCTGACCAGCCAACCCTAATAGTGTAGAGTCGGTGGTTTACAATTACAGTGTTGCCTCTGAGTTTTCAGAAGAAAACCAGATTTCGTTATGAAAAACGCAGAGAAGCTCAGAGTATTTATATCGGCGATTAAAGACCAATTTGGTTTAAATTAAGTTGGATTTCACTTGTTCGTATGAATGCTAATAAAATATTCCTCAAATGAATCGAATCAAATACAGTTGCAACTTTTAACTTTCGAAAAATGTCGATAATTTATTGTCAAAGCAGTCAGAGACTGGGCATCCATATCGACAATAAGCTGAAGCGATACCGTATATGTCGTGTGCGCATGCGCAGCAGGTCGGTCGAGCCTACAAGAACTGCATGTATGCACACAACATGACACTTGGCTTAACTTACGAAGTTTTAAAGTTGTAGGAAGTTTCCGGTCAAATTTGTTCAATAAGCTTACACCAACAATCCAGCTTTTAAACCTCCTAGAACATAAACAATTCTGCAACAATTAGACCTCTTCCAAAAGGAATTGGCCTGACCCATATTATGTTAGAGATATCGATGCAAGGCCGTAGCTAGGGGTGTTTTGGGTGTTTGAACACCCCCCGAAATGGAAAATGTAAAAAACCCAATATAATGCATTTACTGGTACATGACGTAAAAACCATGAAATAAAACCATGAAAACACCCTCCGAAATGAAAAAATGTAAAAAATAATAGAATGCATTCACTAGCACATATTGAAAAAAACATGAAATTAGGTGAAAATAGTAAGGAAGCTGTTTCCGATGGCTAAAAAAGGTCGTCAGAAATTTTGACTACTTAAAAAAAGGTCGTCATAAAATCTCCGCCGAAGAAACACCTCCCGAAATCAAATCCTGGCTACGGCCTTGTATCGATGTATAGCCTACGGCTCAACAAGGAGGAGTGACTTTGCCTATATTGAAATGTCGAAACGGCTAATTTCTGCGAAGAGCTTACATTCTTCTCCGTAACCAGATTATAAATCATTCCTGAATTGACAACGTAAGATCTTGATTGAGGAGTTTATCATTAAAATTAGTGGAGCTTGGCTTAATTGCCTCCAGAGATGTAATGTGCAGGAGTTCAAGGCTGTACAAGGCTGACCCCTCCTCTGGCTGACCCCTCCCCTGCGAGGGATTAATTCCAGCCGGAAGGACAAGAAGAAGATGTAATGTGCAGGAGTTAAACGACGAAGGGAAAAGATATGGGCTCAAAATGAATTTTGAAAAGTCAAAGACAATTGTGTTTGGAGAAAAAGACCTACCCAGTAAACTTGTAATAGATGGAAACCAACTAGAAAATGTTGAAACATTCACCTATTTAGGATGCACCAACACATATGACCTAAATAACAAGACAGAAATAGGCCTACTGGTAAGGATTGGGAAGGCAACAGCAGCGATGTGCGCAATGGACAAGGTCTGGAAGAGCAAAGCCATACAACTGAAAATAAAACTAGAGGTGTTGAGAACTTGTGTGTTCAGCAGCATGCTTTATGGTTGTGAAGCCTGGACAATAACCAAAGAGACAGAAACAAGAATACTCGCTTTCGAGAGAAAGTGCTACAGAAAGATCTTGCGAATTGGATGGATGCAGAAAGTAAAAAACGCAGAATTGTATGTGCGAATAGGCCAAACATAGAACCGTATGCAGCAAATAATATGCAGAAAGCTGGAACTCTTTGGTCATTATATGCAGGATGGATTACAGCAGAAAGATCAAGACAGTCCTCTATAGAAAGTAATTAAGTGGTGTATTGTTGTTGCAGAGCATTGTTCTAGGTTCATTCATTAAGTCCATTTATATAGCACCTCTTCAAAGGGGCCACTCAGAGGCGCTCCCATCCTCAGCGCGGCCAAATAAAACTGTCTTAAGATGAGCGAGGAAAGTCTGAGAAGGATTTTTATAACGGAGTGTCAGAGGAAGACCATTCCAGGTAGAGGGTCCTACCACCGAGAAAGCACGGTCCTGCATAATGAAAGTACGAGCAAAAGGAACTGAGAGCTAGCGGACTTTGTTCAGTCGAACGAAGGGAGCGGAAATGGAGAGAACTAAGAGGAGGGCTACAAAGATAGACAGGAGCAAGGCCTAGCATGCAGCGCCAGACTAGACTATAGAGATCCTGTAGGCCTACTCAATTCGCTGCTTAAGTGGGAGCGTCACGTATATAGCTGGAAAATTTGGGTAGGCCTATGCGGCCAATAAGGCGGGCTGCAAAGCGCTGGACGCGATCAAGGCAACTCAGACGGGCAATTGGTAGGCCAGCATCTAGAGAGCAGCAGTAGTCAAGTCTGGTGGTAACGAATGAATGAATAAGAGTTGCAGCAGCAGTAGGGGTAAGCGAGCGACCAACAGTGCGTAGTTGACGCAGTTGATAAAAGCAGGCACGGCTGAGTGAGTGAATGTGTGGAGCAAAAGTGAGCTCTTTGTCCAGAGCAGAGGCGTATCCAGGTGGGAATCCGGCCATGGCCCCCTATTTAGAAATTCCCATGTATTGTACCCCCCATTTGGTTTCAACAAGCTATTGAACAATGTCTATTTTTCCTAAATGCACAGTAGATGTATGCATTATTATTTATGTAGCCTATTTGAAGGAAAGTTTGACCAGATGACTAAAAAGGGTCATCAGCTTTTTAAAATGGAATTTGGTACGTTTTCAAGACATTTTGAACCAGATGACTGAAAAAAATAATCAGATTTTTCTGCCCAAGATCAATGAAATTTGTCCCGGTGTAGGCTAAAGGTTTCAAATTACCCCCTCCTAAACATTACCCCCCGGTAACTTGAAACCGGTTTCAGATTACCCCCCGAAAACTAGATTTGCATCAATCTTCTCATATATTGCACTAAAAAAATCAGAAAAATCAACCCCCTTCTTGTTTTGGTCTGAAGCTTTTCATCCGCCATCCCACTTCGTGGTTAGTTATCAATATTTTAATCGGGAAAAAATAATAGCCTCGAAGACATTTCTCCATGTAACTTCAGCGGCGATTTAGTATTTTAGTAACAGATGAAAATATTGATAGCAAACTACGAAGTGGGATGACGGATGAAAATCTTCGGACCCAAACAAGAAGCGGGATGATTTTTCTGATATTCTTAGTGCAATAAATGCGATGATTGATGCAAAATACAGTTTTCAGGGGGGGGGTAATGTTTAGGAGGGGGTAATCTGAAACCTTTGCGCCGGCCCAAAGTAACAAATTTGCCCCCCCCTCTGTATCCGCCCCTGTGTATCATAATCTGTTGCTTTCTGGTTTGTATGCGGAATGATGTCTTTCATCTTGGCTGTTAGAAAAATGTCAAAACCAGCTATAGGCTACCTTGAATAGTCTCAATGTATACTCTTTCTTCAATCGTCTTTCAGAAAAAAGCACAACGTTCAAGTAAATGCTGAAAAGTTTATTTGTAAACTGGCAATTCAGTTTCACAAAGCGTAACATTGCATGCAATCATGAAAATTATGAACTCATAGATTACAATAATCTTCGTTTAAAGAGAGCTCACTGCAATGCGTCATCAGGTTTTGTTCATTTGCGCATGACTCTCATCCGCACATTGATCGACTTCGGCAACGTTACGTACGTGTTTACCCATAGTGCATATCCACTCTCTAATTTGCAGGTAAGACAGGCGTTCCAGCAGCTATTAAACCACCATCCTGCTCCGTACTTAACGGCGCATGCACTGGTAGTTGAATCGTCCTTCTGTGCGAACGGCGTTGAGAAGTTCGCCCCATCCAGGTAAAAGCGGTCAGCCTCTGCTTTATCCGTCAGCGAATCGCCAGCATTTCCGCTGTATCCCGAGACGTGAAGTTGGTACTTCTTGTCCTCCGAATCAATCGAAAATGAGTTATAGTCCGCGTAGAATACAGCTCCGCCTGTTAAAATCTGCAACAAAGCAAAATGTAAGTTACTTTCTGAAGACCTGAGACTATTTATTATCTTTGATGCGTCATCTTTTTCATCGCCATAACACATTATCATAGTTGTAAAAAAACGTTTTTTCCCGTTTTTTATTCTCTCCCAAAAAACGTGGTTTTTTGGTTTTTATTTTTCACATCGTTTTTTATCGGTTTTTATTATTTCTTTATCTTTATTTATACAATTACATTCTATTATTATTTTCCTTAATTTTAATTTTTTCTGATATTTCTTATGTTTTCCGCCAACTCTCAAGGATCCAGCTAACTAAAGTCACTATTTCATCGTTTAGCATCATCATTTAAGAGATAGCCTACGTGTAGTAGTTCCTAATCAAGATTTTCGTGGTTAATATGCGGTTTTAGATGTAGCAAAGTCAAATTATTTTCCGTTTCCGTTTTTTATCGTTTTTTGTCGTTTTTTATTATTTTGAAAAAACGTCGTTTTTTACCGTTTTTTTTATTTCGTTTTCATCGTTTTTTACATCTATGACACATAGGCTATCCACTCATCCAAAACATTGGAAATCCTTTCACAGATTGAGCTGGTTCGAATATCGAAATTGACTCACTCCATAACTGCGAATCTTACACTAGGGTAGGGTAGGGCGATTTATGGTGCCATATAAATTATTGTCTCACATAGGCCTACATAGAATTTCCTATGAGCTTCCTATGGTGATTTTCTTGGTATACGAACTACAGTTTGAGGCTCAATCGAGCAGCCACTCTGAAGACTGGTATCAAATAATTCAGATAAAAAAGTCAGAACTGCTTTAAAGGAATTTTTAGAACTGCACAACCCGCGGGACCCCTTCTTTCCTTTCCAATCCTCCTTGGTAAATTATTTTCAATTGGAAGACAATGACGTTTTTACTATAGTTTTCACCATAGATGTAAAAAACGATGGAAACGGAATAAAAAACGGGAAAAAACGTCGTTTTATTTGAAAAAATAAAAAAAACGAAAAAAACCACAAAAAACCGAAGCGGAAAATAATTTGACTTTTTGCATCTTAAAATGCAATTTAGACATAAAACCCTTGTTTACTTTCTACATGTATCTCTTAACTGATGATCTCAAACAATTAAATAATGACATCAGTTATCTGAAACCTTGAGATTGGGCTGAAAACGTAAGAAATATCAGGAAAAAATAAAATTAGGAAAAATATTAAGAGACAGAGAACAAATAAATAGCGCTACATAAAAATAAAAAACGGAATAAAACGATGGAAAAAATAGAAAACGAAAAAAACCACGTTTTTGGGAGCGAATAAAAAAAAACAAAAAAACTTTTATACAACTATATATGGTTTTCACTGCACAGAAGTGCTTCTATAACTGCACAAATCCATTAATTTAGAACTGCACTTTTACAAAGCCCTGAACAAAGTAGCATAATCGGCAAAATGGATTTATTGCATAAAATTAAAAATTGCTTGGCCGCTGTAGAAAAAAACATTTCAATTTTTTCCCAGCATGAGAAGAAGAAGGCATTCTATCAAGTTCGTATTAAATTTTTCGCTCTCACAACTAGATATTTATAAAATAATTAATTATAAGTTCTCATTTCTCAAAAGTCCTTACAATTCAGTCTTTTAATAAAATTCATACCTAACCTACGATTTTGGCTACTAAGTGACATCTCAAAACCACTCGTCACTGTGATCTTTCAGCAAAATTAACGATACAAAATTTTACACCTCTGCGTTTTCAATAGGTCACCTCCAAAGTGTACCTTAATACACTCTGGGTCACCTCCAGTGGCGGCGCCAGACACTTTTTGTAGCCAGGGCATAGCCAGGGCAGTCACCCAAATAACCAGGGCAGAAGTCGAGTCGCGTGCTCGGTAGTACGGGCTTACATAAGCTTATAATTTGGCGCCATCGTCAGGGCCGGATTAAGACATGTTCAACATGTTCGGCCGAACAGGGACCTCACACTTTTGGAGGCCCACACGTGACACTTTAGGGGCCCACACATGCGATTTTTTTAAAGGAGACAATTTGCATATTCTACCGAAATTTCGACCAAACGACTGAAAAATTTCCTAAAATGTTTTGGCCGAAGATCCCCCAACAAATTTTCAGAACAGGGTCTCTACATTTCTTAATCCGGCCCTGGCTACCTTGCTCGCCATAAAGTGATGCCACAGCTGGGTTTTTCCACTAGATCTGAATTTTTCGGCCTTCGTCTAGCTGGGTTTCTGTTTTTGGGGGTCAAATTCCAGGTTTATTTTAGTTACTGGACCAATGACCATTGTACACTATGTCCGGATAAAAAGTAGAACACGCAAAAAAGTGCCATAACTCGGTAAAAACTTTCAGGATTGTCTGAAATTTTAAACACAGCACCAGTGACCATATACACGAGGTCCTAAAACCGATTAGAAATATTCGTGAGTTTGTCAGAATTATAAGCGTTTAAAATGCAGCATACTTTTTTATCCGGACACAGTGTAGGCTATTTACAACGCATGAATATTCTGCATGTGCACTGAGCATTGCAATATACATTGTATTTATAGTGAAATGCAATGTACATACTTTTTGTTACACTAATTTTAATTTGAAACTTCACAATCAAGATCTGACGTTGTCAATAATTATTCACGAATATAGCCTAATAATTTATAATCTGCATGGTGACGCAGAGGAATAGCTCCTCGCAGAAATAAGCCGTTTCGACATTTCAATATAGACAAAGGCCTGCGGCCCCTGCCAGAACTTTTTCGATGCTATAATTCTTCCTGCCCGAACTTTTGCTAGGCCAGAACTTTTGCCATGCCAGAATTTTTTGCCCTACCAGATTGCCCTGCCGGAAATTTTGCCTTCCAGAACTTTTGTCTGCCAGAATTTTGCCCTATTTGAATGTTTGCCTTGACTGAATATTTCTCTGCAGTCAGAGCTTTTGCCCTGCCAGAAGTTTTTCCTGTCAGAACTTTTGCCTTGCCAGAATTTTACTCTGACAGAATTTTTCTCTGCTAGAACTATTGCCTTGCCAGAATTTTTCTGCCCCAGAACAATTGCCTTCCTGAATGAATTTTTTCATTCTAGAGAGCAGACGGACGTGAACAGTAAGAAACAATATGCCTGAACAAATCGTGGTAGGGCAAAATTTATGGCAGGGCAACGACCAGGGCAACAGACAGGGCAAAGGCTTTTTTGGTAGGGCATTTGCCCTGCCATGCCCTGGCGAAGCGCCGCCACTGGTCACCTCTCTAAAGTTCTTACAGTTCGAGATTTTCATCAAATGCTTAAATTCGATACTCAGGCCTATTATAGTCTACAATTAAAACACGTCTCAAGGACACTCGCCACTGCGTTCTTTCACCAATTTCACGTCTCACAGAAGTTCTTACAATTCTGTATTTTCATTAACAATTCCTCTCATACGTTTACACAAAGAGTAGGCTATTTTTGACCAACAACGCGCTTAGGAGTACGAATAATGTCATTGAGTCACAGTTCTATATTGTGTCCTGGGCATGACGTTAAACTGCATCCTCTTGCCCAGGGTTACGGGTGAAGACCTCAACGGCCGAGGGAGCGGATGACCTCATGGAGGCAACGGTCCTGAGGGCGGATAAGGGCACGGCGAGTCAGTACGCCGCTGGATGACCCATTTTATTCCTGAATGACTCGTCCATCTGACTACCTTGCGTTTACCTGGCGAGTTACCAAGGGAAATTAGGGCCTATACGCCGAAGTGTTTTCCACAATGACCAGTCATTCGACGCAGACCTGAGACCGCTGGGCCTTGGACTAAACGAAGCTTGGAGATGTGCGCAGGACCGTAGTGGTTGGCGGAGAATTGTGGAGACGGCTACGCTCCGGAGTGGGGCTTGCCCTTGATGATGATGATGAGTCACAGTTCAAAAGCTCTCTCCATTGCATCCTTTTACCAAATTCACGTCTAAGAAGTCCTTACATTTCCGTATTTTCGTTAAGAATGCCTCTCATAAAATTAAGCCCTTAGGAGTAATGATTTTCACCAAATGGACACTTAAAATTTGAATTTTGTCACTAAGTCGCAGCTCCAAAGATCTCGTTGGAGCGTCCTTCCACCAGATACACGTCAAAGGCTACTTCTTTCAAGACTTGCCAATAACTTCAGTGTCTCTGGGACAGTCTTAAACTGGTTAGCTTCCTACCTGCGCGACCGGAAATCAGCAGGTCAACATTGGGACCACTCGGTCTTAACATGCTGTCTGCACTGCTGGAGTAGCCTACCGAGTGAATTTGTCCTTGGCCCCTTACTATTTTACTGTCTTTACTTCCCGAATCAGTGGTATTTACTAATCACTTTGGAGTAAAATTACAGCAGTATGACGATGATATCTATCTTCATATTGACCAGTCACACACTGATCAGTCTGGCAAACTTAAACTTGAAGATTGCCTTCATCGATTTACATCTAGTTCTCTTCCAATGATTGGGCCATTAACTCTGACAAGTCTGAGGCAGTTTTGTTCGGGACCTTCGGGTCACGCCAGCGATAGCGCTATTTCCCTCCACTTTCTAGTATTACAGACCTAGCTGGCCCTGCTGTGCATCGGTCAGGTACTGTCAAAACACTTGGACTAACCCTAGACAATAAGCTAACAACATGGGCGGAGACCAAGGGGGACAGAGGGACGGTCCCCCCAATAAAAGTGTTGGGGGGACGGCCCATGCATTGGTCCCCCCAATCGTTGAGCGTCAAGGCTAAAAAAAGGCATTCAAATTTGTTTGGGCGGTGAAAATATACATTTTTAAAACTTTTTTGGCCAGATGAGTATAAAAAAAGGTCATCAACTTTTTTGGCGGCCGAAAATATAAATTTTTCTTGACTTTTCGGCCAGATGACTAAAAAAAGGTCATCAACTTTTTGGCGGCGAAAATATAAAATTTTTGCTGGTTGTCAGAAATTTTCGTCCGTCAAAAAATCTCACGTCTTTCCTTCGGCCACTCGTTCGTCCCGCATCCCGCCCCCAAATCTCCGCCCAGGTCTCAGCCCATGGCTCACATTTCGACCATGCATTACAAGCATTAATTTGTAACTTTTGTTTTTTTCACATTCGGGCAATACGTCACATAAGTTCGACCCTGACTATGAATATGTCTCAAACCATTGCCTGTTCTCTTGTCTCCTCTCGTCTTGATTATGCTAACACCTTTTCGTGGCTCTCTCAGTCATTGAGTTCAACAGGCTGCAACGCATCCAAAACTCCTTAACGCGAGTCGTGCTGTTCGTCCCAATACAAACTACCGTAAAATGGGGTGACATTGGCATAGTTTGGATGGTTTGGGGGATAACACAAAAACGAGTTGAGGAAAAGACTTGATTTTTTAAAACTAAGAGCATTATAGATGGTGCCTACGACTCTGCAGAATTTGAAATTTTAGAGAAAAAATTCCATAGTTTAAAAATATTCCGAAAAAGACAGTTTTCAGGTGTTGGGGTAACTGTGGCACCATGCATTATTTCAACTAGATATCAATTTTAGACCTCTTCTTCTTCTGGTTGTCTGCCCCTAGGCAGGTTCGGCTGTCCAGTGTCGCCACTCTTCCCTCCGCTGGGCCTTCTCCTTTAGTCTCTGGTATCTGTGTTCCGTCCAGCTGATCCTTGCCATCAACGTGTCCAGCAACATCTGTCGTGGTCTTCCTCTTGTTCTTTTCCCCTCCATTTTTTCTTCTATCACCGTTTTTACCAGGTTGTCTCCTCTTAGTATATGCCCTATCCATCTCCTTTGTCTTTCTTTGATTGTTTTTATCATTGTTCTTTCCTCTCCTACCCTTTCCAACACTTCCTCGTTTGTTCTGTGTTCCGTCCAGCTGATGTCTGATCTTCTCCATTCTTCTCCAGGTCCACATTTAATTTTAGACTAATACTGGGAAACATTGGCATACTGAAAGGTTTTAAAATGTATAATTGTGCATGTATGCCATGCAAGCACACATCTTTTTATAAATAATAAATCCTGCCAAGGAGATCGATCTTACAACAGTTTTGAGCTTGTATTGTTCAACCCCCCCCCCCCCCCAAATGTGTTACCCTGGTAACCAAAAACTGCATCATCAGTTGCACTCAAGGTTCTGGTTCAGCTCTCGTTATAATCTAATTCATTAATCTGCATTGCTTTTCCGCAAGTATCCAATAGTTATCTTCATCTTTTCTTTTCTTCCCCTCAACATTTCTGAGTAGATCGATTCTCTTGAAGAGGCGCTCTGAAATCAACTTGACCATGATTTTTTCGGAGCATCTCAATCAAGCTGGCATCCAAGTTCCTTAAGTTTTTACCAGGTTGTCTCCTCTTAGTATATGCCCTATCCATCTCCTTTGTCTTTCTCTGATTGTTTTTATCATTGTTCTTTCCTCTCCTACCCTTTCCAACACTTCCTCGTTTGTTCTGTGTTCCGTCCAGCTGATCTTCTCCATTCTTCTCCAAGTCCACATTTAATTTTAGACTAATACTGGGAAACATTGGCATACTGAAAGGTTTTAAAATGTATAATTGTGCATGTATGCCATGCAAGCACACATCTTCAGCAATGCGTTCAACACCCTGAGACGAGACGTAATGCTGCGCGCTGTCAATAAAATCATACCCGACCTATACCCGTTCATACATCAGGCATACTCCGCGGAGTCAGTGCTCCAGTTCGGGGAGTTCGTTAATCACAAATGGGACCGCAACAAGGCGACCCTTTGGGCCCTTTACTCTTTTGTCTGCCATTGCAGCCTGTCTTACAATCATTGACATCCAGCTTCCGAGTCGGGTACTTGGACGATCTGTCACTCGGAGGAAGACCCGAAGACGTGGTCAATGACATGAAGATCATCTCGGACCTGGAGCCAAGCTTAGGCTTATGGCTGAAAAAACAGAAATGATGCGAAATCTTAGCCGGGGAGGGAGAGATAGACAAAACATTGGATGTCTTCAAGAGAGTTACCATGGACTCAATAACTCTGCTTGGGGCGCCGCTCAGTAGAGGGACCGCGCTGGATGAAATATTGCAAGACCATTCTGAGAGATTAGAACAGGCATTGAAGGACCTGATGAAGCTGCCCACGCAGGGAACCCTGATGCTAATGAGATCGTGCTTCGGGGCCGCGAGGCTGACCCTCTTACTCAGAACTGCGCAGTGCTGGGATCACATCGTATTGAGAACTATGGACGAACAGATGAGGCAGGGATTGGAGTCAGTCGTCAACATGAAACGCAGTGACATCCAATGGATTCAAGCGACGCTTCCGATAAGAGACGGCGGTTTGGGGATAAGACGGCTTCAGATGCTGGCATCTTCCGCATATATTGCATCAGCTGCATCAGCCAGAAATCTTGCAACCGCTATTCTTCACTCGGAAGATTGGCAAGATCCATTCATGAACGAAATTCTCATCGGGCGCAGTGCGACGCTCCCGAGCGGAGAGGTAGAGACAATCACTGCCCAAAAAGCTTGGGACCGACCACTGGTTGAGAAAGACATATCGTTGGTGTGGTCCTCGGCGACAGATCCGCTAAACATGGCAAGGCTGCGGGCAGTATCATCCGCCCATGCAGGGGATTGGATGGCAGCAAGATCATTCCACTCACAGGTCGGCCCAATAGGGGGCTTATGAATATGCGTGAATCGGAGTGGGGTGCTGTGACGTTGTCGGACCACAGGACCAGCGCTGTGGCTGTGGCTGTCAGGCACAGCGTTAGCTGACATCTGTTTATACTATTGCAGTCCAAGATTACTCCACTGGAATGATCTTGATAGCAGTCAACTAACTGACTGTCATACAATTATTAGCACACCTAATTATAGGCTTAACATTTATTTTACAGTAAACTTATCCATGGGCGCCCGCACCATAGGTCAAGGGGGGTCGCGTGACCCCCCCTGGAAATCATGACAAAATATTGATAATCACTCTTTCTGTAAAAAATGATAGTGGTAAAACGGGACAGAATACCCACGAGTCATTGTGTTCTATTACTTCACCAACTTTTGTTGTGTATCTTCTGGTTAGCTTTACGTACTACTGAGCAACACTAGATGGAGCCTATGTGTATGTAACTGGAGACGAAGAGACGAACAGAGAGCCAACCCTTCAGCCACCGTCAAGGCCCAATTGTAAGATTGATGGCATCTGATAGCCTTTATGTGATGTAGGTCAACGATCAAGCTTTCTGTTTCTGCCGAAGTCTAATAATTATAGCCCCCACCCATCCACACACCATACACACCCTGTGCCTGGCAGTATGAGAATTGGGGAAAAATAACTGGGGGGTTGGCCTATTATAAACTTGAAATTGGGGTATGAAAAACATACTTTAACATGGGGCTCTAAAAAAGACTGGGGGGGTTGAACCCCCCCCAACCCCCCCGGCAATTCTCACCCTGGTGCCTGGCTACCTTTCCAAGGTATACAGCTATATAGAGCATGAGGACGATGCATAGTCTCATCAAACGAGTCTCCCGCACACATTCTTGTACTCATGGATGACATCAGCGTTTGCAGTTGTGATTTTCACTTCCCTCTGCCTCCTACGCTGTTTCAACTCAAAGCATCATCCATCTCTGTTTAACTCCTCACCTGACACTCCGTATATGTATAGTACTATGTGTGGACTTGGCATTATAGTTGTCTGGTGTGCATCAGTTTCCATTCCTCCTATTTACATTATGCCGATCAAAGACTCAAAGCTGGTCCTGACCTTAGGGAAGGGTCAGCAAGGTCGAATACATGTATGATGATATATTGTGCGAATCGTGGAGATTTGAGACCTGGCAGGCTGGCACTCTGAGCCCGAATCTTTGGAATCTTTCGAAGACTAGCCTATGCAGCATGTGCAAATCTGGTCGTTGACAGATTTTCTCCAAATCGGGGAATGGGGAGGTGCAATATAGGCTATATCATTCCACAAGGCCGGCAGAGTTGACATAGAGACAAAAGACTGCTTATTAAGACGAGTCAGACGACTATGTATACATGTATATTGTATATATATGTGTGTGTATATATATAAATATATATAGGCCATACACGTGTAGGCTACATGTATAATTGTATATGTATATTCTTGTGGACTTGTCAAAGAAAACACAGACTATGTAGATCAGTTCATCTCGAGATCCTTTGCACATGCGAGTGGAGGATTATAAATAAATGTGACTCATATGTGAGATAGCCTGAAATTGAGAAATAAATGTTGTGCTGCAGTGTGTAGCGTAGACTCTTTGAAATTCTAAAGGCAAGTTTATCCGTTGTTTGGAAGTCATCAGCTGGAAGGTGTCACGGTAAGTACTACCAAATGAACAGTGCAAGTGTAGCCTACTGTGCTAAACACTGCTTTAACTGTTGAGACTGCATTTTGTGGGGCACAGTGGTGTTTGGGTATGATCGGTGCCTTGGAAAAAAGACTGAATTTTTGGAGAAAGTAACCGACATCTTTGGTAGGGATGAACGCCGATTACAGACACACTGCAGCACAACATTACAGAGACTGATGCTCAAGAACATTAGGGAAGATTAATTGTCAACAAGGGGTTTAGTCGTTAACTATAGGTATGGGCCAATTGGATATCATAATTATTACTGGCCGACCACGACTGAAGTCGGATACTTATGAATTAGGTAAACTTAAGTCTCACGGTCTTGACTGACCCCCCCTGCAAAAAATCCTGCGGGCGCCCATGAACTTATCATTTGTGTGTTTTATATTATATATTCACTATAATTATAATACTTGTCTAATGTCTATTAGGCTACTTGATATTTGCTCCATTATTTCTTTATTTTTTTAATTTAACCATTAGGCCTATGTTTCATTACAACTGCAGGGCCATCTGCAAATATGCAAGTAGTGTTATTAGACCCCTCCAAGTGTCATTTATTTCTAAATATATGATCAAATGAAACAAGTTTTAAAAAGTTAGATTAGAGAGCAGCAACTAGGCTCTTTACTCTGTCAATCACAATCAGAAAAGACAATGAAAATTTTACATACAATGAGAAATGACAATGTGCAGAGACACAATGTCATGTAGTCTGTAGACCAGATTTAAACTGTCATGAATGTTCATAGAAACGGAAAGTCTGCGCTCTTCAGTAGGTCTACTTAGCATTTTACTATTGTGGTCCATTGAGTGACCTTCTTCATCTTTTTGGCAACGAATCGTTTTGTTTTGGCCTTTTGCCTGTTCTCAATTTTTCTGCCTCTTCTGACCGTTGCTCCTGTCCTACATTTGCTGCTCTCCCATTCGCTGCAATCTCATTTGCTGATATATCCTATTCACTACAATCCCATTTGCTGATATCCTATTCACTACAATCCCATTTGCTGATATCCTATTCACTACAATCCCATTTGCTGCTCTCCCATTCGCTACAATCCCACTTGCTGATATCCTATTCACTGCCATCCTATTCACAGATTTCCTAGTTATGCCAACCTAGTGTCACTGTTGTCCTATAGTATCACTGCCATCCTAGTGTCACTGTTGTCCTATAGCATCACTGCCATCCTAGTGTCACTGTTGTCCTATAGCATCACTGCCATCCTAGTGTCACTGCTATCTACAACACAACACTTAAGTGACTTAACTAACTTTTCTATAAATACTTGACAAACACTTTCTACAATAGGTCTTATTAATACTTGACAAACTTTATAGCTGCACCGAAGTCATACACTGAACGAACGAACGAACTGCATGAACGGCTGCTCTGTTGAGGCTGCCCGCGTGGCCCAGCAACGTCAGAAACGCCCCACCCCGAGTTAATGAGCCTCCCAGTACAAGCCAGCGGGCCAACCTGTTAGTGGAGTAATCTTGGGATGGCAGTTTTTCCAATAGCCTCCTGTGGATTATGTCTCAGCGATGAGGCCGTCAGAGTGGCGATAGGCCTTCGCCTAGGCCTGGATCTCTGCGAACCAAACAAGTGTCAGTGCGGCTTGGTGACCGACCAGGGAGGACATCATGGACTGGTCTGTCGACTTTCTGGAGGGCGAGCAAGCAGGCATTTCACGAACAACGACATCATCTGGAGAGCCCTTCAGCGAGCCGATGTGCCGAGCAACAAGGAACCAGCAGGTCTTTTTCGCAGTCACGGCAAAAGACCGGATGGGGCAACGTTGATCCCGTGGTCAAGAGGGAAATACATCACATGGGATGCTACGAGTGTGCACACGTGTGCTAACTCGTACATTCATCTGACCTCCGTAACACCTGGAGCAGCAGCTGAAATGGCATCCACCAAGAAGACAGGAAAATGTGCAGAAATCCCCAGCACACACGACTTCATTCCAGTCGCACTTGAGACCCTAGGTCCCATCAATGCACAGGGTCGGGAGTTCTTATCAGAACTGGGGCGGCGGCTGACCATGGCGTCAGGAGACTCGCAGGAGACAGCACACCTCTTTCAGCGTCTTTCTGTTTGTACGCAACGCTTTAACGCTGCTTCTTTTCGCTATGCCTTTGCACAATCGACCGGTGACGACGACCGCTAACTCCAGAACAACACTGTTTTTAGTATTTATTGTTTTTAAAGCCTGAGGGATCATAAATACCTAGGGCGCAAAAAATATAATTTAAAAAAAAAATCAAAATAAATTCTAATAATAAAAATAACCATTAACTCCAGAACAACAATGTTTTTATTATTGATTTTAAAGCCTGAGGGATCATTTATACCTCGCGCGCAAAAAAAATAATAATGATAATAGTCTACCATTTTAGTCTACCATTGCAGCCGGTGCTAGAATCGTTGGAGTCTGACCTCAAAATTGGCTTCCTTGATGATTTGACTCTCGGCGGCAACAAGGAGTCCGTGGCCCGGAACGTGCAGTTAGTAGTCGGATTGGGACCACTGTTGGGCCTTCACCTTAACCCAGCCAAGTGCGAAGTTTTCTTCCCGGATGCCACATTGGAAATAACACCTCCCATGTCAAGCTATTCTAGAGTCGAGATGACTGCTCTGGGTTTATTGGGGGCCCCTTGTTTCGGGGGAAGGCGCTGGACGATGCCCTGGCACGTCACGGAGATATGTTCAGTCAAACTTTGGAGACACTGCGTCTTTTGCCTTCACAGAACGCCCTGATCCTACTGCGCTCATCATTCGGCGCTTCAAAAGTGAGCTACCTTCTCCGCTGCTCCCCCTGCTTTGACCACCCTGGCCTAGTAACATTAGATGGGCTCATGAGGACGGGCCTTGAGACCATTGTCTTGGGCAGGTGGGAAGTACTTGGCGTGGGATGCCACCATTGTCCACACTTGTTCAGCATCATACATAACCCACCCGAACGGTTTGGTCGGGCCAGCATCAGTGCAGGCGGCCATCCGCAAAGAGCAGAAATACGGAGGGCTGCCCGCTTCCTACATCTTTCAGTCGGTGGCCATAGAGACATTGGGCCCGTTCAATCCTTCAGCCTCAGACTTCATAAATGAAATTGGCAGCCGCATCTCTTCTATCACTGGTGACAGACGTGAAGCTCTCTTTCTTTTTCAACGTCTGTCCATTTGTATCCAACGCTTCAACCTGGTCGCTTTCAAAGGTACTTTTGCCTCGCACCCTGAAGACGAGGCCTGACCCACCAGACGATCATTCTTCAGTTAATAATAGTCCATAAGTCCCTGGGGGAATGAAGCACATCAGGGCAAAAAAAAATAATAATAATAATAACAGTTCTTGAGTTGCGGTCTATCTGAGTGGTCGCATGTTGTTGACCTTACGCATAAAATTGATTTTAAACTGGTTTTTTTTATTACTGAAGCACGTGTTTGCAGCGGTTTCAGTTTAAGGCACCTGCATAGCTACCAGTGAGAACGTGCGGGTGGTCGGTTGGCTCCGTTTTGGGTCCATTTTATCTGCTTAAAAAAATGTGTGGTGACTAGTGAGCGATAATACAGATCGATCCCATGTTAAGGCGCGCAAGTCAATCACAGCCCTCTACCGAACACCTTGCGTCGAACAGCACAGGTAGGCCTGGCCTGCCCGGTCTGAATGTTGTACACATCGGGCTCAACGCAGGGGTCACTGAACCAGAACCGACCAGAAGGAGACGTGGCCAGTCACAGGGCTCGGCCTACCAGTCAAACAATGTCAGAGGAACGAATAAGGCTAGTGGAGTGTGCATCCGCTGCCTAGCCGTGAGACAGCTGCATATCAAGATCTATACACACACTGCCTAAGCCAGCGGGCAAACCTGTGTATTGAAAGAACCTTGGCTGCATATCAAGGACGGCACCGTGCACAAACAGTGGAGTAATCTTGGTGCACAACCATGGCCCACGTAACAGCCCATGCCCTGGATCAAGGCAACCGCCGCTTCGTACGGAGCAGGCAGATGACGCCACTGCGGGGGCTAGCGGGGTCGACCCCATATCGGTGGGCCGACCAGTAGGACACGAGGACCTAGTGTCTCAGACCCGATTAGCAACAGGGAACCCACTTGACGTCATCGAGGGACAGAGACACACCAGGGCGGGGTTGAGATTGAGTATGCAACAACACCCGAGGGGAAAAGTGCTCAAACATATACCAAGAGGAGCACGATTCGCATGCGCAAAAGCTCTCACTTCTATACTGAGGAGCTGTCATAGGTAGGCAGCTAGGCATAGATATATAATGTCCGTATACATGTATATATTTTATATTTATTAACATTTATCATGAACTGTCATTCATGAACTATGACAGGACATACTGTGTCCTGATTGGACTATCTTAATATTATAGGCGGAGTTTATTTTTGTATTTGTATATAAATATGTTAATATCATTAATGAAGTTAGAGAGATCCTCGGTGGTCGAGTGGGTTTGTAGCCCGCTCGCCCCGCCGGCGGCAGGGGTTCAATTCCCGGTCGGTCGGTTTATCAGAGATTAATTTCTCGGATCTTTACTGCGGGTGACTCGGTCGCAATATAAACGTGGAGTACGAGGTTGTTCTCTGCCTCCGACGCTGATCATCTTCGATATGAAAAAGAGTCGTTAAACCCTAACATTTCATTTTTTCAATGAAGTTAGAAGAGATCCTGCGTGGTCGAGTGGGTTGTAGCCCACTCGCCGCGCCGGCGACTCGGGTTCGATTCCCGGACAGAGATTAATTTCTCGGATCTTTACTGCGGGTGACTCGGTCGCAATATAAACGTGGAGTACGAGGTTGTTCTCTGCCTCCGACGCTGATCATCTTCGATATGAAAAAGAGTCGTTAAACCCCAACATTTCATTTTCAATGAAGTTAGTGAAGATCCTGCGTGGTCGAGTGGGTTGTAGCCCGCTCGCCGCGCCGGCGGCCCGGGTTCAATTCCCGGTCGGATCTTTACAGCGCGGGTGGCTCGGTCGCAATATAAACGTGGAGTGTGAGGTTGTTCTCTGCCTCCGACACTAATCATCTTCGATATGAAACAGTGTCGTTAAGCCCTGAACATTTCATTTCAATGAAGTTAGTTGTACTGGAAACTCTGGAGTCAACTCGTGGCCTGTGGCCAACTACAAGTGAGAGTAGTTGACAGGAGCATCATGGAGAAACCACAGAACATCGAAGCATGGCATCGGCTGTTGTGGTTTGCGCCTAACATTCTCGCGCAACCACCTCGGGCGGGCAAGAGACGCAACTTAGCCAACATCATAAAGAAAAGACTGGACAGACAAGAGCATCTGGATGGTGAGATGGAACACGAAGGCGGACATGGGAGACGCAGAGAAAGGGATAATGACAGATACTTGCTTCTTGCATGCAGCTGTCAACGCAAAACTGGAGAAGGGGAACATAAGAGCAGCATCCCGCATCTTGTGTAATAGAGACCATCCGGTCAGAGCGACGGCGGAAACTGGGCAATCATGCAAGAAAAACACCCGGCGGATGAGTTACCAACCAGAATGGCGGATCTTCCGGATCCGAACAACAATTTTCTTTACCAAATGCTGGAGACGGAACTTGTTGGATTGGTGAGATCGTTTCCCGTTGGATCGACCGGCGGACCGAACGGATTCCGACCTCAGCTTCTCGTGGACCTGATCAACAACAAAGAGTCTTCGCAGGACCTCATCCAGGCACTAACGGAATTTGTTAACATCATGCCGAGGAGCGAGTGCCCAGAGGAGATCCGTAGATTGATGTTTGGAGGTACACTGATTGCGCTATCCAAAAGCAATGGTGGCCTCAGACCAATAGTGGTCGGTTATGTCTGGAGGAGACTAACAGCAAAGGCGGCAAATAAATATGCGGTTGATAAACTGGCACTCTTCTTCGCCCCTCTCCAGGTCGGCATAGCTACCCCTGGTGGGTGCGAGACGGCGGTTCATGCTGCCAGAGCATTTGTGATAAACATGCCCCAGAGACACTGGGACAGGTCTTCGTCAAGCTAGACTTCAGCAACGCTTTTAATACACTGAGACGAGACGTGATGCTGCGGGCAGTTTATGAGACCATACATGAACTTTATCCGTTTATACACCAGTCATATGCAGCGGAGTCAATGCTTCAATTCGGGGAGTTCGTGGTGAGATCACAGCAGGGGGATCCTTTGGGTCCTCTGCTTTTCTGTTTGCCACTGCAGCCTGCCTTACGGTCACTGACATCCGACTTTCGAGTCGGGTACCTTGATGACCTTTCTCTAGGAGGAAGAACGGAGGACGTGGACCACGACATGAACATCATACTAGGCTTGGAGTCGACTCTAGGCCTATCCCTGAATAAACAGAAGTGCGAAATCTTGGGGGGTGAAAATATAGCAGAGACGACCTTCGAGGACTTCAAGCGAGTTACCATTGACTCGATTACTCTGCTGGGAGCACCACTCTGCAGAGGCACGGCACTAGATGAAGCATTGGAAGAACATTCAGAGAAACTGGAGCAGGCAATGGTGGACATGAAGAGGTTGCCCACGCAGAGAACTCTGCTGCTTATAAGATCTTGCTTTGGGGTGGCGAGGTTAACCTTCTTGCTCACAACCGCACAATGCTGGGAACACCCGTTGCTGAACAAAATTGATGAACAGATGAGGCAGGGATTGGAGTCAGTCGTTAACATCAGACTGAGCGACATCCAATGGATACAGGCGACGTTACCGATAAGAGACGGTGGATTGGGGATAAGAAGGCTTCAGATGCTGGCATCTTCCGCATATCTTGCATCAGCTGCATCAGCCAGAAATCTTCAATCCGCTATTCTTCACTCGGAGGATTGGCAAGACGTCTTCAGGGTAGAGATTCTTTCTGCTCGCGAGGCCAAGCTCCCAAACGGTGCGTTAGAAAACATCACTGCACAGAGGGATTGGGATAGACCGCTTATTGAGAAAGATCTAGCCGAGGTGTGGCGCTCGGCTGCAGATCCGATTGCCAGGGCCAGATTGAGGACTGTGACTTCCGATCATGCAGGAGATTGGATGGCTGTCTTCCCAATTGCCTCTTGTGGACTGTGCCTAAGTGATGAGGCTGTCCGTGTGGCGATAGGCCTACGCTTGGGTCTGGATCTGTGTGAGCCACACAGGTGCCAATGCGGGGAGACAACAGATCAGAAGGAAATCATGGTCTGGTCTGTAAGCTGTCTGGAGGAAGAAGTAGCAGGCACTTTGCAATGAATGACACCATCTGGAGGGCCCTCCAGCGAGCTGAAGTTCCGAGCACAAAAGAACCAGCAGGTCTGCTTCGAAGTGACGGGAAAAGACCTGATGGAGCAACGCTGATACCCTGGTCAAGAGGCAAATATATGATTTGGGACGCCACCAGACGTGCACACGTGCGCAAACTCATATATTCAACTCACTTCATTAACGCCTGGAGCAGCAGCAGAGATGGCAGCCACTAGGAAGATCACCAAGTATGCTGAAACCCCAGTACAAATAATTTTATTCCAGTGCCACTGGAAACCCTTGGTCCCATCAACGCTCAGGGCCAGGAATTCTTGGCAGAACTAGGTCGGCGTTTGACCATTGTTTCTGGGGACCCGCAAGGGACAAGCACGCTTGTTTCAGCGAATTTCAATTTGCACGTAAAAGTTTAATGCTGTCGCCTTTCGAAGCACTTTTGCACAGTTGACCGATGAGGATGACCGTTGACTCCAGAACAACAAAGCTTTTACTAGTGTTTTTAAAGCAAATTTAAAAACATTATTATGCTCTCTACGCTTCAACACTTTTCTGTTATCAGTCCGGTTTTCAGCTTGTTTTGTTTTTTAATAAATGAGTGTGTTATAATCATAATAATAATAAAAATAATAATAATAATAATTGCATTTCGTGGTACTTTCACTACTGTTGCGGAGGACGAGGCCTGATCTTCTAAACAGTAGTAACAGTGTTGGTTGTAGTAGGCCTAGTAGTAATAATTATTATAATAAAAATAAAACTATGTTAAAAATTTGACTTTAAAATTAATTTATTATTATTAGCAGTATTACTATTATTATTACTATTATTACTACTATTATTATGGTTGCTGCTATTAAGCTTATTAAATAATAATAATATTATTATTATTATTGCTACTACTATTATTATTGCTACTACTATTAATAATAATAATAATAATAATAATAATAATAATAATAATAATAATAATAATAATAATAGTAATAATAATAATAATAATAATAATAATAATAATAATAATAATAATAATAATAATAATAATAATAATACCGAGAGTTGCCCGCTTCCTACATCTTTCAGCCGGTGGCCGTAGAGACATTGGGCCCGTTCAATCCTTCAGCCTCAAACTTCATAAATGAAATTGGCAGCCGCATCTCTTCTATCACTGGTGACAGACGTGAAGCTTTCTTTCTTTTTCAACGTCTGTCCACTTGCATTCAACGCTACAACTTGGTCGCTTTCAAAGGCACTTTTGCCTCACACCCTGAAGACGAGGCCTGACCCACCAGACATACACTCTTCATATAATGATAGTCCATAAGTCCCTGGGGGAATGAAGTACCTCAGGGAAAAAAATAATAATAATAATAACCTGATAACCTGATTTTAATTTTTTTCACTTTACAGCCTGAGGGATCATTACTATACCTCAGGCAAATAATTTTTTTTTTAAATAAGAAGAAGAAGAAGAAGAAGCGGAGGAGGAGGAGGAGGAGGAGATGGAGGAGTAGGAGGTGGAGGAGGAGGAGGAGGAGGAGGAGGAGGAGGAGGAGGAGGAGAAGGAGGAGAAGGAGGAGGAGGAAGAAGCCCTTATATTCCTTCATTTTCATTATGAATACCTCTCTGAATGCATAAAAGAGTAATTTTTGCCAAATACACGTCAAAAATATTCATTCATTCATTTCAGACATTTATATAGCGCCTCTTAGAGAGTAGCTACTCAGAAGCGATCCCGACCCAACCACGGCTAAAGAGAACAGTCTTAAGAGCAGACTAGAACGCAGTCTCAAACGCTCGAGGCATTAGACGTAGTTCCACAGGAAGCCCATTCCAGGTTGCAGGGCCAACAACAGAAAAGGCACAGCACTGCGCAATAGAAGTGCGTGACCGGGGGACAAGAAGCTCAGCCTGCTTAGAAGAGCGGAGAGAGCACGGCGCTGGACGTTTAGGGTGGAGCAACACAGCTCCTGCAAATAGACAGAGGCCACACCCGCGAGACAGCGCCAAACCAAGGAAGATATTCTGTAAGTGACCCTATGTGAGAAAGCCAGTGCAAGACGTCCCGCATATAGTCAGTGACATGGCCGAATTTTGGGTTGCGACCGACAAGGCGTGCCGCAGAGCGCAAGACCCGGCCCAAGCACCCAACCCGAGTCACCGCAAGACCCACATAGAGGGCGCTGCAATAGCCCAAACGTGAGAACGAAAGAGTGGATAAGCGTTAAGGCGGCGTTGAAGGTTAAGGAGCGGAGCACCACTCTAAGCTGACGAAATTGGTAGTGGTAGCTGCGACATAGCAGGTTGATATGCCGCGTGAAAGTAAGCTCTTGATCCAAAGTGGCACCAAGGTCCCGGACATAGGAAGAGAAGGTAAACTGAGGGAATTCTTGAGCAAGAGCATCCAGGTCATTTTTTGCGAGCTGTTGGCGTGTGCCAAACCAGATAGATTGGGTTTTAGAAGAGTTGAGCCGCAGGCGATTGGATGACATCCAGGCTTCCAGAGCCTCCGTTGCCCGGCTCATGACTCAGACAGTGGACACTGTCACTTCATTTGAACACTGTCACTTCATATGTTCATATGAACACTGTCACTGAATGACAACTCCAAAGTTCTTGGCAATGCGTGCTTTCACAAAAAGTAACGTCTAAGAAGATCTTATTATTATGTATTTTCATTAAGAATATCTGTCTGAGGCCTTACAGAGAGTAGGCCTAATATCAGCAGATCATCGCCAAATACAAACCCTAAAATGCGAATATTGTCACTAAGTCATGGCTACAAAACACTCGACATTGCGTGCTTTTACCAAATTTACACTTCAGAGGTTGATAGGAAAAATATGAATGCTAGAAGAAATGAAGGCAGTAAGAGACGAACAACTTACTGATTGTAGGAAGTTATGAGGAGTGGAGGGAAGGAATAGTTAAACGGACGAAAGTGGGAGATGATGGAGAGGGAATGAAGGAAAGGGATAAGAGAGGAAGGGTTGAGAGATAGGAGGTATGAATTGAGGACTAGATTGTCATCACTCTAGAATAAGATGTATGGCGCAAGCTTATGCAAGTCAAGCGCGACCGGTTATTTCGTCTCTTCTTCTTCGCGTATGCTACTACTCCAGGTCTTGTCGGAGCGTGGACCGGAATTCGGATGAATTCGGTCAGCTGGTGGCATCCTTAGTTTCCCCGAAGGTACTCACAGGGAGGGCGCGCCCGGATTGACCCAGGCTTCGTGAACGCGGATGCCATATTTCGTGACAGAGGGTGTCACGACAACTGGTTCACCGAAAACTAGTTCATGTACATACATGCATACGGTGAACGAATTGTCCGTTAACCAGTTGTTGTTGATCAGTTGTCGGTGAAACAGTTGTCGTGGAACCGTGACAGAGGGGTTGTCCAAAGTCATCAAGAAAGGAGAACAACCAATGACCTAGTTCATCTGTTAAAGAAATTGCGATGAATAAGTAAATTAACTGATTGGAAACTTGTGGTCTAAATTTAGATGTAGGAAAATACCTCTACGCGAAGTTGATGGGGGGTTCCGGAGGTCAGGAGGTGGATTGCGTCGTTTCCGAGCCAGAACTCCTTTTGTAGTCCCAACTCTCCAAATCCATACTTGTATTCGGTCCAGTTTCGATTGAAGTCGACGCTTGAGTCAAAGCGTTGCATTATGACTGTCCAGCCATTGGATGGCGGCGGAAGCGGCATCGGTTGGTTCCCTTGTCCCAAGTTACCAGAAGCGCGTCCCAAGTTGATATTACGGCCTTTGGCTGGAACGCCTGTACAAGATAAAGAACGCTGTAGAAAATATGGGGTTAGGGCCCAGAGCTCTGCGCCGGCTGCGCCACCGCCGCCGACAATTTGTGGGCGCCACCGCCGCCGAATTGTTTGGGTCGGCGCGCCGGCGTCGCCGCCGCCGAAAATTTGTCGGCGCGCCGCCAATGCCACGTTGATTTGTCTATTTCTTTTTGTTAAAACTTTCTACTCTTGCATGATTTCGCTGAAAACATTGTTGCGTCAGTGCGAAGTAGGCCTAGCTTCTTTTTCTTGTGTAGTCCTACTTCGATTTTTCCTGGCGATTTTGCGACAATTCTAGGAAACCTATGATGTTATCTCGTCGTTTTGACTTTTGGAACAATGCGCTTAACGTTTAAACTTGTGTTCATCTTATGATTTGATTTGACTTACGGCACCAACAATGGTAAAAAGAACTGTATGTATCTATGTATGTATGCTTGTATGTATGTATGTATGTATGTATGTATGTATGTATGTATGTATGTATGTATGTATGTATGCATGTATGTATGTATGTATGTATGTATGCATGCATGCATGTATGTATGTATGTATGTATGTATGCATGTATGTATGTATGTATGTATGTATGTATGTATGTATGTATGTATGTATGTATGTATGTGTGTATCTATGTATGTATGTATGTATGTATGCATGTATGTGTGTATGTATTTATGTATGTATGTATGCATGCATGTATTCATTCATTCATTCATTCTGATAATTTATATAGCGCCTCTTCAAGATAACTACTCAAAGGCGCTCTCTGCGCTAACTAGCCCAAATGATATTATTATTATTGTCATAGCGAGCGAAAAATAACAGCACGTTGCAGAACAAAACACAGTTAGCTGAAAGAGTCACCGGTGGCGAGCCCTCGCAAACACGTAGAGTTGACCATCCGATTCTCGTAGACAGCAGGTAGATGGCGTGGTTGATCGGAGTCTCTGGTAGGTGGTAGATGACGCCCGTCCGGCTAATCGTCGAATCTCGACCAAGGATACGTACAGGAGAAGGCATTCGTCGCTTGTCGGTCGGTAGTTGAAAACGCCACCGTTGACAACAGTCAAGGTCACTCCATGTATGTATGTATGTATGTATGTATGTATGTATGTATGTATGTATGTATGTATGTATGTATGTATGTATGTATGTATGTATGTATGTATGTATGTATGTATGTATGTATGTATGTATGTATGTATGTATGTATGTATGTATGTATGTATGTATGTATGTATGTATGTATGTAATGTGTGTGTATGTATGTGTGTGTATGTATGTATGTATGTATGTATGTATGTATGTATGTATGTTTGTATGTATGTATGTATGTATGTATGTATGTATGTATGTATGTATGTATGTATGTATGTATGTATGTAATGTGTGTGTATGTATGTGTGTATGTATGTAATTGTGTATGTATGAATGTATGTGTGTGTAATGTTTGCATGTATGTTTATATGTATGGATTAATGTATTAATGTATATATGTATGCAAGTATGTATGTATAATAGGTATCCATGTATGAGTGTATGTACGTATACGTACTTGTATGCATCAATCAATCAATCTGCATGCGTGCAACTATACAATGTCAGCAGATCGCGTTAAGAAAATGAGCCTCATTCGGCAGATATGTAAAGACGATATTAAAAATCCCAAAGTATTTATTTAGGACCAGTGTGCCTGGCCACGCGTTGCTGTTGCTGAAAAGAGCATCCGACCACCCGTCCCTACCTCCATTCGACCTCTCCTTCCCCTCACCATCCCCTTCCCCTCCCTCTTGCCCTCCCCTTCCCCCGCAATACAACTTCACTTCGCTACATCCTCTTAGGTCCTCTGATCGGCTTAACCTCTTTTTCGCCACATCACGACCACTATGTCTCAATCCAGGTCATTTGCCTGCATTGGTCCCTCCCTATGGAATGGACTTCCATAGGGAGGGACCAATGCAATTTACCCAAGTCAATTTACCGACATCGATCTTTCTCTTATGCGTCAGACCGTTTTCAATAAAAAGTTTTTCCTCCACGTGATATTCATTCGATCCTCACCACTTGACCACTTGACCTTCGCCTCATGGTAGAGCCTGAATCATCGATCTTCTTCCATTGCTGAACTCATTTCCATAGGCGTTAACAAAATGAGCCTCATTCGGCAGATCAAAGAATTTAAGTGTAAAGACGATATTAAAAATTCCAAAGTATTTATTTAGGACCAGTGTGCCAGGCCACGCGTTGCTGTGGCTGAAAAGAGCATCCGACCACCCGTCCCTACCTCCATTCGACCTCTCCTTCCCCTCACTATCCCAATTCCCCTCCCTCTTGCCCTCCCCTTCCCCGGCTCTTTCCATTCCCTTCCCCATCCCCCTTCTTCCCTCCTTTATCCTCACCTCCCCTTCCACTCCTTTTTCCACCCATCGCCCTCCAATCATCCCCTCCACTCCCCCTCTACCTCCTACCGTGCTCGTTCCCTCCCTTCCCCTCCACCTCCCTTGCACCCTACCCTCCTCCCTCCGTCCCTTCCTCTGCCTCCCTGCATCCCTCCCTCCTCCATCCCTCCCCTCCCCTCCGCTCCCTCGCCTCCCTCTTCGTCCCGCTCCCTCCTCCTCCTTTCCTCCCTCACACCGTCCCTTCCCGACAGCGACGTGGAAACGCTTATTCGAACGAAACGTTTTGGTGCAATTTTGAAAAGAATCGGACTATTACTTTCCGAGATCCTTGGTCCGAAAGATTCGTGCGTACGCAGTTAAATTTTTATTCATATAGATTACTAGCGTACCCGGCCACGCGTTGCTGTGGCTGAAAAGAGCATCCAACCACCCGTCTCTACCTCCATTCGACCTCCCCTTCCCTCACCATCCCCCTTCCCCGCACCCTTCCACTCCCCTTTCCCTTCCCCCTCCCCTCCTCCTCTTTTCCCCTCACTACCCCTTCCCCATGTCTTCCCATCCCTCCCCGTCCAATCCCCTCCACTCCCTTCTACCTCCTCCCGTCCCCGTCCCTCTCCCTTTCCCTCCACCTCCACTGCACCCTACCCTCCTCCCTCTCCCATTCCCGCTCCCTCCGTCCCTTCCTCTGCCTCCCTGCAACCTTCCCTCCTCCATCCCTCCCCTCCACTCCCTCCACTCCCTCGCCTCCCTCTTCGTCCCACTCCCTCCCCCGTCCTTTCCTCCCTCACGCCGTCCCTTCCCGACACCGACGCGGAAACGCGTACGCAACAGGGCCACTATTGAATGTGTTGAATATCTATATAAAAAAAATGTCACTGCGTAAGCACGAATCTTTCGGACCAAGGATCTCGGAAATTTAAAAATTGTACCAAAAACGTTCCGTTCGAATAGGCGCGGGTTTGCATAATGCTTTTTTGCTAAAATCTTTTTTTGAAAACAACTTTCACTTCGATTCAACTGATTCCGAGTTCAAATTCAACCCGTCCATATGCCTTCACTGAATTGGGTCGCGTTTGAAATGCTGGTTCTGCAAGGCTTATATAGCGCATATTCAACTCGGAATCGGTCTAGTCGAACTGATAGTTGTTTTTGTTGTAAAAGTTTTTTAGCAAAAAGCATTATGCAAACCGGCGCTTATTCGAACGAAACGTTTTGGTGCAATTTTGAAAAGAATCGGACTAGGACTTTCCGAAATCCTTGGTCCGAAAGATTCGTGCGTACGCAGTTAGCCTACATTTGTATTTATATAGATAAGACAGGCCAAGAGTAGAATAGGCATGTAGTACCGCAACTGCGCAAACAGTGCTTTAACTTCTATTACTGGGTCATGTAAGCTGGCGACCTGAATTTTTAAACGTTGTCAATTTGTTTTCAATTGAGTCTTTGTATAACTTTCTCTATGAACGTCTGTTCTGAGAATAATTGTTTCTCACGGATTTTGATTAAAGACCAGATAACTTCCAAAATAATGGCTGAACACGCAAAAATTGTTTATTATAGGTTTTTGTGTAACACGCAAAAAAGTTGTATTATATGTTGCTTGTGTAAGAACTTCTAAAATAAGTATGCGACGCTAGAACACTAATCCCACGACGCCGCGCCGCCGACATTTTGAGGGCGCCGCCGCCGCCGATTTTTTTTGGTCTGCGCGCCGCCGCCGCCGCCGGCGCATAGGCTAGCTATAGTTAGAAGACCTGTGTTGTTCTGCAGTTAACGGTCATCGTCACCAAACGATTAAAAAAATTATTATTTTTTAATTAACAACATTATTAGGCTACTATTTCTGTTTTCAATTTACCACCCATATCTAGCCTTGTCTAAGATCTTTAATCATAGCAAATTGACTTACGTAATGCAGCTGCTACTGCTACGAGCATCAGAAGAAGCGACAGCGTAGGCGACATCATCATTCTTTCTTGAGTTTCTTCGGATCTTCCTCTTCCGCCCAAGTAGACGAATAATCTGAACTGACTGAGCGCGTCCTTATATAACGTCGTCCAGCAATAGCTGTTTTGCATTGAAGAACAGGTAAAAGATTATAATCTGAATTTAAATGTCGCTCTTTTCTTATCGAGAATTAATTTACCGGTTCTACAAAATAACTTGTTTTCCTTCTATCCAGTGGCGGCGCCAGGGGGGGCTAGGGGGCTAAGCCCCCCCTATCGGCGGCTCAGCCCCCCCAAACAAAACGAGGAAAATGTCTACAACTGCTAACTTCGAATAAGAAAGCTAGACAGTGACCAACGGTAATGAAATCAACTATGTAGCCCAATCATAGCGTAGAGTGCTTATCCTAATAACCGCATAGGCCTATAATACAGTTGAGGTCAACAGAGCTTAAAATGCGTTGGTGGCTGGGGCTCTGCCCCAGACCCCGCTGTTTTCATGATTTTATCGTGCATAAAGAGCTGTCAAAAGGAGCTAAAAAGGGCTCCAGTTGAGGTCAACAGAGCTAAAAATGCGTTGTTGGTAGAGGCTCTGCCCCAGACCCCGTTCTTTTCATGATTTTTATCGTGCATAAAATAATAGGTGTCAAAAAGAGCCTTAAAAGGGCTCCAGTTGAGGTCAACAGAGCTAAAAATGCGTTGGTAGCTGGGGCTCCGCACCAGACCCCGTTCTTTTGATGATTTTATCGTGCATGAATAGGTGTCAATAAGAGCCTTAAAAGGGCTCCAGTTGAGGTCAACAGAGCTAAAAATGCGCTGGTGGCTGGGGCTCCGCACCAGGCCCCGTTGTTTTCATGATCATATCGTGCATAAATAGTTGTCAAAAAGAGCCTTCAAAGAGCTCCAGTTGAGGTCAACAGAGCGAAGATGCGTTGGTGGCTGGGGCTCCGTCCCAGACCCCGTTGTTTTCGTAATTTTATCGTGCATAAATAGCTGTTAAAAAGAGTCTTATAAGAGCTCCAGTTGAGGGCAACAGAGCTAAAAATTCGTTGGTGGCTGGGGCTCCGCCCCAGACCCCGTTGTTTCCATGATTTTATCGTGCATAAATAGTTGTCAAAAAGAGCCTTCAAAGAGCTCCAGTTGAGGTCAACAGAGCGAAGATGCGTTGGTGGCTGGGGCTCCGTCCCAGACCCCGTTGTTTTCGTAATTTTATCGTGCATAAATAGCTGTAAAAAAGAGTCTTATAAGAGCTCCAGTTGAGGGCAACAGAGCTAAATATTCGTTGGTGGCTCGGGCTCCGTCCCAGACCCCGTTTTTTCATGATTTTATCGTGCATAAATAGCTGTACAAAAAGAGCCTAAAATGGCTCCAGTTAAGGTCAACAGAGCTAAAAATGCGCTGGTGGCTGGGGCTCCGCACCAGACCCCGTTGTTTTCATGATTTTATCCTGCAAAATAGCTGTGAAAAAGAACCTTTAAAGGGCTCCAGTTGGGGACAACAAAGCTAAAAATTCGTTGGTGGTTGGGGCTCCGCCCCCAGACCCCGTTGTTTTCATGATTTTATTCTGCAAAATAGCTGTGAAAAAGAACCTTTAAAGGGCTCCAATTGAGGTCGACAGAGCTAAAAATGCGTTGGCGGCTGGGGCTCCGCCCCAGACCCCGCTGGGGAGCTTACGACGCTCCTCCAGACCCCCTAGTCGGTACGGGCTTCGTGCCTTCTACGCTTGCAATAATTATGAGGGAAGAAGGACTTAGGGCTTCAGCCCCCCCAAACCAAAAATCCTGGCGCCGCCACTGCTTCTATCGTTCCTATATAGAAAAGCGACTACTCAGAAATTGCAAATTAAAGACATCGGAAATTCAGGAATCTGAATTGCACTTAGTAGGTCTAGTCGATTCGTTTATGCGATGTCATAACACTACCATATGGTTTGTTATCTCTGAAGCCCTTCTATAAACATAACCGGGAGCGGAGTAGGTATACCGCAGATTCGAGAGTTTTCATGAATTTCAAATTGAATCCAGTCAACGAGTTCGCTTTGTGGACACTGAATTCTATGTGTGTGTGTGTGTGTGTGTGTGTCATTGTGTGTGTGTGTCTTTGAGTGTGTGTGTCTTTGTGTGTGTGTGTGTCTTTGTGTGTGTGTGTCTTTGTGTTTGTGTATTTGTGTGTGTGTGTATTTGTGTGTGTGTATTTGTGTGTGTGTGTGTATTTGTGTGTGTATTTGTGTGTGTGTGTGTATTTGTGTGTGTCTGTGTATTTGTGTGTGTGCGTGTATTTGTGTTTGTGTTTGTGTATGTGTGTGTGTATTTGTGTGTGTGTGTGTATTTGTGTGTGTGTGTGTATTTGTGTGTGTGTGTATTTGTGTGTGTGTGTATTTGTGTGTGTGTGTGTGTATTTGTGTGTGTGTATTTGTGTGTTTGTGTGTATGTGTGTGTGTGTGTGTGTATTTGTGTGTGTGTGTATTTGTGTGTGTGTGTATTTGTGTGTGTGTATTTGTGTGTGTGTGTGTGTGTATTTGTGTGTGTGTGTATTTGAGTGTGTGTGTGTGTTTGTGTGTGTGTGTATTTGAGTGTGTGTGTGTGTTTGTGTGTGTGTGTATTTGTGTGTGTGTGTATTTGTGTGTGTGTGTGTGTATTTGTGTGTGTGTGTATTTGAGTGTGTGTGTGTGTTTGTGAGTGTGTGTATTTGTGTGTGTGTGTGTATTTGTGTGTGTGTATTTGTGTGTGTGTGTGTATTTGTGTGTGTGTGTATTTGTGTGTGTGTATTTGTGTGTGTGTGTGTGTATTTGTGTGTGTGTGAATTTGTGTGTGTGTGTGTATTTGTGTGTGTGTGTGTGTATTTGTGTGTGTATTTGCGTGTGTGTGTGTGTTTGTGTGTGTGTGTATTTGTGTGTGTGTGTGTATTTGTGTGTGTGTGTATTTGTGTGTGTGTGTATTTGTGTATGTATGTATTTATGACTATACTGTATGTATTTATGACTATATGTATGTATGTTTGTATGTATGCATGTATGTATGCATGCATGTTTGTATGTATGTATGCATGCATGCATGCATGTATGTATGTATGTATGTATGTATTTATGTATGTGTGTTTATGTATGTATGTATGTATGTATTTTTGTATGCATGTATGTATGTATGTATGCATTTATGCATGCATGCATGTATGTATGTATGTATGCATGCATGTATGTATGTATGTATGTATGTATGTATGTATGCGTGTATGTATGTATTTATGTATGCATTAATGCATGTATGCATGTATACATGTATGCATGTATGCATGTATACATGTATGCATGTATGCATGTATGTGTGTATGTATGCATGCATGCATGCTTGTATACATGTGCACTTGTTATAGCGCCCCTTCAAGCTCTCCGCTCAGAGGCACTCCCGACTACAGCACGGACACTGCATCGAAGTTTCACGCCGAAGCGCTGAGCAATTGCGAGTAAAGGACTTTCCCAATGTCTCTATGCGGCGACTTGAGGTGGATTCGAACCTGCAACCCTCCGGCTGCAAGGCAACGAACATACCGCTACACCACCGACCTCACAATTGTGTATAGTAATCGATTCGTTTGGACTCATGTTCAGACCTTACGATATGATTTTGTATTCTTTGCTGCCGTTTAAATTAAATTTATGATAGACGTGGAATTTGAAATTAAAGCAGACGACGAGTTCACAAACTTGAAACTGATTGTGTTTACATAATAATTCTAGACTCATTGAATCGCTATCAGCAATATTTTACTGCTTCTGTTTCCTTTGTAGCCTTTCTGGTACTGAATTTATTTAACTTTCTGTGCGAACCTGTCCACAATATTATGAACTTTGCATGCAAATGTAGATTTTACAAACACTTTTACATCAAATATTTCATTGTATGTATCGCATGGTAATGATGTTTTGGCTTGCATAAGTTGTATTGCGTCGTATTGTACACATCGATCGAAAAGCGTGGGGTGTGGTGTAAACGGCCATCTTTTAGTCTCTCAATAGTGGAATCCACAAAGGGCCAATTAAGGCGGTGGCTCAAATGGCCTATCTCCGTTCGTGTATATTAGCACCAAGCGTGTTATGCGTCATGTTCGACGTGACCAAGCGTGATCATTAACACGTATAGGCCTACTCATCCAACAAAGTGCCTTAGGCTCATTAATCATTATAGAACCTCGTGAAAAACTACGGTAAAAGTTAATAAATATGGAGTCTATAAAGGCCTAATACTTCAACTAAAGAGTAGCATTCCTCTTCCTCCTACTCTTCCTCCTCCAAATCCTCATCCTCTTCTCGTCTTCTTTCTCGTCCGCATCCTCGTCCTCCTCGCCTTCATCGTTCTCTTCCTCCACCTACTTCTCTTCCTTCTCCTCTCCTGATCATGATCCTCTTTTTCTTCCTCGTCCTCAACTTCGTCCTCGTACTCGACCTCTTCCGCTTAGTATACCTCGTTTTCTTCTTCCTCGTCCTCCTCATCCTACTCCTAATCTTTGTTCTAATCCTCCTCTCCCTTCTCCGCGCCACATCCACATCCTCCCTCTCTACCTCTTAATTTTCCTAGTCCTTTTTCTTCCTCGTCTTCCTCTTCTTCCTCTTTCTCGTCCTTTTGCTCTTCACATTCCTCCTTATCCTCACTCTCTTCCTGTCAGGCTGTTTCTCGTCTTCCTCCTACTTCTCCTGGTCCTCCAACTTTTACGCCGCCTTATCTTTCTCCTCTTCTTCCTCCTTCTCCACTCAATCCTTCTTCTTTTCCTCTACCTCCTCCTTTTTCTCCACTTCCTCTTCTCTTCCTCTTCCTCCTCGCGCTCCTCTTTCTTTTTCCTTCTCCTTCTCTTCCTCCTCAACTTCTTCCTCCCCCAACTCCTCATCGTCCTCTTCCTCTTCCACCTCGTTGTCCTTTTCCTCTTCTGCTTCTTCTTCCGCTTCCGCTTTCGCTTCCTTTGAGTATGCCCAACGCCCATGCCTCATGACAGTTCGTAACAGTTAGTACGCTGAAAGATATTGGCAATGATGTGGTCTGTAGGTTCAGCTCAGATTTCAATTTGTCCACACACAGTAGCATTCCTTTTTGTCAGACCCCAATCTCATCTTGGCTTCTTTATTGGAATGTCCATACAAGGCACAAATTTGATTCGAGATTTAATCATGAATGCAGATTTTCGGAGAACCATCATCATCATAATCAATAGTAAAACTATTAATCTGACTTAATAAAATAGTTTTTTGCTTCTTTTTGTTGCGTGATACGCTTTTGGATAGTCAAAAAACGGTGCGTGACCACCGTGGCCTCACTAAAAGTGATATAACTGTTCTTCTGTTTGAAATATTGTGATGATATCTGGCCATCATGTGTAAATATGAATTGTCTTTAGGCCTAAGCATGTACATGTAAAATTTCATTTCGAAATTCTTACTTCCAGTCAAGATATTGCCCACCCTGTATATCTTTAGTTTTTCCTGTATTTTTGGGGTGGCTCCGTAGCTCAGTTGAGAAAGCGCTGGTCGATAAACTGAGAGTCATCCACGCGACCCGGGTTCAAGTCTCGCACAGGGCAAAAATTTATTTGAATTTCCAGTTAGCTTCCATGGCGCTTTGCTGTTGTGTTGCTTGACTCGGGTTATGCTGAAAAATAAGCTCGCCCTCCCACTTCTGATTTGAGCGAACCAGGAGTGATCCAGCACTTAGGCAATTTGTGTTAAGTCAAACCCACTGCTGTAAAGCTGACCTGCGTGTCGTGCTAAAGTGGGCCTCAATTCGTATAACCTACCTGTAATCATTCTGCGGTTTGTCAGATTGAATGTTAATAAACGAATATTATTATTATTATTAAGTTCGACCAGATGACTAAAAAAAGTTCATTAGCTTTTTGGCAATGGGAATTTGGTATATTTTCAAGACATTTCGACCCGATGACTAAGAAAAAAATTAAAAGACAAAAAGTCATCACATTTTTCTGCCTAGGATCAACAAAAATATTCCCGACCCAAGGTAAAAAATTGGCCCCCTCGAATTTTTTTATCCGCCCCTGGTCCAGATCTCGAGTAACACCCATGGCAGTGCTTAAAGTCAGTGGCGTCTACCAATAAAGGGGGGGGGAAGAACGTTCTCCCACGGTTTCTGAAAGTGATGGGTTTGAATAGTGAATTGAGGTTTTTCGGGTGCAATTGAATTGGGGCGGGGTGCTGAATTCCGATTGAATAAAGGTCTGGATTACGAAAACTATTATTTATGCATCATCTAGGCCTATGTACGTAGACCTATTGAAAACACAATAATATATTACACATATATTATATAGTGTCACATAAATTGTAACGAAGTAAAAGTAGGCTACTGAAATTAATATGGGTAAAATTTTACTTCGTTGAAAGTAAAAGTATTTCAGTTTTTTGATACTTCGTTAGCCTACATGTGAAAGTATTCAAACTTTTACTTAAGTAACCTACAGTAACGCGTTACTTTTACCTCGGACTAACGAACCCATGTTACAATGTTCGTTACTTCAATGCGCCAATTAACATTTCGTTACGCTAAACTAAAGCAGCTGATTTAAATTTGCATGGCTAAAAACAGATTTTCGATGGGTGGAGCACGCTGGATGCATTGCCATTTCTGCAGCAGAACGACTCTTCAGCTGTGCATTGTGCTAACAATGAATCGGAAGCGTGCGTACTAGACTCAACGATGAGTGCCATTTCGAGAATTTAGAATTTTTGAAGGTTAATAATAGATTGAGTTAAGCAGCTTATAAATAGAAAGACTCGGTACTTTTACTTTTTACTTAAAAAGTAGCCTATTATTTGAAGGGGCTACTTTTTACTTTTACTTAAGTAAAATTTGTGATAAGTACTTTTACTTAAGTAAAAGTAAAATGGATTTTAATTAGCCTTCTTAGGCTAAGTACATTTGCTTGATACTTTCAAGTTCAACAACACTGCTGTTGTGTGTTTATAATTCTTGTTACGTACAGTAGGCTGAAGTGACCATGCAGCTGCGCAGCTTATTAATTTGTGCATACGACACAATATACGGTAGGGCTTATTATCGATTAAACTTATAGGCCTAGGCCTCTATATTCGTTTAGCCTAATTCAATATATTATATAAGCCTATACAACAGGCAGAATGCTGTACGTGGGTTTAATTTTCATTAGCAAAATTGACAGTGTCAGTATGGTTGCTTAAAACTCATTGTCAAGATAGTAGGCCTAGGCCTACATGTTTTGAATAACATTCTTAAGATTAAAATTTAACTAGTCTTTCGCCCAATAATTGGGGTGGATGAAATTGTAACCCCTGTCTCTAAAGATATATACATGTAGCATGGGCGGAGTTGATCAGTGGTTAGGGGGGGCTATGCCCCCCAAGAATCCACCGACTTGACAATGTATCAATAAGGACTCCCAAAGGTAAAAATAATGGCACTTGAGGGGACAATAAAAGACCTAGACTGTGAGTCGCTGGTCACCAGCCACGGGCGGAGTTTGGTCTCAGCTCTTGGGAGGGGGGGGGGGCTAAGTCAATGTTCCGGGGATCTCTATAATAGTCAAGTCAACTTCAAAACAGCAGGTCGCTGATAACGCTGGACTCAAAATAGTGGACTTAGACACCCGAAAATCGTTGGTAAAACACTGGAATAAGTGTGATGTCCTTAGACACCCGAAAACAGTTGAGAATACAGGAATCAAGGTGATGTCCTTTGACACCCGAAAATCGTTGGTAGCACTGGAATCAAAATGATGGACTTAGACACCCGAAAATCGTTGGCAACACTAGAATCAAAATGATGACTATAGACACCCTGAAATTGTTGGTAACACTGGAATAAATGTGATGTCCTTAGACACCCGAAAACAGTTGAGAATACAGGAATCAAAGTGATGTCCTTCGTCGTCGTCGTGCCCATCCTCATTGCTGCTGATCGGGGATCAGAGTCGACGACGTCATCCTCCTCCATTGCTCTCTGTTCCTCGCGGTCCTCACGCAGTCCACCATCGCCATCCCCGTCCACTCCTCCACGTCATCCATCCATCTTCTTCTCGGCCTTCCTCGGGCCCTTTTTCCATCCACATAGCCCTGACATTATGAATGCCGGACATACGTCCTTAGACACCCAAAAATTGTTGATTACACTAGAATCAAAATGATGTTCTTAAACACCCGAAAATCGTTGATAACCTTTAAATCAAAATGATTTCCTTACACACCCGAAAATAGTTGAATCAACATGATAGCATTAGACACCCAAAAATCGTTGGTAACACTGGAATCAAAATGATGTTTTTAGACACCCGAAAGTCGTTGATAATACTGGAATTAAAATGATGTCCTTAGACACCCAAAAATCGTGGAATCAAAATGATGTCCTTAAACACCCGAAAATCGTTGATAACTTGAGAATCAAAACGATGTCCTTAGACACCCGAAAATCGTTGGTAAGACGCATTATTATAATGTCCGTAGACACCCGAAAATCGTTGATAATATTGGAATCAAAATGATGTCCTTAGACACCCAAAAATCGTTGAATCACAATTATGTCTTTCGACACCCGAAAATAGTTGAATCAAAATGATGGCCTTAGACACAGTTCAAAGATGGGCAATGTTAAGGCTCTTAATGTTTCAGAAGTGACATATATTCTCTTTAGTTTTTTGCGTTTTGTTTGTTACCCTTCGATCGTGATGAGCAAGGAGTTCAATAAGGAATTGTTGGTGAACTTCGTCGACTTTAGAAAAGCATTTGACAGCATAAACAGAGAAACACTTTCGAGCATTGTCAGGCTGTATGGAGTCCCGGAAAAGTAGCCTATATCAGCTTCTTGAGAGCTCTCTATCATGACGCAAGTTGTTGCATCAGAACAGAGAATGGCAACACGATAATGTTCCAGATAGAAACAGAAGTACGACGTCAGCATGGCTGCGTGCATGCTGTCTCCATTCTTATTTGCTCTTGTCATCGATTACAGTCATCATGAATAGAGCGATGGACAATACTACGGCTGGCATTGGTTGGGATCAGGGTAGGTTGAATGATCTGGACTTTGCGGATGACATAGCACTAGCTGTTAAGTGAAGCACACATGAATTTGCAGCGGATGACTACGAGATTACAAGAACTGGGGGGAGGGAGTGGGGTTAGGCTTACACATCAGCAGTTACACATCAGCAGTGCAAAGACTAAAGCTATGATAATCGGCGAGATGATTATTGTTTAAATTATTTGAATATTTTTTCCAGATGCCCCTTCAATCACAGATTAGTTTGATATTAGTTAGACTTTGCTGGCTGTTATGTATAATTTCTGGTGAATTAAAACGTTTTCGTTACGGACTCTACAGAAAAGTTCCCTGGATTTTTTCATGACTGAACTGTCTTGATTTTCTGTGAAGTTATTATACACACACATTTTTTTCAAACACTATCTTAGAATTGTCAGCCATTTCTGCTGATAAGGCCATAATTGCATTTCTTTATCATGTTAAGTACTGCTGTTGAGCACTCACTTAATGTACACACTATGCGTTACGGACTCTACGTTACGGACTCTACAGTTATGTATCATGCAAAAAACTGATTAATATCCATGAAAGCAGTTAATTTATAGCAATTACTTTCATCATTTCACTTGTTTGCAAGGTACTACGAGAAGTTTCAGAGCTCAACTTGAACAAATTATGGTGTTTTGTCGTCACCACAATCAATGAAACGTTTGCACAGTTCAAAGATGGGCAATGTTAAGGCTCTTAATGTTTCAGAAGTGACTAAGCTTGGGTCGGTCTGTAACACTAGCCACACGGTCAATGAACTTGAAAAGACCTCTTTCACTCATTGCTAGTGCATATAGCTTTTCTGCAATCTGATCATTGGTGATTCATAACTGGTCAATTCTGTCTGCAAAGTCGAACAGATTGCCCAAGTTGCCGTCACCACTTGCAGTATTCACCTTAGTAGCTTAGTCTTGTTTCAGTTACAACATCTTCTGGGAACATGGGAAAACATTTAGACAAACCAATGTTTACACCTTTTCCAGTGCACAAATCTCTAAATTTGAGGAGCATTACCGTTTCTGGTGGCACTCTCGCCGTGGACTTGTTCTGAGTTTAGCACTTATAAAAATCTTGCTTTCTTGAACATATAGAGCTTATGGTAAAACAATCATAATCTGATTCTGTAAGTACGGGTACTTGAATCTGATTCTGTAAGTACGTTCAGATGCCATGGCATGAACTATATTGTTGTAGACTTTCTGATCATACTGTAAAGCTTCTTTTGATCACTTGACTTCTTTGGTAATGAAAATTTAAAAACATGGCTTTTTTGAGGAGACAGTTTTGAAATAATCTTCCCAATTGATTCCATTCTCTTTTTTACGACTTTGGCATAATCTTTTATTCTCTCCAAACCCCATTTCCAATGCTCTGAGGAGTGGTGAAAAGCAGTGGTGAATATTCATTGTGATCATATTCATTTACTTGTGATGCTTTAGACATAACTCTAGCTTTCCACTTTCTCTGATATTCAATTGAGCACTTGCTTAGAACTTCCCCAAAACAGCTAGTGCACCACCTTCTAGTGCAACACAATGGTGCTTCAAACATTTTCTATACCTGTATTTTTTCATTTCATTGCTGCATGAAGCTCTACATTGTTGCAGACTTTCTGCCTGTATTGTCCACATTAATAGTTTTCACGATTTCTATTAATAATCAAGGGAAATTAACTAGCAAACTATTTATTTAAATGTATTAACCATGGAGCCTTGTTTTAAAAGCATTTATAAATAAATAAAATGCACCGAATAAATAATAAAAACTCATAAATATCTCGTGCTAAATGTTGATTAATGTGCATTAGACGTTAGCTAGAAATTCAAAATGGCTGAAAACTGTTGACTAGTTCCTTGCTTTCCACATATTAGCTTAGAAATTGATGAATAAAAGGAATCATTTTAACAAGATACATGTTGAATGTTTAGCTTCCATGCATAATTTCTGACAATTATAGCCATTATCTCATCAAATGAATTTGTGCTTGTAGAGTCCGTAACACTTTTGAAGAGTCCGTAACAAATTCAAATTCACATTAAAAAAATTAAAAGCAATATTAGGAAAATTAATTTATGTTCACTGAGTACTGAGTAGCCTATAATGGTGAATCAGAAGAATGGAGATAACAAGTTTGTTGCTCAATTCTAAATGCCTGAAAAATAAATTAGAAGCCCCAGAATGTTACGGACTAGCTACAACTCATGTTTGCTCAAGAAAATCTGGACACAGGATAAGGTGAATTTTTGATTACAAAGTAGCCTATTTATCACTTACTCTCACCATGGTCATGATGTCCAGCTAAAATTATTCCAAATTGGATTTACAATAAAAATTTAGCATTTAAAAATTGCATGTAGAGTCCGTAACGCAAAAAGACCAAAGTTGGCACTTTGAAGCAAAGTCGGCACAAAACGATGAGTGCAGACAGATAAATTCTTTTGGATTCTTATACTAGAACCATCTAGCTATAACAGAAATTAGTAACAATTTATAATTCCAATATTTTTTATTGACCCTTCATGGACCACAATACCGTGGAATGCCCCTCCAGTAAATTCTCAAAATGACCGAATTTATTCCGTTGAAACAAAGAAAATGTAAGTTTATAAATAGGCTAAGTCGACTCATACGAGAATGTGATCATTTAAACCACGCGGTATCATGGTATCAGCTGGTGTGTCTCGAATGGGGGGGAAACTATTATTGTGTTCGTTGAACCAGGCGCTAAAGTAAACAGTGGATACTATTGTGAATATGTTATGAGACAAGGTTTTCTGCCTGTAATTCAAGCGACATGTGATCGCCATAACAGGACATTACAGCAAGACGGAGTCCATCTCACACAGCCATATAATACAATCAACTTTATTTGTCAGGAGAATGTTAACTTCATCAAGCCAGACATGTGGCCACCGAAGAGTCCTGATTTAAACCCAGTGGATTATGCCATATGGGGTGCTTTGCGAGAAAAGGTCTACATTCGGCGAAAATTTACCACAGTTGAGCAGCTCAAGTTGGCAATAATCGAAGAATGGAGAAATCTGGGGCAGCACTTTATTGACATGCGGTAGCATAAATGAGTGGCGTCGACGCTTATAAAAACTCGTTGAGAAGCAAGTAGGACACGTTGAACATGATTTCTGATTATCTAAATACTTGACAAACAAAAATACACGAAAACAATATTATTAATTGAATTATATTTGTAAATAACTCGTATGCTACAAGATGTTCTCACTTTTTTGGCCCACCCTGTATGTCAACAACTTTCAATATCTGGCCACATATGGAAAGGGATGGAGGAATAGAGGTGGATGTAAGGACAAGAATTGGTAAAGCAGCTGCGGTCTTCCAAAGAATGAGAACAGTGTGGAAATCAGGAGCGATACATAGTGACACGAAGATCCGACTGTACCCTATTCGTCGTTGGTGCTGCCTGCATTTTATTATCACAGAATAAAGAAAGCGTAGCTCTTTATTCTGTGGTATTAGGCCTATATGCAAGTGAAACATGGAAAACAACGGCGAAGATAACAAAACAATTAAATGTCTTCCACCGGAGGTGCCTACGATTCATCCTGGGCATCTCATGGAGAGATCACATCATAAATGAAGTGTTGAAATTGGCGGGATCAAGAGACCTGGAGTATGTCATCATGGAGAGAAGAGGGAAGTTGGTTGGGCACATTAGACTACCAAAAGAGAGGATTGCGAAGACGGCGATAAGATGGTTCCTAAGTCTTCGTGATGATGTGTCTGTCCGATAGAAAGCCGAGATGAGGTCATAAAAAAGCCTAGAAAAGCCAAGTTAATAATTATTGACTATGTCACCTATCTTTTATTTCAACAGAAGCTATTTTATCCGATAAATTGTGATCTTATGAAATTATGTATAATTAATCCTGAAATTAATGTATGTTAAATTGCTAATAATTGGTTCCGTTCGCCGATTTTCTAACATAGGCCTATAGGCCTATAATATCATTTAGGAAGAGAGTGCGCTATATAGTTTTGAGAAATAAACGTCATCTGCAATTTAGTTGTTGTTTTCTTGAGTTTAGAATTTTTTGTGCTTTTGTGTGATCTTGTGAGCCACATGTTACCAAATTATCATTTATCTTTAGCTAGTCATTTGAGAATTGAGATTTTACGAGGAATCTCGCGAAATTGCACGTGACGTCGCAAATAACTAATACGCAGAGCGAAAACAGTTAAGAGAATACGATTGAAAAAGACAAGATCTTGGAGAAAAAGCCAAGGATCGAGCGGTATCACTGATGTTTGTCTGTATAATAATTAGGCGTGACGTATTTTTAATTTGAATATCTGACGTTCATTGGCTGATGTGAGGTCAAGTCAACGGTTGTATACAATATAATGACTTATTGGTTGACAAAAAGGTCAGGTTTAAGGTAAAATGTTTTATAAAAACAACACATTTATGTAAAATTTCTAATATATGTAGGCCTAATTAACTACTAATAAGTCATTTATTTATTTATTTATTTAATGCAACGTTCAATTTAAAAGATTTTAAATTGAATATAATTGTTATATCTTGTAATATAATATGTTGTAGAAGTCTCGAGATTAAACCATCCTACAAAACAGTTTGTTTTGAAATGGCTGCCATGAGCTGTTCAACAGATGAGGATGGTAAGGAAAACGTTTGGTATCATCATCATGATCAAGGGCGAGCCCCACTCCGGAGCGTAGCCGTCTCCACAATTCTCCGCCAACCACTACAGTCCTGCGCACTTCTCCAAGCTGCGTTTAGTCCAAGGCCCAGCGGTCTCAGGTCTGCGTCGACCGTCCGGGTCCATGTGTGTCTTGGTCGTCCAACTGGTATTTGGTATCGGCGTAAAAAAACCAGTAAACATGTACTTTCCTGAGCCACATGCTTGCGCTTTGCATGAACATCCAATAGGAAGTTAGTCCTGAACAACCTAAAATGTGCAATAAAAATAATCATAATATGCAATTATAAAACTTAGATGTCTTCGCAGCGCAAGATGCGTTGGTTTCTGATAGACCTCACACGTGGTAACTTTTCGCTGCTATTTCGCATGCTGTTTTGTTTGGGCCGCACACCCGGGAAATAAATTCAGTAATTTTCTATGACCAACATTTGATTGAGCAAACGACGCATAACGTCACACAGAAACTCGGAAATTTATAGAAGTGACCCAAAAGCAATATAACGTCAATTCAGCACGAGTGTTAGCAAAGGTGTCTTCTAGTAGCAGAAACTTGAGCCCCCCCCCTCTGACACAATGGTTTCTTAAAAGTGTGTGATTATACATTAAATTAGGCACTTTAGGTTAACTGGTCCCAATGACTGCAGAACCTAATAACAGGGGACCTAGCATAAAAAAATGTCTGAAGGGATGACTAGACTGTTATTTCATGTTCATTTTACATGAAACAGAAAAGTGTATTAGTTCTTGCAATTATTCTTAACTAGTGTCATTGGTTAGTTTTTAAGCTTAACTTCGTACATATGAGCATTCTTATATTAAAATATTCTCTTTTAAAGGCAAATTCAAGCCTATCTTGTGGCACAAGGCTAACACAGATGACAGCAACGCGGTTACAAGTCGAGAGGAGATAACCGAGATCTTGTCTCTTCTTCCAGATGTCAGTGGAAAGGATGTCCTTGAACTTGGCGCTGGAAAAGGGTCAGCAGTCACAATAATATCATGTGGAATAGATCTATACAGTTAGCAGTCTGTCAATTCTATAAATTATCCGGTTATCATGTTCTCACCATTCAACAACCACTCGACCAACCCTTTGCATTCGTATTGACCAGCGGCGTTCATCATGAATTATCTGCTTGCTGTGTGCCGTTATAACAAGCGCTGCTTACCTATGTTACCTGCTTAGGGTGGCACTGGAGGCACTGATTATAATTCAAAGCTAGGCAAAAAGCTACCTTTTTCAGTTGTAGGGCCGTCCTTCTGTAATGACATCGCTTCAAAGCTACATTTATTACATCTGATGAGTCGACCTTGTTTCATAAATCTCTGAAGTCTATCTCTATGGCTGGGCTGGGAGGGCCAATGAGTAGTTTCATTGATGGGACGTTATGTAAATCCATAGAGTGAATGAATGAACCTAAATGTCAATACAGTCTTTTCTGAATTGTTTTGGCTGGTATTGGGCTATTTTTATGCTCAGTTTCTAATATATTATATATTAACTAGATGCCAAGGCTTAACGTATTTATGTGTTTTATCACTTTCAACATTGTTTTGTGATAAATTTAGACTTTTAAGATGACGTTTTACATTCTTACATGTATGGCTGCAAAGAAGTTTGCTAAAGATCAATTTTTTGGTAAGTTAAGATTTTATTGCTCTAAGCACTATCGCTTCTTCAGTCCGTCTCCAGCTGCGGAACTGAAATGTTTTCATCATGTTAGCTTACAGCACGTTCTATGTAGCTTTTGCTTTACATTTTTTAGACGATTTACTGGGCACCTGGCGACTAAGGCAAAGAATGTCGAATGTGTTGACTTTGTGCAGGAATTTCTGCTTGCTAATCAGGAACAGAACAAAGATCTTGCAAACGTCACGTACAAATGCGCTGATGTAACCCACCTCGACAAATCTCCAAACAAGTTAGTGTATTCTGTAGCTAGTACAATATTTGGAATATTCATTAATGTTTTTTCAATGCCCGCGAGCAGAGCTGTCACTGAATTTTTTTTAAAACCTGCACCTTGCCTAAAACGACCTAGAAAAACCTAGACATGTTAAATTATGTTTAATGGAGTATGCTTGATTTGTCCAAATTACAAAATCCAGGAGTAGCAGGGCAGTTACATGCAAAAAGACAAGAAAAACCAAGACAGAATTTTTTATCAGTCCCACCATTGAATACCAACATTTACGCATCTCAAATATACATGATACGAATTGAATATTATATATAAAATTTTCCACAGAATGGAGTCATGATCTGAATTTGCTTATTAAGTATGTGTAAGTGTATGTATATAACTTGCATGAACAGAATGTGATTTTAGTGTCAATCTTTACAAATGAGATGTTGAATTTTATGTTTTCTTATGTAGTGGCTTAGAACTATGTTTGTTTTTTGTCCAGGTTCGATCTCATCTTTTCTAATGGATTGTTTATGTATCTCGAAGAGACAGTTGTTCGAGAATTGTTTGAAAGGATTCTTGTTTCGCTTCGTCTGGGAGGACATTTCTTCTTCTGTGAATGTTGCTTCAGTGCGCCAGGTAATTTGTAATTTGGTAAAATTTCGTAATTTTTTGTAATTCATAATTTGGTTATCTATACATGTAATTTGGTTATTCATAATTTGGTAATTTCTGATATGTTAACGGGGTAGATCTTGTAATTCATAATTTGGTAATTCACAATTTCTTAGCTCATATTTTTTGTTATTTCATAATTCATAATTCGCCATTTCATGATTTGCGATTTGGCAATTCACTTTTTTTGCATTTGGTAGACTTTCTGTTCTTACAGCGGCAATCCACTGCTATAGGCCTATAAGGACAAAAGATCGTTTACCTCTGTGAACTATCTTTTTCTGGTTGATGTCGACTAGACTTTAGTCTTGTAATTATAATGTTTGCTTTTGCTCAAAGATTTGTATGGCACCTGTTCAAGGGAGATGAGCTCTTCAGAACTAATCCAAACCTAACATGCAGAACTGCAATCAAGCTATGGTAAACTGCTGTTATATTTGAATAAAGACTCCTTAAACTTGTTCCATCATCTGTTTTAGATGGCATTGAGGAAAGTTCTGTCATCTACCGTCTGCCTGATATCTACAATTCGCTCTTCCAGTCTGTTGCAACGCCTACCGAAGATGGCGAGGCCTTCTATTCATTTGAAATTATCTGTTCAAAATCGATTCAGGCATTTATCAAGGTAACAGTGTTTCACTGCTAATTTATCAAGGTAACAGTGTTTCACTGCTAATTTATCAAGGTAACAGTGTTTCATTGCTAATTTATCAAGGTAACAGTGTTTCACTGCTAATTTATCAAGGTAACAGTGTTTCACTGCTAATTTATCAAGGTAACAGTGTTTCACTGCTAATTTATCAAGGTAACAGTGTTTCACTGCTAATTTTTCAAGGTAGCAGTGTTTTACTGAGATGCTTTACAACAGACATGTGAGATAAAACTCCAGCAGTGCTGAAAATGGATCTATACCAGATCTGTTTCACTGCTAATTTATCAAGGTAACAGTGTTTCACTGCGAATTTATCAAGGTAACAGTGTTTCACTGCTAATTTATCAAGGTAACAGTGTTTCACTGCGAATTTATCAAGATAGCAGTGTTTTACTGAGATGCTTTACAACAGACATGTGAGATAAAACTCCAGCAGTGCTGAAAATGGATCTATACCAGATCTGACAAAGTCTAAGTAATTGATTGACCCTGTTACTGGTCAAGCCGAATTGAAGCCAAACAATGAAACCATTTGTGTTTGCTGCCTAGGGTTTGTGCTCTTTTTACTGGTATCTCAGGACTGTTCTTTCTTGCCTGGGCTGGATTGGAAGTGCTCTTGAGTAGTTGCCTTGTAGAAGTAATGTATTGTGGTGGTGTAGTGGGTATGTTCATCACCTTGCAGCTGAAGGGTTGCAGGTTTGAATTCACCTCAAGTGGGACCTTGGACAAGTTCTTCACTCGCAATTGCTCAGCGCTTTGGCGTGAAACTCCGATGCAGTGTCTGCTCTGCATTCTCTGCACTCTGAGCAGAGAGTTTGAAGCGGCACTATAACAAGTGCACATACAAACAAACAATTAAATTCTCAACTTAATGTTCAGGTTTAACAGTGGAGCCAGTTGTTTAAAATTTGCTTTCCTTGGTAACTTTTCAGCTCCATTCAAACTGCAATCGTATCTGTTGGCTTCTGACAAAAGTCCGAATTGCTAATAGCGAAAGTCATGGTTACAAGACATTCCAAGAATTTCTTGATAAGAAGCAATACTCACGGACAGGAATCCTGCGCTACGAGCGAATTTTTGGGGACAATTTTGTGAGCACAGGAGGAATCGAAACGACAGAGGTATATGATCATTGATTATATCTTTTTTTAGAAAACTCTTGGAATTTAAAAAGATACCGTTTTGATCACCTTTGATGCAGGCCAAATATGAGTATGCAAATAGTATGGTAGGGTAACATGTATTATTAGCCTATTAATTTATTACATACTGCCAACTTGGAACAAGGAGTTCATTGGTAAGCAAAATTTCATGGGCAAAGGAGAATTTTTCCCCACTGGTGGGCTTCATCCATACTTGAAGGTGTGCTATATAAATCTTCACCATGAATGAACGATCGAATGAGTGTTCCGAGGGTTGGAGGAATGAAGTATACGCCAAAATATGACGCAGCAAACTGACCATGACAAAGAATCATGACGTTAAGTTTGTTAGATTTGTGCATTGATTTCGTTAAGCTCAACATAATGACTGTTAAAATGCAATTTTAGGAATTTGTGAAGATGTTGAAGCTGAAAGCGAAGGAGCATGTTCTCGACGTCGGATCGGGAATTGGTGGCGGCGACTTCTACATGGCTAAAGTACGTTGAACAATTTTATGTTCCAGCATTTACATGTATGGCTGCTTCTTCTTTATGACCTTATCACTGTATTCCTATGTTTATAAATCTTTGTGCTTAATCAACAAGTGAGCATGATGTTTGGAAAGACTTATTCTATTTTATTCTATTCACGGACTTCAATGCAATGCATCACAATGCAACCTAATCAGAGTCGCTCCCAGTGCAAAGAACCCTGGAAAAAGAAAATTTTATGAGAACATGCAGGATTTTTTTCTCCAGATAAGATCTCGGCACGAGTTATAGCAGGAAGGTTATTCGACTGCAAAGAGCCAACAGAGGGCATTGGCATGGTGCTGCGCTGTGGCAGTCTGAAGCTGTGCAGTGGCAGTCCAAGGCCGTGGTGCTAGAAGATCATGACGATCTAAAGAGTGGAGAGGACATTCAGACGGTCTGAGACGGAGCTGAGATAGGCCGTAGTTGTTGCAGTACTCTTTGGCGTAGTTTTTTTATACTCGTGCATTGTTCTTGTCTTGTTTGTTGAGATGAGATTTTTGCATTTTTGGTGTAGTAGTACAAAACTATTTGACAGTGGCAATGAATTCAATTTGACAGTACAGTCACTTATTGCATATGTTGGTTTTACATTCTTGGAAGTTGTGTTCTAAAGGAAACACTGATTGCCATAATGTACTTTGAACTTAATTGTGAAAGTAAAGCAATGTGGCTAATAGTCAGACACTAATAAAAATGTTGTGCAATTTGAGAAGACTAGCAATGTAATTAGTTACTTAATGTTTGCCACATTAATAAGTAATGTTAGGAGACATCACTGGCATTTCCAAGAGTGTTCTTAAGTAATTTGTTTATAAAGACATGCTTTTTTAATAATTATTTTATTTTCCTAATCACCAGAAGCAAATTTTCATTTGATCTTGAGCAGAGTAATTGCATGGTTGAGATTTGTGGAAGTGACCTTCTTCATTGCTTTCAACATAATATTTCTGTGAGTCTTTGTTTTACAGGAGTATGATGTCTTTGTGACTGGTATTGATTTGTCTTCAAACATGGTGTCCATTGCTTTGGAAAGAGCAAATAAAATCCAAGATATACGGGTAGGTGTCTTAGGTTTCTTAGTTAGCAGAGATACAAAGCACTTTGTACTCTTAGTCTCTTACCAGACTTTAGATATCTTATTTCTATGATATCAGGGCAATACGCTTTATAAATTTATAGATATAATACAATAGATACAACATCTTAATCAGAGTTTTATCAGGTCAATGAGCATTACCAGCATCATGTCACAATTTACCTCAGGACTCTCATCTGTCCATTTCCATCTTGATTTTACCAATCTCAATTTCTGCAGGTGTAGAAGATTTTTTATTAAACTCGACAGGCTTTGATCCTTCTCATACATCCTCCTCATCTCTTCAGTCTACTGGGCTTCATGTACAATTCAGAATTCGGTTAATATTAGCTGGCGTGACTGACCTTCAGGATCCTTACCATGAACACTCCTCCCTACCTTCAACAACTCTTTGTATCCTGTGGTCCTTTTTAAAAAGAATGATGCAGAACTGTCCAGTCTGTTTATGCATTCTACTTCGCTCTCTGCAAGGAATGGAACCAATCCAATTTTTGGCTTCCTTCACGAAAACCTCAAAACTCATTTTCTCATGTATTTAATTACTAGTTGACTATTTCACTGGGTGATCATATTCACTTTTCTGTTCGGCTTTACACAGCATGATTGTAATGGTGAACGTTATTCAGCATTAATTAGATTATGACTGTCTTTATGTGCATGATTCAAACATTGATGTTGATTACTAATTGAATTTTTAAATCTTGTATTTTTTGCCATTGAAGTATTCTATCATTTTATATTGAAATGTATGCGTTTCTGATTAGGTTCAGTTTGAGATCTGTGATGCAACAAAAAGGTGTTATCCACCGGGAACTTTTGATGTTGTCTACTCCAGGGACACAATTCTACACATAGTGAACAAGCATCACCTCTTTGCAGAATTTTTTGTACGTTTCTTAAATAGATAAAGTTGTCTTTCTGATTTTAGCCGAGAAATAATTATCAGTCATTCTGATTACAGATATAGTCTATTTAGGAGTTAATTGTTTCTTTTTAAAGAAACTACATTTATGTTTTGACTGTCAACTAGTACTTCAATCATATGTTTAATGATTGTCTGTGTTGTTCTTTTTGAAAATGCCATGCGATTTCAGAATTTATCTTTCACTTTGAGTGACTTAGATGGTGGAAGAGAGAGTTGGCCATAACTGTCAGATGCCAAGGTTAGACAAAATGAAGTGGCATACACATGGCCGCCTCTTGGGTCTAGATAAGGGACTGCTCTTAATTCTTAAATTTGACTTTACCAATACTGTTCAATTATTAAAATTTACTTTTCATAATTAATTTAAAGTTAATTTCTGCACTTGTCTTAACTTTAAAGCATCAATTTAAAAATGTGCATATCCCATTATCCATAAATTATGTGCGCTTCTAGAGTGAAACTAGTTATTAAGCAGCATACATGAACATAACTTAAGAATTTTTCAAAACTGTGCTTTCTTGCCGTGCTAGAGTCGGGAGCACTTCTGAGTATAGTAGTTGTCCTTGAAGAGACACTATAAAAAATCTTGAACGAATTATGTATTTTGAACATGTAACTGACAGCACAACGCTGATATTATAATTATTTGATGATTAGAAATGGCTGAAGCCTGGTGGCCGGTTGCTCATATCTGACTACTGCTGCTGTGAAGGTGTGTGGCCAGATGACTTTAAGCAGTACGTTGAACAGCGTGGTTACGCACTTCTTTCCGTCAAGGATTATGGAAAGGTAACACAACAGAGATGAATTCACCTTCAAGTTCGTTTTGAGAACTGATACAAAATTGAATCAGTCGTTTGACAACTGACGTATGTACAGAGCACAAGTGTCTGGTTGCTGTATACCTACTTTACACCTAAATTTACTTACATGTACAGTGTAACGCTGTTGACACGTGCACCAATAGCATGCAAGTCTGGTATAAATACATGATGACACCGTGCTCACAACACCATTGTTGACATCAGGGCGATTAATTAAAGTGTTTGTGATAACATGGCGATGTTGAGAATGCTATTGATAGTGGCCACCAAAGTTCACCTTTGATATAGCTCCTTTTTAAAATGATATTTCTATGCATGTGTGCATGTACAGTGGTCCATACCACTGTGTGTGTATCACTGCTGAGAGGTCTTCAAATGCGCTATGTAAATTTTTTATGCATACCTAATATTACATAAATGCCAGTAAAGATATACTATATGGTGCTCCATTTGTAGCTCTTTTTGAGCCAATTTGAACCCTTGTTCTTTTACTGTAGGTTTAAAATGCAGTCCAGGTTTGGGGATGGGGTATCCAGTCTGTAATTCGTCTGTTCTTTGTTTGGCACGTTCTTTTTCTGGCACTTAGGTTTTGCGTAAAGTTGGCTTTGTGAATGTGCAAGCCAAGGATCAAACCAATCAGTTCATGAAGATGCTCAAAAAAGAGCTAAATCACATTGAGACGATCAGAGAAGACTTCATCAAGGTCGGTCATTGCTTAGATATAAGAGATCAGGTATTAATTGCTTTTTAAAAAATAATTAAGCAAATATATATTTATTATATGTATATTTTTTAATGCGAAGCACGAGATGATGGTGCACAGTTTCACACTGTACAATGCAAGCTCGATACACACAAAGAAACAAAATTTTATATAAGTCAAGAATTGAATGAGAGAAGTTATTATATATCTAGGAGGGAAGAAGGGTTATGGTTAGTCATAGGAGGAGGAGAACATGGGGAGGAAGGTCTAGGGTTAGTCATAGGGGACAAATTAAGAGGTTAAATAGTCGAACTAGGGAAACTATATTGGATGAACACTGATGTTGTAGTAGTTGCAAAGAGTAGGAAAAATTTGTCCATGCTCCCAGAGTAGCATGACAAAAATATAAATATTTTATTACCCTATGTCTTTCATTGTCATTTCACATTTTTCATGTCGCCTGTTTAAAAGTCATTTCTCATTTTTTCAGCTGCTTGTTAAAATCATTTCAAATTATTTAAAGTCACCACTTTTCGTCATAATTTTAAAAAAATCATATTACTTTAAAAAATTTTATTCCAAGTAGGCTACTTTGACCTGGTGGCTGATCAGTAACGTGCTTGCTCACGGAGCGGGCAGTTGCGAGTTCGACTCTGGGTAATGACCTTGGGCAAGCTGTTTACGCACACGTGTCTCTGTCACCAAGCAGTATGATTTGGTACCGGCGTAAGCTGGAAAGTAAATGGCAATTCCTGTGAAAACACTGGCCCCATGTCCAGGACCTTGGGATTCATCCATTGCCGGCTCAAGGGCCAAGAAAAGGAGATGAGCGCTTCACCAATGGGTCTTCGGCCCAGGGACGACTTTACTTACTCGTACTGACTTTGAAATTGTATTAGTAAAAGTTATTTCATATGCTTTCAAGGTGAGTTTTTGAGGTCATTCTCATCTCCATTCGTTCTCCATCAAACAACTTTTTGTTTAATTTAACTTATAATTGTAATAATTTTTATGATTGTTTTCATTTGTTTGTGCGGTGTAGGAGTTCTCAGAGTCTGATCATAGCTACTTGGTCGATGGATGGAAGGATAAGCTGGAGCGGTGTGCCAGTGGAAGTCAGACGTGGGGTCTGTTCTATGCAGAGAAAGCATCTGATGACCATTAGCAATGAGGAGAACTAAGAGGCTTTTGTTGTTTTCTTCTGTTGATTTGGGTTGTTAATGGTTGTTCACAGATGTAATTTTCTTCATACTCAGAAGGTGCTTTACTTTTTTGAGGTAGAAGAATACAAGCCGCACGTGATGTAATTCTCATTTTGTTTATCGTTTTGTTGTCTCATTTGTAACATTTTAATTTCTAATGTATTTTGTGAATTTTCATTAGACCGTGATGAACTTTTAAAAGTTTGTTGTTAATCATTCCTAGATATACTTTTCTGCATTGTACAAACTCCAAATACAAACTTAGGAGTTTAGGAGATAATGGTCGTTGCTAATTTCTGTTCATCTTTTTCGACCATTGGTCTTAATCCAGACATTGACACAAAACTCCTCACTCTGAGTTTATGAACATGACGTCAACAGTTTCATTCCTGACGATAATCGTATGATTTTTGTGGTTCATGGTCATTGTTTGTATTTGACGTAAGTTTATATTGTGTCACATCTGTAAGTTGTTAATTCAAAGTGTATGTGAGAGTTATATGCAGAATAAATGACCTATTTGTTGCACGACTATAATTTTGGCACCATTTTACCGTTTCTAAGTAAGATAGGTTTCTCTAATAATTAACAGGCCAAATTAATTATCAAATTCATTTGGAGAAATTTGAACACGTACAGTTTCCTTTGCGACCTAAATTGGCGGTCAAAGAATAGATTGCTGAATTCGTCGATGGAAGTAGACAAGCTCAGTAGTAGCTAATCTGACCCCACTTGGCCCTAAAGTGACTTGAGGTTGACTTGAAGTCGACTTCTTGGGGTCAAAACGACTTGACCCGACTTGGCAGAAAAACAAACGACTTTCGACTTGAAGTCGACTTCTGACATGGTAATATAGCCATTAGAGCTTAGGTCTACGTAGGCCTACGGCTACTAATACAAGAAGTCAAGCCAATTTTCCTGGCAAGCATTAATTTCATATAGGCCTACCAATGAGTAATGAGGCCTCAGCACTTAATTGATGCATGCATTTGTTAAAGTTTTATTAAGCCCATTTCAGTTTGAATAGTTTTGTAATGCTTTGTAGTCTAAGCGGTACAAGTCAGATTCTGGATAGTGAACTGCACTTTTTGAACACGGGTTGCCGCTTGGCACAGTTGTAGTTGAGACCCAAGAGAACATTTTAAAAAGGGGAGACATCCGAAATTTCCCTTAGAATTCAAGATGGCGGCTTTTTTCAAAATGGCGGCCTGAGGCTAAGAAATTCTTAAAAATTATTGTATCATCTCGTGTCTGGTGTCGTTTCTATATATTTCTGATTCGAATAACATGAATCTGAGGTCAAAATCAACATTAGACATAAAAAATTAAGGCAAAAGAAAAATTACATTAAAAAACAGCAAAATTGCTATTAAAAATGATCAAATAGTTCTTAATTTTCATTGCTTGTTTTCCAATTTTCTTGTGGCATATTCCTTCATAACTCTGGATGTTTGATCACAGTTTTGATCATTATGCATCGCAATAATTGAAATTGTCCTTAGAACTCATAATGGCGGCTTCTTAAAAATGGCATCCTGCGTAAAAGACATTCATACAAATTGTCAAGACATGTCACGTCTAGTGTCGTTTACACTTTACATATATGATTTTTGACTCGAGGAACACCAATCTAAAGTCAAAATCATTATGACATCAATATTAAGCCAATAATTTATGGTCAATGTTTTGCAAAACAGCAAAACTGTATTTATAAAAACAAATATTTTGTTTGTTTTCATTGCTTTTCTTCGGTTTTTCGTGGCATCTTTCCTCGTGTATCTTGGGGGTTCTTGCAATTCCATTTACAATTATTATAATTTATAATTATAGGCCTACTAATTATAATAAAAAATAGCTAAAACATAATAATCGTAGTTTTTCATATTTCCGCCCGGAAAGGGAAAACGCCCGCACTGCTGCAGTTATGATCAACAGTACAACGATGATGACGATGATGACGAGTTTTGACGACGATTATCATGATGACGACAACGACCACGTCATTATCCGATCCGTCTCTCTTGGCAACAGCGTCCGGTCCTGCACCGTTACGGATGAGTGATTCGTTGATGACGAGACAGAAGAATGTTCGTGCCTGACGAACAGTTGGACCGTGATCACGGACCGTGACCTCAACGAACAATATCAGATTGGTCGATATAGACATGCTGGTGGTGGTGGTGGTGGTAGTGTTGATGGAGATGACATCTGCTATCTGGTGGATCTGAAAGAGGATGCGGTGGTGGTGATGGTAATAATAATAATAATAATAATAATAATAATAATAATAACAATGACAATTTCTATGGCGCCGTAACACAGCCATGCCGTTACAAGGGCGCCTCACATTACTAAACTAAACAGCAGGATAGGCCTTGAGGAATATGTAAAGTATAATCCGAGAAAACAACGAAAAACTAGCAGAGATCGGCACTATCCGCTTAGCAGCCACAAGCGGCGCTCCTCTTCTTTCAAGTAAGCGGCGTCTACAGGATGATGAGAGATGCATAGGAGAGACGGGCATTGTCTTTAGCATCAGCATCTCTTGCAATGACTGTAATCATGACATCAGTCGACCATGATGATCCTCTGAACCTGCGTTCCGATTGGCTGGTTTTCCAGGACACCGAAACTGTAGCTGAACTCAGTGAACCGTAGAATCTCGTCGTCAATGTTTTTGATGGCCAACAAAGGCAGTGATGATGACGTCAGAGATGGCGTCCCACGGTCAAAGGTCAAGACGAATATGTTGACCTTGGGCGTGACCTCACGATCGAGACTGACCTTGGCAGTGACGATGCCTTTCGAAGAATGAACGTCGAAGAGTTCCTTTAACTGTTCATCAATTGCGTATCGGATGACTGCGCTCTGTCCTTCGTCATGGTCCACTGCCTCTTATGATGGATGTTCTCAAAGATAATGGCCTCGTAAATATCGCTCGTAAAAGACCAAGGATTATCGTTTTCGTCAACAACCATGACAGTCAGATCCACCATGGTTGACTGCATTGGAAATCCAAGCCCACTACAGACGGTGCTCAGCTGTCGCTTCACGGTCCACTGACCTCAATGCTGCTGTAGTCACTTTGTACTGATCGTAGTAGATTGGGTCCAACAGAAAGACCCCGTCACCGTCCAGTTAACACGTCGTCTGTCCGTTTAGTCCGTCATCCGGATCATTGACTCTGAGATGAAGGTTCCATTGAGAGCATCCTCATACACCTCGGCCACTCCAGACTCTGTCAGGACATTGACCGTCACAATGGGTCCATTGGCAGATTGTTGTTATGTGGCTGAAGACGATTAAGATCTTGAGACTCGTCAGACGTTTGAGAAGACCTCGATGCCCTTCATTGAATTGGTTTTATTATTGATTGAACTTGACCGTAGAATGCATTCAAGTGTGACCACGAGTGATAATGTAGCACTCTACAGTTATTTCATCGGATTATATTCTATACTATTTACAAACCGTGCGCATTTGCAATCCCGATAAACACTGAACTTCTGATGCATTGTTGAAATATAATTCTGATGCAACAAATTTTTGTGAAACTTCACGTTCTAACCGTTAGTCGATCGTTTATAAAAGATCTAACGTATTCCTCAGTAACGGTATTAAATGTAGAATAAAACAGGCGACTAGAAAATATTGCTGATTTTTAAATACAAAGTTGTATTGCTCAATGTATTTGTTACTTTGTTTTAATGCATATGCTATAGAAATAAAAGTAGCAGGCCTGCATCATTAACACTATTTTTTAACACTATTCAATGCGCTACCTTTCCGTCACTTGTAAAGTCCATAAGTTCCCGAGTCCATACAATTCTGCCGTTGCCTATTCATTTGAGTTACACGATGGTGTTTCATTCTCTGTAGCAATCAACAAATTATTGTCCTGGTTCTGACATCGGCTGCGATGCATTTTTTGCGCTTTGGAGCCGGAGGTTCTAGGCTCGAATCCACAGCAAGCCGGCCCGTAGGGACCTTGAGCAGGTGCATCACTTGCAATTGCTCGTGCGCTTCGGCGCGAAACCCCGACTCAGTGTTCGTGCTGCAGTCGGGAGCGCTCCGAGTAGTGACCTTGAAGGGGCGTTATAGCTAATAATTATAAGAAATAAGTTTTTTAAATAATAAATTATGAGTAGCGAGATTAGACAGGCATTGAAGTCTGGTCAACTCATCGTGCGACGCTCCCATGGGGAAGTATATAGGCCTACTACAAGTAACTATAGTTATTAGTCAAAACTGAATGCAAAGCTATAATTGGGCCTAATACTACGTACATGTAAGTACATGTATATTTTGTATAAGCGTCGTTCATTCCCTTCATTCTGATCATAGAATCAGCATGAATCTTTAGAAACGTTACAATCACAAGACTAAGATTCGCTATCTAACAAAGGCGAATGGGTGAATAAAATACGTGTATTGTAGATCCTATAATAATTATATTAAAATTGTCGCGATTGACTTCCGTGCTAGTTCTCCACTTCACTGTTTACTTTATATGAAATTCACTGAAGCCTTGAACTTTGTCTCGACTTGTGGCCAATATTTTGAAGTTATTCTGCGAGTCTTTACATAACACACACAGTCACACACGCTCACAGAGAGAGAGAGAGAGAGAGAGAGAGAGAGAGAGAGAGAGAGAGAGAGAGAGAGAGAGAGAGAGAGAGAGAGAGAGAGAGAGAGAGAGACAGACAGACAGACAGACAGACAGACAGACAGACAGACAGACAGACAGACAGAGACAGACAGACAGACAGACAGACAGACAGACACACAGGCAGACAGACAGACAGACAGACAGATAGACAGACAGACAGACAGAGACAAAGAGAGAGACAGAGACAGAGAACATGACATTGTGTGGTCGTAGTATATGCATGATGCACGGCAGAAGCTATAGTCGCATTCTCTTAGATTTCTCACGAGATAGCCTAAACATTCAACAGCTCGAGGTCCACCAACAGGCTGCAAGAATAGGCTATGTCATCGTTTAAACAAAGTACAAATTGGAATAGACTATAAATATACTATATCTCTTTCAAAGTAAGTTTCTTCGCATTTTTCGGTAGAGCAAATTTAACTAAGGCAAAGTTATTATCTTAGAATTTCACGGTAATATAATTATTGTGTGGTATTGAATTAACTTTCCATACACCGAGTAAGCAGTAAGGCGATCTATAGATTCGTGAAACGGTGAAAGTTTGATTTCGCATATTATAATTAGCCTATATAGTGTATCTATAAATTTACAAAGCGCCTCTCTCAGTGGACACCAATCACAGGCGCTCTCAGTGCGAAGACCCAGAGAAGAACGTATAGTTTTGAGAAATCGAGAAAATGTGCTTCTGGCACCAGCTAGGTCTATGCTTTTGAGTACAGGAGCATTGCTGAAACTTAGATAAGCTTACACGTGCAAAAATACTTACAAGCTTCATACATTTTTGTGCTAATCATGCTTAGATAAAGATATTGGCAATCAAACATGTTTTCTTCTGGATTTGCAAGTTAAGACTTATATAAAAAGCAGGCATAATTTTTAAGATAATCTTCAGATTTTTGTATGGACTGCTTGATGTTTTAGCATTCTGGATCGTGACGATGGGTTGTTCCGACCTGTTCATCTGGTCGTTGATTGTGGTCGTCGTGTACTTTGTTGTACGAAAGCTCATCAATAGGTTACGTATCGACCGATACACAGACGTCTATGTTCTCATCACTGGATGCGACACAGGGTTTGGCAATGAAGCGGCTAAGCGTTTCGATCGGATGGGGTGCCATGTGTTTGCCGGATGTTTGACGGAGAATGGAAAGGAAAGTTTGAAGCAGGAGTGTTCCGATCGGCTTCTCGCCATCAGTCTCGACGTTGGAAAGATTGAAAGCATTCGAGAAGCTTATGATTACGTCAAGGCTAACATTCCGAAGAATAAAGGTTCATTATTACCTGGCTGTAATTTTTTTGGGTTTTGATAAAGTCATCCTTATTATTAGATCTATAGTTAACTTTATTGATGGAGCGGTTATGTTTTTCGGTAGATTTGGTGAGGTTTACTTACTGCTTCAAACGACTTGTTTTATTTTCTAGTTTTGTTTGATTTCAAACTGAATAAGCCTAAACGAAGAATGAATGGTTTTTGTCGGTTTTCTTTTCCTATCTGCCTCTGTCTCTGTCTATGTCTCTCTCCCTATCTTTCTATCTCTCTTTCTCTATCTCTGTCTTTCACACACATACATCAATTTGTTGTCCTGAAATATTCCAAAGCTTACCGAACGCTTGCTTCGTGTCAAGTTGATGATGAGAATATGTCCTTTCAATCATGGAATTTGGCTGAATGAAATGACGAGGGCATTCTTAACGCATGATAAAATAGGATTCTAGGGGGATTGACCACCGGACGGTTGACCACCGGAAGATTGACCACTGCGGACGTTTGACCATCGATCGGTTGATCACCTGACGATTGACCAACGGACGATTGATCATCGCTTGATTTATATAAAACTTTACGACACAGACTCAATGTACCACATACTCTATTTAATATGTAGCCTAATCGAATAATAATACGAAGTGAAATGCGAAAATATATATTTGATGGAATACGCTGGACCTTGGTGAAGAACAAAAGGAGGTTTATTTGGAATCCGTATATAGGTCACTTAATAATTGTGATATGCTATTTCATGTAGCCTAGGCCTACATGTATGCAGGTCTACATATAAGGATTAAAAGAAGCCTACGATGTTTATTGTTTATCTTTACTAGCGGTAAATACTACATTTTCTGTTATCATTATAGTTAATAAATAATATTTAAGTCACCTCTAGACCGGTGATCAATCGTCCGGTGGTCAATCGTCCAGTGATCAATCGGTCGATGATCAAACGTCCGCAGTGGTCAATCGTCCGGTGGTCAACCGTCCGGTGGCCAACCGTCCGGTGGTCAATCGTCGGCGCACCATAAAATAGGAACACTTCAATTGCATTTTTTAAAGTTGTTTTCATCCGCGGTTGGGCCGAGAACGCCTGATGTATCAAGTTTGTTTGATTGAATTAATTGACTCCCTGATTTGGTAATTTGTGCAGTAATTGGTATAGCACGCGAAGCACAGAAGTGGTTTTTCCACCGTGGCGTGTTGATAGGCCTACATAGGCTAGTTATTAGACTCAACATTGCATCCTTTTTGTTTGGCACTAAGATTCGTTGCAGGTCTGTGGGGCGTCATAAACAACGCGGCCGTTAATTTTAAACTTGGTCCAGCAGAGTGGCTCAGTCTCGACGATTATCGAAAAGTCCTTGACGTTAATCTCTATGGTGTCATCAACGTCACAATGACGTTCCTTCCGCTTATCAAGAAGGCACGTGGTCGTGTCGTAAACATTGCCAGCATCCTTGGTCGCTTCTCTTTGCCGTTAACTACACCTTACTGTCTCTCGAAGTTTGGCGTGGAAGCATTCACCGACGGACTCAGGTTTGATATTATTATAAGAACAGTGTAAGCTTACATAATTTCAGAATGAATTAGTGGAAATACATTACATACTTAACAAGCGTAGTATAGGCTATATTTACAATTATCGCAACTTATCGTAAAATATAAACATTAATGTAGGCCTACATAAACATAGGCATACACATAATAATTATTATGTGAACTTACCATGGCTCGCTCTTTCAAGCTGGAGGTCGGGTTTAATCGGCTTTTCACTAAATTAAAAATCACAGCAAACTCTTGTGACACGAACATTTCCACAACCTTTCTTATTAACTTTTCAACAAAAAGGATTGCCTTGATAAGTAAGAACTCGATCATTACAATTAGGCCTACACGAAGGTAGCCTACGAGACGAATTGCCTCACCGAACCATGCATAAGCTTATCCCTTCCCTAAAACACTGGCTTCCTATACCCTTTAAATTCTCGAATGGTTTCACAGGAAGCACCTTTCGCTGCTTCCATCTAGGTGTTGGTACACCGTACACGTGTAACAGGCGTCATCACTTAAACTAGGCTATTTGTGCAGGAACATGCTGTAAAAAAGCTTCCACCCAGAAGAAATGAGGAATATTTTAATTGAACTATCCAAGCAATTCGCCCAGAGCGGTCATTTTATCAATTGTTGCCCTATGATGTCACTGCAATCTTCCCAGTACTTCTACAACCGGACAGATCCATTTAGAACTACTGCACATTTTGTCAAGAGCTGCACGCTAAAAAAAAGTCCAGCCGTCCCAGAACGAATGTTTACGTCTTCGGATAATTTTTTTCAGTCCCGAGGGATCTGGTAAAAAAACCCTGATAATTGGGACAATTATTATAGAAACAATTACTATTAGGCCTATGTCTGATTAATTGTAGACGCTCGTTACGTCCGTGGGGTGTAAAAGCGGTCGTCATCGAACCTGGCTTCCATAAGACTGCAATAACATCGGCTCAAATGAAAGGAGATCGATTCACTGCCGCCTGGAACGATGCTTCGGCGGAGGTCAAAGAAGAATACGGAGAAGGATTCTTGAAAGAAGGTATGCTTGTTTTTCACCTTTCAATTTCTGTTTAATTGTATTTCATTCATTCAGAGCATTTATATAGCGCCCCTTCAAGAAACTACTCAGAGGCGCTCCCAGCCCAACCACGAACAAAGAATGGTAACATATTGAGCAAGATGTGTGCCGGATTAATTCAATCTTCGTGGTGATGTGTAGGCTATGTCTCGTTATCATTTAGGTCAATCCTGATATAATCTAATCTAATCTGATCTGATCTTCTACTTCTTATTTGCCACTATATTTACGGTAGCCTCCCTTTTATCTTTTTCTCTCTTCGTCTGCTTCTGTGTTCGTTTCCCTGCTTGTCTCTTTTCCCAATTCTCCATCCATCCATCCATACTACCATCCCTTCTTTCCTTCCTGTCTTCGCACCTTTCTCAGTTCCTGTTAGATTACTAAGTTGCGTTTGAAACTGATAATTAATCATTAAATGACTTTTCGATTTATATTTTTTATTATGTACAGTGCATCGGTACACTGTGCGGCTTCTGAATTTATGTGAGTCTGAGAGAATCTCGGATGTCGTGGATGTCTACGAGGAGGCTCTACTCGGTCGCTTTCCTCGTGCTAGATATCCAGTTGGGAAAGACTGCTTCACGTTCTTCCTGCCAGTTATGGCCTTGCCCGAGTGGATTGGAGATTGGGTTCTGACAATTCTCGGAAAACCCCCAAAGCCAGACGTTCTCAAGTAACCGTGCTGGCTGTTATAATGTCGCACAATTTGTCTGGTACACAAACCCTGGAGGCCAGTTGCTATGGCCTAGCATCTGAACTGGGTTTAGTCGATTGGCCTTTGCTCTTTGTGCTCCAAGTTCTGTATTATAAAAAAATTAAAGCACAATCTATATATATATGCGTGCGAGTCATTAGGTGATCGCAAATTCAAATGTAAACGCAAGTTTTCAAAATCCTCCACAATTCTTTGATCAAGCACACGACCAAAGGCAGCTGCCCTCGTCGACCAATTAGGCCCCCACCACCACCACCACCACCACCACCACCACCACCACCACCACCACCACCACATAATTGTTGTCGTCATCATCATTATCTTTTCCTCTGTGATTTCCCATTCGTCTTGTTTTTGGAAGTCGCTGTCTCATCTTTCGTGGTCGTCATTATCATTAACATCAACAATCAACATGCGGTCCGTAGGCCTAATGTCTAAATAATGCAGACATAAAGTGAACTTTTATCATAAACTTTACCCTACGAGCAGTTCATATAATTTTTTAATTGGAAATATATTTCTTCGTCCCTTGCTCCTTTCCTCTCTGTCTCTGTCTGTCTGTTGTCTGTCTGTCTTTCTCTCTCTATTTCCTTCCCTCCCTTCATCACTTCGTCTGTGTATCCTTCGCTACCTCTCTTTATGTTTGCCTTCGTTACTTCTTTCCTCCGTCTGTGACCCACTTTCGAAGGTAATCAGTTACGCTGCAGCATAGACACAAAGGGCAAAGAGCTTCGTCCAAGGTGAACGACTGTTGCATACACGTATCAAAAGATAAAGATAATCTGCTTCCTTCGGAGACTAGAGCCTACACCCATAAGTTCAACGATCATCAACACGAACAACAACAACAATAAAACTTGATGAAGAAATGTTTATAATTTGCAATTTAAAATCTTGCATGCCATTGACGCATTTGGGGTTCACGAGTTCAAATCCAAAATAGCCTAAGTAATAAATCCGAATTTTAAAATTAACTGTGTGTATTGTGTAGGCCTACTATTAAAGACGGTAGCACGACATTTAATCCCGCGACACTTAATACCGCGACAGTTAATGCCGGACACTTAGTCCCGGCGACATTTAATCCCGCGTCATTTAATCCCGCGACAGTTAATCCCTGCGACATTTAATCCCTGCGACAGTTAATCCCGCGACATTTTATACCGCGACACTTAATACCTGTACACACGCGAGTACGAATATTTGTACGACTACAGACTTGTCCACATAGCCAACTGTAAGTAGGGGTTTGACTATTGTTGCCCACATATATAGCCAATTGGGTACGCCTATACCTCTCTGCTCAGCTTTTCTGTTGTACACAGTTGTACATAAAACGATCATTATAAAGGATTTTAGAGAGGATTTCAAATTGTACAGTTTTGATAATTTTTATTAGTCATTATTGCTGTGACTATTGTTTTTATCGAATTGTACAGTTTTATAATATATTACTGCAAAGGCTGAACTCTTTTTTAAACACAAAGTGAATATTGCTGTGAATATGCCTATTTATAGAATTTAACTTCTTTTGTAAACGTTGTTTTATTTTCCCGGTATTAAGTGTCGCGGGATTAAATGTCGCCGGGATTAAGTGTCGCGGGATTAAATCGGCGCGGGATTAAGTGTCGCGGGATTAAATGGTCGCGGGATTAAGTGTCGCGGGATTAAATGGTCGCGGGATTAAGTGTCGCGGGATTAAATGTCCGGTACTAACTGTCGCGGTATTAAGTGTCGCGGGATTAAGTGTCATGGAACCATTAAAGACTATGATCATTGCAAACCCCAAATAGAAACTCAACTATTTCTGTCTACTCTCAGTAACTCTCTGATGCTTCAGTGCTTGTAACACGTTGCAGTCAATTTACTGGTTAAAAGTTATGTCTGCACCTGGAAATCATTGTGTAAGAATCGGAAATAATATGACATAATGTGGTACATATGGCATAAGTATGGCATAATTTATGAGACTGTCTATTCAAGCAAAAGTCCAAGAGGCAACATTCATTCCACTTCAACCTAACCTTCAATCCTATATAAAATATATTTTCTATGTTTTGAGTCGCATCTGTTCATATCACTTGTAATAGTAGGTATGCATATGCATGTCTAGTTGCGCCTGATGTATGGATAGTAAACCCAATTGAAAACTATGCATGCTACTCTCAGGACAAATCTTGCTGACAAGCCCCAATTAGGCTATAGGAAGTTAGCAATATTTTTGTTCTTTCTCTGGCATAGGTTGCTTAGCCCGTTGCTATCGCTTGAACCTCGTTCCTCCGTCTGTCTACACTCTACATATATGTGTCAGTCTCTCTCTTCTCTCTCTCTCTCTCTTTCTCTTACTCCGTGTCTGCTTATTTCTGCCAGCCCCTGTCTGTTTTTGTCTATCTTTGTCTCTGTTTCTCCCTCCATCTTTTCATCCCTCTTTCCCAACTCCATTCCTCCCTCAAATTAAAGTAGTTTTTAAAAATTATAGTGATGAGGACAACGACAACGATAACGAAATGAACTCTTGATAGAGTAAATAAAATAGAAAAATTGGAGACAATTTAAGCCAGGGTTAAATATGCCTACATGTACATGAATTTCGACGTCCTAATGGCCTTATTTATTTGCAGTAGTAGCCTAATATGGAGACAGTCAACATTTAAATTTGTACAGACGACGTCTAAACATCTAAACATGGTAGCTTTCTTTGCCCTCAATCTCAATCTCGTTGTAGCCACATAAAGATTGAATTACAGGCTGTTTACCTAATAGTTTCAATTTAAGGCCGACATAATACATGTATAGGCTATAGGCAAAGTGAAAACATGACCACGTGACTGTATGTAGGGATTGATTGTAGGCCTACTGTCTTGGTATTATTATGGATGTAAATCGTAGCCCCTATACTATAGGATAGATGGAAATATATTTCACAACAGGATCAAAATTTAGAAATAAAATTACAGAAAATAACGCCATAAATTTTTTTAATGTTTTTGCCCACATTTTTTCATGACGGTGCTGAAGCAAATTTGATATTGAGCATAGCTTAGGCTAAATTTTACCCATTTGGCCTAAGTTTAAAAAAAATTCATTCGACAAAAACAAAACGCCACGCATATGATGTACCCCTGGTCCACAGGTATGGCTAATGGATATGCAAAAACAGGCGCCACTTGTGCCTCTATTTGCTGATTAGCCTAATTATACTAGCACCCTGGATATTATCAATCACCATAATTATGTAACCTAAGTTTTTTTTACAAATAGGGCCTACTCTATAACAAACGCAAATAAGACGATTCATGAAACCTCCTTTGTGCTCTTCCGTTCTGCAGTGCTAGTTTCCCAACTCAGTAGTTTTATCGCGTTGAACATTTGAGCTTTGCCTGTGACCCACTTATATCATCTGTTGATATAATATTAATTACGCTGCAACTCATAGACACACACACAGCACAAGTGTGCGCAGTATTATATTTGGACTGTGATAATCTCTACTTGCTGTCAGTGAACTACACTCAGACGTCTCCAACATTCGCCAACAGGTAACAATTATTTGTTCTGCTGTAAGGTCATGATTTATAAGCTTATTGATTAATCGTGCAGTTACATAGCATGATAGTTGCATGTATTTCATACTATTATTCTCAGTTATAGCAATTTTAATTATTAATGCAAGAATTCTAAAAATGGGCTCACTTGCGTGACGGGATGCGGGCCTATTAGGCCTATAGTGGGCATATTTAGTTTCACAAATATATAATTAGGCCTATATCATTATAGGCCCTATATAGGCCTAATAAGTAGGCCCTGCATTCTAGCAATGTTATCCGGGTGATGTTTGGCCTTGTTGTTTAGATGCAAACATACAACAAGTAAGCCTACTATTCTAATATTAGCAATGTTTGAATTGTTACGGTATTTGTGAAACTTTTATAAACGGTGGCCTTTTCTAATATTTAATGGAAACTCTTGAACTCAGCATTTAGATGGAGAAAGCTGGAGATTAGGGCAGAAATCATAAGCCAATCGCCAGGGACGACTTTGGGTAGGCCTAGGCTTATATGAAGAATTGAGTGTTAACGAACACAGAAAATAGACTCGGCATAGCAAGTCGAGATCTCTTCTGCTTGAACTTTCTACCGACAGTGCGTAATTATGTTTCTCATTTCGTAATCAAATTAGCCAGAAGAAATCTTTAAACAGTTTTCTGCTCCAATTGAGAAACTTGACTGTGGAAATTTCCACGTTAATGGATAGCGTTGCTCTATTATATATATAGGCCTATGATAGGCAGACAGACTGAGTGGTATCTTGTGTCAAAAAAATAGTCTATGTAGGCCAATCTGGCAACAACTTCATCGCACGGGGTTTACTATGTTCAATTGTTCAACTATGCCATGGTTAAAAATTTTGGGGGGAAATGTAGACAAGTATCATTTTATATAGCGACACACGGTCACAAGTCACAACCTTGTTCATCGTTCAGTAAACCGATGGGATGTCATTCTTCACCACCTTTAGAATAGACAAAAACCTTTGAACTTGTTCATCGTGCACGAACCGTTCATATTCGAACGACCTTTTGGTTCATTCTAGGCCGAGGCTTAGGCTAATCTTCTTCAAGTAGGTTATAGTCGACATCGGAGGCGAAACTGTATCTCTTACACAGACGACATGAGATAGGCCTACTAGTACTACAACAACAACTTAACGTTTATTTCCTATGTTTATAAATTTTCGGCTCAACATACATTATCTCATTTATAAGCTTAATTATTATTATCGTGTGCCTAAGAGGAGACGATGAGCAATAAGCACCAGCAAGGCCGTAGACAGGGGGGTGTTTTGGGTGTTTGAACACCCCCCCCCCCGAAATGAAAAATGCAGAAAAAATCTTTTGCATTTTTTAGTTTTGTGATGCAAAAAAGCATGGAAAAGCCATGAAAACACCCCCGAAACGAAATAATAGATTAAATTTCGGTTTGAAAATTGAAGTTAATGACTAAAAAAAGGTCATCAGAAATTTTGGCGGCGAAAATGGAAAATATTTCCAAGATCTCGACCGAAATTTGGCGGAAAAAAATGGAAATTTTTCAGGAAATTCATCCTCCCCAAAACTAAAATCCTGGCCGCCACTGAAAACACCCCCCGAAATAAAATCCTGGCTACGGCCTTGAGCACCAGTAAAAAATTTACTAATAGATAGGCTAATAGCGAAAACAAAACTTGTTTCGGAAAATCACAAATGTCAGCCACAAGGGAGAGCAAAACTCGCGACTAGAGGCTGCCCATAATTTATGTTATAGTAGGCTATACGCACGCAAGGAGGGGACCTCTGGTCGAGAGACTGTCGACAGAAAGGGCAGGTACCGTAAGGCACGCAATACCAACGACCAAAATGCTCTCTCGATATCAACGGTAGTTTCCAGTGTTTACCTGCATGTAGGCTTAATGTAAATAATGAATGTTATAACTGTAATGTAAATCTGGTTCAGAACATCTCTGTTTAGAAAACCAGTTTGATCACCGACGTTATAATTATATATGAAGTCCACAATTATCAGGGTCCGAAGGGGTGTCAGGCCTGAAGTCGGGGAGGTCAAGCAACAGACACGTCACTGCGAAAATCGTAGGCTATGGTGGTCGTGTGGTGGCATGCCTTTCTCTGAAGCCTCTATCTTTTCACAACCATGGATGGTGTCTCAGTCGCATCTGCATCACTATACATGAATTCGACTTTGACATTCCTTTGAAATACGCCCCCAGCAGTTGGTGTAAAGAGCACGCGTTGCAGCTTACAAACTCAGTTTAACTAAACATTGCAAGCGCTTTTAACAATGTAATGGCCTATTATCTTCACACCCACACCCAAACACATACATACACACACGCACACACGCACGTATATATTATAAATTATATTAGATCTATTTATTGTATGCCTATATAATTATGGCCTTTAGGCTACATACTTCCCACGCCTATAAAATAACGACCCGATGTAGCATTCCCGCCTCTTTCAGCCTCATCGCATATCGCCCATTTCGCTCTTCAAGCAAATCGATCTTCTAGTTCCTAATACCAGAACAGCTATGACTCAATACCGGTTCTTTTCCTCGATTGGTTCATCTCTTTTGAACATGCTGTCCCTATCTACTCGATCTCAAATTCAATCTGGTAGCCTAATTCGTCCTGCTCCTTTACTTTTCGCAAAACCTATTTCTTCTCTCGTGGCCTCTGAATAGTCCACCCCATAAAATTGATGTTTTAATACAATACGCCATCTAAAGCTTCTAAGACTGTCTGCCTGTTTAGGCTCCTGCAGGATCGTGACAATGGTTTGTTGTGTCTGCCTGGCGACTGGCTTCGTGGCTCTGGTCGTCGTGTACTTGCTTGTCATCAAGTTCATCAGTGGACTTCGAATCGCACGATTCACCGACCGATACGTCCTCATCACCGGATGCGACTCTGGCTTCGGATATGAGTCGGCCAAGCGATTCGATCGGATTGGATGCCACGTGTTTGCCGGATGCTTCACGGAGAAGGGAAGGGAAACTCTGGCGGAGGAGTGTTCCGATCGGCTCCACGCTATCAGTCTCCAAGTCACGGAGAAGGAAAGCATTCAGGCGGCATACGATTACATTAAGGCTAACCTGCCGAAAGGACAGGGTTCGTTCATACAATTTAATATGTGGTTCTTGGTTAGTTTGCTTTTACAAAATTTGATTATTTTTTTGTGTCTTTATTATGAATTTCTACAGTGTCTTTTAAAAACCTAAAAAAGTTTCAGTGTACATGGTGAGTAGCGGTCCGATGCTACTTTCCTTTTCAATTCGTTTTCTGCAATACCGTATTGGAAAGCTTAAATGCATGCATCATGCAAAGTCTAGGCTATAATAAGAAATTGCCAAAGCAATTTTTTTAAGCTAAGCCTATATAGTAGGCCTATATAGGTCTACTTCTGCCTTTGACTAGCCTAACTGAAATCGTGAAATATGTTGGAGTATGTGTTAATGTCGGATTTGATTAGTCTGTATCGTATCTGAATTAGGCCTACAGCAGCAGGCGGCGTTTGCCAGTGGAAAACTCTCTATACATCATTGTGATGCGTCATAAATATCCACATGAATGTCATTTTTGTTGCAGGGCTGTGGGGCGTCATAAATAACGCTGGTATCTCTGGCAAATATGGTCCGAATGAGTGGCTTAGTATCGACGATTACCGTGAGGTCATTGCCGTCAATCTCTACGGCGTAATCAACGTCACGATGAAGTTTCTTCCGCTTATCAAGAAGGCACGTGGTCGCATCGTCAACACAGCAAGCATGTTCGGTCGATTCTCGATGCCGCTCTACGTACATTATAATATGTCGAAGAGTGGCGTTGAATCGTTCACGGACGGACTCAGGTCTGATATTATTTTATTATCGGCAAATAATTATGTAATAGATTAAAGCAGCGGAACTTGTTTTAAGGAATTTTTATAACTGCACAATTATTATAGCTCTTTCTTTTCCCCCCATCCTCCATGGCAAATTATTCCCAATCGGACAAACATTTAAACTATTTTTAACTGCACCAAACTGCTTTCACAGCTGAACAAACTTATTTAGAATAAGAACAGCAATTGTTCTATCTCTCAGCATGTTTCTGCGTGTGTGCATTGCAAAAATAATTAATTACTTCTCGTAATTTTGATAAATAATATGGCTGTTGAAATGTCATGATTAATGATGATTTGTTGGATTCATTTTACTGATGTCGATGAAAATGTTAAATATGACTACCACAATATGTCTTTACTTTCTCGCATTTGCTATAGCGCCCCTTCAGGCTCGCTACTCAGAGGCGCTCCCGACTACAGCGCGGACACTGCATCGGAGTTTCACGCCGACGCGCACGAGCAATTGCAAGTGAAGGACTTGCTCAAGGTCCCTGGGCGGCGTCTTGAGGTGGATTCGAACCTGGAACCCTCCGGTTCAAAGGCACAGAACCCATCACTACACCACATTAGAGACAACACCTGTTAATTATTATTGTCTGGCTATTGTAGACGTTCAATGCGTCCGTGGGGAGTGAGTGCGACCGTTATTGAACCTGGAGTCCATAAAACTCCGATGGCATCCGTACGCAACTACACAAACAAATTCACTGACGCTTGGAACGAAGCTTCACCTGAGGCTCAACAAGAATTTGGAAAACAATACCTGACCGATGGTATGACTGTGCCTTCCCTGCTGTCCAATTACGCCTTTTCGTGTGGCCATAATTCTGCTCAAATAATAATAGAAAATTATATGTGCTGACGTAGCCTAATCTAAATTTATGTGTATCCTTCTTCTTAAGTTATCACGTTGGTCATTCCTTTCAGGTCTGATCTAATTTCAAAAGTTTCTTTTCACCACTTTTATTAATAAACATTAAATAGCTTTCGAGGACAGCTTCACGCACACACACACACGCGCACACACACGTACACATGATCACACGCGTTCACACACACACACACACACACACACGTACACATGATCACACACACACACGTACACACACACGAGCGCGCGCGTATCAAAACCAAGGCAGCAACTACCACGACCATGCATCTTCAGGATTACCATGCCTACACTCAATACTCACCCCGACCCACCGCGCTTATGATAGTAGGCCTACCATTACCACTGTTGTAACCATCAGTGCAGCCACCACCACCACCACCACCGTCACCACTACCACAAACCACATTACGACCACCATGCAGCTTCAGCATTATCTTCATTATATGGTGGACAACTTTGCATCATTCAAATGTGTGTGTGTGTGTGTGTGTGTGTATGTGTGTGTGTGTGTGTGTGTGTGTGTGTGTGTGTGTGTGTGTGTGTGTGTGTGTGTGTGTGTGTATCACGTGTGTGCGTCGTGTGCATGTGGCATTGTGCGTGTGTGTGGGTGTGTTAACTCTGTGTTTATTAACACCCATGTGATGTGATCTGTTGCTCTTTAAATGGTTGCCCTCAAGTTAACATTATATGTTATATATACATGTATAGGCCTGTATATAAATATATATATATATATATATATATATATATATAATTATGTTCCTATGCTTTCTGTTGTGTAGTAATTGCCTATGCGTGGCGCTTGGTCAAATTCACGGAGACGAAGACGATCACTGGTGTGTTGGACGCCTACGAGGAAGGCATTCTCGGTCGCTATCCCCGTGGGAGAATTTCAATCGGATACGACTTCCATCTCCTCTTCGTCCCACTCATGCGCATGCCCGAGTGGCTTGGAGATTGGATCATAACCAGACTCTGCAATCCTCCGAAGCCTCAAGTGCTTCACTAAACCAACTGCAATAATAATTATTAGAATTGTTGTTGCACGTTGATTCGCCAGGATTGCTGCACGCACCAGTCACCAGAGGGCACCACTTGCTTGTCTGACATTTCTATTATTGCGCACTATTTTTTTAAGGATTTGTTTTGTAATTCTGCTTCTGTTGATTTTGAGGACTTACAAATAATTAAAAATGCATCGAGAATTCTTCCAGACTATATCATTTTATATGGCCTGAATATCATCTGATAACATATTAGGAGGGTAGGCCTACGATATCTACATGGTCTAGCCATAAAACTTTGCGATTTTCCCACCAATGCCGCTTCAGCTCACCCACCATCCGCATGGCTGCCTCTGGCTTCTCTATAATTTTCGAGGTTTTCCGCTCCTATTTTAAATCTCGCATCTTAAACAATTATTCCTGTCCTGGTCCTTAGCAGATTCCTTGCCTCCTGTCTCTTGTCTCTGGTTACCGTACTCAGAATTCACTTGACATCTCTAGTTGGCCTAATGATGAGCGCTCCTGGCTAAAACTGGTGCTCAGCTTGAGATAATAGACCTACCGTAGCGCTTTTAAACTTTGGAATTTGCATTCCGATTTGTATAAGAGCACAGATAACTAATTCTAGATATTGGCCGCTGATATGTAATGGGCTTGTGTTTGGGCCGAGAGATAAGTGCGATTAGCCTATCTATCATTTTGAACTGTTTAAAATTAGTTATCATTTTGTTATATATGAGCTTTAGATTTTTTGCTAGAACAGAATCTGATTTTGAACGCACATTACAGTTCAGCTTGTCAAATCAGCCATGTGGCTCGGGCCCGTGAATCGTATAATGTTCGAGGAAGGGAAAATTGTGGGGGCGGGTTCAGAGGACTCGATTGGATGAGCAATTGCATGGTGCATAGTAGATCACATAAGATCATGTAAAATAAAAATGTCGAATGAAGGATGGATGTATACAAGGTGTTTGACTATTTACACAACTGCATGGAGAAGTTGGACAGACGCTCAGGCATTAAATTTTGATACACATTGGCTCATCTAATCAGTTGAGAGGAATGCATTTTAAAGGTATCACTCCCATTGCAGACTGACTGGATGGGAATGACAACTGATCAAGCATTATTTTATTAGCGCCTTTGTATCAGAGGTGACACGATTCACGATAGAACCAAGACATTGACTCTCTCGAAAACAATCAAAAAGAGCTGAAGATGGAGAGAAACTGGAGAAGTCACGGAGTTCATGTATACCTGGGATGATTAATAACGGAAGGCGACCATTGCACTAAAGACATACAACGCAGAATTGGTCTGTTTTGGCACCTTGCACTGTCTTGTAAAGAGGCATGCACTGTATCGACCGAAGTCGTCGTTAAACTTTAGGGCATAATCAACAAAGCGCAAGGTAGAATGACAGATCTATTCAATCGCAGAACCAACAGAATAAGAACAAATATTCATAATATTCTATTCTATTATTATAATAGTCTATTAGATAATAGAAGACCAGCTTTGGTCTGCTCGATTAAAGCCTATTTTCGAGAACACTCAAGACAATAATAATAAGACAATAAGACAGAGCGCCTCTAAGTAGTTTCTTGAAGAGGCGCTATATAAATTCTAATAATGAATGAATAAATGAATGAATGAATAATTAATTATTGACGTTTCTTCATCATCACTATCATCGCAACAATCATCATCATCATATGCACCAATTTGTTCTTATTCTGTTTTGTGCTCTGTCGTTATCATCATGATTATGACATCATGATCATATAGGCTGATAATGTCTCAGAGAAACTCACATTGTTTCAACCTCAGCCTCATACTACAATAAATCGGCACAAATCTTGGATTTCTGTATCTCTCCTTTCCTCCATTCTTCTTTCCTTCTCTCCCTTCCTCCTCTCTCAATTCCTCACCAACTTCCAATTCCTTCCACTCTCTCCACCTTCCCTACGTTCCTGAACAGCGAGAGTCCGTGGTTGGTGAAACGGATGGAGCGCCCTCTCTCCCCCTAGCGCCTGTTCTGAAGGAAGGCTGGTGTGATGACGATCCCTCTCCATACGATGAACTCGAGGAATCGATCGATGAGTCCCTCTGGAATGGGAAGGTCAGCGATCAGTTCGTGGATGAGAGGACCGACGACGTAGCGGACCTTCGGCATCCAGCTAAAGAGAGCGTGTTCGTAGCAGTCAGTCACATCGGTGATCGTCGTTGGGGCGGCACTGGCTGCGCGGTCCTCTAGGGTGCACTTCCGGTCTGATTGTTTGATTAAAAAAAGTTAAATGCATGGTACGGTTACTTACACGTCTCCACAGAAGTCGTCTGCATGGACCGAACTGATAAACTATAATAGGCCTACATATATTTATAATTGATAAACTAATATATAATTAGTTATAAATATAACCAATACGGACCTTGTTGCGGCATGGCCGCGTTACGGCGCCTTATCAATTGTCGTTATTATAATATTATTAGGCCTATATTCCATAGCTATAGAAATGGAGAAACAAATAAATAAATAGATCAATCAATCAAATGAATTCATGTGCAAATCACTTTAACCTGTAAGTTGTCTATAGATATTTGATAGAGCGAAGTATTGCTTAGTAAGAGATAAAAGCTTGGTTCATTACTACGCCGTTGCATTTGCACGACTCTACAAACGTATATCTGCTTGTGTATCAATGTATGGATGCTCAAACTGATGTTGACAGCAAAGAGAAATATGTTTTGTTTACTTTCCGATCAGCACTGATACTCAATTTCCGACTGGCTGAAACTAAAATGCTCTCTTGCTCTAATCGTACACAATGTAATTAGGCCTACAGAGCAGCCATGATGCAAAATGAGGAACTGCACAGCCAGAGGTCTGGTCAACCTATTCTGTATGGTATCGATGATATTAAGTAGAGAGGAGGAGTATATTTCTTACATTGTTTGAAGTATTCCTCTCCGAATTCCTCCTTTGCCTCTGCACTGGCTTCCTTCCAGGCGGCGTCGACTGCTCTCTGGGTCACCTCGGGGCTGACGATGTTCGTTCCAAATCGACTCGGTTCAATGATCGAAACCTCGACTCCGTACTGTCTCAGAGATCGCCTGGAACAGTGGGAATTAATGCGTACGATACAACATGTCATGTATAATTGTACACAATGCAAACGTGAGTAAACATTAACGCTTTGACCTTTTTATTTACTTATTCATCTTTGATCTGGTCTCTAAATTTTTACCCTGAGAGCAGAAAAACCATTCACCTGCCTATTTATTTATTTATTTATTTATTTATTCACACTTAAATAATAATTAATAACCCCAATCATTTTGCGAACAAATCTAATCACCTTAGTCCATCGCTGAAGCATTCGACTCCATATTTCGTCATATTGTATGGCACGAGATCAGTCATCGTGATGCGTCCACCCATGCTGCTCGTGTTCACGATTCGTCCTCTTTCCATCTTCACGAGTTGCAGGAACGTCATCGTCATGTCAATCAGACCGTATAAGTTGACTTCAGCCACCGACTTGTAATCACTCAGAGCGAACCATTCTAGGCGACCTCGCTTACCTGCGATCCCTGCGTTGTTCACCAAACCCCAGAGACCTAAGAGATATATACAGACATATACATGTAGATCTATAGGGTTTCACATTGAGTGTGTAAAGTTCTGTAAACGTTTATGCAGACATCAGACGTGAGGAAAGGATTCGTCTGAATGCTGTTCGTTGTATAGTTAGTAACGAGAAGACTGAGAGCCACATAGAACATTACAACTAAATAATTGTGATAATAATTAATAATAAAAATAACAACGATAATATTAATACTAATAATAACAAAAAAATAATAATAATGATAATAAAAATAATGATATTAATAATGGTGCAACTCGGGTACAAGGACCGACCGCCATTTGCAAAATATAGCCTACATTTCTTTACAAGAACTTTAATCTCTGACAATAATAATAATTATAATAATAATAATTATTATTATTATTACAATAATAATAATAATAACAATTAACAATAATAAATAATAATAATAACAACAACGACAACAGCGTGTCCATCGTCATCGTCACCTCTCTTATAATCTAAGGTACATGTATACGGTACAGAACTCTAACCAATTCTCAATGTTATTCCATTACCTTTTCCAGGCGGAAGCTTCGACTTGACGACCTGGTAAGCCTGACGTACACTTTCCGGCTTCGAGATGTCGAGTCTGACGGTGTGGAGTCTGTTGGAGCAGACCTTCCTCAGCTCATCCTCTCCCTTCTCCGTCAGACATCCAGCGAAGACGTGGCATCCCAGTTTGTCCAGCTGCTTGGCACTCAGGGACCCGAATCCTGTGTCGCATCCGGTGATGAGGACATACTTCCCGGAGCGTCCGACCCTCGGTGAGCGGAGGATGCGATTGAAGATGCGGTAGATGACGAAGAGCCAGATGGGGGATAGGATGAAGATGACCCAGTTCAACATCACGACAAAGATGACAAAGATGACAAAGATGATGAAGATGATGAAGATGACGAGGCAGGAGAAGAAGACAGAGTTAGAACCACCTGTAGATGGTCACACAAACATCAACAAACCTGATCATATTCATATCAGTTATAGGTTATATTAATATGCACTGCTACAGTCTACAGTGTATATCCTTACGGTCACTTCGCGTCAAGTGGACTCGCCCCCTTCAGCACCGATATCAAACTTTTTATTATTAAGAGACCTGAGTAGCTCGTAAATCCATTCTGTGCACTGTAGGCCACTGCAGACTGCAGCCAACACACCGATCGATTTCAATGACTGAATACCGACTGAGTCAATGTCAACGAACGAAGTTCAGTCAGAAACGATGTTCTACGTTTTAACTGATTCAAGTAAAAAAAAGGAAGAAGAGTGGTTATCCAATAATTATGGTGATGAGAGAACGAAAACAAAGATAATGACGACGACGACGACGACGACGACGATGAATCCGTGATGATGATGACAGGATGAAGACGAAGACGAAGACGACTACGAAGAAATTGATGTTCCTACTGTTGATGATGATGGTGATGCTGATTCTGATGCTGATGCTGATGCTGATGCTGATGATTATGATGCTTTTGATAACGCAATACCTGTTGTACAATAAAAGGATAGGGTATACCTCTGAAGACGCAAACAGATTCGTTAATAGCAAGACGATGCTTTGTATAACACGTTTTAATCTAGACCTGCCCTTTGTGACCACACTGACCTTAGAAACAATGAAAGAACGACTTTGTCAAATAGTCCACAGGTCTACCTTATCACCCCATACCCCACCACCACCACTTCCATCATTACCACCACCACCACCCCTCCATCCACCACCCCTTACATCACTCGCTCTAATGACTGCTGAACTCTTTCTAATGTGGACTTAAGTTTGCACCACTGTTCTTATCTGTTCCAATTCTAACAGAGACTATGGGTCATGATCCCAACGTTCCAGTTTCATGAGTTCTTCGTAACCCTGCACATTGTTCACATCATACTTAACACGGGCTCCGTTAATAGTTTCTCCCTTCCTCCACTGTTCGTTACCTTCGATTCGCTCTCTGCTCAGTAGGCCTATATTTCCTGAAATTTAAAATAGCTCAAATTTCTATAACGTGCTTCATTCGTGCGAGTAGGCCCCAACAGCAACCCTAAGAGCAAAATCTGAGTGACAGGCGAGAGACTAACAGGAAGACCTACTGACTTTTGCACTGTCTATACGATTGACCGACTGACTGACTGACTGACTGACTGACCGACCGACCAACCGACCGACTGACCGACTGACTGACTGACTGACTAAATGAATGACTGACTGACTGAATGAATTACTGACTGACTGACTGACTGACTGACTGACTGACTGACTGACTGACTGACTGACTGACTGACTGACTGACTGACTGACTGACTGACTGACTGACTGACTGACTGACTGACTGACTGACTGACTGACTGACCAACTGACCAACCGACTGACTGACTGACTGACTGACTGACCGACTGACTGAGTATGAACTTTTATCGCTGACCAAAGCCTAAGTTTTCAGAAGTCCATTAATTGTTGGATTTGTAACCCACTTGTATTCCAGATTTGTTTGATTGTCTACCGCTTGTGACCAGAATAGACGACTGCGAGCAAAGCAGAGTCAAAGTTAAATAGGTCACAGAGACTTAAGGCCACAATGTGCACTCACACCCACTCACCCACCCACACACATACATACATACATACACACATGCACACACACATACATACATACATACATACACACATACATACATACATACATACATACATACATACATACATACATACATACATACATACATACATACATACATACATACATACATACATACACATGCACACACACACACACACACACACACACACATGCACACACATGCACACACTGGGACATAATAAAGATTGTATGCGTTAGAATGCATTAGGCCCCAGTTTCTTTAATTATAATAGACTAATCTTAATTTTGTTATTCCTGTAAAATACTGTGTGGCGATTCTGAACGCTCCTAAACTCCCCATTTTTCATTGTGCATCTGTTCCTGAATCTTAGGCGTGTTGGTTCTTTAATCAGCCTTCTTGCAAGCAGCTGCAGTGTTAGCGTCTATGTTCTATCAGACGCACGTGCAGCTGTGTATAATGGACCTTAATCACCTGCATAAATAAAAGATAAGAGAAGTAGCAGCTGCTGTAGCGAAGGTTGTGTTAATCCTGGATGAATTCACAACATGTAGAGACTTAGATCTGGCCTAACTGCGCTGGCAAGTAGCACTTTGGATATTTCAACGTCACGATTACGATTGTAGCCTAATTTATAAATATTTGTAAGTATAACGTCTGCTAAACTTGTCAACAATACGTAATACGGTATCTGTTGCAAATTAGTCAATTTTGCCAATGAAATAACGAAACCTTTTGAATAACAATAGCCTGTACAGAAATTTCTAATCGACATTCGTAATTTTTTATTTCACGATATTTATTTTAAGACATTAACTTCCGATTAAACTGCTTTCTTATGTACGGCGACACATTTGTTGGATCAAGCACATGCCCTACATCTATATAAAGTGTCTTCGACAATTCTTACATAATAATTATGTCGACCAACATAATTATGTATGCAGAGAAACATTATTCCGCTATAATGCGCATTGTATTTCAGACTCATCAACGCCAATTGGGACTCCATGGCTTTTTTCTTGTGCGTCGAAGTCCTCTGGCTCGCAGGTCTCTTCCTCGTCTATAAAATCCTCGATCGACTGATTCGCCGACTGAGTCTTGGTCGCTACGATGAGCGCTACATCTTCATCACCGGATGTGACACCGGATTCGGTCGAACGACTGCGATGCGCTTGGATGCACTTGGCTGCCACGTCTTTGCCGGATGTCTGACGGAGGGTGGAGAGGTGTACATGAGGAAGGTCTGCTCCGACAGACTCCACGCTGTCAGGCTTGACGTCTCTAGTTCAGAGAGCGTTCAAAAGGCTTACCAATTTGTTCAGTCCAAGCTTCCACCAGGGAAAGGTAACTTAGTGATCGTATTATGTATTTGTTGTGTAAAATGTCGTGCTTGAATGCTTGTAAGATGCAAAGAACCGTGCCTTCTTGGTGGTTGGACCATCACCCTGGAATGGCCTCGCCTTGACCCTTCCGCTTCCTCTCTATAACTCCTTCCTAGGCATTGCTCTCTAATCGGAAGACAGTTTTATTTGGTCGGGCTAGGGTTGGAAGTGCCTTTGAATAATCCCTTTGAAGAGTCGCTATACAAATTCATTTAATGGATGAATAAAATAAAGGCAGCTTACTTCCTTACTTAAGTTACTTACTTTGAAGTATGGTAGACTTCAAGTGTGATATTTTTTAGGGTTATGGGGACTGATCAACAACGCCGGTGTGCCTGGAAGACGAGGTCGGATCGAATGGCAGAAGGTTGACGACTACAAGCTCGTCAACTCCGTCAACCTGTACGGTATCATCGACATGACGATGACGTTTCTGCCTCTGATCAAGCAAGAACGAGGTCGAATCGTCAACATGAGCAGCATGGGAGGAAGAATTGCATTGTTGGATGCTGTGCCGTACACCGTCTCAAAGTATGCAGTCGAAGGATTCAGCGACTCACTCAGGTATACCGTATACGTTTCCATATAGCTTATCCTATTCTAAACATAACACTTGACTAAGAAATCGATTGTTCATATGGGAAGTATCTTATTATAGACATATTAATGTGAAACATAAAATTTTAACCAAGAAAATAAGAGGAATTGCTAAATACGGGTTTAGAGGTAGGCCTATGTCTACAAAGAGTAGGCCTAAGAACCAAACTATTCGTTCTGTTCAATCAATAGAATCAGCAGTTTAACAAACTTGAGATTTGGGATCCTACGAAGGCTTTCATGTATTCATTTCCAATCCATGCATGCGGGGGATTGCATGTGTAGAGACATTTATAATTTATAAATGTCTTGTCATCATGCTGATAATAATTATTATAATGTCGATCAGTGTTTGTTGACTGAAGGCGTTCGCTGAAGATGTTTGGTTGTGAGGTTTGCATAATCGAGCCAGGAGGATTTCGAACGAACATCAACACACCAGAAGCAATCAGACGAGATATAATGGCTTCATGGAACAATGCAACGGTCGAGTCGAAGGAAGAATTCGGAGAGGATTTCCGTGAAGACAGTGCGTATTAATTTTATATAAAAACTCATTTTCAGAGGATTGCTTTTCTGGCTATATTATTTTGGCACGCAGACGCAGGGCCGGATTAAGCAATGTGGGGCCCTGCTCGGAAGAATTTTGTGGGGGCCCTGTTCGGGGGAAAAATTTTTTTTAGTCATTTGGCGAAATTTTCGGGAAAATTCTATCATTTCATCCGCCAAAAAAGTTGATGACCTTTTTTTTAGTCATCTTGCGAAATTTTCGGGAAAATAGTCGAAATTTGCTCAAAATTTTTTAAAAACATTTTTTGGGAGCCCCCTAAAGTGTGGGGCCCCTGTTCGGCCGAACATGTTGAACATGCCTTAATCCGGCCCTGCGCAGACGAATTTTTTCCTGACCTGCTGAGCTTTGCCAAAATAACAACCACACAATTTGAGGATAAAAGTTCAATGTTGGCGTTTTTCAGGCTTCCTAATAATTAACTCATGTTCTTTGCTGATAAAGAAGAATGTCAACGTTTTAAATCCTAATTTGGCTGTCTGTATGATGAATTAAGGAGCACCACTTTTAAGATTTAGTTATGCAAACAATTTTCTGGGTAAATACTCACGAAGCCCCGCTCAAGCCCTCAGTTTGTTTTCACAGGCACCCTATATATCCTCTGGCCTCCATTATTAAATGTTTGACACATCTGCCTTAGCAGCGGCGCCGCCAGGATTTTTTTTCTGTACGCACAACTTGCACAAAATAATATGAAGCGAACAGCGATCGATACGAGCTTATATATATATATGAATATATATATATATATACCGTATATGCCTACTGGCGATTATGAGGTATCACCAGCATAAGCTTTTTGTTCCCTTTTGGGTATACGCATACAGTGGCTACGCCAGGATTTCAAGTTTGGGGGGGGGGCTGAAGCCCCAAGCCCAATTGGAACATTTTTATGTCGCGCCGAAGGCGCGAAGTTGCGAGTGCCGAAGGCACGAAGCCCATACCGACTAGGCCCGGGGGTCTGGGGGAGCGTCGTAAGCTCCCCCAGCGGGGTCTGGGGTGGAGCCCCAGCCGCCAAAGCATTTTTAGCTCTGTTGACCTCAACTTGAGCCCTTTTTAGGTTCTTTTTGCCAGCTATTTATGAACGATAAAATCATGAAAACAAGATGTCGTTTGTAGGGGGTTTTACGGGTACAATCAGTGGCGGCGCCCGGATTTCAGGTTTGGGGCTGAAATCCCAAGTCCTTCCTCCCAGGAACGCAAGTAGAATATTTTTCTTAAGGGCGGTAATTTTGCATGCTGCTGGAGACGCGAAGCTGCAAGTGCCGAATGCACGAAGGTCATACCGACTAGGGAGTCTGGGGGAGCGTCGTAAGTTCCCCCAGCGGGGTCTGGGGCGGAGCCCCAGAAACCAGCGCGTTTTTCGCTGTTGACATCGACAGGAGCGCGTTTCAGGCTCATGTTTGCTAACTGTTTATGAACGGTAAAGTCATGAAATGTTTTGGGAATTTCCACATAGTAATAATAGCATTTTGGGCTGTCATCTTTTTACTAATTAGCTCATCATTTCAATGCTGAAAGTTGTGGATTATGACTTCAAAAGTGTCCCCTTGTAGGCCATTGTTTAAACATTGTTTAGCATAAGCATCGACGCGCTATTGTAGCGAAATTCAAAATTGCTGTCCTTGTGAATCTCAGTCCCTTCCTCCGCCAACCCGGACTCAACACCCTTCTCCCGCCAGCCCGGACTCACACCGGGCCAAGCTTCAGTCCCCTTCCTCCGCCAGCCAGGACTCACAACGGCCGAACCTCAGCCCCTTCCTCCGCCCGCCAGGACTCATACCGGGCCAAACCTCAGCCCCTTCCTCCGCCAGCCAGGACTCACACCGGGCCAAACCTCAGCCCCTTCCTCCGCCAGCCCGGACTCACGCCGGTCCGGACCTCAGTCCCCTTGCCCCCGCGCAGACCTCAGCCCCCCGCCGCCTCGGACCTCCAGCCCCCTTCCCCTCGCTAGCCCGGGTTCAGACTGGTCCGGATCTCATCCCCTTTCCCCGCCAGTTCAAACCCTCCAGTCCTCTTCCCTCTTCCAGACCCGTCAGGACCTCAGACCGGTCGGTACCTCAACCCCCTGCAGCTGGTCCGCCATCGCGGATCTCTGCTTCTTCCCCCCCGCCAGACCGGTTCTCAGACCGGCCCGGACCTCAGCCCTCTGTCCCCTGCAGCTCCATTAGGGTATAAATAAGAGGACTGTGTGCATGCTAAATTGCTAATATTGAGTCGCAGAGAGAATCAATTTCTGGGAGTCGAGCTCAGTCGCAATTGACGTCTCACATGTGATTCGATGTATGACCGTCCGCCGCAGTTGAGGTCCGAAAACATGATAATAATAACTTTTGAGCCGATACATGGAGATTCATTGCTTTTTGCTTTGGGATGAAGCTGAGTCACATTTAGGGGCTTAGCCCCTAACCCCCTCATCTGGTGCCGCCAATGGCATCAGCATCTACACTATGATAATAGGCTATAGTTGATTTCGTTGCCGTTGGTCATTGTCTAGTTTCCTTATTACGAAGTAAGCCGTTTTAGACATTGTCAGCTTTTTCCTTTGGGGGGGCTGAACCACGTTTAGGGGGGCTTAGCCCCCTTAGCCCCCCCTGGCGTCGCCACTGTACGCATACAGGTAATTTTTCACAGTTTAAACAGCCCTAACTACCAACAAAGCGTTTCAAAATTCATCCGCAAGCCAGTTACATTTTACCTATTTATAAAGTATAGAGCCTAACCGGTGTAGGTCTAAACTCTAAAGGCTTCAAATTATAACCCCCTCCTAAACACTACCCCCCTGCAAAATTGGACTAAAATATAATAATTCACGCTTTAATTCTTTAATTTACAATTTGTAAAAAAAAAATTTTTTGCCTTTCCGCGCTGTACGCACTTGCGTACGTGCGTACGCCTAACGGCGCCCCTGT
>OX243815.1:10355442-10447942 GCA_945859605.1 Lumbricus rubellus
AGTCGCATCTGTTCATATCACTTGTAATAGTAGGTTGCATACCTACTAGACATGCATATGCATTATGCATGTCTAGTTGCGCCTGATGTATGGATAGTAAACCCAATTGAAAACTATGCATGCTACTATCAGGACAAATCTTGCTGACAAGCCCCAATTAGGCCATAGGAAGTTAGCAATATTTTTGTTCTTTCTCTGGCATAGGTTGCTATCGCTTGAACCTCGTTCCTCCGTCTGTCTACATGTATGTGTCAGTCTCTCTCTTCTCTCTCTCTCTCTCTTTCTCTTACTCCGTGTCTGCTTATTTCTGCCAGCCCCTGTCTGTTTTTGTCTATCTTTGTCTCTGTTTCTCCCTCCATCTTTTCATCCCTCTTTCCCAACTCCATTCCTCCCTCAAATTAGAGTAGTTTTTAAAAATTATAGTGATGAGGACAACGACAACGATAACGAAATGAATTCTTGATAGAGTAAATAAAATAGAAAAATTGGAGACAATTTAAGCCAGGGTTAAATATGCCTACATGTACATGAATTTCGACGTCCTAATGGCCTTATTTATTTGCAGTAGTAGCCTAATATGGACAGTCAACATTTAAATTTGTACAGACGACGTCTAAACATCTAAACATGGTAGCTTTCTTTGCCCTCAATCTCAATCTCGTTGTAGCCACATAAAGATTGAATTACAGGCTGTTTACCTAATAGTTTCAATTTAAGGCCGACATAATACATGTATAGGCTATAGGCAAAGTGAAAACATGACCACGTGACTGTATGTAGGGATTGATTGTAGGCCTACTGTCTTGGTATTATTATGGATGTAAATCGTAGCCCCTATACTATAGGATCACAACAGGATCAAAATTTAGAAATTAGGCCTAAATTACAGAAAATAAAGCCATAAAAATTTTTAATGTTTTTGCCCAAATTTTTTCATGACGGTGCTGAAGCAAATTTGATATTGAGCAGAGCTTAAATTTGACACATTTGGTCTAATTAAGTTTAAATTTTTTGATTCGACCAAAGCAAAACGCTACGCATGCATGTGATGTACATGTAGGCCTACATGCATGGCTAATGAATATTCAAAAACAGGCGCCACTTGTGCCTCTATTTGCTGATTATAGTAGCACCCTGGATATTGTAAATCACCATAATTATGTAACCTACGTAAAAATGCTGTTAACAAACGCATATAATTATAGGCCTATCAGACGATACATGAAACCTCCTTTGTGCTCTTCCGTTCTGCAGTGCTAGTTTCCCAACTCAGTACATACAGTTTTATCGCGTTGAACATTTGAGCTTTGGCTGTGACCCACTTATATCATTCTGTTCATATAATATTAATTACACAGCAACTCATAGACACACACACGCAGGACAAGTGTGCGCAGTATTATATTTGGACTGTGATAATCTCTTGCTGTCAGTGAACTACACTCAGACGTCTCCAACATTCGTCAACAGGTAACAATAATTGTTATAAATAATGACCTACAGCAGAACAAATAATTATTATTTGTTCTGCTGTAGGTCATTATTTATAACTGATTAATCGTGCAGTTACATAATTGTATGTATTTCATACTAATGTTTTCAGTTATAGCAATTTTAATTATTGATGCAAGAATTCTAAAAATAGGTTCACTTGCGTTACGAGATGCGGGTCTAGAGAAGCCCTATTTAACTTCACGAAGATATAATTAGGCCTATAACGCTATAGGCCCCTATATAGGCATAATAAGTAGGCCCTAAGTATGTATGATGCCTTCTAGCAATGTTATCCGGGTGATGTTTGGCCTTGTTGTTTAGATGCAAACATTACAGCAAGTAAGCCTACTATTCTAATATTAGCAATGTTTGAATTGTTACGGTACTTGTGAAACTTTAATAAACGGTGGCCTTTTCTAATATTTTATGGAAACGCTTGATCTCAGCATTTAGATGGAGATAGCTGGAGATTAGGGCAGAAATCATAAGCCAATCGCCAGGGGCGACTTTGGGTAGGCCTAGGAGGCTAAGCCTATATGAAGAATTAGTGTTAACGAACACAGAAAATAGACTCGGCATAGCAAGTCTCTTCTGCTTGAACTTTCTACCGACAATGCGCAATTATGTTTCTCATTTCGTAATCAAATTAGCCAGACGAAATCTTGAAACAGTTTTCTTCTGCAATTGAGAAGCTTGACTGTGGAAATTTCCACGTTGATGGATATAGCGTCATAGCGTCGCTATACCAGGCCTATAGGCAGACAGACTGAGTGGTATCTTGTGTCATAATAATAGTCTATGTAGGCCAATCTGACAACAACTTCATCGCACGGTGTGTATGTATATTCATCCATTGTTCATCTATGGTAAAGATTTTGTGATTAAATGTAGACAAGTACCATTTTATATAGCGACACACGGTCACAACCTTGTTCATCGTTCAGTAAACCGATGGGATGTCATTCTTCACCACCTTTCGAATACACAAAAAACCTTTGAACTTGTTCATCGTGCACGAACCGTTCATATTCCAACGACCTTTTGGTTCATTCTAGGCCGAGGCTTAATCTTTTTCAAGTAGGCTATAGTCGACATCGAAGGCGAAACTTTCTATCTCTTACGCAGACGACATCAGATACTACAACAACAACAACCTTTAGGCCTAACGTTTATTTCCTATGTTTCTATCTTCGTCTCAACATACATTATCTCATATAAGCTTAATTATTATTATTGTTGTGTGCCTATAGGCCGGCTATGTGAACAGGAGACGATGAGCAATAGGCACCAGTAAAAACGTACAAATAGATAGAAGCGAAAACAAAACTTGTTTCGGAAAATCACAAAAATCAGCAACAAGGGAAAGCAAAATTCGGGTAGAGGCTGCCCATATTATGTTATAGTATACGCACGCAAGGAGGAGATGGCCCCTAGTCGTGAGACTGTCGACAGAAAGGTCAGGCACGCAGTACCAACGTCCAAAATGCACTCTCGATATCAATGATATAGGCCTACATGTAGTTTCCAGTATTTGCCTGTATGTAGGCTTAATGTAATTAATAAATTAGGGCCTATAATTATAATCTAATGTAAATCTGGTTCAGAACATCTCCGTCTAGAAAACCAGTTTGATCACCGACGCTATATGAAGTCCACAATTATCAGGTTGCGAAGGGATGTCAGGCCTGAAGTCGGGGAGGTCAAGGAACAGACACATCACGGTGAAAATCGTAGGCTATGGCGGTCGTGTGGTGGCATGCCTTTCTCTGAAGACTCTGTCTTTCTCAAAACGATGGCGTCTCAGTCGCATAAACATCACTATGCATGAATTCCGCTTTGACATTCCTTTGAAATACGCCCCCAGCAAGACTAGTGTAAAGAGCACGCGTTGCAGCTTATATGTGTATATATATATATACATATAAGCTGCAACGCGTGCTCTTTACACTTATATATATATATTATATATATATATATATATATATATATATATATATACAAACTCAGTTTAACTAAACATTGCAAGCGCCTATAACAATGTAATGGCCTATTATCTTCACACCCACACCCAAACACACACACATACACACACATATACATATACTATATTATATAGCTTATTCATGCTTGCATATAGGAGCGTCTCTAGGTTTCTGGAAGGAGCGCTCTATAAATTCTTGCAATGAATAAATGAATGAATATGAATATTAATATTGTGCATAATATTATAGTGCATTCACTACATGCTAAATTTTTATATACATGTAGACGTAGAAATAATCATGAAAACAATCACGACCATCTTCCAGTTCAACATAAAATTCACCATCGACAACACAATGCACATCAACATAATAGCCATCACCGTCACCTCCACCACAACATAGGCCTAAACTTATTTTAGCCAACGCCTGCAAAATAACGACCCGGTGCAGCACTCCCGCCTCTTTCAACCTCCTCGCATCGGCCATTTCGATCTTCAAGCAAATCGATCTTCTAGCTCCTCATACTAGAGAACAGCTATGACTCAATACCGGTCTTTTTCCTCAATCGGTTCATCTCTATTGAATATTCTGTCTCTATCTACTCGATCCTTCCTGCTCCTTTACTTTTCGCAAAACTTACTTCTTCTCTCGTGGCCTTGTGCAATGAATAGTCCACCCAATTAGAGACGCTTGATAAATCAAATGTTTTAGGCTAATGCAATACGCCATTTTAAAAGCTTGGACTGTCTGCCTGTTTAGGCTCCTGGATCGTGACAATGGTTTGCTGTGTCTGCCTGGCGACTGGCTTCGTGGCTCTGGTCGTCGTGTACTTGCTTGTCATCAAGTTCATCAGTGGCCTTCGAATCGCACGATTCACCGACCGCTACGTTCTCATCACCGGATGCGACTCTGGCTTCGGATATGAGTCAGCCAAACGATTCGATCGGATTGGATGCCATGTGTTTGCCGGATGCTTCACGGAGAAGGGAAGGGAAACTCTGACGGAGGAGTGTTCCGATCGGCTTCACGCTATCAGTCTCCAAGTCACAGAAAAGGAAAGCATTCAAGCGGCATACGATTACATTAAGGCTAACCTTCCAAAAGGACAGGGTTCGTTCGTTTTTATGTGGTTCTTATGTGTGTTCGATGGTTCGGTTTTTTATGTGTCTTTAATATGAATTTCTATAGAGTAGCCTGCCTTTTGAAAACCTTAAAAAGTTTCAGTGTACATGGTGAGTAGCCCGGTAGCCGATGCTACTCTCCTCTTCAATCCGTCTTTCTGCAATATTGGAAAGCTTAAACGCATGCATCATGCAATGCTGATAATAAGAAATGGCCAGAACAATTTCCTAGAGCAGTGTTTCTTAGTCCATGTAGGCTATTGAAGGTATTAATATTGTATCACATTTTAGTATGATTTATTTTATTTCCTTTTGTCCCTATTAGTTAAAAAATTATTGTTCAAACTTGAGGGGTTCGGTGAGTGGTCATGAATTTCTATTGGGGTTCGGCTCCCTTGAAAAGGTTAAGAACCACTGTCCTAGAGCTATCCTGTAAGCTAAGTTTAACCACCTTTTTAATTGCTCTTAGCCTATATAGTATATAGGTTTACTTCTGCCTTTGACTAGCCTAACTGAAATCGTGAAATATGTTGGAGTATGTGTTAATGTCGGATTTGATTAGTCTGTATCCTATCTGAATTAGGCCTACAGCAGCACGCGGCGTTTGCCAGTGGAAAACTCTCTATACATCATTGTGATGCGTCATAAATATCCACATGAATATCATTTTTGTTTGCAGGGCTGTGGGGCGTCATAAATAACGCTGGTATCTCTGGCAAATATGGTCCGAATGAGTGGCTTAGTATCGACGATTACCGTGAGGTCATTGCCGTCAATCTCTACGGCGTAATCAACGTCACGATGAAGTTTCTTCCGCTTATCAAGAAGGCACGTGGTCGCATCGTCAACACAGCCAGCATGTTCGGTCGATTCTCGATGCCGCTCTACGTACACTATAATATGTCGAAGAGTGGCGTTGAATCGTTCACTGACGGACTCAGGTCTGATATTATTTTATCATCGGCAAATATAATCACATATCACAGCAGCAGAGTTTGTTTTAGGAAATTTTTAGAACTGCGCAACCTTTCTCTCATTTTCTCATCATCTATGGCAAATTATTCCCAATCGGATGACAGGGAACATACTAAACTATTTTTACCTGCACATAACTGCTTTCACAGCTGAACAAACACAGCATTGCACGCTAAAAGCCCTGAAAATTGGATGCAATATCTTTAGATCTTATATAGGTCTGCAATTCTATCTCGCTGCATGTTTCTGCGTGTATCTCTTACTAGAATAATAATTAGGCCTACTTCTCATAATTACGATACAAATATGACTGTTGTAATGCAATGATTTGTTAGATTCGTTTTACTGATGTCGATGAAAATGATAAAAATGACAAACGCAATATGTCTTTATTTCTCGCATTTGCTATAGCGCCCCTTCAAGCTCGCTACTCAGAGGCGCTCCCGACTACAGCGCAGACACTGCATCGGAGTTTCACGCCGACGCGCACGAGCAATTGCAAGTGAAGGACTTGCTCAAGGTCCCTGCGCGGCGTCTTGAGTTGGATTCTAACCCGGAACCCTCCGGTTCCAAGGCACAGAACCCATCACTACACCACATTAGAGGCAGCATCTGTTAGTGCTAAGTGCTATAATTGTCTGCCTAATGATAATTGTAGACGTTCAATGCGTCCGTGGGGAGTGAGCGCGACCGTTATAGAACCTGGAGTGCATAAAACACCGATGGCATCCGTACGGAACTACACAAACAAATTCACTGACGCTTGGAACGAAGCTTCACCTGAGGCTCAACAAGAATTTGGAAAACAATACCTAACCGATGGTAAGTGACTTACCTTATCTGCTCTCCAATTGCGCCTTGTCGGATTGCCATAATTATGCTCAAATAATAGAAAATTATATGTGCTGACGTAATATAAATTTATGTGTTGCCTACTTATTAAGTGATCACGTTGGTCATTTCTTTCAGGTCTGATTTAATGTCAGAAGTTTCTTACCTCAACTTTTATTAAGAAATAGCCTTCGAGGACAGCTTCAAACACACGCACACACACAAGCACACACATGATCACACACACACACGTTCACACACACACGTTCACACACACACACACACGTGGGTAATAATAATCAAAGCCAAGGCAGCAACAACCACGACCATCTTCAGGGTTACCACCCCTTCACTCAATACTTACCCTCACGCACTGCGCTTATGATAGTACCATTACCACTGTTGTAGCCATCAGTGTAACCACCACCACCACCACCACCACCGTCACCACTACCACAAACCCACTGCGACCACCATATAGCTTCAGCATCATCATCGTAGTGTGCAACCTCGCATCATTCAAATGTGTGTGTGCGTGTGCGTGTGCGTGTACGTGTGCGTGTATGCGTGTGTGTGTGTTAACTTTGTTTCAATTATTACTCATGTGATATGATCGGTTGCTCTTTAAATGGTTGTACTCAAGTTAACATTATATGTTATAGGCCTATAATATATAGATCTATATATAATTTTTATATATTATATAGATATTTATGTATATGTACATTTATTTATATATTTATATATATTATATATATATATATTAATTATACTTAATATATTATATATTATATATATATATATATAATTATGTTCCTATGCTTTCTGTTGTGTAGTAATTGCCTATGCGTGGCGTTTGGTCAAATTCACGGAGACGAAGACGATCACTGGTGTGTTGGACGCCTACGAGGAAGGCATTCTCGGTCGCTATCCCCGCGGGAGAATTTCAATCGGATACGACTTCCATCTCCTCTTCGTCCCACTCATGCGCATGCCCGAGTGGCTTGGAGATTGGATCATAACCAGACTCTGCAATCCTCCGAAGCCTCAAGTGCTTCATTAAACCAGCTGCAATAAAAAATTATGATTGTTGTTGCACGCTGATTCGCCAGGATTGCTGCACGCACCAGTCACCAGATGGCACCACGTCTTGCTTGTCTGACATTCCAATATTAGTATTGCGCATTATTTTTTCAAATAATTTGTTTTGTAATTCTGCTTCTGTTGATTTTGAGGACTTACAAATAATTAAAAATGCATCGTGAATTATTCCAGACTATATCATTTTATATGGCCTGAATATCTGATAACATATTAGGAGGGTAGGCCTACGATATCTACATGGTCTAGCCATAAAACTTTGCGATTTTCCCACCAATGCCGCTTCAGCTCACCCACCATCCGCATGGCTGCCTCTGGCTTCTCTATAATTTTCAAGGCTTTCCGCTCCTATTTTAAATCTCGCATCTTAAACAATTATTCCTGTCCTGGTCCTTAGCAGATTCCTTGCCTCCTGTCTCTTGTCTCTGGTTACCGTACTCAGAATTCACTTGACATCTCTAGTTGATGAGCGCTCCTGGCTAAACTGGTGCTCAGCTTGGGGGTATACCGTAGCGCTTTAAACTTTGGAGTTTGCATTACGATTTGTATAAGATTACAGATTAACTAATTCTAGATATTGGCCGCTGATATGTAATGGACTTATGCTTGGACCGAGAGATAAGTGCGATTATCTAACGTTTTGAACTGTTTAAAATTCGTTATGTTTATTTGTGAGCTTTAGATTTTTGCTAGAACAGATTTTGAGCGCACACTACAGTTCAGCTTGTCAAATCAGCCATGTGGTTCTGACTCTTGAATCGTAGGCCTATAGAACGTTCGAGTAAGAGAAAATGGGGAATGGGGTTCAGAAGACTCGATTGGATGAGAAATTGCATATGGTGCATGGTAGATTACATAAGATTATGTACAATAAAAATGTCGAATGAAGGATGGATGTATACAAGGTGTTTGACTATTTACACAACTGGAGAAGTTGGACAGACGCTCAGGCATTAGATTTTGATACGCATTGGCTCATCTATTCAGTTGAGAAGAATGCATTTTAAAGGTACCAGTCCCATTGCAAACTGGATTTTATTAGCGCCTTTGTATCAGAGGTGACACGATTCAAGATAGAACCAAGACATTGACTCTCTCGGAAACAATCATAAAGAGCTGAAGGCTATGGACTGGATGGAGAGAAACTGAAGCAAGTCACGGAGTTCGTGTATACCTGGGATGATTAACAGCGGAAGACGGCCATTGCACTAAAGACATACAACGCAGAATTGGTCTGTTTTGGCACCTTGCACTGTCTTGTAAAGAGGCATGCACTGTATCGACCGAAGTCGTCGTTAAACTTTAGGGCATTATCAACAAAGCGCAAGGCAGAGTGACAGATCTATTCAATCGCAGAACCAACAATAGAGTGTCTATTAAAAATATTCTACTCTATTCTAATAGTCTATTATAATAGAAGACCAGCTTTGGTCTGCTCTATAGTATACATGTATGTTCGAGAACACTCAAGACAATAATTAATTATTGACGTCTCATTATCATCACTATCATCGCAACAATCATCATCTTCATACTCACCAATTTGTTCTTATTCTATGTTGTGCTCTTTTCAGTCTTACGTATTGTCTTTGTCGTTATCATCATAATTATGACATCAAGATTATAATCATAGGCTGATAATGTCTCATGAGAGAAATTCACATTGTTTCAACCTCAGCCTCATACTACAATAAATCGACATAATGTCTTGAATTTCTGCACCTCTTCTTTCCTCCATACCTCCTTCCTTCTCTGCCTTCCTCCCTCCCTCAATTCCTCACCACCTCCCAATTTATTCCCCTCTCTCCGCCTTCCCTACGTTCCTGAACAGCGAGAGTCAGTGGCTGGTGAAACGGATGGAGCGCCATCTCTTCCCCCTAGCGCCGGCTCTGAAGGAAGGCTGGTGTTATGACGATCCCTCTCCATACGATGAACTCCAGGAATCGATCGATGAGACCCTCTGGAATGGGAAGGTCGGCGATCAGTTCGTGGATGAGAGGACCGACGACGTAACGAACCTTCGGCATCCAGCTGAAGAGAGCGTGCTCGTAGCAGTCAGTCACATCGGTGATCGTCGTTGGGGCGGCACTGGCTGCACGGTCCTCGAGAGTACACTTCCGGTCTGATTGTTTGATTAAAAAAAGTTGAATGCATGGTTATTTGTTTACACGTCTCTGCAGAAGTCATCTGCATGGACTGAACTGATGTTTGTTTGTATGTGAACTTTGCTATAGCGCCCCTTCAAGCTCACTGCTCAGAGGCGCTCCCGACTGCAGAGCGAACACTGCATCGGAGTTTCACGCCAATGCGCTGAGCAATTGTGAGTGAAGGACTTGCACAAGGTTCTTACGTGGCGACTTGAGGTGGATTCGAACCTGCAACCCTTCGGCTGCAAGGCGACGAACATACCCACTACACCACTGCGCCCCAATGATGAACTAATACATAATTTTTATTTATTTATTCTATCACTATAGAAATGGAGAAACAAACAAATAAATTAATTAATGATTTTTATGCGCAAAACACTTAAAACCTGTAGGTTGTCTATGGATGAAACGAAGTGCTGCTTAGCTTGAAATAAAAGCCTGGCTCATTCTATGTACGCCATTGCATTTCCACGACTCTGCTCTGAAGGTGAATAACACTGAATATATAATTATGGAGGCACAAACTGACGACGATGACAGCATCTACGAGATGGACAGTTTTGTTTAAGCTTACTTTCCAATAATGACACCGATACCCACTTTCAGACTGGCTGAAGCTGAATGCTCTCTTGCTCTAACTGTATACAATGTAATTACAGAGCTGCCATAACGCAAAAGGAGGGACTGCACAGCTAGAGGTCAACCTATTCTGTATGGTATTGATGATATTAAGCAGGCCTTGAGAATATTTCTTACATTGTTTGAAGTATTCATCTCCGAATTCCTCCTTAGCTTCTGGACTGGCTTCCTTCCAGGCGGCGTCGACTGCTCTCTGGGTAACCTCGGGGCTGACTATGTTCGTTCCAAAGCGACTCGGTTCAATGATCGAAACCTCGACTCCGTACTGTCTCAGAGATCGTCTGGAATAGAAAAAACCCAGCACCCAATGGTGACTCGTCAGGCGAATAAAGCATCATTCAAGACGTGTGAATGTATACACAACAATGTATGCATGTATGTATGTCTGTATGAGCATGTACACTACACATGTATTTATACAAATGTACCGGTACATTGTATGCATGAGCGTAGCCTATGTGTGTATGTTTGAATGCGCATATACATGCGCGTTTTACAGACTCTTATGTATGCATATTATATGAAAATATGCATGTATGTACAGGGTGCGCCAAAAAAAATACCCCCCTAGGTTTTTTGCCAATATCTTGGCCAAAAGTAAGAATTTCGAAATGAAATTTTACAGTCTTATAGACAATTCATATTTACACATGATGGCCAGATTTCATTAAAATATTTCAAACACAACAAAAGTTATGTCGCCTTTAGGGAGGTCACCCACCGTTTTTTGACGATTCAAAAACGCGACGCAGCAAAAGTCACAAAAACTTAATCTCATTATTTTGGCCAATATCTTAGCCAAAAGTACGAATATCGAAATGAAATTTCACAGGCGTAAAGACAACTCATATTTGCACATGACGGTCAAATTTCATCAAACTATTTTTAACAGAACAAAAGTTATACCACTTTTAGAGAGGCCACCCACGGTTTTTTGACGATTCAAAGGCGAAACGCAACAAAAAAGGTATCAAAACACGATTTTTTTTATCATCTCAAAAAATAATTGTTATCAAATAGCCTTAACATTGTCCGATGATCATTTTTATTACTATTTAAAAATGAAACAGGGTGCCAGCGTAGCTGCACGTCACTGAGAAGTCACTTAGCAAGATGACAATCAAATTGGTAAATAAGGAATCTATCAGCTTAATCAACAGGTCCATCAAGAACTTTGCAAAGAGACTCAAAAGAAGTTTTGGAACGGGTGGTGGGCACATTGAACACAAGTTGTGAAGCACTACCAAGTTCATTTGACAACAGTTATTTGTGATGAGACTTAAATATCGTGTTTTTGTCACTTTTTGCTGCGTTTCGTTTTTGAAACGTCAAAAAACGGTGGGTGGTCTCACTAAAAGTGGAATAACTTTTGTTTAGTATTAAATATTGTGATGAAATCCGGCCACCATGTGTATATATGAATTGTCTATAAGATTGTAAAATTTCATTTCGATATGTTTATTTTTGGCCAAGATATTGGCAAAAAACCTAAACAAATTGCGTTTCGTTTTTGAAACGTCAAAAAACGGTGGGTGACCTCCCTAAAAGTGACATAACTATTGTTCTGTTTGAAATATTTTGATGAAATCTGGCCATCATATGTAAATATGAATTGTCTATAAGCCTGTAAAATTTCATTCGAAAATTCTTAATTTTAGCCAAGATATTGGCAAAAAACCTAGGGGGGTATGTTTTTGGCGCACCCTGTAGACTAAATATGGACGTCTTTTTTCCATGGTGTATGAATGTTTGCATGCATCTGTGATGTATAGGCCTACATGTACACACGCATGTATGCGATTCTATGCTTGTAGATCTAGGCCTACATTATGTATGCATACATATTCAAACATGAATGCAAGTATGCATGTACCATTGTACTTGTTTGTGTGTATGTACGTAGGCCTATGCATCAGTTAATGAGTGCATGTATAATATTATATAATTATGTAGATGTATGTGTGTATTGTGTAAGAATTGATGGTTAAACCATTGTTTTCTTGTACTCAATCCTTGCTCTGGTCGACAAAACACAAACGGACATTTACATTGTATTTATTTATTTATTTATTTATTTATTTATTCACAAATAGCTAGTAGGTCTAATAAACCTCTTTGATTTTTCAAATAGCCTATAATCACCTTAGTCCATCGCTGAAGCATTCGACTCCATATTTCGTCATATTGTAAGGCACGAGATCAGTCATCGTGATGCGTCCACCCATGCTGCTCGTGTTCACGATTCGACCTCTCTCCATCTTCACGAGTTGTAGGAACGTCATCGTCATGTCAATCAGACCGTACAGGTTGACTTCTGCCACCGATTTGTAATCACTCAATGCGAACCATTCGAGACGACCTCGCTTACCTGCGATCCCTGCGTTGTTCACCAAACCCCAAAGACCTAACAGATATATACAGACATATACAATACATGTATAGGGTTTCACATGAGTGCATGTGTTAAGTTCTGTAAACGTTTATGCAGACATCAGACGCGAGGAAATGACTCATCTGAATGCTTCGTTATACATGTAGTTATAGTAACGAGAAGACCGAGCGCTACAGAGACCATTAGAACTAAAATTAACTGTGAAAATAATAAATAATAAAATAAAAATGTAAAAACTATTGAAAATAATAACAATAAGAATAAAAAATAATGATGATAATAAAAATAATGATATTAATAATGGTGTAACTCGGGTCCAAGGACCGGCCGCCCTTTGCAAAATATACATTTCTTTACAGGAACATTTAATCATCTGACAATACTAATTATAAGAATAATAAAAAATAATAATAATTATAATAATAATAAAATAATAATAATAGCAATTAATAATAATAAACAATAATAATAATAACAACAACGACAACAGCGTGTCCATCGTCACCTCTATTATGATCTAAACGCCAGAACTCCAACCAATTCTCCTCTCAATGCTTTCCATTACCTTTTCCAGGCGGAAGCTTCGACTTGACGACCTGATAAGCCTGACGTACACTTTCCGGCTTCGAGATGTCGAGTCTGACGGTGTGGAGTCTGTTGGAGCAGACCTTCCTCAGCTCGTCCTCTCCCTTCTCCGTCAAACATCCAGCGAAGACGTGGCATCCCAGTTTGTCCAGCTGCTTGGCACTCAGGGACCCGAATCCTGTGTCACATCCGGTGATGAGGACATACTTCCCGGAGCGGCCAACCCTCGGAGAGCGGAGGATGCGATTGATGATGCGGTAGATGATGAAGAGCCAGATGGGTGAGAGGATGAAGATGATCCAGTTCAACATCACGACGAAGATGATGAAGACGAAGATGCAGTAGAAGAAGAAGACGAAGTTAGATCCACCTGTAGATGGTTACACAAACATCAACAAACTTTATCATATTCATATCAGTTATGTTATATTAATATGCACTGCTCTGCTCTACAGTCTACAGTGTATATCCTTACGGTCACTTCGCGTCAAGTGGACTCGCCCCCTTAAGCACCGATATCAAACTTTTTATTATTAACAGACTTGAGTAGCTCGTAAAGCCATTATGTTCACTGTAGGCCACAGTCAACCAATCGATTTCAATGACTGAATACAGACCGAGTCAATTTCAACGAACGAAGTCCAATCAGATACGAAAAGTCTGCGTTTTAACTGATTCCAGCAAAAAAGGAAAAAGAGTGGCTATCCAATAATTATGGGGATGAAAAGAACAAGAGCAAAGATGATGATGATGACGACGACGATGAATCCGTGATGATGATGACAGGATGAAGACGAAGACGACTACAAAAAAATTGATGTTACTACTGTTGATGATGATGGTGATGCTGATGATGGTGATGCTTTTGATAACGCAATACCTGTTGTACAATAAAAGGCTACCTCTGAAGACGCAAACAGATTCGTTAATAGCAAGACGATGCTTTGTATAACAAGTTTTAATCTAGACCTGACCTTTGTGATCACACTGACCTCAGAAACAATGAAAGAACGACTTTGTCAAATAGTCCACAGGTCTACCTTATCACCCCATACCCCACCACCACCACTTCCATCATTACCACCATCCCCTCCATCCACCCCACCCTACCACACTCGCTCTAATGACTGCTGGACTCTTTCTAATGTGGACTTAAGTTTGCATCGCTGTTCTTATCTGCTCCTATTCTAACAGAGACTATGGGTCATGATCCCAAAGTTCCAGTTTCGCGAGTTCTTCGTAACCCTGCACATCATACTTAATACTGGTTCCCTTAATAGTTTCTCTCTTCCTCCACTGTTCGCTGCCTTAAATTCGTTCTCTACTCAGTATATTCTCTGAAATTTAAAATAGCTCAAATTTCTATAACGTGCTTCATTCGTGTAAGTAGGCCCCAGACAGACTTTTGCACTGTCTATACGATTGACTGACTGACTGACTTACTGACCGATTGACCGACCGACTGACTAACTGACTGACTGACTGACTGACCGACTGACTAACTGACTGACTGACCGACTGACTAAGTAAGCCTATGAACTTTAATCGCTGGCCGAAGCCTAAATCTTCAGAAGTCCATTTGTTGGATTTAGAAGTTAGAACCCACTTCTAATCCAGATTTGTTTAACTGTCTACCGCTTGTGACCAGAATAGACGACTGCGAGCAAAGTAGAGTCAGAGTTAGAGTTAAATAGGTCAGAGTGACTTAAGGCCACAATGTGCACTCACACACGCACACACGCACACACACATACATACATACATACATACATACATACATACATACATACATACATACATACATACATACATGTACATACATACATACATACATACATACATACATACATACATACATACATGTACATACATACATACCTACATACATACATACATACATACATACATACATACATACATACATACATACATACATACATACATACATACATACATACATACATACATACATACATACATACATACATACATACATACATACATACATACATACATACATACATACATACATACATACATACATACATACATACATACATACATACATACATACATACATACATACATACATACATACATACATACATACATACATACACACACATTCACACGCGGGGACATAATAATGATTGTATGCGTTAGAATGCATTAGGCCCCAGTTCCTTTAATTATAATAAACTAATCTTAATTTTGTTCATTTCTGTAAAATACTGTGAGGCGATTCTGAACGCTCCTAAACTCCCCATTTTTCATTGTGCATCTGTTCCTGAGCCTTAGGCGCTTTGGTTCTCCTTGCCTTCTTGTAAGCAGCAGTGTTAACGTCTATGTTCTATCATCAGACGCACGTGCTGTGTATATTGTATAATGGACCTTAATCACCCGCATAAATAAAAGATAAGAGAAGCAGCAGCAGCTGCTGTAGCGAAGGTTGTGTTAATCCTGGATGAATTCACAACATGTAGAGACTTAGATCTAGCCTAACTGCATGCGCTGGCAAGTAGCACTTTGGATATTTCAACGTCACGATTACGATTGTAATTTATAAATATTTTTAACAATAGAGACTGCTACACTTGTCAACAAAACGTAATACGGTACGTAGGCCTATCTGTTGCAAATTAGTTTCATTTTGCCAATGAAATGACGAAACCTTTTGGATAGCAATAGCCTGTACATAAGTTTCTAATCGACATTCGTAATTTTCTATTTCACGATATTCATTTTAAGACATTAACTTCCGATTAAACTGCTTTCTTATGTACGGCGGTACATCTTTGGGATCAAGCACATGCCCTAGATCTATATAAAGTGTCTTTGACAATTCTTACATAATTAGGCTATGTCCCTAATTATGGATGCAGCGAAACATTCCGCTATAATGCGCATTGTATTTCAGACCCATCAACGTCAATTGAGACTGCATGGCTCCTTTCTTGTGCGTCGAAGTCCTCTGGCTCGTAGGTCTCTTCCTCATCTATAAAATCCTCGACCGACTGATTCGCCGACTGAGTCTAGGTCGCTACGATGAGCGCTACGTCTTCATCACCGGATGTGACACCGGATTCGGTCGAACGACGGCGATGCGCCTCGATGCACTTGGCTGCCACGTCTTTGCCGGATGTCTAACGGAGGGTGGAGAGGTTTACATGAGGAAGGTCTGCTCCGACAGACTCCACGCTGTCAGGCTCGACGTATCTAGTTCAGAGAGCGTTCAAAAGGCTTACCAATTTGTTCAGTCCAAGCTTCCACCAGGAAAAGGTAACTTAGTGATCGTATTATGTAGGCTATTTGTTGTGTAAAATGTCGTGCTTGAGTGCTTGTGAGATTCAAAGAACCGCGCCTTCTTGGTGGTAAGGCCATCACCCTAGAATGGCCTCCCTCTGACGCTCCCCTCTCTTTCTTTAATTCCGTCTCAGGCATTGATCTCTAATCTGGAGGTGCATCTGAGTACAGTGAGTAGTCCCCTTGAAAAATCGCTATACAAAATCATTTATGGATGAATAAAATAAAGGCTGCTTACTTCCCTACTTACTTTGGAGTATGGTAGACTTCAAGTGTGATATTTCTCTAGGGTTGTGGGGACTGATCAACAACGCGGGTGTACCCGGAAGACGAGGTCGGATCGAATGGCAGAAGGTTGACGACTATAAGCTCGTCAACTCCGTCAACCTGTACGGTATCATTGACATGACGATGACGTTCCTGCCTCTGATCAAGCAAGAACGAGGTCGAATCGTCAACATGAGCAGCATGGGAGGAAGGATCGCATTGCTGGATGCTGTGCCGTACACCGTCTCAAAGTATGCAGTCGAAGGATTCAGCGACTCACTCAGGTATTCGTTTTATACATAAGCTTACATGAGAAGTGTGGATTATTATGTGGTTAACATTATAGGCTCACGAAACAAAAAGCCTATAGTGTTATGTTCTTGAAACATGCAGACATGCAGAAGTGCTTATGCATCTACGATTGCATCTATATAATTATGTATCATTGCAGAATCGAGCCTTTTCCATGCATTATGTTAGGCCCAATGGTTTGGAATGGGATCCCACGTGAGTTGCGTATATGGGGCTTTTACTTAAGCAGTTTGTCAAATTCAACTCAAAATTGTGCCTTTTGCCACGCTTTAGGCAGGATAAGTGCCATTGAAAAGGCGCTCTGGAAATTCGTGAATGAATTGAATGAATGAGTACGGTTCTAAGTATTTTTGTATACCTGTTACATTTGTATGTGTGTGTTGTATGTGTGTGCACATATGCATGACTTAAAGTGCACATGTATGTGTGTATAATGCATAAATGAATGTATGTAGGATTGTAGGTCTATGCTTGCATTTAGATGCATACGAGCTCGTACGAGTACATGCTCCTTCTGCAATTGGACAAATATATATAGCCTAGCATGAACCATTTGAAAGGTCGGTCATCTTGTACAAATGTACAAGTGTACAAGTGTACATGCAGACGTATAGTTATAAATGTCTTGTCATCATGATGATTATTATAATTATGATCAATGTTTGTTGACTGAAGGCGTTCGTTGAAGATGTTTGGATGTGAGGTTTGCATCATTGAGCCAGGAGGATTTCGGACGAACATCAACACACCAGAGGCCATCAGACGAGATATAATGGCTTCATGGAACAATGCAACGGTCGAGTCGAAGGAAGAGTTCGGAGAGGATTTCCGTGAAGACAGTGCGTAACTCGAGAGTATTTTATTTTATATAGCTCATTTTCAGAGGATTGCTTTTCTGGCTATATTATTTTTGACACGCCGACGAATTTTTTTCCTGACCTGCTGAGCTTTGCCAAAATAGTGACCATACAATTTGAGAATAAAAGTTAAATGTTGGCGTTTTTCATTAATCATTAATTGATGCTCTTGGCTGATAAAGAAGAATGATGTCAAAGTTTTAAATCCTAATTTGGCTGTCTGTATGATGAATTAAGGAGCACCACTTTTAAGATTTAGTTATGCAAACAATTTTCTGGGTAAAGACTCACGAAGCCCCCGCTCAAGCCCTCAGTTTTCACAGGCACCTTATGTCCACTGACCGCCATTATTAAAGGTTTTTGACACATCTGCCTTAGTAGCAATGACTTATGTTTGTTTGTATGTGCACTTGTTATAGCGCCCCGTCAAGCTCTCTCTACTCAGAGGCGCTCCCAAATGCAGAACGGACACTGCATCGGAGTTTCACGCCGAAGCGCTCAGCAATTGTGAGTGAAGGACTTGCCCAAGGTCCTTACGCGGCGAGGTGAATTTGAAGCTCGAACCTTCCGGCTTCAAGGCAACGACACCACCACTACACCACCGCGCCCCACAATTTGACTTGTGATCATCCGTTCAATCATACTATGAATATTTTAATCGTGTTGTGCCAGTCTGAAATTAAACGAAGATTATTACAAATTATCAGTTGTTGCATTATTTTCATCCTGTGTTTTAGTGGTTGAAGCGATCAGGAACATCAAGCTGGACAACGATCCGGATGTGGTAGCCGGCGTCTACGAAGAAGCGTTATTCAGTCGATTTCCACGCGGTCGATACGTCGTTGGAAGAGTGGGAAAGACCGCCGCACTCATCACTCCACTTCCCGAATGGATGGCTGACTGGCTGCTCGCTAACTTGCGGAAGGGAGCGGGAGTCAAACCAGCTGCCCTCAAGAAAAAGCAACAATAGAAACTCTCGAGCATTACATGACACATTGTCTATTTAGATCTTCTTTTACTATTTGTGTCGACGCATTGTCTATTTACATTTGCTATTTTGTGTCGATAGTTCATCAGTTTGAACTCTTCTCTTCGTTGCTTTCCGTAAGAGTTCGGCTCCGTTCGGCTCCGTTCCCATCGATCGCGGTTTCAATGGTTTTGCTATATGCATGATGAGTCTCTCCTGAAGTGCAGCGGAACAATCGGCAATTAATTATTATTATTATGACTCAATTACTGACAATTACAAAGTGCGATGCCGCCCTTTCTGCTTTTTGCTTTCACGTTATTTCAATATACATGTAACAATGCATCCAACAATTTATGATGACAATAACAGTCTCTGTCTTTGTCTCTGTGAGTGTGTCTGTCTGTGTGTCTTGTCTGTCCGCCCGTCTGCTTGCCTATCTGTCTGCCTGTCTGTCTGCCTGTCTGTCGGTCTGTCTGTCTGTCTGTCACTGTAAGCTTACTTCTGAGCAATGTTTCACAAGTGACGCAGCAGAGTTTGTTTCTCGGATCGGTGCAATTAAATGCTACACCCAAGATCTCGGTTCAAATACATGCATCTACTTAATTACTGGTATTTCTTCGATGTATACAGTTTCTGTATGGTGATGAATATTTGGTGACGTTCGGCTCTGAGTGGAAGTGATGTCGACTAACAGATGGTGGGATATGATCACCTGCCTTGAAGCAGGACTTTTTAACGTGCAGTTGTACACAACATGTGCAGTTCTAAATGGATTTCTGAAGTTGTAGAAGCACTTGGTATCTATATGGAACTACTTCTGACATGCGCGGTAGCGTGCGCGAGGTAGGCCTACCTTAAAATTGTTGTTTCTAATTGGTTTCCTAAAGATCTTGACAAAAAACGAGCAGAAGGCATAGGTTGGCGATTAGTTATAGGCTTATAGGGAGACGGGTTTAGGTCTATGGTAATGGTAGGCCTATAAAGAATGGCACGAAGAGCCTGCGGATGCGGGTTTGCTTTCCGCTACCCTTCCAAACGTTCACTCTGCCTTCCATTCGGCAGATGGCGTTGGTAACTTGAGCAGTAGGACTTTATGGACGCCTTGCATGACCACCTACATAGGCTATAATAGGACTACAGTTAAATTTGACGTCTGTAATAACTTGTGATCATCCGTCCACATTGCGTATTGTAACTACACTGCATTGTGTCAGTTTGAAATTAAAAGAAGACTATTAAGATTATTATTGTAGCATCCGTCCTAACACTTTGTAAGATTTTTATTACTGATAAAATTTCGAATGAATGGTTGGATCTATTCAGGATTTTCAGTTTATGGGGGACAATGTAGTGTAAGGACGAAAAGGGTGCCAAATGGCTATCGTGGAGGAAACTGGAATGCGATAAACGGACAAATAAGGGTGGCAAAGAATAGTACCGCTGTTCAGATATGCGTGTTTACTAGGCCTTACATGTAGCTAGGGGTGTTTCTGGTGTTTGAACACTCCCGAAATGAAATAAGGCTTCCATAAAATACCGTAATGTATTATTATTTTATTAACACTGTCATGATGTAAGGACTAAGGTGATTTCATTTTGAGGCCTTATTTCTATGTGCCATTTTACAATAGATTAAATCATCTTCCAAACCCTTTAGTCAGTTGATTCCGTTGCTTGTCGGCTTACCCATGGTCGAGTAAACACCCCTCCCAATAAAATCATGGATACGACCTTGCGTGCTTGTTTCTTAAATCATAGGCTACATGCATAAAATAAATGTGTCGGTACAATAAAAATTATGCTAGTTGAATAATATTATGAATAGATTTTCTTTTCTTTGCCGGATCAGAACAATAATATTATTTTCAGCTTCATGGCGTTCTAGTAGGCTCTAAAGAAGAAATAAAAATTACAAAGAATACGAGGAAGAAGAATACTAGGCCCTACGAGGAATATGAGCTTCGACATTTAACGTTATGAAGACGAGGGGCCATGCAACCATTTCTATCGCCCCATGCTTTTCCCACCGTGCTTCCTATGTATACTCATAACATGCAGTTTTTTTTGTTAACTTAAGGGCACAAGTCGAATAGAATTTTTAGACACAGTCATTTCTACCCTTTGGGGATTTGAACTCCCAGTTATCTCAGATTGAAGTCTAGCCCTCTAACAATAGACAATGACACTGTCCGTCACTAGACCTATATAGAGTATAGCAATTGAAATCAACCGAGGTTTCTAAGTGTGATGATATACCCTATAATAGTGCCTAGTCCAAGTCAACGTTAGGCCTACTACATAGTTTTTATGCAAGAAAACTCAAATCTTGAGGTTCTGAAGTGAGAGAATAAAAGTTTCCCAAGCGTCCTATCCAAGTTTCCTCGATTTTTGTGTCATTCAGCCTGGCTCAATATGGAGAACATCATTGAACGATATTACAATAACCGCGATGACTTTACGACAATAGAATACGAAGTTCAACAGTTGACCTCAAACACATAAAACAAAGTTCAAGCAGTTCATACGTATGTTGTTGACACGTGCAATAGGCCTACATTCTCAAGTGAACAGGTCCTGACTGGCACGGACGATAAGAAGGATGAGAAGAAGGAGGTGGAGGAGGAGGAGGAGGAGGAGGAGCAGGAGGAGGAGGAAAGGAGGTTGAAGCGCAAGAGGAAGCAAACGAATAAGAATAGAGCAAAGAGAATATTTACAAAAAAGAACCACAAGACGAAGAGGGAGAACATGAAGTGGGCTACAGAAACAGCAGTACAGCAGACTATAGGTATATTGTAGAGCAGAAGGGAGGCTACAAGAACAGCAGTAGAATAGGCCTGTTTTTGTAGAGCAGGAAAGGAATAACCAAGAAAAACAACGTGAAAGAGAAAAATAATATGTAAGGAGAAACATGGATGGAGCGGAAGTTTTTAAGGGACATTTATAGAGACACTGCTCTTGCAAGGGCAGATCTTTAACAACTTGAGAAAGCAAATTTAGAGAAAGGTTGAATGATATGACGCGCGAAGATAAGTCCCTCTTGACGCATTTTAGTCCCGGTGTTAGTATCTTTAAGTCCATCTTAGACCCCGTAGGCAGTGGCCGTAATATTTCGATATGGGCCATTGAATAAGGCTCGTTAAAAGGCCTAAGAAAATGGAGTAGCCTATGCTATATATATATATATATATATATATATATATATAGACAGGTTGATGTAGCCTACAACGCAACATGGGTCAACAGATTCTAAAGTCCAAATGAACACGTTTCTGCCAAGGCTTGCTATAATGCAATGAATCTATATTTAGGTCCGTATCTACTACCATTGCTTGAACTTCGGCCAATTTTGATAATTAATTAAGGTAGACTAATTCTCTCCAACTAGCACACATGTAGGCCTACATGTAGCCTATGTCACAGCCAAGTGTTAAGCTTTGAGGTAACATTGCAGTCGAGTGTTAAACTTTGAGGCAACATTGCAGCCGAGTGTTAAACTTTGAGGCAACATTGGAGCCGAGTGTTAAGCTTTGAGGTAACATTGCAGCAGATACGTTTAGGATAGGCCTATTAGATCCCCAGCTATCAGCTCGAGATTCTTCAATATCGGCATACGAATAAACTACAGCAGGTAAGTCGAGCTAATTAGATTCTATATGTCTATATCTAGCCAATTTTGCCAATTGACTAAGTTGTCTTGTAACAGCGTAAATTTTAGTAAGCTTATGCAACGTTTCAGCTCAAGTGACTGCCTAAGGGACTGCTCTTCTACATCTGTGTAATTATCATTGTTATCATCATCATCAACATCGTCATCATCATCGTTGTCATCATCATCATCATCATCATCATCATCATCATCATCATCATCATCATCATCATCATCATCATCATCATCATCACTACCATCAGCATTGGAGTTGTAGGCCTATAGACCCAGTCTGAAGGGGTTGCATGGGGCATGCCGGTTGGATCACGTGACATATATGCTGAGGTATCGGACTTGTTTTTACTGGATGCCATCTTGGAAGGCGATCGCACGACAAGAGCGAAGTTTAAATGAGATTATTATAATTATTAGTCTGCGGCGAATCTCACATTTAACGGAATTTGTTCTGTGTAGCCTATAGGACAAAAATGGAAGATCATAATGAAGAAGGTTTGTTTGAAGAAAACGTGAAAACATAGGAAGCTGCGTCTAGTAATAAAGTCGCTGGCATGGACCATGCAAGTGCAACCCCATGCAGCCTCATGTAACCCCATGACGGGGTTGCATGGGGTTGTGAAACACGTGCACCCACAAAATGCGAACAACCGACGGAGTTAATCATGAAAGGACAGAGGAGCCACAGGAGACTTGGCATTATAGTCTTATGACTAGTTTATAACGGGGCGACTATATATGCTATGTCCGTGGGATTATAATTATATTATGTCCATATTGCCCAGGTGTGTCCAACTATCCATACCTCCCCGACTATGGGGCAATATGGACCTCCTTGTAAGTGTTAAATGTTTTTAAATATTATAATAAATTGACTTCAATTTTTGCCATACAATTCTGCTTTTTAGTTCGTTACGATGAAAGTATTTGGTTGCAATTTAATTGCACTGCATGGATGCTATTGCATTTTCTTCAGAAATGCTCTCTGACGTCATTCCAAAGTGGTCGACGATACTACCCCAAGTAACCTTGGCGACAGGCATGGCTATGCCGCGCTCCATGCTGCCGTGGGTCTCCGCATTCGGTCTCTACATCCTCTACAAAATCCTCGACCGTGTAGTTCGCTGGCCGAGGGTGGGACGCTACTCCGAGCGCTACGTCCTCGTGACCGGATGTGGGCGTGGCTTCGGGTTCCTGACCTGTGTCCAGCTGGATAAGCTGGGCTGCCACGTCATCGCTGGATGTCGATCGGACATGGGAGAGGCGGAACTGAGGAAGGCCTGTTCGGACAGACTCCAGATCGTCCGGTTGGATGTTTCGAACCCGGAGAGTGTTCGAACGGCGTACGAGACGGTTAAGTCGCTACTTCCACCTGGAAAAGGTAAGACTCGTCTAGCAGATAAAGCCAAGGCAGTGATATCACGGTAGTCTACCAGTATGGGCTAATTCCTACTATAGCAGTTCGTATTATATACAATAATTAATGTAACAGGAGGCCTAACTAAAAACTTTTTATCATTTTGACAAATTTTCTTAGGAGAAAGTAATTTATGGGGAACATTTCGCCATAGAGATGCCTATGGACTAAACGTGATGCTCCCAATGGGAACAATATTAGTTGTCGGCGTTCCCACTGCTCTCGAAATCTCTGTGTTTGCAACTTTGCGTTCCCACCGCTCGCCAAGCATCGAACTCTGAAAACACATGCCCTCCAGGTTGCATAGCAAACGTTAGGCTAAGCAAGACCAGTTTAATGCCATAATTATTATACTAAAAGGAAGAGTAAAAGTGCAATTAAAGCATAAAACAGCCATCAATTTACACGTGTTACCAAAACACACTGGGTGTAATAAAGACGTGCGCATGCATGTGTGTATTTGTTTTAGGACTGAGGGGGCATAGTGATTGATTGAATGAATGAATGAATGAATGAATGAATTAACTTTTGTTTTATGTCTGTGGGGCATAGTGATTGATTGATTGAAGGAATGAATGGATGAATGAATGAATGAATGAACAAATGAATGAATGAACGAATGAACGAATGAACGAATGAATGAATGAATGAAAGAATGAATGAATGACTGACTGACTGACTGACTGAATGAATGAATGAATGAATGAATGAATGAATGAATGAATGAATGAGTGAATTGACTTTTGTTTTAGGGTTGTGGGGCATAGTGAACAACGCGGGCGTCGCGGGGAAGAGGGGTCGCGTCGAGTGGTTGAGCATCGACGACTACAAGGACGTGAATGCCGTCAACCTGTACGGTCTGATGGACACGACGATGGTCTTCCTGCCGTTGATCAAGAGAGAGCGAGGTCGCATCGTCAATGTGACCAGCGTAGGTGGAAGAGTATCCGCGCCAGAACTGACCGCATACTGCATCTCCAAGTATGGAGTGGAAGCATTCAACGACTCACTCAGGTCGGTGCTACCATCGACTCGCATCTGCATGCACGTGCAATGCAATAATAATTATTGCATATACATGTATGGACAACATAGACATTGGTGCAATTGATTGTGTGACAGATTGTAACAACTGCAATTAAAACATGGCTTTAAGGAACCATTCTCATCTCGCATTTTGCATTGATGGCCGATATTAAACAAGCTATGTGTATGTGTACTTTGACGATCCGACTCGGCAGCCCTGCCACCCCCGCAACTAAACATTTTTTATTGCTGCACCGTAGTCATCTTTTTACATTATCAATGTTTTTATCATATTGTCAGCATCACTCTCCGTGTATAACAGCAATTATTGTCTCTCGGTGTAGCCTACGTGTGGCCAATCCATTTCTTCTGCATATTCACTGGAGAATCATATTGGCTGCTGTCGTAGACCGATGACTGTTTTGTGTTCTTGTTTCAGACGATCGTTGAAGGAGTTTCGTTGTCAAGTGTGTCTGGTTGAACCGAGTGGATACCGAACAAACATCACAAGCATCGACAATCTCGACAAATCTGCCAGAGATGCTTGGAATGATGCGACGAAGGAAGCGAAGGAGGAATTCGGAGAGGAGTATTTCAAACAGTGTAAGTGTAGGCTAACAGCTAGTATTAGTATAGGCTACTATCATGATGGTCACGTGGTGGCGTTGATTTTGGTGGTGGCTGGGGGCGTTGGCAGCGTGGACGAAGATGATTGGTTGGAGTGGAAGTAGTAACAATAATTTTAGTAGTAGTAGTAGTATTTTAGTAATGTTGTAGTAGTAGTAGCAGTAGTAGTAATAGTAGCAGCAGCAGCAGCAGCTGTAGCAGCAGCAGTAGCAGTAGTAGTAGCAGTAGTAGCAGCAGCAGCAACAGCAGCAGCAGCAGTAGTAGTAGTAGCGTCAGTTGCAGTAGCAGTATGCATAGTTCGAGGGTACGTATGGTACGTATTTTATTCTTTGAAAGGTACGTACGTATTTTAACGTACCTTATTGAAGGGTACGTAAAAGGTACGGTACAACACTTAACCGTGGTACATGCTATAAGTCATGGATTATTGATTAGTCATGCCATGTCATGCCATGTCATGGTGTAACATACTCATTTACAAGTATTAAGGCCTTAAAATGTTATATAATCACAAAAATCACCTCAGGCCGTTCATGATAACGTAAATACGCTGGTGACGTCACTTTGTTTGCATGTGCCAATAAGTGAGTAATTTAATATCGGTGAAGCGTCAAAACACTGACATATATTAATACTCAGAAATAAAATACGTGTATGGTACGCGTATTTTATTCTTTGAAAGGTACGCACGTATTATACGCGTACCTTATATAAGGTACGCGTACGCATCGAACTATGGCAGTATGTATAATGCGTCCATTTATGTGTGTGTGCGTGTGTGGGTGTGTGTGATTAAGTACATGCACATGTACATGTCTGTCTGTTCGCACATATAGATCTGGCGGGTGTTCGTGCGCTGAAAGTGACGGAGGACCCAAAGAGTTTCTCGGAAGTGACGAACGCCTACGAGGAAGCGCTGTTCAGTCGGTGGCCTCGTGCTCGCTACATCCCCGGACGAAAGGCAAAGACGATCCTTAGCATCGTTCCCAATATGCCGGAGTGGATGTCCGATTGGGTGATTGTTAAGGCGATGAATCGTGGGGGCAACGTCCCTCCAGCCTTCATTCAGCAGCAAAGAAAGAAGAACAAATAGAAACTATTATTAAGAACTGATGCGAGTTCCATACGCATATAGCAGCGTCATAATCCAACAATCTTTGATTGGGTTAAATGACGGATTTAGGGTTAGGCCTATATGAACAAACGATGCCGTGGTATTGAGGTGGAAGAATTCAGCGATGGAAAATGAGGACTGAACATTTTTAAGTGGAGCATTTTTTAAATTTAAAACTGTTGGCGAGATGACAGTGCACGTGAATGACATTGGCCTATTTAGTAGCAGTTCAAACTTTTTATAATGATTTAAGAGCGGAAAATAGCTTGGCCTATAGGCCTACATGTACGTACATGGGCAGTAGATTGCAATGTCAATTAGGCCTACGCCTTTGCATCCAGCTCTTTAGACAATAATTATTGTCTGATTTTATAGATTATAGGGCCCACTATATGGATTTTGACCTGGAATCGAGTCACACTTCTGCCACCTTCCGATTATGTTATGACTAAGGTTTCACTAAACGCTTTTTTTTTAACAGTGTGTAACCAAACTCAGGTTTTTTACCCTTGCGGGCGGGCGGCTGACTCAATTGACCCTTCAAATCAGAATTGAATACTTATTTATTTGCAAGGCCTATCCTGCTGTTAGTAGCTTATTATAGTAGGCTAGCTATGTGAGGCGCCCTTGTAACGGCATGGCCGTGTTTAACAGGTTCATTCCACAGCCGACAAACCACATAGGTTGGCCTATTGAACAAAGGATTTTTGTAAAATGACTAATCTGGTAAGATTGCCGAACGGCACTTTGCCCCTAGTAACTGTAACACTTTGCACCGACACTCGAAGAACCTTTAAACACCGTTTTGCTCTCAACCATACTTTTGTCCAAAATAATAATGATTTTATTAATTAGATCATTTTGCTTTCTGCAAAACAATGGTAGTACTGGTTAAGCAATGTCAGCATGGGATTGCCTCTGACTACTTGCAAGAACTTCATTGCTCCACGATCAGTAGTAAGTACCCAAGGCCACCGCCCCCTCCGTTCTTGGTCCCATTCGCACGAACTGCAACGATGCAGCATATAGAGCCTTTTCTGTGATCAGTCCAGTTGTCTGGAATGGGCTTCCACAAGAGTTACGTCTACTTTCTGGGGTTATTACTTAAACATTTTTTTATTAAACCAAAAATTGTCCCTTTTGCCGTGCTAGAGTCGGGAACGCTTCTGAGTAGTTCCCCCTTGAAGAAGCGCTATATAAATTCTTGAATGAATGAATGAATGAATTAAAGAGACTGAATTATGACGTCAATTGCGTTACCTTGGAGATCGATTGTATAGGCCTACGTAGCTTAGTCATTCTCATTGATAAACACGACGTCATCAGTGTCTGTGGTGATTTTGGACCCATGAGACGATTGGAGAATGGATGTCACGTGATCTGCATCCATTGGCAACGATTCTGGTGAGCAGTCCAATGAGAGAGCAGTTTTCCATTTGAAGGTCATAAGGAGGAGACAGGAAACCAGCTAAGCTTAAGCTTGCTCGAATCGACACTCAAAAGATGAAGTTTGTATTAGCATAGAATAGTTAAAACGGTGATAATTATAATTAGACTGCTAGAATAGACTTTATATAACTATTGCATAGCAGCTAAAAATAGACTTAACGTTGCATGGTAGCTAAAAATAGACTTAATTTTGCATGGTAACTAAAAAATAGACTAGACATTACGCAGCATCTAAAAAATGTACTTAATGTTGCTTAGTAACCAAAACAGACACTATTGCATGACAAACAATGAGTACAACGATATAGTCAGGACGTCGAGCAGATCTGGGTGGTTCTATCGAGAGAGGCTACGGTCCATGATAGGGTTCGTATAGCCCCCATAGAATCTGCGATGACATGTCCGATGTCTGTCTTGTCTAATTCAAACGCAATGTCTAGAGTAGGCAACACAGGTCCGGTAGTTCTACCCGCCCGTGTGGAGCAGAATTGTGGCATGCAAGTTCTCCATTTTGTTGCTACTAGAGCAGACAACATTACGTGCAAATGTATGTGCTTGAATCGACGCACGGAGGCTGCCAGTCTGCGAGGACGTAGGGACACGGTGTCGGGTAGAAGCGGACCTCAATTGTAACAGCTCGTGTTCACCTAGGCCGAGACCTGTTTGCATGTAACCTCACTGATTGCGCCTGTCTCAATGTTCTCTCTACACAGCTCTTCGTTTTGTCTATTAATAAAACAGGACGTGAGAGCCGTAGAAAGCCCACTTGCTAGCGTAATTGGTAATTATTGTTTTTAGTGATTGCTGCATTTAATATGTTCTGTATTTTTTATGTTTCAGCTCTCTCGGTCTCTGCCTCTGCCTCTGTCCTTGTTTCTTACCTCCGACCTCACTCTCTCTCTCCCATGGCTTTCCTATCTCCCTGATTCCTATCTCTCTCTTAACTCACCTCCTCTGTCTCCTATCTTCAAGTCACCTACCTCTCTCTGTCCATCTCTCCCTCTCTATCTCCTATTTCTACCCCACTCTCTCCAAATCTTACTTTCTTTGTCTCCCATCTCTCTCAGTCCTATCTTCGGTCTCCTGTCCCCCTACCCCACTCCTATCTGCCTCCTGTCTCTGTCCTATCTCTTGCCTCCTATCTCCCCTAACTCACTCTCCCCCCACCTCACTCTCTGCTTCCTATCTGTCCTATCCCCTGTCTCCTATCTCCCCCTACCTCACTCTCTTTCCCACATCACTCTCTCTACCTCCTATCTCTGTCCTATCTCCTGTCTCTTATCTCCTCCTACCTCACTCTCTACCCCCACATCACTCTCGCTGCCTCATATCTTGCTCTCCCTATACTCCCTCTTTCTCCTATAACCTTATCTGACCTTTCTCCCTGTCTCGTGTCTCCTATCTCTCTCTCCCTCTCTCCCATCTCATTCTGCCTTTCTGGCCTATGTCTTATCTACCTAACTTCTATCCTTCTCTCCTACATCATCATCTCTGTCTCCTATCGACCTGCCTCCTCCTATCTCGCACTCTGCTTTCTATCTCTGTCCTATCTCCATCTCTTCTCTCTCTCTCTAGCTACCTCTCCCCCTCCCTCTCTCTCTCTCTCCCTCTCTCTCTCCCTCTCCCTCTCCCTCTCCCTCTCCCTCTCCCTCTCCCTCTCCCTCTCCCTCTCCCTCTCCCTCTCCCTCTCCCTCTCCCTCTCCCTCTCCCTCTCCCTCTCCCTCTCCCTCTCCCTCTCCCTGTCTCTCTCTCATTGCTCCGCCCATCTCTCTCTGTCTTCTACAAGTATCTCAGCACCTTTGTCCTGTCTTCCTGCATGTCTCCAATCGCATTCCTACCTCACGGCCACCCCTCCCCCCCAAGAAACCGGAATTCCCCTCCCAAACATGGAATTAGATTAAACACTTATTGAATACACTATAGGCTTATATTAAAACGAGACCGACCAACCCTCATGCACACAGTCATGCACTTCCACCATCAGTTCGCTACGTCTAACAGTTCTCTGGTTGTCTTTCTTCACCTTTTTCTCGCCTCATAATATCAGCTGCATTTTCTCTCGGGGCGACCCGAGCACAGACCTTTTGCTAAGAGAAGATCTGTATAAAAATTATGGTCATAATTATACAGTATACGACATAGCCTAACATCAGCTAACGATGACTGATGATAAACGTTTGTCGACTCTACTTGTAACGAACTTGTATATTCTGCTACACATGCATATTGCTTAAGCTTACCTCCGAATAGAACGCTGACGAACATGATGAAGCAAGAGTTCCAATGGTCGCTTGTATTTCCTCCATCAGTTACATCGTACACCTCCGTTCTCATACTGAAACCAACGAGGATTGAAAACCGCTGGCAATAGGCCTATAATTTATCTTGGCAGTATATTATTAGGGAGGTTTAGAGTTTGGCTACCTCGGTCGATGGTCGGATTTTTAATTAAAATTGGTCGCTGATTAAAGTTGTCGGTTACAGGAACGAAAGTCTGCAGTTGGAATTTCAGAGAATTTGAGACATAAGTGGTCTTGATGCTGTGCACTGTTTGTGCTTGTGTTTGATGATTACTATGGTGATATGACGATGACAATGGAAAGAATGCTTTTCGTGTTTCATCATTGTCCATGATGATGATCTGGAATTCCCTTACTTTGTGTTTTCTTTGCTCACCATGTTCTCTTGCAAATAATAATTAGGCCTATTGATAATTAATTAGTAGGCTAACTTCTATTGCGCCCGGCTGTGTAATACACAGGGTATCGAACGATGGCGATCCAAATTCAAGACTGAATCTGATCGATGTCGAAGGGAATCGTGCAATTTAAAAAAATGATTTTATTAGCATATCCTAGCGAGAACATTTGCCTCCGATGAATGCAATTAATTATGTGTACATTACATGTGGGGCGCGGTGGTTTAGTGGGTATGTTCGTTGCTTTGCAGTCGAAGGGTTGCAGGTTCGAATCCCCCTCACGTCGCCGCGTAGGGCCCTTGCCCTTGGGCAAGTTCTTCACTCGCAATTGCTCAGCACTTCGGCGTGACACTCCTACGCAGTGTCCGCTCTGTAGTCGGGAGCGCCTCTGAATAGGGAGCTAGGCGGTTATAGGCCTATCAGCTCTACCCTCATACGCTAACTGGCAGCAGGTCTATTAGGCCTACTTCATTTGTCTTACATAACGCTGATTGTGTTATAAGGCCCTGTCGGTACCATTCCAATTTTTAAACCTGAAGCGTACGTTAGGCCTAGTAGTAGGCCTATTTTTGACATGTTGCAGAAAGACTTTTTTGCAACGAAAGGCGTTTCCGGCACAGCATCACGGGGCTTCTTGTATGGACGACTTGCAAAATTCTACACTAGGCCTAATCAAATACGATCGGTTGATATCGCTTAAAATTTAATATTCCGTCGTTAAATATTACACGTTTTATATCAATCGAGCAACATGCATGTCCTAATAGGTTTTTAATCCGTCAACAGTTATAAGAACTACCGTAATGTTGTGCATGATTCTGTGCAGATGTGGACCTACATGCAGTTAGGCCTATACTGAATATAGGGCCACACATTGTGTTTATCCGACCCTGGCCTAACTCGCAATCGATCATACGAATAGGCTGCCACTGACTGGATAACTTCACATCCAACTATGTCGTTCCGACATAACAATCAGAAAACGCCTAGTCAGAAGACGAAGTCTACTTTTAGCCTACCACCTATAGCCTATAGGTAGGCCTACTGGTCAGAAGCAGCCTACTGTTCTACATCAGTGGTTCCCAAACTTCAGTAGGTTGCGGACCGGCAATAATTTGTTTTGAAGCTCGCGGACCGCTAACTTAGGCCTAAATGGCGATGGCAAACAAAAGCGACCCAAATTATAAAAAGAAAAAAATAATTAGCCTAATATTAAGGCTATTTACATTTAGCCTACATTTAGGCTACATGTCCTTGAAGCTTTATTTGTTTAAGGCGCGTTGATTTATTTCAAAATTTTTAATATTAAGACAGAAATATGAATAAATTTTGGACAACATTTTGAATAATTTCACAATTTCAAACAAATAAACTAATAATTACTTTTTTAAAATTTCTATCTCTTCTCCGCGGACCGGCGATCATACCTCCGCGGACCGGCGCCGGTCCGCGGACCACCACTTTGGGAACCACTGTTCTACATTGTTCAACAATATGCAATATAGGCCATCAATTATAGGCCTAAATGTTAATTACATGTGGAATTATGGCCTATATAATATTATCCCTATCTTAAGTTTCTTAACATACACTAGGTCCTACTGCTCACATTTAATCTAATGTAGGCCTATGGACCCTAAGCATATACATGCAGGCCATACATCTGGAAAAAGATAAATTTATTTTGTTTATCAAGGGCCAAGGACATAGATACACCAACACGCGTGGAAGCAAATTTAAAATGCCGTAATTATAGGCACAGTTGTTGCCTCTGAGGAGTTTCGAATCAGGATGCCTAACAATAATGATTTGAGAAGGCAATAGCCTAGCTGCCTGAAACTAAAGACTGTCGGCTAAGCCTAGGCTATGCATATATATATATATGTATATATATATAATATATATACATGTATAAAATCAGGCTAGCCTACTTGAGCAATTTAATTTGAAAAAGTACAGAATATTTTGCATTATATCAACCGAGCAACGTGTACAGGGTGGGCCAAAAAAGACCCCCCTAAGATATTTGCCAATATCTTGACCAAAAGTAGGAATTTTGAAATGAAATTTTACAGTCTTGTAGACAATTCATATTTACACCAGATGGCCAAATTTCATTAAACTATTTCAAACAGAACAAAAGTTACACCACTTTTAGTGAAGCCACCCACCGTTTTTTCACGATTCAAAAACCCGACGCAACAAAAAATTTAAAAAAATCAATTCGATTATTCTGGCCAATATCTTGGCCAGAAGTAAGAATATCGAAATGAAATTTTACACGCTTAAAGACAATTCATATCCACGCATGATGGCCAGATTTCATCAAAATATTTCAAACAGAACAAAAGTTATATCACTTTTAGTCAGGCCACCCCCCCCCCATTTTTTGACATTTCAAAGACGTAACGCAGCAAAAAGTAGCAAAAACACGATTTTATTAAGTCTCATCTCAGATAATTGTTATAAAAATAGCCTTCATATGCCAGATGATCATTATTATTACTATTTAAAAAAGAAACAGGGTACTAGCGTAGCTGCAAGTCACTGAGAAGTCACTTAGCAAGATGACAATCAAATTGGTAAATAAGAAATCTGTCAGATTATTCAGGGTCCATCAAGAACTTTGCAAAGAGACTCAAAAGAAGTTTTGGCACTGGTGGTGGGCACATTGAACGCAAGTTGTGAAGCACTACCAAGTTCATTTGACATCAGTTATTTGAGACGAGACTTAATAAAATCGTGTTTTTGATGCTTTTTGTCGCGTTTCTTTTTGAATTGTCAAAAACGGTGGGTGGTCTCGCTAAAAGTGGTATAACTTGTGTTGTGTTTGAAATATTTTGATGAAATCCGGCCTTAATGTGTATATATGAATTGTCTTTAAGTCTGTAAAATTTCATTTCGAAATTCTTACTTCGGGCCAGGATATTGGCAAAAACCTAGGGGATCTTTTTTTGGCCCACCCTGTAGAACTGTATAGGCTCTAATCATTATACCAGTCTAATGGGGTTTTAATCCGTCAACAGCTAGTGTCTAGGCCTAGGCTAATGTAGGCCCAGTTAATGTGGCCTACATTGACAAAAGCTCTGGCTAATGAGTCTGTGGGTGTTAGTACACTGGTCTGCATACCGATCGTGGCTTATGCCCCTATTTCGGTAGTCCTAAGTGGTTTGAATCAAATTCCGCGACAACCATTAAATGGACAACGGATCAAGGTGGTAAAGGATCTCTTCAGCCAATCAGCTAGCGGGGTAGGCTATAGGTCCTATATAGCCTACACTCTGGGTCCTATAGTACAACAGAGATCCCGCGTGGCCGAGTGGGTTGTAGCCCGCTCGCCGCGCCGGCGGCCCGGGTTCGATTCCCGGTCAGAGATTAATTTCTCGGATCTTTACTGCGGGTGACTCGGTCGCAATATAAACTTGGAGTGTGAGGTTGTACTCTGCCTCCGACACTAATCATCTTCGATATGAAACAGTGTCGTTAAGCCCGAATACAACAACATTAGGCTATAGTACAACTTCTGCAGGTCGTGTCAGTGTCATGGCTGTTATTTAACTAAAATTAAATGTAAAGAAGATATTAAACTACCGATGAATTTCTGGCAAGTCATAATAAGGCAGGTCAAGAGTAAATTAGCCAGGTCATTTTGACCAGATTTGCCTGCATGTATATTTATGAGTCGAATGGGACTGTCTGAGGTGAGATGGCCAGGAGCGGGTGAAATAGATAAAGATGGACACAAAATAATATTCTCGGGAAGACAGGATGGGAGTCACCAGCAAGGAGTAGCAATGATCTTGAGGAAGGATGCAACAAAAGCGCTCATCGGTTACAGAACAATCAGTCCAAGGTTGATGAAGGCGAGATTCCGAACATCAAGTGGCAAGACTACCATAGTACAGGTGTATGCACCAACGACTAATGCGACGGAGCAAGAAATAGATGAATTCTATGAAACATTGCAACAAACGGTACAGGAAATTCCAAGTCAGGATCTTATCATTGTAATGGGCGATCTAAATGCAAAGGTAGGAAGAGACTGGGAGACATGGAGAGGAGCAATTGGGAAATTCGGCTATGGAGATGAGAATGAGCGGGGAGAAAGGCTGCTCAACTTCTGCCTAAACAACAACCTACAGATAATGAATACGGCATTCTACCAAAAGAAAGAAAGCAGGAAATGGACATGGGAGTCACCAGATAATAGAACAAGGAATATGATAGATTTTGTGATGGTGAACAACAGATGGAAAAGTGCTGTGACTAAGTGCAGAGCCTTCTCACGACCAGACATAGCCTCCGACCACAAACTGGTGTTGGCAGGAATCAAAATAAAAATGAAGGCGGTGTACAAGGAAGCACCAAGCAGAAGATTCGATATCGGTAAACTGAAAGAAGATAGCATCAGGAGTCTGTACAATAGACAATTGAACCACAGATGGCAGCAAGTCAATGAGGGAAACATGAACACGGTGGAAGACACTTGGAAGGAGATAAAAAAAACACATACACAGAAGTGGCACAACAGATACTAGGAAATGAGGAAAGAAGGAAGAAGAAACCGTGGATAACTAGGGAGGTCTTAGAGCTGAGCGACAGAAGAAGAGATATGAAGAAGTTAAAGAAGAATAGCGAAGAAGACAGAAAAAGGTACAATGCGATCACATGGGAAATCAGGAAGAAGGCGAAGATATGCAAAGAAGAGTGGATAGAGGAGAAATGCAAAGAGGCAGAAGGAGCATCAATGGGACAAAATACAGGAAAGTTATTCCAAATAGCCAAAGAAATTTGTGGTACAGTCAACCCTAAACTGGCCACAGTAAAAAGCAAAGATGGAAGAGCACTGGAGGGAAAGACAGATATTAAAAAGCGATGGAAACAGCATTATGAAGAAATGTACAACAACGAGAATCCAGTGGACAGAACAGTGTTGGAAGAACTACCTACAAGTAACAACCAAGAAAAAATGATGGATATAATGAGAGAAGAAGTGGAAACAGCCATGAAAAGACTCAAAACCGGAAAAGCTCCGGGGGAAGACAATATTACATCGGAAATGATCCAAGCAGGAGAGAATTGCTCAACAGAAATGCTCCACAAACTGTGTAACCAAATCTATTACAGGAAGGAATGCCCCAGGGACTGGGGAAGAGCCATAATTGTGCCAATGCATAAAAAGGGTGACAAAGCAGAATGCAGCAATTATCGAGCAATTAGTCTACTAAGCGTTCCTGGAAAGGTCTACACAAAGATACTGCAGCAGCGACTGAAGAGGTATGTGGAGGAAGTGATGAGTGAAGAGCAAGCAGGATTTAGGAAGGGAAGGGGCACGATTGACCAGCTGTTCGTGATAAGACAACTAGCAGAGAAATATATTGAACGGAACAGAACACTATACAACAACTTCATAGATTACAAACAAGCATTCGATAGTGTGTGGCAGGAAGGATTATGGCAGGTATTAAGATACTATGGAATACCAGAGGAGCTGGTACAACTAATAGAGGATCTGTACAGTAAGTCCATGAGTGCAGTTCGAGTTGATAGAGAGCTTACGGAATGGTTTAGAATCACAGTGGGGGTAAGGCAAGGGTGTGGGATATCGGCAGATTTATTCAACATGATCCTAGAGGCGGTGATAGGACTTGCAATGCGAGATGAAGAAGAAGGAGTAAATCTAAATGGGCATCTAGTGAACAACCTACGGTTTGCCGACGATATTGACATAATAGCCAACTCGCAACAAAAGTTACAGGAATTAACGGACAAGGTGGACGGATTGAAGATAAACGCGGAAAAAACAAAAACAATGATAATAGGAAGACAGCACAAGGAGCTGAAAGTGACTTTAGACGGCAGAATACTGGAGCAGGTCACGAAGTTTGTATACTTAGGAGGGCTAATAACAGAGGATGGAAAATGTACGGAGGACATCAAGAGAAGGATCGGCCTAGCATGTGCGGTATTTGGCACACTTGGCAAAATGTGGAGGACAAAGAGCATCTCAATCACAACCAAGATGAAACTCTATGGAACCTTAGTGGTACCAGTACTGCTGTATGGTTCAGAGTGCTGGTGTCTGCGTAGAGAAGACGAGAGAAGATTGCTGGTGGCTGAAATGGGTTGGCTGAGGAGAATCAAGGGCAGGAGCAAGAGAGAGAGAATCAGGAACGAGAAGACAATTAAAAGAGGAGCTGGGCGCAGAAGAAACGGTAGTGGAAAAAATCAGGAAAAGACGGCTCAGATGGTTCGGTCATGTGGAGCGCATGGAGGGAAAAAGACTACCACTCGCGGCCCTGCACGGGCATATAGAAGGAGAGAGAAGCAGAGGAAGACAACCAATTAAAGACTTGGATGGACAATGTCAGAGAGGATCTGAAGATGATGGATATCGGTATACCAAGAGCAAAGGATCTCATCAGAAATAGACAAGTCTGGAGAAGTCACGTGAAAGCCTCATCGTCGTCGCATGACTGACCAAAGAGAGAAAGAAGAAGAGAAGATATTTATGAGTCGACCTCTGGTCACTCACTGTTCGATATGAACTGCTTGAGAATAACTAAGCAATAATTATTAATGTTGGTGAGAACAAAATTTAATGGTCTGAGAACACGGATGATGGAACTCGTGTAGCTTATTAGTCCCCATAGGCGTGCCTAACATATCTGGTCTAATATTTGGTCTAATATATATAATATATACAGGGTGGTCCAAAATAAACTGCACAATGATAAATTGATAGTACTTTATTCAGACCAATTCAAATATAACCGTGAAAATTCACAAAAACACAGCAATTATTTTTACTGTAACATTACATGGATGTATTTCGTTACATAAAATGTTCAATGTGTCCTCCTTGCTGCTCGACCACGCATTGAAGCCAACGACGCCATTGATCAATTGCGCGGTCAATGAAACGCAATCGCTGTTCAACTGCTGTCCAACTTTGCGCCTGTACTGGTTAAGTCCGAGATCTTTCTTTACAATACGTTTAACAGTTGAACGTGAAATTCCGGTTTCACGTGCGATCTCCCGTGGGCTCTTATGGCTTAGCGGTTTGTCTTCCTGGCTACAGATAAGGTCGCTTACCAACTTGATATTTGCATCTGTTCGAGCTGATTTCGGACGTCCGCAACCCGGCTTCCTAGCTGTGGTACCTTCGGTATCAATTTTTTTAATGAGGATAGTACGACGTTTCCATGTCTTATTTGGAAATTCTTTCATCATACGCAAGAAAAATGGCATTAAACATTGAATTGTTATACATTATATCAAGAAAACTGTCACTGTGCAGTTTATTTTGGACCACCCTGTATATATATCCACGTCGCTTTGTAATCGTGAAGTCTTAGGCCTATAGTTTATTCAGTAGGCCTATATAATTATATAATATATATAGGCCTACACAAAGTGGGCCTATATAAAATTATGTCATTGTTTTTCACATGAATGTATCTTGAGCAGGATGTCTGTATAATAGGATATAGGCCTATGTACGGTCTATTGTAGGTAATTAATAATTGTCTGTTTTGTTGGTAGTTAAGATTTGTGCTAATTAAGATAAATGCTATAGGCTACTGTAAGCGGTTGCGGTCGGTCAACCGGATTGCTACTAGAGCCTATGGTGGTAGACCTACCGTGGTCAAATATTTGATGTTTGGGCCTAGCTCTCTTAGAGCTGTCTCTAGTCCTATGGCAACCGGACACGTACGGACCTATTTGGACAACCTCTTTAAAAATTGGCTCTGTATAACCTATAGGGGCCTATCTATAGACCCGTTTGACTCAACGCAGCGCTCTTGAATAATAAGCTGATACCCCACGTTTGACTTTCGAGTAGCGCGCTTTAGGCAAGATTACGATTAGGCCTATGAATGCGATCACAAATTCCAGTTTCCACTGATCATTTTCCAATCATGGCAATTAGGCCTAGGCGTTAATCAAATAGGCCTACCAGCTAGGGCTGTTTTAAAGGAATTTTTAGAACTGCACAACTCTTTATTTCCTTTGCCATCCTCCATGGTAAAATTACTTCCAATCGGAGGACAATGACTTTTCCCCCTAGTTTTAACTGTAGGCCTACACTGCTTCTATAGCCTAACTGCACATTTTGTGTAGCCTACAACTGCACGTTAAAAAGCCCTGGCAAATACTCGACAAGCACAGAACCTTCTTCCATCATTGACTAGCGTGTCTTAAGTGTGTCATATCAGTGAAAGACACTTTAGACGTTAAATTCGAAGGATGCAGCTGCTGTCATATTTAGCCTAGGCCTAGTTGTTATCCTGATTAATTTTTTTATTTTACACTCGCCTTTGGAGCGATGGTGGTACGACATCAGTTAGTCTGTTACCCTGCCCTCCTCTTCGATGTTGTGTCCTGTGACCGATCGTTGAACTTCTGCTGCAGTCAAACACAAAATGGCGGCAGTTGGAGAAGCTGGTCGTTCAAAAAAGGTTTCGAATCAGTTACCCGCAGGTAAGAATAGGTATTAAATTTATGAGCGTGGGTTGTATGAATTAGAACACTCTAGAGTTTTGAAGCGGCGCTCAAATTTGAGCGGTTTTAATTTTATTAGCCTTTGTCAGCTGGCACTTATTTAGTCACGTACTTCGTGAAAAGTTTAAATTATGGGCGCTCCTATTTACGCGATCAGATTGCTTCATTTTTGACGGTGCCGTGATTATTCATATGATTTTAATGAGAAGATCATGTAGATTATATCGTATTGTGGCCGTTTAAGACCGTCTGCAGCTGCCAGCGCATGATAGGCGTAGATTAAACAATGGTGTTTACTCTTTGTAATGTGGACAATGAACTGCGATGGTCACGTACCGTTTGAAATTTCTTCACCATTGGTGGAACGGGAATCATGACTTTGGTTTTTAACTGTATAAATGACATGCCACTTATATATTTTATGTCAGCTATACAAATGATTCGGTATACATGTACAATCAGGGGGCGAAAATTTTACTTATTTCTGCGGTGCCGTCGGCGTTGTCATTTCACGTCTTTTTCGTGAGGGTCGGTTAGGGCTCAGGTTAGGCATCGTGAGGGTCGGTTAGGGTTAGTGTTAGTTTAGCCATTAGAAACTCTGGTGGATTGATGGCAAAAGACACCGTGTATTTTTCGCCCCCTGATTGTACATGTATACGAATGATTCCTTAGAAGTGATCTGTGAAAAATAATAAACTGTGTAGGCCTACCCGGTATGATTATGATTGGCTTTTCAGCTGAGTGCTTAATATTATTGTCTTTCGGAAACTAAGAAGTAAATTTGAATATGCTTTCTTAGCTGTTTAAAAGATTGACAGAGAATTGATCAGTGGATACTGAGGTCATGAGGTCTCAGTTTAAACATTTTTCTGATTGTGCTAGTAGCTTATACACGGGTCTGTATCTAAAATTATTGTTGTGTGAATCTGTAAGTCTGGCGTTATCCATTTGCTTTCTAATATATTATCTGATACTAGTATATAAATGTTAACTATGTCAGGGAGAGGAACCAAACCATCAGGCCGACCTATACAGGTAGTTGTGACAAAGGATGATCACACATTTGATTTGGACGAAGAAGCGCTCGAGGAGGTTTTGCTTGCTCCTAATGTTCGAGACAGGAAAGTTGTTGTGCTGTCCGTCGCCGGTGCCTTCAGAAAGGGAAAGTCGTTTTTTCTCAACTTCTGCCTGAGATACCTAAATGCTCAGGTAAGAAAGGCTGAAAATCTTGTAGGAAAAGACAGATCTATCTGACGACTTGTGTTTCAGTTGGAAGATTACTCTTCCCTAGTGTAAGTCCCAAGTTAAGCTAAATTTTTTATATATTGCTTGTCACTGAGTGTTCTGCATTGGCATTAGCCAAATTATGTAAGCGGTGAGAAATACTGAGAGCTAAGAAATTTGGTGATGTAGTGATTTTTTTCGTACTGTGATTGTTTCTTGTATTAATAGGTCTGAAAATGACCTTTCTGAACTGCACTGAGCTTATAATTTTGTATGAAATGCATTCATTCTGTTAAAATTGTATGACTAATTCTTGTTTTTATCTGTTGAATTAATTGTTTAGGGTTCTCCTGATTGGCTGGGAGATGATGGTTCTCCACTGGAGGGGTTTCCATGGAGAGGTGGAGCTGAGCGAGACACAACGGGAATACTAATGTGGAGCGAGCCATTTCTTGTGACTCTGCCTACTGGAGAACAGGTTAATACTCTATTTAGCAATTTTATTTTTAATATGTCTTTGCACTGTCTTCAGTTAATAACCATTGGCAGTGACTTAAAGTTGATCTTCAGTTAACTAGCCATCTTTGTTGTTGATTATTTTTGTTGTTGCTGCTGTAGCACCATTTAAAAATTTTGAATTGTGCTGAAATGAAATTGTTTAACCCTTTAATGCCGAGATGGTAGTAAATGGTATGGGAAATCTTATACCCTCCAGCATTAAAGGGTTAAATGTTCTAAGTGTGTTGTTGCGGCTTATTCTTAACTGTGTGTTCTGAGATGGTTTGTGTCTTCTGTGTAGGCGGCTGTCTTACTGATGGACACGCAAGGTGCGTTTGACAGTCTCTCTACGGTCAAGGACTGTGCCACCGTCTTTGCGCTCAGCACATTGCTCAGTTCTGTACAGGTCTTCAACATTATGCTAAACATTCAGGAAGATGATCTTCAGCATCTTCAGGTCAGCATCAATTGCATGTATTTTGAAAACATTTAGGAATTATACACTATGATGTGAATAGTTGTTGGCTTAACTACCGCACCTATGTAAAGCAGTTAGATTCCAATGTGGTTCTATAATCTGTACTGTAGCATATGCACCGAATTCTTGCCTTGACCTGCATCAATATGATGTGAATTTCATTTCTGTAGGCAATTCTAACAACTCAGTGACTCATTAGACTGCAATGGGCTATTGTTTGCAACAACACATTCTAATGCATTCATAGGTCAGGCACACACTACGTATGTACAGCCACATAGACCTATGTACTGACATTTTAGTCACAATGTTCTATTGCTGTGTAACATGGTTCTTAACCAGTATTTGTTTGTATTGGCCAGGGATTCCAAATCACACATTACAACAAGGTTCCTGCATAACAGGTTCAACTGTTCGCCATCGCCATTTCTCTCGATGTTGGGCTTCTTCCTTGAACTTCTCATATCCACCTGCCATCATCTAGTCCAGCATCATCTGTCATGGTCTTCCTCTTGTTCGCTTTTCCCTTCATATTTCTTTCAATGACCATTCTGAGTTGTGAATCTCCTCTCAGCGTGTGTCCTACCCACATAATATTTATGAAATGTGTCTTTCTGTGTGCAGCTCTTTACAGAATATGGTAGACTGGCTATGGAAGACAGCAGTGCCAAACCCTTTCAGGTAGATTGGCTGAAAAACTTTTCTCAGTTATTTTAATGACTTCTTGAATGTTCAGATGTGATTGTTTGTAGTTAATACATTTTTTGCTGTCTTATCATTTAATATACTTTGCATATCTACCGTATTTTCGCGAATATAACACGCACACGGGTATAACACGCACCCGAATATAACACGCTACTTTTTGCGATTTGAGTAAAAATTGATTTGTATAACACGCACCCGACTATAAGACGCACCCGTTTTCGTGTGTCTAACCACACGGAGGCATAAATTCCTGTATAAAACTCGCCATTTACTTGAGTACTTAGTTTCATATGATGACAGTTTCGATAAATCTAGCGATTAATAATTGTTTTATATATCAATTGACGAAAATAAAGTGGGTATGGCCAAAGGAAATTCTGACTTTTACACGAGTTTAGAGATGGCATTCATCGCATTCGACATTTGCAAATTTGAAAACGACAGACAATTACAATTTATATACTGTAATATTTAACTTTTATATTTAAGGTCGAATCAATTTGTTATACTTTCAATTGTAACTATCTGTGGCCCTGATATTTTTATGACAATGATACTTCTACTGACGTCGGACTTCATATCCTATCTTTTTGTCGACGTCCATGCCTCCGTATTGTAAGTAAAAACCCTTTTTTACAGCAGTTCTTGACCATGACCTGAAAATAATTTGGTAAAAAATTTGGCTGTGAAAAAAATAATTTGTATAACACGCCCACGAGTATAACACGCGGGTAGGGTGCGTGGTTTGTAAAATTTTGTATAACCCGCGTGTTATATTCGCGAAAATACGGTATTAGGAATTTTTCAAGAGAATATCCATGTTCGATGAATGAAATGTGGATAAGCGGCTCAAGAAACATCTTTGGTCTATCATATCCCTTTAGCAACAATTAGGAGTACACGCTCATCGTTAAAGTGTTAAATTTGTGGCTCATCTTTGGTCTACGTTAGACGGTTCAAGGAATACCTTTGGTCTATCTCAAGTTGCACCTGTTTACCTTTGCAAAAGTCTAGTCAATGATTAGCTTAATGTGTACTGAATTTATGTTTTTTTTAACAGAACCTTCACTTTCTTGTTCGTGACTGGCAGTATCCATACGAGTTCGTCTACGGTTCGGCCGGTGGCACTCAGCTTCTCGACAAGAGGTTACAGGTAAACGATGGTGTTCTGCTATGTTTAAGAAATTGTCATCTTTCTTCATTCTCTCCAGAAGGCTGGAGATGATGAGAGATGTACAGCTAATCAAAAAAGTGTTTATAATTGTATTTATTGCGTGAAATTATTATTTAAAAAATTTATTTGGAGATTTATAAATTGCAATTTGATATTAATAAATGCACCACCACATGCCCAGGAGTATTTCTTCTTTGCCAGATGATGTGAACATCTTTAATTTTAACTTCTTTACTTCTTACTTAAAATTGCAAAAGACATGTATGGAACTCAGAATTGATTGGCATTGCATCCCAGACTGTTGGGCCGGATGTACCAAATGTTCTGCTCATTGCAGTGACCTTTACAGGCCACACTAAATTAATAACTGAACCCTAACCCTAAATTGAAGAGTTAAACGATGTCTTGAAATCTTGCTTCAAATATTGTAGGTTACTGATGGTCAACACTTTGTTGTAGGTTACTGATGGTCAACACTCTGAATTGCAACAGTTACGCGAGCATATTCGGTCTTGTTTCAACAAGATTGGTTGCTGCCTTCTGCCTCATCCGGGGCTTAAGGTTGCCACCAATCCACACTTTGATGGCCGGCTATCAGGTATTTAATCATCATCATTATCATCAGCTACTACTCCTCATATCAGCCAGTGCTCTCTCTATTGTTGAACACTCTTTGGTTGAGACTGATATTTTTTGTTCTGGATTGTTTATCTAGTATCACCACTTCCTCAAGGTAGGCTACTCAGAAGTGTGTTTGGCCCAATTACAGCTAAACAGGACAGTGTTGTGATTCTTATGAAGCAGAGTGGGATGATCTCTGGATGATAGCCACAGTTCAATAGGGAGGCAATTCCAGGTTGTAGGTCCAGCTACCGAGAACGAGTGTCACTGTCGAATGGCAGTACGCGAGCTTGTTTTCGAGATTTTGAGTTAACTCCTTTATATTTTATTCATTGGGGTGGTATGCTGAAAACGTGTGTATGCATAGGAAACAAGGTTAGGTTTGAATAATAAGTTGTCTATTATTGACCTTGTTTAAAAGAGTCACTGGCATAACCATGAATCTTTCTATTTCATCTATTGAGGATCTACTGTTGAAGTTCAGTTTAACTGTAATGCCTTATTGTGGGTTATGTAGCTCTACTTTAGAGAGGCAGTTACTGAGCTTGAAAGCTTTTTATCCTTTCTTATTTCGTTGCATTCTGAAACTTCTGGTATGATACTTAAATGACAAACTGCATTGGTTTTCCAGTCATGTTTAGTAAACTTTCTCTCGTTAATGTGTTAAATTATTATTAAAGGAAATCTTCTTGAATCAAAGATGTGGTGTTATTGTTTCCTTTGTAATTTTTTTGTATTGTGTGGCACTTTTCAGATATAACTCCAGATTTCAAGTCAATTCTTCGAGAACTTGTGCCTTTTCTCTTATCGAGACAAAACTTGGTTGTAAAAGAAATAAACGGCAGCAAAATTTCAGGACGACAGTTAGTGGAATACTTCAAGGTCTGTTTAAAATTTAATATTAATTTAAATTAGAAGTTTGCCTGGCAAAGGTTTTGTGTTACTTAGCAAACTTTGTTGATTAAATTAAAAAATGTCAATATTGCAGCAATCATGATATTTAATCTAGGAGAAATGCCGTGGCCATTGTTAAAAATTGGATGTGGTTAATGTTTAACATTTTCTATTGTTCGATGATAATAATAATAATAACAATGACGATTTCTATGGTGCTGTAACCCAGCCATGCCATTACAAGGGCACCTCACATACTGCTAACAGCAGGATGTAAGGCCTTACAGAATAAATAAGTCTTGTGTTCAGATTCAATTCAGATCAATATGAAATTTTGAGTGAAGTTTTACCGTGAGTGGTGATGATGTGATTAATGTGTGTTTGTTCCATTTTTGTTCTTTAGGCTTATGTCAAAATGTACCAGGGTGATGAACTGCCGGAACCAAAATCTATGCTTCAGGTTAGAAATGTTTAATTTAATTTAATGATTTTTTATGTACGCATCTTACATCTCTATTTTTTTAAATAAATTTTATGATAAACTTGTCTTTCGCAGATTGCTTGATTTCAATGATGACGTGGTAGTGCTATGGCATTGAAAGTCAAACTGCATAAACAAGCTATTTACGAGTAAATTGCATTGCATATGTTGTGTTTGGGCTTGAACCAAATGGTCCTTTGAAACTCATAAATGCATGCAATGTAGATGGGTTAACCCCACTTCATATGCTTGCGTGTTGGACTGTTTGGGTGCTGTGCTGAAAATTTGTGCGCGCATAGTAAACAAGGGTGGGGTTTGAATAATGAGTTGTCTATCAACCTTGTTCAAAAGCGCCACTGACTGGATATCAAACACGTAAAACCGGGACAAGTTGGACTCTTTATGCACTTCTGGTTATCATACCATTCTGCTTAATGCATTGTGGTATGCCCCCCTCCCTACAGCTATTGATGTTGTATGCTCTGCTGGTTAAATTTGCCATGCAATAACCTCGATATATAGTATTAAATACTGACTTTTGCAAGTGTATTTAACATAAGTAACTGGAACATGCTGTGTATGACATATTTTCATGCACTTAGAATATTTCTCAATGAACTGTGGTAGCTTGCTGACATTTAGATAGCCTAATGTTCTGCTTTATTATGTATGGAATATTTTAAGAGAGCTGTTAGAATTTTTTAAGACTATTTCAGCCTTATCCATTTTTACAGTGGCCTATTTCCACACTTTATTTCCCAACGACTTTGCTTTACGGAGTCCCCGCTGTTCACAAATTTATACTTGCATACTTACTTGTTTAAATAATGCATGCATTCTTGGCTAGATTTTTCATCATGGATGCAGTAACTCTTTATAAATGCATCATGGATGCCATTAATTTTAGATACATTGTAGACCTACACAGACTGGCTGCTGCACTGTAAACAAACTAAGATTACGGTATTTATTATTAGAATTTGTTACTTACAGATGATTAATTTTTTTTTTTTTATTATATTAAAAATTAATATTATTTATTGTATTAGTTAGGTTTAAAATGGTGTTTCTTGTTGGACATCTCTAAATGTTTTTGTCTTTTAAAAGGCAACTGCAGAAGCTAATAACCTGACGGCCGTCGCAAGTGCCAAAGATTCGTACACGAAAGAAATGGAGCTGGTGAGCTGAACATAGAGATTGATTTTAAGTAGTAAAGTTTTGTTAGGTCAGAATTTAGTCATATTTGCAGAAAATCAAATAACATTTGAGTGACAACCTGCTGCAAGAGAATCCTCTGCAATAACCAAAAACCATGAATGAACTACGACAGAAAAATCAAGACCATGGGTCCATGACATTTGGACTAATGGAGGGCGCCAAAAAGAGGAAGGCTGAATTGAGAAGTGGATTGATGATATTGAAGTGGGGTGTGAAGCAGACCTACAGAAACAGGGTCAATGGTCATGCAGCCCAGAACAGATTTGAGTGGATAGCCATTTATTATGAAGAGTTCATCGGACACCTACGGGCTTTGAGCCCACGATGTGTTGATGATGATGACGATCTATTTGAAGATGACTGCAGCTGGGCACAAACAATAAGCGATTCTTCTGTCATAAATGTATCTGGTTGAATTTATCAGATGTAAGATGATATGACCTGGTGGCTGAGCGGTAACGCGTTCGCTCACGGAGCGGGCGGTTGCGGGTTCGAATCCGGGTAACGACCTTGGGCAAGTTGTTTACGCACACGTGCCTCTGTCACCAAGCAGTATAATTTGGTACCAGCGTAAGCTGGGAAGTAAACGGCAAGTCCTGTGATACACTGACCCCGTGTCCAGGACCTTGGGATTCGTCCATTGCCGGCTCAAGGGTCTAGAAAAGGAGATGAGCGCCTCACCAACGGGCCTTCGGCCCTGGGATGTCTTTACTTAAGATGATATGCTTCAATGTTACGCAGGTATGTGGTGGCGATCGACCTTACATCAGCCTCGAGATGTTGCTCATTCAACACGCACGATGTCAGGACAACGCCTTTCGTATATTCAACTCGACGCGCAAGATGGGCGGCACGGAGTTCAGCCAGGCGTACTCGGAACGGCTCGGCTCCGAAATCAACGACCTCTACAGCAGCTTCATACGTCACAATGAAAGCAAGAACATTTTTGCGGCAGCGAAAACACCGGCCGTGCTTTTCTTCATCATCGTCGTCTGCTACTTCACGAGCGGCGTGTTCGGAATACTGGGCGTTCATTCGATGAGCAGCGTCATCAATCTTGTCATGCTATTCGTTCTCGGTGTTCTTGGTGCCTGGGTTTACGCACGGTACACGGGTGAATGGCGAGAGGTTGGTGTCGGTATCGACGAAGTCGCCAGTTCTCTCTGGGAAAACGTTAGTAAACGCGTCTCTTTGATTTTGTCCTGATCTATCTATCTATGTAATTTATATAGCGCCCCTTCAAGGAATCTACTCAAAGGCGCTCCCGACCCAGGCCTGGTCAAAAAGAAAAGTCTTAAGCAAACTGATAAAATCATCTATGTTATTTCGCTTGTCAGATGAGCGTGTAGTAAGAGATGGCAAGGAAGACTGGAAAAACAGTCATCACATGAAACGTTAGTGACTTAATTTTTCGTAGCCTTTGCTTATGATATCGATTGACCATTCCTCTGCGACACCATCTAATCTTCCCGTAAACAATGTGCACACTCATCATAGCTGAGTTGGCCGTGGATGCAAGTAGAGCAGAAACCTCAAAACAGATTTCTATTCGGGTAAAGGTTTCATTGACAGTCCTTCATATCACCAGACTACTTTTAGTGATATTTATTGGTCATAATTGATGTTAAAACAAAGAGATGTTCTGTTTAATCATAGTTTGTGGTTGCCCAGTGACATCCTCATTTATATCATAGTCCAGTCTGTCTCAACTGCCATTGACAGACTAAGGTTTCCATCAATGCAACAATCATTTGATGCATTATGACATTATGGTTTAAGACTTTACTCTTCTTGTGGTTTCATCTGTCAATTCATTAATCATGTGTCAGTAATAATTCTCTGGATAAAAGGATAACTTCAGAAATTTGTGGCTTAATTAGCATCTGCTGTTTGTAATTATCTGTAATAAAGTTACTGTTTTTGTTTGTTAGGCTCTGGGACCTGTTTGGCTGCGACTAATGCAAGGAGGTGCGACTCGTGCTGCCAAGCAGACGTTGACCACCAACAACAACGACAGAAAGAAAAGTCAGTAGAAGCGTCGACGGCGTCAACCGAAAACAACGACTCAAAACGATAGGTGTTAATTTTCGAAGCGTAGTTGCTAACCTGTTATCATCCCGTCAGTCTGTATATATATTTATATTATACATAAGTGCACATATGTATGCATAGGCAAATGTAAAAATCTGTAAAATGTAATCTTTGGACGAATAGATATATATATCTCTATATATATATATATCTATATCTATATATAAATAAATTAATTTCCTGTGATATTTTTAATTGATTAGTTCACACTTTCACGAGACTTCGTTGCTCCTTTTAACTTAAATATTTAAGTTTTATATAAATGCACATCTATATATATATATATATATAGCGCACATGTATATAAATATATTTATATTATAAATACCATATGGTAAAAAGATCATTTTCTGAATGCATATATTGGAATGAACTTGTATAACGAGACGGGTTTTAAAAAGTTGTTAAATTTTTTGCTCAGATGCATACATATGCGCATACATGACCGGTAATGTAAATATGATTTCTAGTTGCTGTTGAATGAAGTGATATTGCTTTTTCTCTCAGATTATTGTTGTGCCGTTTGAAATGGTTTGTTCCGTTTTCCGATAACCTGTCTTGCCTTTCCTGCTCGTTTATATAACTCGCAAAAATTTGGAATGTTCTGGTGCAGTATATCAGTTTATAACATTAGTTTGCTTTATAGGGTCGCGTTTAAAAAAGCAATGTTTGTTTTTATCATAATATTAGTAAATGCAACCTTTGTAGAGGTCACATACATAGCATATCACTAGACTAGTGTCATCGGCACTAGGCTAGTGTTATCTCATAAGCATGTTCTTTGCAATAGTAATGTCAATCCTTTAACCTCCTTAGCGTTAATCCCGAGTAGTACTCGGGGAGGGAATTTTATGCAAAAACGGTTAATCCCGAGTGACACTCGGGATCAGGACTAGATATATTGCATTCGGCATGGTTAATCACGCATCTTACTCGGGATAGCGAATATGAGACGGAATCGAAGTGTTATGCATCTGATGAAGCACGTGCTGCGCGCATTTATGCGTACATATATGCATAAATACATATATATTCATACATAGAAACATATATATATAATTATATATACCTACATACAAACATATACCTACTTACATACGTATATACATATATACATAAATACATACATACACACATAAATATATACATACATGCATAAATACATATATGCATACATACATGTACATATATACATACATGCATACATAAATATATACATACATGCATAAATACATATATATATATTCATACGTACACACATATATACATGCATACATATATACATGCATCCATAAATATATACATATGTACATACCTACGTGTATACATATATGTACATGCATACATACATACATGCATACATACAGATACATGCATACTTACATGCATACATACATACATAGTATAACCGTAAATAAATGTAACGTTTCTGACAAGTTTTTCCGGAAAGTAATGTAACGCTAAGGAGGTTAATAGCTGAATTTCTCTTTGAACAAACAAACGTAAGGCCAGTTATGCATGTTGCTCTCTGATTAGTTTAGTGAATAAAAACTTCAAAGGCTAAACTAAACAATTGCCTCTTATCAGTGTAAAATATTAAAGCAAATGAAGGGTAAATTATTTCCTGCACCTAATTTTTAGAAAAGGGGTCGTCCATGTATTACATACACAAGAAGTGGTGATTGGATGAGGCGTATTTGCATACAGGTGTGTGCACAGTGGATCTTAACCGAATGTGCATAAATTACGCCAAATAAATGTCTAATTATTGCGTATGCATTAGCCTATTTATAACTATAATATTACCCTATGGTCGTCCGATGGCATTTCGTCACATTATAATAAAACTCTGTTGGTTCACCCACCGTTGCGCTAGTCTGCTTTGAAGAATGGCTCTGTCAGGTTACCATTTAAACCAGGATCTGTATTGTCCCATCAAATCAGGAAAGTTCTGAATTATATTAGAACTGTTTGTTATCATCCTATGGCATCTTAAAACTAATTGCCAATTCATGTTGTTAATATTGAGATTTGGGACATCTTAAATACCAGTTGCTATGCTGAAATTTGTTATTATTTTCTGACGTGTTAGAATTGCTGTTCGTGCATTTAACTATTAAACACTTGTTCTCAGTGTAAATCTGTGGTCATACCTGTTCGCTGGAAACCATTCTGTTAAAGACGATTTTGCAATAACTGATTGCTGCACAATTTGTGGAAAATAAAGTGATGAAACAATACTAATGTTTTCGTTGCAATAGTTCCTTGTAATTTGTTTTTTTAATAATCTAAAAATCACTTGTGTGCAAAGAAATAGAAAAAAATTACAATTTACTGTATGCACCAGAAAGCAAAAAAATTCCGGCAAGGGTGACATGCAAATTAAAAGTTATAAAAGGCAGCATCGGAGTGTCTGTAGCCGCAGTTGAAGATACTTTCTGGTTACAGGTCAAGGGATACCAATTCATAATAGTACATTGGATCCAGTTTGCTTAGGGCAACAAAGGCTGTTGCCGTTGACAGAAATTACTTTAGCATATTACAGCTCTTGTGCGATGATCATCGTAAAGGTAATCTCCTTTGAAATGTAATTGAACATTTATATAGCTCCGCTCAAAGATTCAGTAGCGCATTTAAAAATGTGGGCATGTTAAAAATCTATCAGTTTCTCATCTGCAACGACGTTTTAACTTTCAAATGTTGACACGGATGCTTTTAACAAAATATGGAACCACAGTTTTGCTCACTTGTATCTTAACAAACCTTTCCATGGCAAAAGAGTCCTTTAAAAACCTTCCTACAGTCAAGTGTATCTAGAAAAAACTGAAGTCAACAGCTGAAGTTTTTATCAGTTTCCATCCTTTCAAGAACCTACAACGAGTCCCGTCGATTTACTGCAGGAACATTTCTGGCTGCCAGACCGATGTGTGTGATTATTTACGGAGTATGCACACTACTCTGTGTATGAAATGCTAAAACCGGTTGGCTGATGTGCTAAGCCAGAAGAGACAGAAGAGAATTGGCGTACGCCATCGGTTTCACGTTCGGATGTGGCTGAAACAGAGAATAATAATATCCACGAATTAGTGTAGAATAAATCCACAGCAGGAATTAGTTTTATAAGGCAAAACATTATTAATGCCGCTAAATATTTAGTGCATTTTTCGATATCATATTGGTATAACATACCAGCAGAACTGAGCAAATGCTTATTTTTAAATTGTCAGTAGTATAATGTATGTTGCATTTTCTCTACTTAATAACAGAACTTATTGAAAAACGGCATCCTGAGTTTATGCAATAAAATTACAAGTGACACAATTATTCAAGGAGACAAAGCAAATATCTCCAGGACACTACATACTAGCATACTACCCAGAAGGTCTCCTTTGTATTTTGCCAAATTTTCTACCCCTACATCAAGTATAAATGTTGGAAGAAAGTTGCCAGGTTTTCCATTACGGCTATTAATACGCATACAAGAAGCAAGAATTCTTACCACGGCATCGTATGTTGTGTATTGTGGCGTCAAGTCTTCACTGCCCGTCAGCGTTATGAATGCTCCTTTGTTTCCCATCGTATCACTGCAAATATGAATGGAAACAAGGCTACAGAGGAAGCATCAGATAATTCGAATTGCACCTAATTTATTAAGATTTTTGGTAGCAAGCAACTTCTAGGCTGTACAGATTGTAAACCGATGACCTTTTGTTGAGGAAAACTAAAGACTTGTCCTTAACGTCAGCATACTTTGTGAGCAGAAATGATTGCAAGCCTGCAGAGTGCCTTGCTCAATTACATAATAAACTTCACACATCTGACAATAACACAATTAACACAAACTAACTACAAAATGTACAAGTACTGTACAATTTGTCTTTGACTTTCAGCTCAAAGCACAACAGTGTGAACCAAAAATAAAGATTTGTCTACATGTGGGGCGCGGTGGTGTAGTGGTGGCGTCGTTGCCTTGGAGCCGGAAGGTTCGAGGTTCCAATCCACCTCGCCATGTAAGGACCTTGGGCAAGTCCTTCACTCACAATTGCTCAGCGCTTCGGCGTAAAACTCTGACGCAGTGTCTGCTCTGCATTCGGGAGCGCCTCTGAGAAGAGAGAGCTTGAAGGGGCGCTATAACAAGTGCACATACAAACAAATACATGATACCATTGAAGATAGCACATTCGTAAAACTCAAATGTTACCAGTAGTTGGGTGCTGAGAAAACCGTGATACATTTTCCATCGTGTGCCACTTCGTAGCCATCCTGCTTGACTTCGTGACTTCGGATAACGTAGCTGAGGTTATTTTTCTGCAGGAACCGTTTAGTGACGTCTGGACCAAACTGGATTCCAACTCCTCGCTTGCTTGGAGAACGACCGCACTGTGGCTGAGGATCAGACCACAGCAGTTCACACATCAACCCTGGAAAAGAAAATCACGCATACAAAACTCGCTTAATTATTATAATAATAACAACGGCAATTTATATGGTGTTGTAACACAACCATGCCATTACAAGGCACCTTACAAAACAGCTAAACAGCAATCAATCAATCAGAACAACAGTGACCCTTTCAGACAACTACTCAGAGGTGATCCCAGGCGAGACATAAAAGTGCTAAGCAGTAGATGGAACTGAAAGGTGGTAGCACTTTGGTGGTGGTGCACATGTATTAATAGACAGAACAATTCGTTTTACATTGTCGCGCCAACAGCAGACAAGGATCAGTGCTGCATTGTACTATTGTGGGCAAATTGGACTGTCACAAAAATCAGACAAACAATAGAAGTTTCTGTCTTACGGGTTAGACTGCAATGATGAAGTCTATGACTAACATAACTTCAGCCCGCTATTCAGCAGACACGTACACCACCAGATGATGCCTTGTGTACCAGATACCCATATATGCAATTAGTCACTAATTATTAATAAGAATTAATAATTACCAGAGTCAGGTGGTTGTCGGTCTCTGTCGATCTTTCGAATGTCGTCGAGGGTTACGTTGTCTTGCGAGAAAAGACCTCCATGCATCACCTGAAACATTGATCAGTGAATTATAAAACAATCATAACCTGATTTCTATATAACACCCACTTCAAGACCATCTACTCAGAAACGTTCCGACCCAACCCTGGCTAAAGAGAAGTCTTACGAGTTGAGTAGTAAATGAAATCAATTTGATTCCGACCAAATAAATACGAAAACTCTGTTTCCATATGTGTGTTGCAAGAGACAAAATTCCACGATATGAAAAATTCCATATGCAGTGTTCACCTAGAACTAAAACTGGAAGAAGGCACAGATGCAGTGAAAATATTCACCTCTGCTTCAACGAAAAAGGAAAATCCTATTTATTAGTGCCTTTTGTACAACATGTGTGTGTGTGTGTGTGTGTGTGTGTGTGACACTGTATGTGTACATATGCACCTGGGAATTTTCATAGCACCTTCAAATTACATCACAAAAGCACCTCCAGATACCATTTCTCCAATATACATATATATATATATATATAATTTTATGTATATATGTATATATAATATACATACATACATGCATATATCTGCTATTTTAGACATACATATTACATTAAAACTCAAGGTTCTTACATGCCACCCAAGCAGAATATCTGTTGTTCATATAACTATTTGACCTTTGTCTCCATTAAGTAAACATAATGATGAATAATCTCTTAGCAAAACAATACTTGGTGGCGCTAAGCAGCACTTGACGACCCAATAAAACGCTCAAGATCTCCACCAAGCGAATACTTCAGAAGATTTACAAGCTCAACCAAACATCCACCACTTGAAATGCAAATTAATACTGCACGAGTAAATAGCTCAATGAAGCACAATCAGTTTGCATAATTTATCAGATACAGGTGTACTAGCAATAGATCTTTCAGACGTATTTTATTGCATATACAGATTTATATAGCACAGCTCATAGAATACTATACATAGGTGCTCTAGGCATGAAACCTTGGGGGGGGGAAAGAAATGTGTATACATACAAGAATTTTTTCGTTGATACAGTGCGCCAGCGGGAGTAGATTATAGACTTCGGTGAACAGTTCCGACATCTGCGCAGAATATCTGCAGAAGTGCTAAGGAAATTCTAGAAATTGAGAAGCAGACACCTAACTAACTTAACCCATATGTAGGCATATGTACGCATGATAAGTGAGTAATGTCATTTTGTGAACCTTGACAAGAGCAGGCTTTTCAAGAGTATTTTATAGCAGCCTCTCAATCTGAGGCACAATTAGAGCAGAACTCTTGGAATGATTTTCAATCCTGCAAAAAATAATCATGATACTGAACTGATTCCTTGCCAAAACACAGGTGACGATGCCAAACAACTTAAAAAGCCCTTCAAGCACCTAACAAATTTCTGCAGCTCAACAAATATGCAAGTAAATCAAATGTTGGCATAGTGTATTTTCAAACACAGTCTAGTCAAACAGATCTGATCAGCTCAGCATTTGTTTACAACACAAACCCCATTGAACTATGACATTTTTAACATGCAACCCGATATACAATTATAGTTCACTCTATATCTATAGATGCTTCTTGGTTGGTGTAAGTTAACAGCAGCAGTCTATTGATTTGAACGCAACTTCTTACGAAAAGGATACTTAGATTTGACTTCTCCTTCAAATCCATACATCTGATTCATCGTCTCACTTTCGTGATTTCCTTTCAGAAGAAATAAAGAAAAATCAAAAATTAAACCAAAATACCATCAGTGTAAACTGTTAAGCAATAGATGTGACCCGCTATATGATAAGGTACCATAAGTCGGCGTACAGTTTCACGAGAAATCGCGCATAAAGACGTGGGGGAAATTTTTTTTTTATATTATCAAATTTGAAATCTTGGTATTTTTAGCAGCAGGTGAAAAGGACGTTTTAAGTTAATAACACTGATAATAATAATAGACAACACTGAGAATTTGTTATGAACCTCTTGTAGGATAAATCGCTCAGAAGCGCTCCCAGTGTGCAAGACCCCACGATACTCATCGATGGAAATAAGTGGCAACTTTTTCATGAACATCATTATAAGTCGGTCATTTATCATCCGATTTTTATCTGGTTTTCAGCAAAATGTTCAGCTCACTTAGCTGGTTTGTGAAGGCATAATAACTCCAAACCCGACTTATGGTACCTTTTCATATAGCGGGACACAGATCATTGCAAAACCGTAGTGCACAATCTTGAATTGCAGTGTGGGAGACTATTTTCTGTCCTTCAAGCTGAAAAATGGACGAATCTCAAGATCATCCATGGAAACTAAAGACTTTAGAGAAGGGACACAGAATGCAACAAAATCGAGAAGCGATAAATTTCCAAAATAAATAAATAAATAAACTAGAGAAGGGACCAGCACATCACAGGAAGAAAATAAATGAAAATCTTTCAACAATGACGTGTGAATACACATGAATGAAACTTGCGATATAGTTAAATGACCAGAACAGTGTAAATCAGCGCAAACAAAACCATGGTGAGACAATATATAAAGAGCAAATCTGAACAAAACTTTGAGCGTTTACCTCTCGACATGAAAAATCGGTTCGGATAAAGAAGCTTAAAGCTGAGCAATGTGAAAATGCATTCGACTGAAAATGATCCCCGGTCGACAAAGTCTCCGTTGAAAAGCTGGACAATCATTCAGTCAAGGAAAAACCTCCACAGTACACACCGTCTCACTATGCATCAGACAGAATTGCCTTAACCCTTTACCAGCAAAAGTGTAAATTATATACCTTTGGCTGGTAAAGGGACAAAATATTTTAAAGCGTTATTATTCATACGTAATGCATCATCAATTGAAACGCCACTGAAGCATAGCTGCATATCTAACCGTACTTCACACGGTCCAGTCCAGAGATGATGACAACGAAGATAAATATTTAACCCTTTAATGCCGAGATTGTAGTAAATGGTATGGGAAATCCTATACCCTCCGGCATTAAAGGGTTAAGAAAGGTTGGAACATAACACAATGCACACAATGTCATAGAAAATTCAAAATGATATGTCAGTTTGGTGAGCGTGAACTCAGTTCATGATCAAGCCTAATAACCCATCTGTCTGCAAACAGGATGAATTCTGGGAAGCGCTTGCAAAGGATACATAAGGATTTTCTTCGGATGGAACACCATTCAATTTCAATATATTCATTAGATCAAAGAACTGGCCGTGGATATCACCACAGACGGTGAACTTCTTTCCCTGGCAAAAACAGAACGTAGAAAAAAATAATTTAAATTCAATCAAAACTCTTCACAAATCTCAGATAAACCTGTTTAACTGTAGAAGTTCAGAGCTTACGATTCTATTTCACTCATACTTATAGAGTGAAAAGCAACCAACTTTCACTTATTCTTTATTGTACTTCAAACAATCAGCATCGATCTAAACAATAAAAAAGACATTGTTTAGTGATTCAACTCATTTAATCCGTCAATGTTTTTCTGAGGAAACACCTCAGGTGGATTTCATTCAGCAATTTACCAGATGTACCATGCAATGCCAAAAACTTTCCGTACAACCCTCAAAACAACAGAGTGACAGTATACTGTCATTACTAAAGTTGTAGATCATTAGGGAACTAGTGCATCTAAATGACATTGCTGATAAATTGTAATTTTCAACAGTTTCCATAGCATTGTCAAGTTAATTCTATGAGAAATAGGTGATGAATAACAACACAGTTTTGTTATTTTGCCACTAGATTCGTGTATCTCCACATGTGATGGTTGTACACATTCATGACATGAGAAACAGGAGAATGTTTTCACTTTACATTAATGTTCGCAGAAAAGGCTTAAATGAGACGGTGAAATTTAAACAAACACAAACATGTGACTGTGGATAGAACAACGGTTTAAATGTGGTATTTAAACGGTTGATTGGAATGCCGTAGAAAAAGCGTCATTTAAACATTCATACAGACAAGGAAAATTGTGTTCGGCAATGTTACCTTTTCCACTTTAATGTCAACCATTGAAGGCTGGCCGGAAAAATAAGTTTTAGCATCCAGAAGAATCTAAAAATAGAACAAAACATTATGACCAGCCAGCATAAGAAGAAGGTATATCATTTTCTAAAACTCTTTCCTATATTATTCCTATTTATCATCAGCACTCAATGGGGAGCTGCTGGTCCCTCGAACCCGCTGTGCTACCAGGCAGCGTAGAGCCTTCTCGGTTGTTGGCCCGTCCACATGGAATGGGCTCCCGCTTGCGCTACGCTCGCTACCTCGGAATAATTTGCCTGCCTTCTACAAGTTACTTAAGACCTATTTTTTTAGCCGTGGCTGGGCTGGGAGCGCCTCTGAGTAGACTTCTTGAAGAGGCGCTATATAAGTTTTCGGAATGAATGAATGAATGAATGAATTGGTTCTGAGTCACCTGGCATGTTGCATACTTTGACAATCACACAGTAAAATTTACAACATACAACATTATAACACATTATTAGCATATTTGCATTTGTTGCAAGAATGCTGTTGCCACCAAAAGTATTCTGCTATTCCAACTCAACAACAGTTGAAATTGTAATGTAAGAAGTCTTCAATTAAATTACTTTACTACAGTCAGTTAACAAAAGAACATGTATGCGTGTACATTACAAATTTGCACAGATACATCACAATGTTCACTGATTGTTATTGATTAATTATTTTTACAATGCATGTGGCTGACATATGACGTTGCTATATAAATGGTAAACTTACAAGACATCCTCGCAGCATGCCTTTTCATGATATGTTCCAAGAACCACTCAGAGATGAGTTCGTCAGTTTGTTATTGGAGCTTCATAAAATATGGCTACGAAATACGATTTCACCATCAGCGCATCCCTTTATGTCTAGACACACTGGTAATATAAAACCAAACTGAAAGGATTCTAGGTATCTGTTATCATCTAAGTGCCAACAACCGAAAACATTGACTTCTCTACAAAAAAACAAGCATTAGTCAAAATAGAAGCATACATCAGAAGGAAATGTTAACCTCGTATGCATATTTCCGGTGAAGTTTCTTCTGTGCCTTGTAGGCTTCCATTAAGTCGTGCGTGAACTGAACGGTCACCTTTCCATCTTCCAGCTTAGGACCATCGTATTCGTCTTCAATAGCTGGAAAACACCCATACACAGATACAAACGTATGCATGTGTAGTTTTGTGTACATATATTAATATTTTATTGACTTTTTAAATAGCACACCTTCAAGGTTATCTACTTAGAAGCATTCCCAGTCCATCAATGGCTAAGTAAGGCAGTTTTTAAGCGAGAAAGAAACAGCGGTGTGACCTGTACGTAAAAGGCGGAGCACAACAGGGAGTGCATTCCAGGTTCTAGGGCCAGCCAATAAGAAAGAGCATAGCTGTATTATAGCAGAACATCTTCATTTGAATATAAGTCGAAACAAATGGCTATTCTGCTATTTTACATTAATTAGCACAATCATCATCGCGATATCTATTATGTTGAAGAAAAAAGAGGAAAATCATAATTATGTCATCAATGATTTTCTTCAATTCAACACAAATTTGTATATGCTTTGGATCTGCTGGTTATATCCCCCCAACATAACAAAATTTCCAATATTATGCAACTTATTTGCACTGAGTATTAACAATAGGCTAACAATAGAAATTTGCAAGGGTGCTGGACCTGCTGGTGCTGAGTGGATGGTAATACCAAGTGCAGACGAAGGTAAGCTAAGATCCAAAGAAGGTCAATTTTGCTGTGATTGGACACATCATTGAAAACACCTAAGGAAGTTTTCAGATAACATCACAGAGTCACAACACGTACTGATTAATCAAATGTTAGTTAAATTTACACATTTCTTCTGCCTTACTCATAGCATCAATATTGATTTGGTCTGCAATGGATTTCTTCGATTCTTCAAAGGAGATGGCCTTCTCGAAAGCTATCCGCTTCACGATTTTGTTGCATTCTGTGTACTTTGAGCGGGCGTCACGATCGTTTGGATGAGCCTTCGCGACCGCCTCAAAGTCGGTGAGAGCCAGGCGGAACTTTCCCAGAGCCATGTTGGCGGAGGCACGTCTGTAGTAGGCCTATTGTGTGACAGAAAGAGATGTGCAGCAAAGATTATTGGAACCTATTCAGTCCTGAAGTTAAAGCTGCAATTCAACTGATTAGCACAGAATCTAAAGGCAAAGATGTAGGAACATCAAGGGTATGGACAGGAAACAATTTTTTGGCAATTATTTATTTAAACCCATAAAACCCCTAACTACGACCATGCATAAGATGGTTAAAGCTTTCTGTGAGAGATAAAGGAGCCTCCATTAAATGTGTCCACTGTCCATGTTCAATCAGACTAAGAGAGGTGTGCGTTAGTATGACAACAGAACGTCAAAAACAGCACTAAGCAGAATAAATCCGACTTCCAAAAATGTTACCCGTTGTTTTCTGCTCATAGGTAGAATTTTTTTTTTTAAACAGACAAAATACATCATGTCTTTTAAATTTGCTTCAGTACCTTTGCGTATGTCTTGTCCAGTTCAAGTGCCTTGTTGGCATCGGCCAAACCATAGCCATAGCATTCTGTTTTGATGTACGCAAAGCTTCGGTTACCGTAGTAAGATGCCACAAAAGGATTAAGGTTTATAGCATCTGTGTACAGTTGAATGGCTCTGTCATAATCTTGCTCTGTCAAAACATAATACCACTTACAATAAAAAAAACTTAGCAATTTAAAGCCTCAGAACTGCCTTCATGACAAGTTAACAATTACGCTAATACATCAATATGTGAAAATAAATTTAACTGGAAGCAATCTATCATGACAAATCAACAACTTCTTTTGAACAGAAAAAGGTTCGGTCCACGTTTATACAGTGAAACAACGATAACTTCCGGTCAAAGCCTCAGAGAGAGGGATGCATTAGGCATATCCAGGATTTGCCAGAACATAATTCGGCGTTCTTTTAGTATTGGGGACCGACAATGAATGTATATTTTAGCATGACTTCAGAAGGATTGCTTGTCCTGATTGGCTTGTTTAATAGACACACGCGACACTCCAATCGACGATACGAACCCGCCTACACAAGTATATTCACGTTCGAAAATGTACTACTCAACAAGGAAACAAGCAAGATAGTGTAGTTACATCCTGGTATAAACATAAAATATTGAGTAACGATACATCAACAACTTACACGCGCAGAACGATCGATCGATCGAAAGCCACGGTTAAACCTGACACCCGTATATGCCCGAGGATAAACTCACTTTTAAAACAGTCGTTTGCCTTCTCCTTCACTTCTTCTGCCGCCTTTTTCGTCTCCTCGCTGATATCTTCAACGCTCAATCCGTTGCTTGCCATCGTCGTACCACAAGCCTCCTTTGCTTGCACCGTTTCGATCAACTCAACTCCGTCCGCCATCTTCTCCTTTTCTAAATTAGTCGCCATGCACGCGAGTTCATTGCCAAAGATTAAATATTTCTACTGATTCAACAGGCCAACTAAGACATCATTCTTTACGCAGTAAGTAAGTAATCTTGTGTACCAGAGGACAAGGGATACAAGTTTTCAATCTAGGCTAGTTGACTGTTGAGCCTAAAATTTAATATCATTCCCCACATAGCCGCCTAAAACTGTCTACTTACTATAGGCCTATAATGTAGGCTATGCGTTGCGTTTATTTCTAAAAAGCAAAAAGCTGAAGTCCTACACGCCTAGGCTACATGTGTTGATTACGATCTTTGGTATGGCTACTAGGACTTATACATATAGGCCTAAGTACCTTGGTTGTTGAGGAGCGTTTTGCTTTGCGTTCCTCCACTCGAGGGTGACCTCCTCATTCCCTAAGCTCTTAGACAGCACCGTGCTTTCTCTGTTATTGGCTCCATGATATGGAATTGGCTACCACTGCCTATACACCTTATGCCTAGGGTTTTGTTTGCTCGGGTACGTTTTATCGCAACATTAAAGCAGTGCTTTTCAACCGAGGTTGGGCCAGGGGGGCTTCTGAGTTGCAAACTGAAACGGCGCTATCTAAATTTGTATAGTGAATGAATGAATGAATGAATGAATGAATGAATGAATGAATGAATGAATGAATGAATGAATGAATGAATGAATGAACGAACGAACGAATGAATGAATGAATGAATGAATGAATGAATGAATGAATGAATGAATGAATGAATGGATGAATTTGCATGAAGTCTTAAATGTTTATGGTTTAGGCTAGTAGGCTGCAGACGGATAGGCCTAGTCTATAATTGAGTTAGTTAGAAGGCTCTTTCGCCTAAAAAGCCATAAATGTTCAGAACTTTAAAATTTGACTCGAGCACATAGTTCAGCTTAACCTTTGATACAAACAAAATATATTACAATTAATAAATATATTCTAATTATTAATTTTCTAATGGAAAGAACGAAAGAAGAATAACTATAGGCCTATGCAAACAACCATCATTCATCACTTCTTGCTCTGACACCAGTTTTTCGATTATCGCTGTAATCGCGAGAGGGCGGCAGTAGTTTCATTTCAGTGCAATGGTAGGCTATTAATTTTTTTCGAGAGCAACGGCCTCTGTTGTCATAAGCCTCGTCGAATCTGGATCCATCCAAGAGCATTCGATCACTAAAGCTGGGTAGACATAACCCTGAGTGGAGACAGACAGACAGTCAGACGAAGTGTTAGCAGCTTCATTTTCTTATTCTCAGTGCATGAGGGCGGTGACCATGCAGTCCTTTCCCTCACCCTCTGAACTTCCCATCGACAGCGTATTTTGAATAATAGCCTATTCAAGATTGCAGAGTTGGATAGAGGGTTGAGGAAAAAATTTATAACCATTTTTGCATGTTGGCGGAGAATTGAACCCCCGCTCACAAGACTGACCGACCAACATGCAAACCACTGTGTAACATTAACCCCCACACATCTTTTGTTTTCGACAACATTTGTCACAATTAGGCTAGATACTAACTTCTATGACGCCCTCACATATGAGGTAAGGATCGAGTATTTTGTAACATAGCCTACAGACCTATATAGTTCTCTTCTCCAAGTTTTGGGATTATGTGTCTGGGTTCTTTGAACTAATCAAAAATGTAGTGAAAGTGTAGTGTAGTGTAGTGTAGTGTAGTAAACTAGTTAATAATACCCATGGGCGGAGTTTGGTTTCCGTTCTTAGGGGGGCTAACCCCGAGTCGGGCCTTCTTAGGGGGGCTAACCTCGAAAAAGAATACCATTTTCATGGTAAAAAAGTTGAATCTGGGCCTTCTTGGGGGGGCTTAGCCCCCCTAGCCCCTGATAAACTCCGCCCATGATAATACCAGAACTTGACAAGACTATAGATCTGATCAAGTCACCGTTTTAGAAATTCAGGTGTAGAGTTGTAGACCTTGTCCTGTACTCTAATCTAGGCTATCGTACGTTTGTATACCTTGGAGAAATTTCAAAAAATGACGTGCTTTGCGGCCTTTATCTGTTTGAATTAGGCCTAATTGTGTGCTATTTTAATTGGCCGTTGTTTAGTACAGTGCCACTTTAGTACAGTGCCACATCCACAGCTTGGCTTGTATAGCTAAAAGATCATTATCAAGAGCAGAAGTCTTTAAAAATTAAAGAATAATATACTCCACAGAAGTGCCAGAAAGATCTCAGGCCTAGCCTACTCAAGACGATAATTGACATGCACAGCAAAGCAATATTCTTTGTTCATTATTTATAGATTGTTCGTTTGGCATCTGATGTCCTATGCGTGACATTTTGGTGAAGAGTCTGATGTCAACGTTGCGTGACATGCAGGCGATCGAGACAAGATACATGTACATGCTATCCTCTTTCTCGAATTGCTATCATCATCCGCCTCCATGTCATCAACGGTCATGATATCCTTTCGTTATGGATGCAATATCGAGGAAGCGAGTGATTCCAGCTGAACTGCTGTAGGCCTATCGGATGCCATTCGTATTCCAAGAATAACTGATGCTTCAGTTGCTGAGCAGCTGCTTCTCTTTTTAAAAGGAAAAAGAACCAAACAACATCAACGTCAGCACTTTTATCTGTCCACTGTTAGGTTGCTAGGTGGGCTTATGTGTGTGTATGTATGTATGTATGTATGTATGTATGTATGTATGTATGTATGTATGTATGTATGTATGTATGTATGTATGTATGTATGTATGTATGTATGTATGTATGTATGTATGTATGTATGTATGTATGTATGTATGTATGTATGTATGTATGTATGTATGTATGTATGTATGTATGTATGTATGTATGTATGTATGTATGTATGTATGTATGTATGTATGTATGTATGTATGTATGTATGTATGTATGTATGTATGTATGTATGTATGTATGTATGTATGCATGCATGCATGCTCGCTTGCTTGCTTGTTTGTTTGTTTGTTTGTTTGTTTGTTTGTTTGTTTGTTTTTTGTTTTGTTTGTAGGCCTGTTAGCATGTTAACCAAATGTGAGATAGAAGACAGCGTGTAGTTGGCAGTATTGGTGGCGGAATTGAGAAAAGCTGAATATGCAGAAAATAATAGCGTTTAAAAAGCGCTTTCGATGCATGTCCGTTGCTTGATGTAAACGCTATAGTCAAGCTAATCATGTTTAGTTATGCCAATCAAGCTGTCATGCCAATTAATAGCATCAAAAGCTCCACATTTAGAGCGAGTAGGCGGACAGATTGATTTAAGTCAGATACAGTCGCCTAATTTCATACAACACCCACGCGTCAATTTATTGGCTATAAGATCGTGGTGGTTGCGTGTGAAATCACCATTTAGGACTAATACAGAATGTGGCGATTGCGTGTGAGGTCGGGTAATTAAAGGACATGTTGCGACTTCACCTCAGCGCCTAGCAACAGTAATCACACAGCCCACAAGCAATCAACCGTAACCAAGGACAGTAGAAATCATTCTGCTCTGTTATAATATGCGACGTAGGTCGAGATATATAGGCCTAACCTACGCGTAGGCCTACGTAGGTAGATAGTGTGAGTTGAGGAAGCGTAGGCCCGTATAGGCCCCTAACCTATACTCTGTTCCGTCGGTCGAAGTTATTTGTTGATGAAAAATTGGAAAGAGTATAGCCAGTGTTTAGTTACCGTACTGCGATATTATAGCTCTATAAAAGTTGCCTGATATGGATATGAGGAGTGTGATTTTCAAAACCAGGAGGTATGCTTATATATAATATATATTTAATATTTATTTAGATTACATTATAATGTTCTGCTTTGAAAACCGATATTATTCGGGCCATATGTAGCCTATATTATGAGTACATAATTTTATACAAATAATTATTTGTAGGCCTATACGTGAACACATACATGCATAAATACAATGTCATACATACATACATACATACATACATACATACATACATACATACATACATACATACATACATACATACATACATACATACATACAGAATTGCTGCCGAGAGATAAGCCACTGATTTAACTGACTTATTAGTCTGACAATTTTTTAGGAAAGCCGTTTTTTCAAAGTCTCATCCAATGATTCCGAAGAACTACGTTCCTGGGTGGAAGACGGACATGAAAAACAGGAACCTTCTCTTAGAAGTCAGTTCAACAAATTCATTTTTTTCTGGATCCACGTTAATTTACTGCTTTTGTCGTCTTCGTCTTCTTCTTCTTCTTTCTTTTTTCTTTCTTCTTCTTCTTCTTCTTTTTCTTCTTCTTCTTCTTCTTCTTCTTCTTCTTTCTCCTCCTCGTCTTCTTCTTCTTCTTTCTCCTCCTCGTCTTCTTCTTCTTCTTCTTTTTCTTTTTCTTTTTCGTCGTCATCATCATCATCATCATCATCATCATCATCATCATCATCATCATCATCATCATCATCATCATCATCATCATCATCATCGTTGTTGTTGTTGTTGCTGCTGTTGTTATTGTTGTTACTAGGCCTGCAGATTTTAACTATTACTTATTCGATCAATTTCTAAAACTTTAATCGATTAATTTTTTAATCGTTTTTTAAATAAATTTCATTATGTCGAGCGACCAATTCAAGAGTGAGCGATATGGCGACCAATAAAAATGTGAAACGTTTCTATTCTTCCATGATCAGATGAATTCAGTTTCAGCTTCGTTTATATACGATTACCACCTTTTATTATTGCAAGACAAAGAGAGCTTGAACGGCTTTAACGTTCTGTTGACTTCTTCGTTTGTGTTTTGGTCGACAAAGCAGAACGCCTACCAGGGTTCGATTCCAAACTACGAGCACGACGACAGTCTCTTCCTGGAGGGACGAGAGCAGCTGAGCTACAACGTCGAGGACAGATCTCGCGTGGAAGCCAGGTACGATCTACCACCGAGGGAGGAACTGAGGAGGCCACCGATCCACCAGCAGACATCGAAATACCAAAGCACGCTGGCACATCGTAAATAGAAGACTCAGGACTTATGTATGTATGCACAATGACGAAGAGAGACAAAGAGGTCTTGGAGAACAATAGAAATGACACCAATTGAATAGAATAAATTACACCAACTTACGTAGCACGTATAGAGGCTACATCTGTAGCTATACACCAGGTTACCAGCATATAATGTTATAAATATAATTATGCGCAAATTGAACAATGCATGAAGCAACACAACATCTGACTAAACCAGTGGTTCCCAACCTTTTTTGCATGTAGGGCCACTTTTTCTAAGTTGGAGGACGCGAGGGCCACTTTTTCTTATTTGAAGAACATTAGAGGGCCACAAGGCTAAAATTTAATTAACGAAAAAGCATATAAAATGGTTATAATTGATTCATATTAGAATGTTTGATGCTATTTATAGACGTCAAAATAAAATAATTTGTAATAGAAAATAATTATATGTTCTATTCTGTCCAAATTGTCAATTTTTTCATATACTTTTGTTAATTCTTTGAGAGATGAGGGCCAGGTTTTGAGGACTGGCGGGCCATTTTTTGAGGCCTCGCGGGCCACTTTTGGCCCGCGGGCCACGGGTTGGGAACCGCTGGACTAAACTATAATATCACGAACGCTATATAATATATATATATATATATATATATATATATATTGACACATCAGGCGTGTTTATGCATGTGCGTTGCAGCAAACGTGTGTGTGTGTGTGTGTGTGTGTGTGTTGATGTGTGTGTGTGTGTGTGTGTGTGTTGATGTGTGTGTCGGTGTGTGTGTGCGTGTCATCCGTAGTTGGTTTCACGTTGACTAACCCAACCTATTTAATTGATAAGCCAAACTTCCATGCGAGCTACATGTGTACATGACCATACGTCAGCTAATTCACATGGCATGGACAAACGGACTGCATGAACAGACGACCATACAGACAGAGGCAGAAGCTCCTTATATACTTCTTGTCCTTCTCCTTTTTTCCTCCTTCTCCTCCTTCTTCTTCTCCTCCTCCTCCTCATCCTCATCCTACTCGTCCTCTTTCCCTATTAATTTCTCTTGCCTTTCCTCTTCCTTTTGCATTTCTTCATTCCCCAACCTTTCATTAGCCTACCTCTCGTCTCAACTAAGTCTCCATGGACATCTACATGTATAAGGGGCATGACAATGTGTCGCGGCACGGTCGAAGAAGAATACAATAACTACAATATTTGCTCAGCTGTTTTGTTAAAAAATGTCATAAAACTATCTAAGTAATTTTTGTAGAATTGGTCGCAACACTGCGGTTCATTGAATACAAGAGCTCGTTACTAAAACTTACTAACCGGAAAATTAGGCCTATTACTGAAATAATATTACTGAAGTTAGGGACTCCTATATAATAGTCTCTGAAGAAGGTTTTCAACAAGACTTAGTGTCTATAGAGTAACCAGCTGAACACACAGACGGACAGCGTCGGAGAAGAAGATTAGCATAAAAACATCTGTTCAGACTGCAATAATAATTATTGTCTCATCTGGAGTGACGACTTTTTTCTTTTTTGTCAGCGAGAATCTCAATAAAACGAATATATAGGCCTATGACTAAAATGTAAGTGAAGAGCAAAATGGACGAAGATAGGAAAACCTGAGCGCTATTATTAATGCACGAGACGCGACGTGTAAAAATTTTGATTGCCTTTTCTGAATAAGATGCCATAATATACCGAGATTCAACTTCCTGCACATATATGGAATTTATAGTGGCTTCGCCGGTTATTCTGAAAATGATAGCTTGATGATGATGACGACGACGACGACGATGACGATGACGATGACGATGATGATGATGATGATGATGATGATGATGATGATGATGATGATGATGATGATGATGACGATGACGATGACGATGACGATGACGATGACGATGACGATGACGATGACGATGACGATGACGATGATGATGATGATGATGATGATGATGATGATGATGATGATGATGATGATGATGATGATGATGTTACGATGATGACGATGATGATGATGATGCAATAGTTAAGCAACTATTTTTTAAAATGGCAGCATAGAATGCTGTAGTCGAGTTTCGTTTGAACAGCTGAGATTGCAATTCTACGAATTGGGCAGACAGTCTAATAATCAAACATTGGGCGAAGTTGACGAAAGTTACAATACTTTCTCAATACATGACATGTATGTAGGCCTATAACTGAGAAAGAACGCAATATTTAATTATTGAGAGATGTGATTGTCAACAACAGTAAGGTTTTGATTGAAGATTGCCAAGATTTCGGATTGGAGAAGAGTAAGAAATGGTTCAAGTAAAGAATTAACGGAGACGGGTCTGCATGGAGGGAGGATGGGCCATAGTTTAATTACTGGTTGGCGATGATAGTGTTTCGAAGGTGATTTAGTCTCTCCCAAAGAGTGAGAGGAGGAAGACCTGAAGAGTTGAGTCATCAGCTCAGAGGCTTCTCCCCTCACACATCCTATAAACAAACGGGCCCAACCCCTCTCCTTCCCCCTCCATAACCGGCCTCTTCTCCCGACGCGAGCTTTGGCTCATTTCTGATACACGCTGTTTACACTGGGCTGAAGCTGCGCCCGTCTTGCGTAACTATAGGGATAGAAGACCATGTAGGCCCTATCAGCTTAGAAAGATGGCGGCTTGAAATTTTTTCCCGCTTTGAAAGTTTAAAAAATGAAAGAAACGAAAGGAGAAAATAAATTCGAAGAGCATCATTATAGGTCACTTCCATGGCTGCCATGGAAGTGCTTGGTAGCCAAATCACGTTCAGTAAGTAGCCCAAATGCCGCGAGATAAACAGCTAAATTAATACGTTTATTAATACATACTGAATTGGTTTCGTAAGTCACGTCACAGACACGTGATGAAACCAAAGACGTAGAAATTTAGATGGCAGATTGTCTATACAGTGCTTGCCGAAGACTGGTCGCACCCATAGCCTACGTAGGCTCTAAAACACTTAGTAAGCTTATTATAATTATTATATGGCCTATAATTGTTAGGTAGCAACTTCACATTGGTCTACGATTAGCAGGTAGCAACAGTAACCAACTGCGATCGACTCATAATTTCGCCGTTACGTCTGCGGATCATTCACAAGTAGCCCACTTGCCCAAATTAAATTTGAAAAGTAGCCCAACTCGCGCTTCTCGCGACTATCTGGCAACCCTGGATGGAGAAAATGACGCTCCGATCTTCAAGTAAGTAAGTAAATAAGCATGTACTTTACTGAACCACCTGCAAATGCACTGCGAGAACATGAAAATAAGAACAATTTAAGCGAGTACAATAAGCAAACATACGAATTATAATTAAAGTTCACAATTCAGATTTTGCAATAACAACACAATGATGCAACGTTTTGTGTAGCCTTTCCACGTCACTGCTTACGTCATCCGATGCTACTGAATATATTGGCAATTCGACAACCGATATTAGGCCTACCGGTATCATTTTTCAGCGAAATTACTTTTATTTTAAACACTATTACCAGTCTGTTATTAATATCAGACGGACATTGAAAGGAGACGCCCAAGTGTAACCATGCACGGACACGGACCACGTTATTAATTCTGAAAGCTACATCGTCTTCGCATCCGATACGTTCTTAAGACATTGACATATTATGACATAATATTCTTCAACTTCCAGTGTTAAGTTTGCTAACTAACATCGGGCTCAGACTGAACGGCCTCGTTGTCTACCAGCTGAGCATTAATTTGTCACCAAGGTTAGAAGCAAACTATTTTGGGGCTGTCCCATGCCACAGCCCACAGGCTTTTTCAACGTGCAGTTGTACACAAAATGTGCAGTTCTGAATGGATTTGTGCAGTCGTAGATGCACTTATGTACAGTTAAAACTAGCAAAAAAATCATTGTCCTCCGATTGGAAGTAATTTTGGCTACCATGGAGGATGGGAAAGGAAAGAAGGAGTTGTGCAGTTCTAAAAATTCCTTTAAAACAGCCCGGTCCCATGCAGATGTTCAGAAGCTTTAAGCTCCGCTTTGTACACGTGCCATGCATTCTGGTACTTTGTTTTACGCAGCTGTGCACCGTTCTTGTCTCTATATTGAACCACAGTATAGAAGCAACAAACATTAGGTTATATGTGTTGACTTCCGGCCTCTGCTGTAGTCAGAATGTGTGACTGATTTGAACGCGAGTCTTGTCCATCCGCCATTTGTATACTGAACCGTATACCGACCAATCATAGACGATTTCTCACACCTGACCAACCATATAGGCTAGGAGTTTTCTCATACCGAATACTCGCAAACGATTTCTCACACCGACCAATCACAGACCAGCTTCTGTCGCAGGCTCTGATTCAAAATGGCGTAGTTGATCAACGGACAGCAATGTCAGTCGACGTACTGTTTGTTATAAATTTAGGCAATAATTGTGACTGAACTGTGTATTGTACGGTTTGTACCCTGCATTGTATGATTTGTATCGGAAGGTCTAAGCCTAGGCTACTATGTATAGTTGTATACAACTGAAACAGCATCCCAGACGATCAGCAGAAGTTCGAGGATTCTAAACCTCCTCCTCCTCCTCCTCCTCCTCCTCCTCTTTTAACGATAGTAATCTGAACAGCAGACGTTTCATTGGTGAAGCCGTTTCCATGTTCATCCGCGCCTCCGTCGTCATAAGACGCCTTGTAGAAGCCGGACGTTCGCCACGACACTCGCAAGGCGGCGCCGCTCTGACTCGTCGCGCCACCTGCCGAATAGAGATGTCGGCGTCCGAAGTTGGCAGCGCGGCAGAGCAGCGTGGCGAGTATGTTGCGGAAGCTGGACCTGAAGCTGTCGCAGAGGATGCTGTAGATGAACGGGTTGACGCAGCTGTTGATGAAGCCGGCCAACTGCGTGCTGAGCATCGTGAAGAGGAAGTTGGATCGGCGCAGGAAACTCACTTCCTGCATCTGACTGATGAAGGAGACGAGATAGAACGGAGCCCATGACGTCAGAAATGACGTCGCAACCGCTATGATCACTCGCACGATCTACAAGGCCAAAAAACAAATATTCGTGTAGGCACACACGCGCACACACACACACACACACACACACACACTTGAATTTATATAAATATATATATATATATATAAATATATATATATATATATATAAATCCGGTCCTTTAATATAGGTCTTTCTCAAAACCCTGCAGTATACTTCACAGATAAGCACGGTGGGTGGTGTAGTGGTGGCGTCCTCACCTTGGAGCCGAAGGGTTCTAGGTTCGAATCAAATATTCGTGTAGGCACACACACACACACACACACACACACACACACACACACACACACACACACACACACACACACACACATTTGAATTTATATATTCTATTCTATTCTATTTTTGGATTTATAAAGCGCCTCTCACAGTACAAACTAATATATATATATATCGTCTGTTTAGAGTGCAATGGTTCTAACTCCAATGCTTATAGCCATGGAGTTAGCACCGTTGCACTCTAAACAGACGATATATACATATAAATCCGGTCCTTTAATCTAGGTCTTTCTCAAAACCCTGCAGTATTTCACAGATAAGCTTATAAGGTCACATGGATGGCGGTAAATGTATTGTACTGATAATCCTATAACACACCATGCATCCATAAGTCATTCATTGTTCCTCCTTTCCTTCTTCTCTGTCTCATCAACCAATTGCTCAATCATCTACTCGACCTCAGGGACATAGTTGTGGGGCGCGGTGGTGTAGTCTAGTGTAGGTGGTGTAGTGGTGGTGTCCTCGCCTTGGAGCCGAAGGGTTCTATAGGTTCGAATCCACCATCAAGCCGCCGTGTATAGGGACCGTGCGCAAGTAGTAATATTGAAGGGGCGCTATAGAAATGGAGAAATAAAAAAAGCACAACACGCCTGACCAGCTAGGCTATAGAACAAAACTTAAACTTCGATAACACTGATTCTTATGCGTTGCTTTTCACTGTTGCATGCATACTATGAGCATTTAATGCTAAACTGCTGGTTATAAACATTCAATGAAGATTGAAGACAATGACCTTTCTCTTGTTGCGTTCGAAGTTCCTTCCCGTCTGTCCTCTCCTCGATACGTCAGCCGGACGCAGAAGACAAACAGACATATGGACACACGTGTAAACGATGATGACGACAGGCAAGACGTACATAGTGACGATAAGAAATAAAAAGAAGCCTTTACGAAACGACCCAACGGACCCCGGCGACCCTCCCTCTGCATCGGCATCGGTCCCCCCATCAGGGTCATCGATGGCGACGGTGGGGGTTGTGGCCGCCTGCAGGGTCGCCAGCCAGACATCGATGTCGTCGAAGCGATCGGTGCAGATGCGGCGGGTGATGGAACCGAGTTGGCTGCTGACGTTGAAAGCGTAACTCTTGCAGAGCAGGTATGGGAGGGAGACGGTGAATGCCGTCAGCCAGGAGATGAGGAGGATGCGACGGGTACGAGACTTCGTCGCCAGAGCTTTCGCGTTCAGCGGATGGACGATGGCGATGAATCTGTGAGAAAAGCAACAACTGGATTAAGTTCAACATGTTCGGCCGAACTGGGGTCCCACACTTTAGGGGCCCCATGCACACATGCGAGAAAAAACTTTTGAGGACAAAATTTTTTGGTATATTCTGACGACATTTCGACCAAACGAATAAAAAACAGGTCATCAGATTTTTCGATCGAAGATTCCCCCCCCCCCCCCCCAATATTGTCCGAACAGGGCCCCCACATTTCTTAATCCTGCAACAACTGTAAACAGCGGAATGAACAAGCAGAAGATGCGGATATAGAAGGATAAACAAGATAGTAGACATGTGTACGTAAGCAAGTATACAAATAGACGCATATATATATATTCATTCATTCATTCATTCATTCATTTCAAGAATTTATATAGCGCCACTTCAAGAAATCCACTCAGAAGCGCTCCCAAGCCAACCACGGTGAAACAAAAAAGTTTTAAGGAGCTTGTAGAACACTGACGAGTCGACCCTAGGCAGCAAGCGCATCTGCAACGGGAGACTATTCCAGACAGAAGGACCTACAACTGAGAAAGCACGACGCTGACAGGTTGATATTTCAACACGCGGGACCAAAAGCTTACCGCTAGAGGCAGAGCGAAGGGCTCTGCGAGAAAGGACAACAGATAATGGATAGCAGAGTTCACACAGATAAGTCGGGGCACAGCCAAGGAGACAACGCCAAACCAGTGAAGCAATTCTGTATTCGATGCGCTGTGAGATAGGGAGCCAGTGTAGAGTATCACGAATGTAAGATGAAACGGATGCATATTTGGGGATTCGACCAATTAGCCGGGCTGCAGACCGAAGAACACGGTCAAGTCGGGATATCAATAATAGAGGCAAACCAACCAGAATAGAGCAACAGTAGTCCAAGCGGCTGGTAACAAAAGCATGAACAAGGGTAGCAGCAGAGTTCTCTGATAAGAAGCGAGAGATGACCCGTAGCTGACGAATTTGGTAGTAACAGCCACGAGTCAGCTAGCTGGTTGACATGTTTTGAGAAACTAAGTTCTTCATCAAGCATAAGGGGAGGATGGCATCCGCGTTCACGAAGCCTGGGTCAATCCGGGCGCGCCCTCCCTGTGAGTACCTTCGGGGAAACTAAGGATGCCACCAGCTGACCGAATTCATCCGAATCCCGGTCCACGCTCCGACAAGATCTGGAGCAGTAGCATACGCGAAGAAGATCAAGCATAACACCCAAGTCCCGGACAGAATCAAAAAAGGTAACATGAAGAAATGCTTTAGCGACGGCACAACGATCAACATTTGCCAGTCTTCTACGTCCACCCAACCAGATGAATTGAGTTTTGGAAGCATTAAGTAGGAGGCGTGTCAGCTAATTTAATCAGTGCACGCCGATTGTCGTACAGCGACGTAAGTAGGCCAGGTGCAAATTGCCGCGCGGCGTCTGCACAGGTGATTGTCTGGACAGCACGTGACGTCTAGACGAGCGTACGTTAATTGTACAAGAAGGGAGTGGAAGAGAAGAAGGAGAGTTGCGTGTTGAGAGCCGTTGAGATAGGCTGTAAGAGTTGTTGTTGAGTTGCGATAGAGTAGACTGATGAAGATAGTAGTCGTGTAGTTGTTATGATAACGCAAGTGTAGTCATTGTTGTGTTGTTGCTGATCGTTTTACTTTATATCGGATTTTGGAGTATAATAAGAAGAGTTAAACACGTCGTCGTTGTTGGTTAACAAAACAGTGAAAGACTGTAGATTCTTTAACCTAGCCATTTAGCTAATGAAACAGTTATCTAGGGATAGGCCTACGCTACCACGAACTTATACGAAGAAGCTTCCGAAGAGACTGAAGGTCACACGTAGAGAAGAAGAGGGAAAAGACTTGTGACATTTGGTGTCGTTGCGGTGAGATAACGATCCAAGTTGCAGGATAACGATCCAAGTTGCAGGAGAACGATCGTAGTTACGAACGGAGGGATTCTATTCAATCAACAGACGTTGTGGAGGAACGGACGCTGCGAATTTATCGAGGAGCCGAGCACACGGGAGAAGCAACGATACATCGAGCATCCGTACGTCAGTGAGAAACGACAACACAACGACTACGAGGTAGAAAAAACTTGCTTGTCTATTGAAGTTTGCTTAAAGAATTGAAGTCAGTCAATTGCAAACATTTGAAGAGTAGCCTACTATTTATCGACTAGCATCAGTAAAGTAAAGAAGTAAGATGGAGAAACTTACGGAGAAAAAGCAAGCAAATATTAAGAAGATGTCTACTGATAGACTGATAAAACTGCTAATTGAAGCAGATCTAGACGCAGAAGAAGTTGAACAAATGTCGAGGGAAGAATTGATGAGAAATTTAGCCGAGGTTTGGGCTAAGAAAGAAGAAGAAGGTGCTGTCGGAGGCGCTGCGGAGAAGCCAGTGGAGAAGCCTGAGGCACCGATGTCCATGGAGGCGTTGCTGCAATTCATGATAATGAAAGAGGAGCAGCGTAAACAAGAGGAGAAAGAGCGTAAACAAGAAGAAAAAGAGAAAGAAGAGCAGCGCAGACAAGAGGAGAAAGAGCGTAAACAAGAGGAGAAAGAGCGTAAACAAGAGGAGAAAGAGAAAGAGGAGCAACGAGCGGAAAGAGCGGAAAAATTAGAAAGGATAAGACAACAAGAGATAGACATGCAGAAGCAACAGTTCCAGCTTCAGTTAGAACAAATGAAAATAGATCGTGACGAATCAGAACGAAGAAGGATGGAGTTAATGATAGAGTACGAAAAAGCAAGAAAAAGCGATGAAGAAATACGAAAGCAGCAGATTGAGGACAAAAAGGCTCGCGAGGAAGAAAAAGAAAAGATGCGTTTACAAGAACTGGAGAGAGCAGAAGAAATTCGTCAGGAAGAATTTCAAGCCGGAAAAGACAATTTGGAAAAAGCAGAAAGAGAAAGAGAAGAGCAGATGCAGTTAGAACAAAAGAAACTTGCTATCAAGGAGGCTCAACTTAAAGAAATGGCCATTGAAAAAGAAGAACGCAGAAAGCAGTTAGAACTGTTGCAGCAGAAGATTGAACAAGAAGAACTGCGGAGAATCGAAGATCAAGATCGACTGAAGAAGAGGGACGAAGATGATCGTAAGAGCCGGGAAGTATCAGAACAGATTAGGCTCAAAGAAAGTGAGACAATGGTGTCCAAGATTAAGAAGATAGGTGACGCAATGAAGCATGTGTTACCGAAGATGCCGTATGATATGATGGAAGTGCCATTATATTTTGAAACAGTTGAAAATGCATTCAATAGCTTCGCTGTGGAAAAGCAATATTGGGTGAAATTGTTGTTGCCATTGATGACCCCGAGAGCGCGAACGGTATTGAATCGATTGTCATTTGAGAATTTAGATAAATACGATGCAGTGAAAGAGCATTTGTTGAAGGAATTCAAGTTAACAGCTCGTGAGTACAGGTCAAGGTTTGCAGATGCCAAGAAGACAGCCGAAGAAACGTATACGATGTTCACGGCTAGGCTGAAGAACCTGTTGAATTATTATGTCCGAAGTAGACGAGTGGACAAAGACTACGAGAAGCTGTTTGATTTGTTAGTGGCGGATAAGCTGAAAGAATGTTTACCACCAGGTCCACTACAGTTTGTCTTAGCAAAAGAGGGCACAGAATGCTTGGAAGCTAGTAATGTTGCAGATCTCGCAGATATACATGTAAACAATCGGATTGGTGTGATGTTCCAAGACAAACCGAAATTTGAAGCATGGGACAATAGTCCAAAGCAACCCAAGTGGAACAAGGATAGCAAAGACACCGGAAGCCAAGCCAAGAGTAATGATGCAAAGAAAGATGATTATTCTGGAAAGCAGTGGTCGCAAGATAAACAAGAGTCAACGTGGGACAGACAAGCCTACAATCGAACTCCGCCGCTGGGACGCCCAACAGAAAGTAATGCATCTTACACGCCGTACAACAAGTGGGAGAACAAGGAGCAAAGAAGTTTTATCAAGAAGCGTTGCCACAATTGCAATTCTGATAAACACCTAATAAAACATTGCCAAGCACCAGGAGCGGCAAATCTGAGGAAGAACTTTAGCAGAAGTGCAGAAAATCTTCGAGTAAACCAGATACAAGTGATAAATGCACCTCCTGGTTGGGAAGAACAATGCAACCAAGAAACAGAAGTAAAGTCAGTGATGAAGTGTACGCCGCAGTTCACCATACTGAAAGAAGCGATAAAGACTACTTCCATTGCAGAAAGTTGTCGAGAAACAAAAAGTAAAGAGGAGTGTCAACGCATAAAGAAGATATCGTTGCAGCATGTAAATGTGGAGATACGTGGGACTGATGGGCAGCCTGTGCAAGTCGAGGCGTTGATTGACTCGGGGACCGAGATACCAGTAATCAACGAGGAACTACTGAAAGGAACGACAGTAGAAGAAATCGGCAGAGTTCATTTGCAATGTGTAGCTGGAGAGCCGATTCCAGCTAAGTTGGTGAAAATCGAAGTGCGGATGAGCGGTCGTAACGAAGGAGCAGCTACAGAGGACAGGACAATAAATATCGCGCCATATTTAACTTTAGTGTGTGCCAGCATTTCAGCAGAACTGTGTAAAGAAAATCCAGAAAAGTTCCTGCTACATCCAGAGATAATTGCAGAACTGAAAGAGGTTCCACCAATCAGTATATTGCAAGGAGAGCTACAAGCGAATGTGACTACAAGAGCACAAAGTCGGAGAGCAGAAGTCGAAGACGGAGAAGATGAAACGATAAACGAAAGTTCGCAAGAAGATGACACGGAAAGCGAAGATGAACTCAGCATCCAAGATGACGAAAGAACAACATCTGAGAACAATGAAACTGAAGAAGAGATGGCTGCATGTGAACGAAATGATAGTGAAGATTCCGGAAGCGACGCTGAACTGGAGACAAGTATGAGGGACTTGTTCACAGAGAATTCGAACGATGAAAGACAGCTGGAAGATGCGAAGAAATTCGAGGAGCAGCAGAGAAATGACGAGTCACTGAAATCGTGGTGGAGGATCGCTGAAGACCAAAGATCAGAGTTTATCGTGGTGAATGGATTGCTGTATAAGAAGCATCAAATGCTGGATCAGCTTGTGTATCAGTTGGTGTTACCGAAAGAGAGAAGAATTCAAGTAATGGAATTAGCTCACGAGTCAGTATTTGGCGGACACTTGGGAGAAGAGAAGACACGAGAGAGAATCAAGTTGTCCTTTGTCTGGCCAAAGATGCGTCGAGACGTGGTGAAATTTTGTAAGTCCTGTGAGAAGTGTCAGCTGAAGGCACGAAGTTTGGTGATGGATCGAGTGCCGATTACACCAATTCCAAGGGAAGATGTTCCATTCCGACGGATGACTATGGACGTGGTAGGCCCAATAGAACCGAAGTCAGCAGCTGGGCATAAGTATTGCTTGTGCATAGTGGATTCATGTACAAGATGGCCGACAATCTTCTTGCTGAAGTCATTGACTGCTAAGGCTGTGTGCGAAGCTTTGATGAAGCTTTTCATTGACGTGGGGGTGCCGTCTGTGATCACCAGCGACAGAGGCACGAATTTTACAGCCAGTCTTACAAGAGAATTTTTGAAATTGATGGGATGCTGTCCACGATTCGATTCACCGGGGCATCCAGAGGCAGCCGGATTAGTCGAGAGATGGAACCAGACGTTCAAGAAGATGGTACATCATGTCATTGTGGAAAATCCAAGACAGTGGCATAAAATCATTCCGTTTACCGTATGGGCATTGAGAGAAGTTCCTAACGCAACGACAGGAGTGGCACCATATCTGCTGGTGTATGGAAAAATGCCAAGAGGACCATTAACTATCTTAAAGAAAAGCTGGACCAAAGAAATAAATCTACCGCCAAACATTGGAGTACAACCAGCAAAGTACCTGAAGAACTTAAGAGCAGACATGGAGAAAGCTTTGATATTTGCTGAGAATTGTGCAGAGGAAAAGCAAAAACAATACGCCAGTCAATACAACAAGAGGGCCAAGGATAAAGAATTCGAACCAGGAGAAAACGTCATCGTCCTGTATCCAACGTCAACCAATAAATTGATCTCACGATGGCATGGTCCATGTACAGTGCTACAAAGAAGATCCAAGTATTCGTATCTGGTGGACATGAATGAAAACGGCCGACGAATCGTCCATGCCAACAAAATGAGGAAGTTCATCGCAAGAACATTATCGTGTGGTCTCATCGTGGAAGAGGACGACGAATTCGGATCAGTGGTAGAGCTACCATTGAAAGAAGACCATGCAGAGACGACACAGAAATCGCTGCAATTGGACTATGAACAGATCGGACATCTTACGAGCGAGCAACAGAAACAGCTACTGGATGTACTGAACTGTTATGCAGACAGAGTTTCGGACAAACCTGGATTATGTACACTGGTAGAACAGGAAGTGGTGCTGAACCCGAAGAATCCTAACATTTGCTAACTAATTGATTGATATTTTTTGGTTTCTACAGACAATTTATTTGTAATTTTGCTGAAATTGCTAAACCATTAACAGATTTAACTAGCAAGCAGACACCTGAGAACATTGTTTGGACTGAGGACCACCAGAAATCTTTTGATTCTCTTAAAGAAATTGTTTTATCAAATGTGATTTTATACATGTTCGAGGTTGGCAAACCATTTAATTTGTACTGTGATAGCAGTGATTTTGCTGTGGGGGCTGTGCTGTCACAAGTGGACGATGAGGGGATAGAACGTCCCGTTTCATTTATCAGCCAGAAGCTGACAGATACCCAGAGGAGATGGGCGACGATTGAGAAGGAAGCCTATGCAATCATATGGGCTTTAAACAAATTGAAAGAAATCATTATTGGTTCCAAGATTAATGTGTTCACTGATCATAATCCTTTAGTTTATTTGACTGAGTCAATGTCGAAGTCTGCTAAGTTAGTCAGATGGTCTTTATCATTGCAAAATTTTGACATTCTGTTGAACTATAAGAAAGGAAAGTTGAATGTAGTAGCAGACTGCTTATCGAGATTGTAGTATAAGGTATTTTGTGATTGCATTTAGTATAAGAATTGTTTGTATTTAGTTTAAGCATTATACGTTCGCTAATTTTTAAGATTAATTAGCTCTCTTCAAAAGAAAGGAAGGAGGTAATGTCAGCTAATTTAATCAGTGCACGCCGATTGTCGTACAGCGACGTAAGTAGGCCAGGTGCAAATTGCCGCGCGGCGTCTGCACAGGTGATTGTCTGGACAGCACGTGACGTCTAGACGAGCGTACGTTAATTGTACAAGAAGGGAGTGGAAGAGAAGAAGGAGAGTTGCGTGTTGAGAGCCGTTGAGATAGGCTGTAAGAGTTGTTGTTGAGTTGCGATAGAGTAGACTGATGAAGATAGTAGTCGTGTAGTTGTTATGATAACGCAAGTGTAGTCATTGTTGTGTTGTTGCTGATCGTTTTACTTTATATCGGATTTTGGAGTATAATAAGAAGAGTTAAACACGTCGTCGTTGTTGGTTAACAAAACAGTGAAAGACTGTAGATTCTTTAACCTAGCCATTTAGCTAATGAAACAGTTATCTAGGGATAGGCCTACGCTACCACGAACTTATACGAAGAAGCTTCCGAAGAGACTGAAGGTCACACGTAGAGAAGAAGAGGGAAAAGACTTGTGACAAGGCGGTTAGAGGCTAACCAGCTAGCCAGCTTATCCATAGCATGACACATTTGCTGAACTACTTCCAGACTATTGTCAGGGTGGCAGTGGGTGTACGCTTGAACATCATCAGCATAAAGCTGGTGAAAAAGACCCCAAGATGTAAGCAGTGATCCTATGCCAGACGTATAAATAATATACAGCAATGGTCCCAAAACAGAACCCTGAGGGACTCCAAAAGGGGCAGGAACCTAGACAGATCTGGATGTACCAAAGACAACAGAATTGGTACGTTCCGTTAAAAAAGAATGAAGCCACTTAAGAGGCTGATCCACAACGCCAAAAGAGGTAGAAAGGCGTTGGAGGAGTATGTTATGGTCGACGCAGTCAAAAGCCGAGCTAACATCAAATAAAGCCAGAAGAGAGACGCGTCCTGTATACCCATAGCACCATAGAGATCAGATAAAAGGCGGAGTAAAAGAGTCTCAGTCGAATGATTCTTACGTATAGACTTGAGAATATACCATTCTTATATATATAATTAATAATTATATATATATATATATATATTTGTATACAAGCAGCAGGCTGACATGGGCTTAAGATCTGAGTGTAATGTATTGAACGTCTAGAGCCGGTAGAAACAATATAGGATACATTACATTTTTTACACTCGAAGAGCAACATAAAGGTAATGAATGGAAAGAGAGACAGACAGACAGAAGACAGACACACAGAGACAGGAACAGGCAGAGAGGGAGGGAGGCAGACAGACAGGCAGAGCTAGAGACAGTGATAGAGAGATCAGAAACCGAGACAAAGAGACACATAGACAGACAGAGACAGCGACAGACAGAGACACACAGGCATATAGGTAGAGACATGCAGACAAGGACAGACAGACAAAGATCGTTCATAATGGTGATGTTCAGTGTCAGGTTACTATAGGGCAATCCAAAAATTAAGGAATAAAAATAATTAACGTAGTTTAAAATCATTTAGGGCTTGCTTAAATATTTCAAAAATAATATTCAATAGGGTTGAAAATATGCAGTTTACACTGGCCAGCGTGTGAGTCGCTATTCAGAAGAATTATATTCCAAAGTCACTTACCACAGATATAATATATCTCGTGAGATCAGGTTGCTTAAATATCTGGGGCAGTTAATCAAAAAACAAATGAATATCAGTCCATGAGGTCTAGAAACTGTATCCGTTGTAATAACAGAACTCGAGATCTAAAAACTGTGCAAACAAACACACGTAGGCATACACAAAACAAACACATGTATACGCAATTACTCATACACAAAGAGATGACATTATTTCTGTATTAGAAGCTGGATCATTATTCACCGGCTCATTAGTAAGGTCATCTTTAATTAAAGATGCAATGCTGCAGCTCCTTTTCCTTCCCGACGTGATCTGCCAATTACGTGGAAATCAAGGCAGGAAACAACATTTTGGTTTCTATAGTAATCTATATTTCAGGAGGAGGAGAAAGCATATACTCCAGGTTTCAATTAGTGCTATGATTGCTAACAGAAACAATTTGTTTTAAAGTCTCGAAAAACCTATTATATAGCCTACACGCACATCTAAGTGCATTATATTAGAGTTTTTAATTAATGCGTTATATGTTTAGTAAAAAAAATCGTCAAACCCATCTTCTGCCAGATATTTGTTGGGTTCAATCTAAGCTGGCCATACTGCAGTATATATAGAAATTTAGATCAGGATCGAATGTCATGATAGGCTATACACTGTCAATGTGACATCACTAATCGTTGGTTGACTGAGAATATACTGGATATTTTTGGGAATAATTATAGGCTCGTTTGGGTCGTATAAGCGCCACTGACATGAGTTTATGCGTGGAATTGCAGACGCTTTCTGAATATATATCAATCATCATTTCAGAATAATTCTCGAATGGATGACGATTGACGACAAAAGATAATAACGTCGTCGCAAAAATCAAGACCGTGATAAATTGCGTAATGCAAGATTGGGTTATTATTATAGTCTGGTATTCGGCGCTTTGTCATCTTTTTCTATGTGCTAAATGCTAGACAATCGCGCAACCTTTCATTTGAAAAGGAGGGGGTGTAATTGGCGTGGAAGGTCCAAATGAGGTAAGCTGAGTGCTGAGTGCGGTGAGAGTTTGGTGTTGTAAATGTAAGTATTTTTTCAGCGCCCACGCAAGCCGCATCACGATGTCCAGCTTATTCACCGGCGATATATGTCAAATCATGCTCGAGATAGTTAACCAAATTGCGTGTTCGTTCCGGTGCCAGATGTGTTTTTTGTTGTACATTGAATAATTACCGGTGTATACGAAATTACTAAGAATCTCTGCAGTATGCTTGCGTCCAAAACTAGGTCATCTTCTCACATCCACTGCAGTTTGCCTATACTTTGAAGACCGCCAATTTTCATCCACTGAGGCTTGTTAACAATATGAAAGCAGGAGACACATTACATGGGATGAGAAGCATCTCTCTGTGGCAGCAGCAGCTCTTCACGACATGTCGGTAACTCATTCACAGCTGGAGAATGTAGTCGGCGCCTAGAGCGAATCACACGAAAGACATGACGCTGTGAAGAAGCATTAGCTGTCGTTATATCATTCGTCACACTGTCTCTTCTTCACAAAAGCATGCAGCGACAGGAACTGTTCCTAATAGACTATGTCTCTCTGTATATTCTCCCTGTATATACTGTGGTTACTTTTGGTCAATTATGGAGCTGAACATGATTTCTCTTGAACCGGATGAACGCAATCGACACAATGTCATGGAGTGCACATCGTAAAATTGTCGCAGTTGTTCTTTTGTCCGCTTTGAAGAGCAGCACACTCGTGTGTTAACTGATAAGGAAGATGCAAGACGGAGTGGAGGGAGTGTCAGTTGGAGAGAGGAGAAGGAGGAGAAGGAGGTGCAGTATGCTTTTGGTGCATGTGCTAACCTTGAAGAGGGGGCTGTATGATTCGTGGTAATAAATGTAATGAAGGAATAACACTCGGCCTCTCTACAAGGACTATAGACTATAAAGCGTCTTCATATAGATCTAATTATCGCTATACTTTTGTCTCGCTGTTTAGTGACTTAGTCCATTAATTATTTTCGTCCTTGACTTTTCTATTCATTCTTCTCTGCTTGATATCAATTATAGCCCAGCCGATACATTCTGATCAACACCGTTTTCATTCCGCTCCTAACACTCCTTCCTCCTTCTCCTTCCTTTCCTTCCGTCGTCTGTCTTCCCTATGCTATTGTTCCCAACTTCCTCCTTCCTTCTTTATTATTTCCTGCTGCTTCAATCTCTTCTCCACATCATCTCCTTCCTTCTTCCCATTTCCGTGTCTTTTTCCTTAACACAACAATAGTCTCCGTATAATTCAACATCTCATCATAATCCCAGTCGGCACTCTCCAGCCCTCTTCTTCCAACTCCCATTGCCACTCCATCAAAGACTGAGCCGGTGACAGGGTCAATGATCGACGGCTTCGTTAGCCACTCATACAATTCCATTCTCTGCTGCAGCTTCTGTGCTTCGGGGCGATTTACTTAGTGGTCGAACAACTGCCACCACCGCCATGATCTCATCAATCGTAATTAGCAAGGACTTCCAGAAGCACCATCAATAACGTGTCCAATGAAAAAACACCACCACGTTCGACCACAATGCAGTGGCGAGCTTTTATTTGTAGTAGAAACTTCGATTAATTATTTTTTCCACAACTTCTGCTCTCGTCGTCAATTTCATGTTTTCATCGTCCGCCTTTGCTTCGCTCGTCTCTGCCTCTTCTTCTTCCTCTTCTTCCTCTTCTTCCTCTTCTTCCTCTTTCCTTTCCTCTTCTTCTTCCTCCTCTTCCTCTTCTTCTGCCGACTATGTTGCTCCTCTTCCTGTTCCTCCTTTTCTTTTTCCTCCTCTTCTTCTTTTTCTCTTTCTCCTATTCTTTCTCGTTTTCATCTGCTTCATTCTGATTCATCTTCTCCTACTTCCTGCTTCTCGTCCTGACTCTCTGTTCACTACAAACTGCTCCTCACTTTGTTTTCGCTCCTTCTCGTGTCTCGCTGTTCCCTGTTCCATTCGCCTGCCCTCTCCTATGCATCTTCTTCATCTTCAAAATTCTCCGTTCCCCCTCCGTCTTCTGCATAATCTTCATCTCCCACATTCTCTGCTTCTTACCTTCACATCAATTCTCCACTTTCACCCTCTACTGCATGATCTTCATCGTCTCGCATTCTCCACTTCTTCCTCCTTCTCTTTATTCTCATACGCTGCATCTTCTTCATTCCTCGCATTCTCCACTTCCTCCTCCTCTTTATTCTCAACACTGCATTTTATTAATTTCTCGCATTCTCTACTTTCTCCTCTTTGTCTTCCTTATCTTCATCTTCCTCATTATCGACTACCTCTTCACTGTCGTCATTCTCTACATTCTCTACATTCTCCTCCCTCTCACCTCCACTGTCTTGCAACACCTTTAACACCCAGACGTCTGGTAAACGATTCCCGCTAAGAAGACCCTACGGAGCTTGGAGATTGAAGCTGCAGTCAGTCAAATTAGGCGAATTACTTGAGATGAGGTCAATGACATCTGAATATCATCCTTGTCTTCCCTCTGGCCAATCGTGCCCTACTCTGACGTCATCAGCCAAAGACCAATGAACTCGGACTTCGATTAATTCATTCTATTTCTGCTGCAGGCCAAACGAACATAATATTATGTGTGGGTGACATTCTGATGGATACAATGCCTGTGTGTATGCTTGCATAAAAGTGCATATACAAAATGTATACATGTATAGACATTGTATATGCTCGTGTGCACGTGTGTATGTTTCTGCATGTAAGCCTAGTACCGGTAGCCTACGTATGTAACTGCCTGTTTCAGTGCAGTACACTTGTGTGTTTGTGTGTGTGTTGTGTGGGTGTGCTGCGTGTGTGTTGTGTGTGTGTGTGTCTGTGTATCTGTCCATTTGCGTGCGCTATGCATCTGTGTGTTTCTGTGTATAATTATGTGTACATACATGTATATTATTGTATAAGTATCCGACTATCCGAACGAATGCTATGGCATCTGCGCTGCTTGAAGTGTCAGTCAGTTAGTATGTCTATACTGCCATTGTTAACAGATCTAGATGATGATGATGATGATGATGATGATGATGATGATGATGATGATGATGATGATGATGATGATGATGATGATGATGATGATGATGATGATGATGATGATGATGATGATGATGATGATGATGATGATGATGATGATGATGATGATGATGATGATGATGATGATGATGATGATGATGATGATGATGATGATGATGATGATGATGATGATGATGATGATGATGATGATGATGATGATGATGATGATGATGATGATGATGATGATGATGATGATGATGATGATGATGATGATGATGATGATGATGATGATGATGATGATGATGATGATGATGATGATGATGATGATGATGATGATGATGATGATGATGATGATGATGATGATGATGATGATGATGATGATGATGATGATGATGATGATGATGATGATGATGATGACGATGATGAGTAGGAGGAGGTGGAGGAGGAGGAGGACGAGGAGGTGGAGGAGGAGGAGGACGAGGAGGTGGAGGACGAGGACGAGGAGCAGGAGCAGAAGAAGGAGCAGGAGGTATCTAATCGTACCGAAGATGTTTGCTGGCTTCCATAGATATGGTTTCACTGCATCGGAGATTATGCATTTCATTTCCGCGCCACGACACATTTCCAAATGACTCTGTCTGTCTCTGTCTTTGTCTTTGTTTTTCTGTATGCTTATCTGCTGACTGTATTATGTATGTCCGTCCGCGCCTCTGTCCGTCTGTATGCCTGCATGTTTGCGTGTCTGTCTCTGTATATGTCTGCAGATCAGTTTGATGGAAAACATTTGACGTGACAAAGATTTCATTTGTTCGACCGATATTTTTGTTCATCAGGATAACGCCTCTATAGAAGTTATTGGGCCAGATTAGATTATAGATTAAATGTATATATGCAATAATATGAAGAGAGAGAAAGAGAGAGAGAGAGAGAGAAAGAGAGAGAGAGAGAGTGAGTCAGAGACAGAGAAAGAAATCTAGAGACAGATACAGATACAGAGAGAGAGAAAAGATGCAGAAAAAGATGCAGAAGACGAAGAGAGTGAGAGAAAGAGAGGAGTGGAGAAATGGAGAGTGGAGAAGGAGAGGGTACCCGGTATATACGAAGATGAAGAGGCGGTGGATTTGCGTCGGTATCTTCGACTGATTAGAATGCTTGCTGCAGTGGATCACAATAACTCGACGGCCGATAATAATTGCGGATGATCGTGATAAAAAGATCAAGGACAGCATCAGCAGCAGCAGCATCAGCAGCATCAGCAGCAACAGCAGCAGCATCAGCAGCATCAGCATCAGCAGCAGCATCAGCAGCAGCAGCAGGCGATAAACATGTTTATCAGTGACGACGACGACAGCGGAAGACAAGACTTCTTCATCTCTCTGCTTCTTCTTTTTCTTCTTCTTCTTCTTCTTCTTCTTCTTCTTCGTCTGTCAACACAAAAATAATAATTCTCTCGAAGACAATTTCAATCGTTTACTGTCCGCGATCTTAGCTATGCTTTTTGGAGTGCTCGACGATGCAGATGCCGGCCAAATAATCGGGGGGGGGGGGGGGTAGTTCCCATGGCGACCAGAGTCATGTTCTTCATCGTCATCATCTTCTTCATCATCTACGTCTTCATCATCAGCTTTGTCATCTTCTTCTTCGTCGTCATCTTCTTCGTCTACTTCTTCATCATCATCTTTGTCATCTTCTTCATCGTCATCTACTTTCTTCATCGTCATCTTCTTCTTCATCGTCATCTACTTCTTCATCATCATCTTTGTCATCTTCTTCTTCTTCTTCATCGTCATCTTCTTTTTCATCTACTTTTTTATCATCATCTTTGTCATCTTCTTCATCGTCATCTACTTTCTTCATCGTCATCTTCTTCTTCATCGTCATCTACTTCTTCATCATCATCTTTGTCATCTTCTTCTTCTTCATCGTCATCTTCTTTTTCATCTACTTTTTTATCATCATCTGTGTCATCTTCTTCATCGTCATCTACTTTCTTCATCGTCATCTTCTTCTTCATCGTCATCTACTTCTTCATCATCATCTTTGTCATCTTCTTCTTCTTCATCGTCATCTTCTTTTTCATCTACTTTTTTATCATCATCTTTGTCATCTTCATCCTCATGATCAGCTGCTGCTGCTGCTGCTACTGAAGCGATTGCTATTACTGACTTGACTCAATTGTTTATAGTTTTTATACGGTGAGTCAACAGGAAATAAGGATTAACTAGCCTTAATTAAAGAGAACAATCTAGTAAAACGTAATTGTAATTCGATTCAATCCAAATCAAATCTGATATAATATCATCTAATCCAATTCAAATCAGTCTAATCATAATGCAGATATATTGCAAATATAGTTTAATCCAAACATAAGAAATCGAAGTTAATATGATGGAAATCTAGTCATAAATGAAATGCTAATCTAATCAAGTCCAATTTATTATCTAAGTCTCAATCTAATTCTATCTCTAATCATATATAGTCAAATTTTGTTCATACTTTTGACTTATGTAACACTGCGATAAAAAGTTATTACTGGCACAATATTAGAATTCATTATAATAGATATAATTATGTCCGACGATATACAATGATACATGTCGCTGCAAGTGAAAGCCATACAGCAGACAGAGGTCCATGTTGGATAAGTCTAACAGAAACCCAATTGGATGATGGACAGAGAAGTCTTACAAGTCCGATTCTTTTCTGGTTGAGGAAGTCGAAAACAAATAATGTGTTGGCTATACAAGTTTGACTTCCGACCTAAATGGCATTGTGTGAACATGAATAATGACGTAATAATAATTTTATACTTTCGTAACTAGTAAATAATAATTATTATTGATATAAAGACGCAGAAAAGAATCAAGCAGGTCAGTTTTGCATACTTGTGGAATGACTGGTGTCAGTTTTGAATTCTTGTGGAATGACTTGTGTCAGTCATTTTGTGGAATGACTTGTGTCAGTGATTTTGTGAAATGAATGTGTCAGTCATTTTGTGGAATGACTTGTGTCAATCATTTTGTGGAATGACTTGTGTCAGTCATTTCGTGGAATGACTTGTGTCAATCATTTTGTGGAATGACTTGTGTCAGTCATTTCGTGGAATGACTTGTGTCAGTCATGTTATGGAATGACTAGAAAAATGTCGGTCATTACACCGAACGTAAAAACAAATAACCGGATAATTAATTTCCGCAGGATAGATGGAGACGTATCTGGATGATATCCTTTTGCATAACAGATGCCTGGACCAAACTGAAGCCTAATTATTATGCGCTATATACGCTCAACTCCGTTACTCTCGTTTTCCCGTATACGCACCGGACAGAAGCCTGGATAAGACAAGGGAGACTATTCACATTTTTCTCATGACACAGCCAGGGCCGTGGCTACTGGGTATTTTGGGTGTTTGAGCACCCCCCCTCCCAAATGAAATAATGCAAAAATGAATTGATGCATTTACTAGCACATGATGTAAGAACAACAGTATGTAATGTAAAATTGCGGAAAATAGTGTTTTTGGACCGCCGTGAACGTATTACGAGCCAAGAAAGGTAAGAAAAGCAGGCGATGACTTTAAAAGGTCGTCTGAAAACTTCGCCTCAAAGAAAAAGTCGGGGAAAACGTGCACCCTCCGAAATAAAATCCTGGCTATACGGCCTTGGACACAGTATTCTTAAAACGTATGATTTTGACCATGAATGGATAGACGGCGGGACGAACGGGTGGATGGATAGATAGATGAATGGATGGATGGATAGATGGATGGATGGATATATATGGATAGAAAGATGGATGGATATATATGGATGGATGGATGGATATATATGGATGCATGGATGGATATATATGGATGCATGGACGGACGTTTGGACTGATTGACCGATGGATGGATGGATGGATGGATGGATGGATTGATGGATGGATAGATGGGTTGATGGATGGATATATGGATGTACAGATTAACTCTTTGTGTCTTCATGTGTTTTTCTGTCTACTCGAACACGCATTGCTCATCCGATCCATCACTTGATAGAATCATTTCTTTATCCCCTCCTGTGGACAGCACAGATTTAATTTGTCTGTCTCAGACCATCAATTAACCCATGACGGCCGGTATTAACCCATGACAGGCTATGGTATAGTATTATACGTCATGGTTTTTTATTTGGCTGCGGAAGCTGAATCAGGTATCACAGATCAGATGGAGTTGATCTCATTTAGGTCACACTTCAATTATACGTGTATACGAGAGAAAAAATGAGGCTTCCGACACCTTATAGGAGATGTGCTGCTCACAAAAGAAGCATGCACGGAGTCCACACGTCTTTATATATCTAGAACTAAGAGTATAATGCCTTTGACTATATATAATTATGTATATATAAGTATATATAATATATATAACTGTACAGGCAACATCGAAATATAGAATTACAGAGAGAATGTCGCTAAGGCTTTCTTCTACCTGACAGAAAAGCAGAACATCCATTATATCGGGAGTAATTCTAAAATATCATGTCGAAATTAGCACCTTTGTCATAATAGTAGTATATAATAGTAGTTGTAGAATAAGAGTGGACTTTGCAGGCACATCCAAGTAAAAACATCACAGATTGTATAGCCATATTCATAGCACGGGCCTCCAACATAATGCATATGCATATATGATTATGTACAATTGTACATATGCTTATTATTGTCATATACATAATTATACGCCTGTAGTGTGTGCATATATATATATATATATATATATATATATACATATATATATATATATATGCCAGTGTTGTAGCCTTTATTATACAGTGTGATTGAGACCTGTTGTTTGCAAAAAGCAGAACAAGCCTCGGGTATAATACAACTATACACAGTATACAGGTGGTAGAAGAAATTCGAAACCTTTTGTTCTGTGCCTCGTCTATAGCTGGTATGCATTTCACTCTCTAATCAAGCTAACAAGTCATTATTTTGTTTCAAAAGCGCGTCTCATTTTTGCAAGGCAATTAAATTCAGCACGCGCATATACACAACCGTAACAGGTCGAGAACCATAATATTATAAAGTAGATATTATATCCCTCGTGAATAAGCTGGTGCTCTGCGCTTAGCCGAAGAGTAGCGCTTTATAAATTCGGAGCACGAACACTGTACAGTGTATACAAGCCGCCGTTTTAGAAAAGCTTTTGAAACATTCGCATATTTATAAAGCGGCGCACATTGCAAAATAATGTATCCGTTATAATAATATTCGATGTTTTTCTGCAATAACTGGATTGGTTCGAGTATTATCATCGATCACTTATACAATCCTTCAATTCAACAGCTGCTGTTCAATGCTGAATGGAATCGCAGCACAGCTGAAGCATAGCAGTTGGACATAAGTCAGAGTTGTCCTTGTGGACTTCTTAACGTCAACACATCGCGAACTGCACAGTAAAGAATAAAGAGAGGGAAAACTTCGTTAAAGAAAAAAACACGGAATGATCTGAATGAAATCGATAATACGGGAGAGAGAAAACGAGCGAACGAATGATAGGGTGACAGGGCGAAGGAAGGAGGCTTTAGGAAAGGCATAAATGTACGTGTAGGGAGGAGAAAGAAAGAAAGAGGAAAAGAAGAAGGATACAGGAGGAGCGGGGAGGAAGAGAGGGGGAAATGGGAAGACGTGGTCACATATGGAAGAATGCAGCGAAAGTTCATTAGATGCCGGTAGAGATTTTAACAATCAAAGGACGATGATGTTGATGATGACGACAACCATGATGCTGCTGCTGATGATGAGTTTCACGAATGAATAGATCTCAATTGCTCCCTGCTGACCTTGTAAAGTTGTTGCTCAAATCGATTGCTCTCAATCCGAGTCGATTAATTATTCGTTCGTTTCTTCATTCCTCCGTTCGTATGTCAAATTTTCAATTCTTTCATTCATTCTTCATTCATTTTCCGTTCAAATTCTTCTGCTTACTTTCCGTCCGTCCTCCCTTCCTCCTTCCCTCCACTCCTTCCTTCCTTAATCTCGTTTTAATTCTCCTTCAGTACTCTTTCCTTCCACTCCTTCCTTTCTTAATCTCCTTTCAATTCTCCTTCAGTACTCTTTCCTTCCACTCCTTCCTTCCTTAATCTCGTTTTAATTCTCCTTCAGTACTCTTTCCTTCCACTCCTTCCTTTCTTAATCTCCTTTCAATTCTCCTTCAGTACTCTTTCCTTCCACTCCTTCCTTCCTTAATCTCGTTTTAATTCTCCTTCAGTACTCTTTCCTTCCACTCCTTCCTTTCTTAATCTCCTTTCAATTCTCCTTCAGTACTCTTTCCTTCCACTCCTTCCTTCCTTAATCTCGTTTTAATTCTCCTTCAGTACTCTTTCCTTCCACTCCTTCCTTTCTTAATCTCCTTTCAATTCTCCTTCAGTACTCTTTCCTTCCACTCCTTCCTTTCTTAATCTCCTTTCAATTCTCCTTCAGTACTCTTTCCTTCCACTCCTTCCTTTCTTAATCTCCTTTCAATTCTTCTTCAGTGCTCTTTCCTTCCACTCCTTCCTTTCTTAATCTCCTTTCAATTCTTCTTCAGTACTCCTTCCTGCCACCCTTCTTTTCTTCCCTTCTTCCTTCTTATTATTGACTCGTTTCTGTTTTCGTCCTTTTTTCCTGTCCTCTTCTTCCTCTTTTTCCATTTCTCTTTCCTCCTTTTTCTTTCTCCTTTCTTTCTCCTCCTTCTTTCCTCTTCCCTCTTCTCCTCACTTCATTTCTTTTTCTTTTCTCGTTCGTTCATTCCTTTCTTCATCCCTATCCCTATTTGTCCCGTCCATCTAACCTTCCATCTTAAACGAGCAATAAAGGAATAACATGGTAGCGTTAAATCCGCTGTATA